>JAJJWX010001287.1:1200000-2400000 GCA_023529315.1 Papaver bracteatum
TGTTGATATCGTGTTGTCAGTGAGACGTGAGATTATTGTCCTTGTTGACGTTATTGTTCTTGTTATTTCAATCATGATTCAGAGACTTATTTATATTGCTGGAATTGTAGACACCATAATCCTATGAAGTGTGACAGTTGATGGAATCAAAGAGTTGAGAGATGGAAATAGTGTTTGAAACCAGTTACTCATCGTGCGGAAACTTGGTTGATTTTCCACCCACTACTTTGTTAACTCCTTCAACTGATTGCACGACTTGCTCACATTTCATCGTGTGTTTGAACATACATGTCGTAGACCGCCAGACAAAAACCCTAGTTGATATCCCCCCAAGTGACACGATTTACGTCTCGTGGTTAGTTTAGTCAGTTGCTGACTTCGTGATATCATGGGACGATGAGTCCATGTATTTACTGAGTTGAACATGATTTTGTAAAAATGTCATGAAAATCATGGATTGAACATGGGCTTGATCCTCACGTTGATAGTTGAGGCGAGCAAGTATTTCTCATTCGGTGATTTGCTGAATATTGATAGTCGAACCAATATTCTCTGATTTGAGCAAGTATTGCTTATCTGAGCAAGTGTTGCTCATCTAATGAATTATTGGCAGCGTGACCAAAATAAAATATTAATTAAAATATTGGTAGTTGAACCGAGTATAATTAATAAGAATATTGATCATGAGATCGTCATAAATTTATAAGTGTTTGAATCTGGAATTATAATCCTTGGACTCAGAAACCCTAATTTGATCAATTGATGACCACTTCATGGTTTGTTAGGAATTGAACCATGGAACGAAGGAAGGATTGGTTTCATGAGACCGTGGGTCAATCATGTAACACCCATATGCTCACGTGAGCAAACACCAAGACCTCTTGAAGAGTTAGTGACTTGTTGATGAAAGAATGATTAAATGCTGGTTTAATCATTTATTCGAATTACTGCTGGGTTCAGTATTAGGTGGTAAAACCTAATTAATTATGAAAAAGTGGAGGACCTACCAAGGGGTCATGAAACTGGCCCTGGGTGGTCACGGGATCAAATGTTGATCGTTCCATGAAGTTCCAAGTCGTTTGGAAGAGTTTTTGACCGAATACGTGCAATTGCGCAAATTAGGTCAAATTGTGAACATATGTAAGACCGGCTCATTGAGAGCCAGAGAGCCAACCTTGGTTGGTCAAGGTAACATGCTCATGTCCCCAAAGTGTTAGTATCTCAGTTCTGAGAATTTTGATATTTCCAGATGTGCGTTTGAGCAATCATTTTAGAAAATATGAAGAAACCAGGTTTTCTTTATAAAACCGTCAAAACTTCATGAGATGAAGGAAAAATAATGGAAAAGTGAAATAATTATGAAGTGTGGGACCAGACATGGCCAAGGCATGGCCGGCCGGCCAAGGGGCCAATCCCACACCCTTTGTCCAAAATTTTCATAATATTTTCATGATTTTAGGGAAATATGATAAAATCAAGGAGTTTTGCTAAAATTAAAGAGTTTTGTTCAAATCAAGGAGTTTCCATGAGATGAAGGAAACATAAAAAAATAATAATAATAAAATAAGGGATGTGTGGGCGTGTGGAACCAGCTTGGAGCATGGTTGGCCGGCCAAGGCCCGGTCCCGTGCGTTTTCCCTAATTTTATGTATTATTTCACAATTTAAAGGAAATTTCGTAATTTGAAGGAAATATCATGAAATCAAGGAATTTCATGGGATTATGAAAACATGAAAAATATAATAATAATAAAAAGGGACGTGTGGAGCGATCTAGGGTTTGATGCACACGGGTTTTCCTAATTTTATATTATTTTTCATGGGACCAAGGAAATATCATGAGATTAAGGAGTTTTCATGAAATTAGGGAAATAATAATAAATAATGAGGAACCATGAGGTGTGGGGCCGGCTGGAACCAAGGCATGGCCGGTTGGCCAATGGTCACACCCCTCAATATTCTTTCCTAATTTTATATTATTTTTTTGGTGTGAAAGAAACACCATGAAATTGATGAGTTTCCTCAAAACGAAGGATATTTGTTCAAATGAAAGAATTTTCATGAACTCAAGGAAAATAACAAAAAATATGATAAGAATATGAAACTGGCGTGGGATTGACCACGGCACCGTCGGACGGTCCATGGGCCCATGCTCCCAGCGCCTTGGTCAATTTTTAATTATTTATTATTTTCTTTCCTATTTTGCATAGGTTCATCGTCTCGTCGTATTTTGAAATACTCGTTCGTGCGGAGATTGTTAGTGCATCATCGTTGAGTACACTTTCACCATTTAAATCGGGGCTTACTCAGAGGTAGCTCAGATGCCAGTGCGTTGAATATTTATTACTAACCCATGGATTTTTGCTGGGAAGAACCATGGTTTGCAGTAATGAAATATCTGCGAAAATATTTGAATATTTTCAGAAATTCTGTGGATGAATCCAAGAATTTGAGAATAATTAACTTATGGATCTATACTAGCAGAGCAAGCTGTCTAGGAGCATTAATTATTCCGATATGAGATTTCTGGAGCTTCATATCCTTTATATAGTCAGGGTAAACTCGTTGTTTGTATCCTGAAGACGTTATCGCTCTATACTAGCAGAGCAAGCTGTATAGGAGCCGTCCATCCCGTGATACTATATAGAAATAATTACTGAAGTGTTCAATATTCATGAGATATGCTATTGTATAAACGTGAGACCACATATCTACATGTACTCTGAGAGAAAGTATTCTCAATTGGAGGATTCGATGAGAGACCCGTGTCTCAGTACTCACGTCTGATTGCTGGATCAGAGGTTCATATTATTATGGGTTTACGATTTTAGCCTTTGTCGAAAATCCACCATCTACATGATTTTTTTTCTATGTACAATTTATTCCTTGGGTATGTGGCTTTTTTTTTTCTCTTGTAGTTTTTTTTTTTTTTGGTGTTTGGATTATTTTCTATGTTGAAATGTATAATTTAGTTTGGGTCATTGTTTAACTAGACAACCTTTGATATTTTTTTTCCTTTTTATTGCGTTACACCTATGGTCCAGCCGTCCGGGCCACCCCAACCCACTTAGGTAATTAGTCGAAAAGTAGAAAAATTATTTGGGTATTTCCTAAGAGATCATGATTTATTTTAGTTTGTTATGTTCAGAATGTATATATTAGATTAAAAAGGAAATTAGATAAACATGAAAATATTCATTCCATATCTCATTATACTGCTACAATATCTCATTTTTTTAGTAATATGGAAATTGAAATATTCGGTGTAAATACCAAAGAATCATGATTTAAGATAATGATGGAAAACCCAAAAAATTAGAGTTTTCAAATTACACCAAGCATAGAAAAAAACTAACGTAGAGTATTAAGAGGGATTGTTGATATGAAATTGATGAGAGGATCCAAAAATGTCCTAGACTGACGCGACCATTCGCCAACAGGTATATTGGATGTCTAAATATATATAAGCTTTATACTCGTATTTGCTTGTAGCATTCACAATAAGAAAATCCTAAAAGCTTGTAATTTTTTTTTTTTTGATAATCTTTCATCAGTATAATAGTGATGGATATGTTGCCGGAATTAACTACCGAGATACTTCAGCGCCTCCAAATTACAGAAATCATTTTAGCAAGCAAATGTGTATGCAAAGAATGGAATACTATCCTTGGGGACAAAAGAATTGGATTCCTTGTTGGTGTCACACCAAGAATGGGGAAAGATAAAGTTACCCAACTCTTTTATAGAGAGGAAGATTTCAGCACGATCGTAACAGCCAACAATCATGATGCCCCAAATGATGGAACCCATGATGATTGGACTATGTTGCACCCAATAGTTGGATCTTGCAATGGTCTGGTTTGTTTTTATGTTTCACACCACGGAAAACAAGATCCTGTATATATTATGAAACCAGAAACTGGTGACCACCTCCATCTGCCACAACTATGCATCCCAATTGCACCGGATCAAGTACTTTCGTGGTATCCATGATACAACGTAATTGGGGGTTTCAGATACTGTCAATGTACCAATGAGTACAAGGTAGTTCGAATTCACATGGATGGTAAAGTCCAAATACACACTTTAAGAGACAAGAGGGGATGGAGGAACATAACATGAGAGATTCCTTATACTTTTCGGAGTTCAGGTGTGTACGCACATGGTTGTATTTTTTGGATAGATTGTTGTCAGCAAGATATTGGCATAATATCTTTCAATTTGGACACCGAGACGTTCCATCAACATTTGCCACCCCTGCATCATATTCCTGGGAGTGAATTTTGGATAAATACTGACCCATCACTTGGGATGGTCATGTTCGGAGTTCACATTTATTTTACTACATCCATGAGGGAATTGATCGGCCCCGAATAGATTTTTGGGCTCCCATTTCCAAAGAAAATATTCATACATGGGCACCTGGCGGGGAATGGAATTATGAGATAAGCATTTTCTTTAAAGAGGATGAATGGCCGACTCATATAACCCGATAGCCTTTATAAATAACAAGGAACTCTTCTTTTGGCAGAATAGGTGTTTATTACGTTACAATACACTCACCAGAACTTGGACGGAAATTTGGGGGGAACTACCGTGGGAAACAAGGGTTGCAATTATTCCTCACATGAGGAGCGCAGTCTCGTTGAATAATTTTGGTGGACAATCAGAAACGTGTACTCATGATGTCCATGCCACTAACACATTCCTAGGCTTATCTATGTAGCTTTTTTTCTTGCAGTTTTTTTTTTTTTTTTGTATTTGGATTTTTTTCTATGCTGAAATGTACAATTTATTCCTTGGGTTATTTATGTTTCTTTTTCTTTCCTTGTATATATATATATATATATATATTTTGGTGTTTGGATTTTTTTCTATGTTGAAATGTTCAATTTCGTGCATCAACATGAAAGTGTTGCCGCTAAATGTTGGGTCATTGTGTAACTAGCCAACATTTGGTTTTTTACTTTTTTTTGCGTTACACCTATGGTCCAGCCGGCCGGGCCACCCCAACCGACCTAGGTAATTAAATTAAAAAGGAAATTAGATAAATATGAAAATATTCATTCCATATATCTCATAAGATCATAACTTATTTTAGTTTTTTATGTTCGTTATGTATATTAGATTAAAAAGGAAATTGGATAAACATGAAAATATTCATTCCATATCTCCTTATATTTCTACAATATTCGATGTAAATACCAAAGAATAGGTGATTTAAGATAATGATGGAAAACTTAAGAAGTTAGGGTTTTCCTTAGAAATATATATAAATTACACCAAGCAAATAAAAAATTAACATAGAGTATTAAGGAGAAAATGGGTTATGCTAAGAGGGACTGTAGAGATGAAACTGAAGAGAGGATCCAAAAATGTCCCCGACTGATGGCTGGTACTAGTAAATTGAGGATTATCATCACTGTGGACGGAATAACTACTATTCCTGGTGTTCCTCTCGACACTGTAATTAGTTCTGTTGTCAGTAGTGTTGACAATGATGATGTTCCTATTTATGCTGATGTTATTCTTGGTGTTCCTCTGGATGTTGTAATCAGTAGCGTTGAGGATGATGATGTTCCTACTGTGAATGATGATGCTCCTGCTTCTATTATTGAAATTATTGATGAATATCGTCCCGATGTTCCAGATATGGCAGATAATCCAAAAGTTAACAAGCATGATCTTAACAAGCATGTGGCGCCTGATGAAGCATAAAATGACAAATCTGAGGATGACAAGGCGCCCAAGCCTGCTGGTTGGAGTGATCAGGTTCACCTCAGCATTGCAAGAAGAATTGTTTAAAGATGGGGATGGCTCATTTGATATGGTTTTTTTTTTGATGATATGGTTTGATTTATCGATTTCATTTTGTGGACGCTTTGAAAGTTATTTTCGTTTCTTGTTTCGATTGCTAATTTTTTCATTTAGAAGAAGGTGATGTTTATGAATTCTTTTATTATTTAGGTATTGGAATCATGAAATAAATCAGATAATTATTTACAAGTTCACAGACTTTACAGAATGCAATATACTCTTGCAAATTTTTATTTATTTATGAGGTGTGCATTCTTTTGGAAAAATAAATATAATTAGCTGAAAGAACGGATGAAATGTAGAAAAATACAGTTGTTCCTCCCGGTAAACAATAAGAATCAATATATCACTTTAGGTCTGATCTTATTATCTCCTTTCCAACTCTTTTAACAAAAATACGAGTTTGAACAAGTAAAGTGCTATTGAAAGTAAAGTATTGCTATACGACGATGTTAATGACAATGATATTTGCGTGGAATTGGATGATAATGAGGAACCAGACTAATCTGAAAAAGAACCAAACTCATCTAACAAGTTCTTTGATTTTTAAACAGGGTTTTTCCCGTGTGAACTTTTAATTTACATATTTTTGAATATAAAGCATTTCGTATGAGATGGAGGCTTTTTACGCTGATAGATAGGTTGACATTTATATGATGAATGATTCACGTTGAACTTTTATGTTTTCTGGAAATAATGAACATGAAAATGGATGGGTTTAGTTTATTTATCTTTATTAGCTTATGTATGATTAGAATAATACGTTTCTTATATAGGTGCCACTAATAATTCATACGTTTCCTTCCAAAACCAAGAATAATACAGGAGACAACCCATCTTAAAATTATTAAGGTACATATTATTCGAAATAGGAAAGTAATTTTTTTATATAGCCTCTTCTCGAGTTGGTTAGAGATATGAAACAAAATTTCGAAAATTCTGGGAATCAATTTTATCATAACTGTCTATGATGTATTCTCTCATAAAATAAGGAAATTAACCATATTGGTTACACATCAAAAATTTGGAAATAAAAAAAGAAAAACACCAAAAATATTTTGTTTGGCGGGTGATGAAGATGGATTTTACTGGGCGGGATGATTTCAAAAGGAAAATCAATTCCCGCCTGATGGTTTAGTTAAATTCCAAAAAGAAAAAGAAAGATGAGTTCGATATGCTTTTTCAGTTTTTATTACTCGGTTCATTCTCTCTATGAAATCATAATTCTACTACTATCTCTAATCTTTACAAGGAACCTACCTCTTCAGACTCGATCTTTGTTGTTGGTATTATTTATACAACCCATTATCGAATGAATATTAAATTAATGTTAGATTTTTTGTTCGATCTCATGGAATCAGATGTTAGATCTTATAGGTTTACTAGTTAAATCATGATTAGGGTTTTTATTCTATCACTTCTTATAGGTTTACTAGTTAAAGCATGAGTAGGGTTTTTATTCTATTACTATCTCTAATCTTTAGAAGGAATCCACCTCTTTAAACTCGATCTTTGTTGCTGGTAATATTTCTACAACCCATTATCGAATGAATATTAAATTTATGTTAGATTTTTTGTTTGATCTCATGGAATCAGATGTTAGATCTTATAGGTTTACTAGTTAAAGCATGATTAGGGTTTTTATTCAACTGTATCAAAGAACAAGTTAATGACAATCACGGGTTGTACGATGAGATGTGATTTCATTTTGTTACAACAATAATATTTTAGGCTTAAGTTACATGCATGAACTATTATAAGATTTAGGTAAGGATCTTTCTTTCATGTATCTTAGTTAGGCTTTACTAGTTAGTTACGCTTTACAAAATAAAATAAAATAAAAAACTTAACGATGCTAATTTTTTCCAAGGGTTTTTCTTATTATTTGGGTTGGATTTTGATTGAGAGTTAATAACTCAAATTTGATCGACGATGTTGTGTCAATCATATTTATATACAAGGCTTCTCAATATTTAATCATTTGAGTCTCTGTTACTTGGCAAGCCTGTAACTTTTGTATTTTAAGTTGCCACTTTTAATAATACCATGTTGCTGGTTGGACAATTTGACTATATCTTCAAGGGATAATCATTATCTGGTGCTTTAGTGCTCTTGGATTTTGTAACAAAAAGTTATATAAGACAGTTTAACCGGTACCTTTCGCTTTGTGGATAACACAATAATCATGGGGAGATTTTGTGTGTTGTAGTGATGTTTTAGCCTCAAGTTACATGCATCACTAAGTTCATGTTTGTTTTCTTTTCATATAATAGAAAATAGGTGTAACACATGTTGCCTATCCTGTTAAATTTAGCTAATATTTTCCAAAATAAGCTCAAATTCCTAACTGAGATGTACGTACCTACACAGCTTTTGTCATGAGAGAAGATGATGATTACGACCAATGGAGGGAATCATATGTTGAGGCGGATTCTGATGAAGAAACGGTGGATTTAGATGAGGGTCATGATGACATTGTACAATCAGATGATGATGATGATGGTGGAGATATGCTCCACACTGCTAGATTTGAAGACTTAATAGGTAATGTGTGAAACCTTGTACTTACTTGTTTCTACTTAAACATCACATGGTTTCATATGTTGCCTCGGTTATTTCCAGAGTTAGAAGATTCTGAAAATGATGATTTGGAGGTGTTAGAAGAAAAAGAATTGGGAAATGCTCCAGAAGTAGAAGAGCAGCCACAACAAGAAGACTCTACATAAGTGATCATAAAAGAGAGGGGAATGACAAGAATGTTGAAGCTGCATAGAGACTTCTCGAAAAAAACTGCCAAAAGAATGTATATTGAATTTGATGGAATGTTCCGGCCTATTGGTGACCATAGAATTGAATTTAGTAGCTACCTAGGCTATTTGGTCTGTGATATGGTTGGCATAAAACATTTATGTTGGAAGGAAGTCCCTTCAACAACAAAAGAAAATATGTGGGAGAAATTCTGGTACGCATATGCGGTTACCAATTCGTCGTTTTTGTTGTCTAACTGCGAGTTTGTGATTAACATACATTAGATGTTATTGCAGCTTCATTTTGAGGTTCCCCATGAGCTGAAGCGAGTGGTCATGAAGCATCTACCTGTTCAGCTACGGGACTTCAGAAGGAAATTGTATAAAAAACATGTAAAACCCTTCATGGAAAGACCGCACAAACTAAGAACTTGCCCCAAAAAGTACGAAACGGTAATGGACCAAGAAAATTGGGACAATTACCTTAATCATGTACTAAAATCGCCTATATTTAAGGTATGGAATACACATTGCTTTTTCTGTTTCGTTCTTATTGTCTATCCAAGCCTACTAATGAAATTATTTTTATTTCCTCTGCAAGAAAAATTCGGAGAGGGGAAAAGAGGAAATATCACAATCCAAATTCCCACATACGACAGAACGAGGAGGATACTCGGGATTAAAACTAAAATTAGTAAGTCTGTTGTCTTATTTATTATACACTGCACAGTAAAACTGGCCATATCAGATACTTCTGTTTTGTATGTCGTGTTGCATGTCTCATATATGCAGAAACCTATAACGGTATAGGGATGTGTCCTCTTACACCAATCTGTAATTTTGTCACATTAGATGCTTTGGAATAGGTTTTCTGTTTGACACAGTTAATATCTGTGCGGGTGTAAATCCTTACTTGTTTCTGGTAACTACTAGGTCCAAAGAGAAAATATTGCTGAAGAAGATCTTGAAGACCGATGCTTCATGTGGGCAAGAGCACGCGAAAACAAAGACGGAATTGTTCCAGACGAGTTTGTCAGGAAGAAGATATCTGATGTTGTGAGAAAATAGAAACTTTCCAGTCCTCATGTTTTTAACCAAAGTAAGTGCAAAGTAATTGCGCAAGGTTTAAATCAGAATTTAACACATTATTTGAACAGGAAGAGAAGTGGAAGATGATTCAAGAGGGAACACTAATGGTTGGTCATAATGAGGATGCCCTAACAGTTGTTATCGGCCCAGATAAGGGTGGACGTGTCAAGGGGACTGGCTTTGGAGTGACGACAACCCTTTACTTTCCAAATGGAAGAAAACCAAGACACTCGAAAGAGAACGATGAGCTGTGTGAAAAGCTGAAATCTAAGGAGAAAGAATTAGAGTCTACCAAAAAGGCGTATCAGAGATTGAAAGATAACTTGTTATCTCAAGGAGTCGACATTGCGAAAATTCTGGGCAACAATATCAACAAGTCTGGAGGAGAGGTAAGTGAATCTAGTTTTGATTAGATTGTGTAATTTTTTGAAAAAGTTGGCAGACAATATCTGATATTCTCAAAAAATATGTTCAACTACAGTCACAGGATGCAGGACCTATCAACGCCTCCAATCGATCTAAGAATAACATACGTCCAGAATCAGTTAAGCAACTTCCAAAAAAACATGGGAAATTCGGTCCGCATAAGTCATCTGAAAGCACCAAAGGGTCCGCGAAGCGGGTCTCTTCTTGTACTAAAAGGACGACCGTTTCTACTGACTCCCCGCAGTATTTAGTATCAAAAAAAAAGTCTTCGTATCCTCCATCCACTGGGGAATCTCATAATGTGCCATCTGAAAACGTTACTATTGATGTATGGTTTTCCAACACGTTTAAATTTTTAATCTTCCATTTACTATCTCTCATGCGCCTTGTGTTTCTGCAGGGCATATGATGCAAACTTTGGTTTGGAGAAAAGGATAACTTTGTTGCCATTGGTAGAGCTTACTCTTCAAAGAAGGTATCTTATAAAATGAAGTCAGGAATGACGGGTGAGGTTACATGCTATAGCGTCATGGTTAGTGAAGTACTTAATGAAACCATAAAATTACCCTTTGGCACATCTTCTGGGATAAAAAATTTAAAAGATGTTGGTGATGCTGAAATTTGTTGGCCATCAAATCAAACCATCTTGGATCAAAAGGTTGGTTGCTATGCTTGTTTGCATTATTAACTCATTGGATATGTTTTTACACAAACCAGTTTTATATATATATCTTGTTTGATATAAGAGATGAATATGTTATCAGCTATATGAATCACAGACGTTAGTGTATATTTTAGAGAACCTTATAGAACGAGATATGTGGTTAGCTATTTGATTGTGAGTCGTTGTGCATTTTGCTTAAATGGCTTCACTGGAAAAAGAAGGTACAACTTTCATTTCAATTTTATGATGCAGGTAAGTCAACCAAAACATTATGAGGCTGTGAAATCACCGGATCTACTCAACAGAACCCAATCTCGTATCGCAATATCTGAAAAAATTCCGAAGGTATGTGTTTTAAACCAGTTACATGATCTTAAGACCATATGAGTCTAAAATATGGCATCAACTACTATATGAATCACGGATGCTAGGGTGTATTTTGGAGAACCTTGTATATTTGTTACCTATTCATCTGTGTCTTCTCATTCACGGTGGAATTTGGCATATTTGTCACCCGAATATGGAATATTACTCTACTGCTGCAGGTAAGTCAACAAAATTCGGAGAAACATACTCTGGATGTGACATCAAAATATCCACCTAGTCGATTCCAATCTGAGATCACGACAACTAAAACAGTTTCTCCGGTATTTTTTTTATTTTTATATGCATTTTAAATCTCAATTTGTTTTGAAGTTTTCGCTTTTCGCTTGAAGATGTTCATATGCCATATACTTCCGCAGGGTAGAAGGTGCAACCTTTTTGACGAGCTGTCTAAGGCAAACATCCTTGCTAGAGGTAGAGCTTTTCTGTTAACAGGAAAACAACAATTACATGGAAAGGATGGGTTGGAGGTTGATTGCCACAAAATCCTGATTAATGAAGTTATAAAACCCAATTTCTGTCTACCCGTACGATTTGCTGGTATGGAAACATTAGGGAAAACTCTTGGAAAATCGATTCCTTGTCCAAATTATAGTGTTCATTACCGAGCCTGCTAATAAGGTTAGTTGCTTGGCTTGTTTGATTTGTAAGTCGAATATACATAAACCAGTCTATCAATTATATGAATCACTGATCCAAGTGTAAATTAGAGAACCTAGAAAAATAGAAACATGTGTAACTTTCAAAAGTAACTAATAACTCTTTTAACCTTATGCAGAACCCTACCAGTAATTCACAACCAACTACTTCTCTGCGGAAGTCTCCTTCATGTAGCAACCCTTCTGATGGATCTAAGAAGCAGTCTCCTAATCTTATGCAGAACTCTACCAGTAATTCCCAACCAAATCCTTCAATATCTCTAGAGAAGTTGTGCACATCTACGGCAAAACCTCTGAATAAGACATCTAATGGAGTATGTTTTTTTTTGGATTTTTTTTTCTTCGTAAATCTATATTGCTAATTCTAGCATATTCTTTTTATATGATGTTCATATGCCGTATCTCCGCAGAAAGCAAAATACGACTTTTGGAATGGATCTAGGGGAAACGTCGTTGCTAGAGGCAGTATTTTACCTACGTTGCCTAACCTGAAAATACATGGACAAGATATTCCTAAAAAATGTTGTGTTGTCAATATTCAGGAGGTTATAGTTCCATCGTTCGTGATAACCGAACCAATTGGTGATTTTAAGTTATTAGGGGAAGCTAAATCTGGTTTTGTGGCATGGCCGAAAGATAACTGTTCCATCTCTGATGACAAGGTTAGTTTCTTAGCTCTTTTGCTTTTTTAATCAAGTATATAAATTGTTTGTTGATGTTCATGAGTTATATGGGTTTTTTACATATTAATCATGATAAAATTATATACATGTGCATATATGAGTGTGGGTTTCGTCAAAAACCCTCGTTTTTGAAAACGTATGTTCGTTTGATCGTTATTTTTTGAAAACTAATAATAATCCCTGATTTAAGAGAGATTTTTTCTTCATATATGAATATTTAGGTTCAGTGATAAAACTATGTTTATGAGCTTTCACGTGAGCCAAATTTTTATCATGAAAAGGTGAATTTTCATAAAACCGAAATAAACCTTTGTTTTAAGGAATGACGATGATACAAAGAAAAGTTTTCCTTCTTTATATATATATATGGACTTGTGTCCAGTGATAAAATTTTGTGTATGAGCTTTCATGTAAACTAAAATTTTATCTTATGATGTGTGAGTTTTCACAAAGTCGACATAAACCTTCGTTTTAAATACGAATGACGATACGAAGGAAAAGATTTTTTTTTATAAAACCATGGTCTATTCATGGATTTTTCTTTTGAAACCGTGGAGTGTCCACAAATTTATTTTTTGTGAGCCTTTCTCACGTTGATTTTTTTATTTATTTACGTGAGTAAATAAAACGTTTTCTTTACATACATATATGCAAATATATATTATTTTCTCTAAAACCAAAACTTGAGTTTTGTGTAATACTATTTAGAAATAAACAATTATTTATGATGAAATAATGTTTTAGTTTTCATGATTCCATGGTGAATGTTCACACAGTAGAAATATTCATGATTTTATGAAAAATATGAGTTTTGTTCGTCTTTTGTAGGTTTCGAAGAAACGAACGATTTTGAGGTGTTAACTCTAACATTACTATCACTATTGTTAATGGAAGAATAAAAGGTAAGAGTTAAGAGTTACCATTAGACGCTAGTATTTCCTTGATTCTGGATGGTGTACTGAAGTAAAATGTAATATGATTTTTTGCAGCTACTTCGTAAGATGCCCAACTCCCAAGTTAACGACACTTCAAGAGATGAAATGTGAGTTGATGACGACATCTCTAGAGATGAGACATGCACGGATGAAACTTCTGCTAGTGAAGATGAGGACGAAGCTCCTGGGATTAAGAATGTCCCGAACATAGATGATGCATTTTTCGAGGAAGATACTCCAGGAGTTAAAAAGCATTTGAAATCTCCAGCGTATCGTCTTCTGATAAATCCCAGGAATGTCACTCAGAAGAAATTCGTGACTCCTAAGACAGTTATCCGGTTTTGTATTGAACGAGGAGTCTTCCTTGCATCGATCATAGAATTTAAGCTTTCTCGACGACCTTTGGAGAAGTTTGCTGGATGGGCGAGGCATATGTTGGGTTTTCCTCATGTGAGGGCCATGCTCGATCAGGCGCAGGTGACAAGGGCTATTCAGGCTTCTGGAGAGTTGTTCATTTTTCATGACGTAAGAAGTATTGTGGCTTTGCTTGCTCGTTGGTACATTCCTACCCATACCTTCATATGTAGATGGGGAGAGTTCACCATTACTTTGGAAGACGTGGCAGCTCTGATGCATATCCCAATCACGAGCAATCTCCTTAGGGATCTTTCAGATGAGGAGACCGCTGTTTGTCATGTCTTAGCAGCTGCAATGGAGGTAGCAAATAGGGCTGGCAGTAAAGGATGCTATGCTCTCTGGTTGACATGATAGTGGCCCAAAGAAGAGGTTTCTGATAAACCTATCGACGGTATGTTACCCATTGATGCTTTCTTATGTTTATGGTTGTCCATAGATATTTTTGAAGACAGTGGAAACTTGTTGAAGCCTTTCATAATCCCCTTTGCTATTAAGATGGATCAAGGTGAGCAACTCCCGATAGGTAGTTTGTTCTTGGGCTCCTTGTATTACAACTTAGACTCTTTGGTTATAGACTCCAGCATATAGAATAGCTTCTTGAAGATTGAATGTTATGCTAACACGATGTAATTTCAATCTATGATGTGGGAACACTTCAGGAATTATGCACACATTCCACGTAATGTTTTACAAGGACCGAATACTGATGCTCTTCATATTTTCCCTGAGAAATATAATGCTAGGATCATGTGTTGGTCCACAAAGCAGCCTCGGTCTAAGGCGCGCCTTATTGACGTGTTGGATGACGAGTCTGAGTTCGATTTCCATCCTTGGGTGTCAGTGCCTCCTTACGTTTCTCAACCAACAACCTTCAATACTGGAGAGAGCACGAGTTTGTCATCTGGTGCGGATCTGAACGATGGTGAGAAATATTTTATGTTGAGCTGCACCCCTGGCCATTTGCTATCGGTTTCGTATGGAGAACTTTCAGTGGAAGAGTATAATATTGATAGAATAGCTCGAAAAATGGGTATGGATCAGTGTGTTCCAACTATTCAGATGAGGAAGCCATCGGTTGAGAAGCTCATGACTCGCTTAGATCATACCCATGTGGAAGGAAGTAAATACTGGTTCCCTTGCTCCAATAGATTTGCATATGTGACTCCAGGTTATGCAGACTTCTGAGACGATCAATTTGAGCGATTGCATGAATTCGTGACAGTCAGTTAGCCTCCAGTAAGGATTCGTCCCTCTAATGAGATGATCGCTGGTCGACCAAGATTGAAGTATCTTTTCGGTGATAAGCGAAAATCATCTCCAGGATGCTCTCAGGTACACTTTTATATAATCTTCATAAAATTATAATAGCTGTATTCTGATTTTGTTATAGAAATTTACCACAGGACAGTTGTAGCATAAGACCTCGAATCCGTGTAGATTTCTCAGAGACTGAGGCGGTTGTTCATGGCGGAGAAGGCAAGCATAAAGGTTATAGGCTATTACCCAACACTATAAAGCCCCCAGTGACTTATCTGGTGAGTTGTCAATACCTATTTCATCATGACTTCTTCTCATCCACGTAATTAGGATCTTAAAACCACCTTTGTTATTCCATTGCAGAATTTTACTCCATCGAGTATTGACGGTCTTCAGTTTTCCATCTCTGGGCGAACAATTTCTGACTTGAGTGATGAAGAAGAAGTTGTAAGTATTTCATTCCATACTAATTACGGAGCTTCATGAATGAAATGCTAATTGTTGGGGATATGTCCAAGAGGATGATTCCATGGACGTGGAAAATACCGGTGACACTCGTTCGAAGGATGGCAATGAAGAAAACTCCTAAAGTTCAAAACCGAATGAAGGTGACAGAGTTGTCGATGTTGATGCAAGCCATTCTGGTTCTTTGAACGCTTCGGAGACCACCCAGGTATATATTTCTCTTGTATTTCATCTATAGAAGTATAAACTCGCTGGTCTATGAGTGAATGAATGAGAAAGTATGTGAATATATGACAAGTTTTGCCGAAAATACGTCACCAGAAAATTTAGAACTCAGCATTTTAGGAAAAATGTCGAAGAATTCTCGTTTGATGTCAGATTTTCATGATCCACGTATGCATATTTAATCCCAGGAAATTTACAAGCTTTTGTAAAGAAGTTTTTTAAGTTTTGAGCACGTTCAGGGCCTGAAAAGGGCGAAATAGTGAACTTCCAGGAGACTTTCAGAACTTTTTTCAGATGTTGTGTAGTCCTGAGTTTTGACCACATCTTTTTGGCCGTTCGTTCGATTGCTATGAAATTTTGACATGTTGTAGGTAACACCCATACGAAGAGAATGGTATATAACGCAACCATTGATTATTCACCAATTTCTCCCAGTTCATCGCGTTGTATAGGGCAGTGTAAAATCTTCTCAGGCGGGCTTGTTGTAAAACATGATTTTGTGACTTTCATGTTATTTGCTGACATCTAGCATGTATAATGAAAGACTTTGATGATGTTAGACCACTTGTATGCCTTAGTTCATGATTTATTTTGGTTTCATGCTTGGATGATCCTAATCTCATGTAATATTCGTATTAGGTGCAAAATACCGAAGTTGAGAATGAAGGAACCCAAAATGATGAAACGAGCGACTCTGAGGCTATTGATAAGGAGACAACTAACTCTGCTCTTAAAGGTCGTGAAAGTGTTGTTGATGAAGTCATGGGGACCCAGATTGTTGTTGTTTCAGTAATAGAAAAATCCAGGACACCAGCAGAAAATATTGAAGAAACTGTTGCCTTGATTGTAGAAGCTGCTCCAATAGTTGAAAACCGTATAATCGTGTATGAATACCCAAGTGTAGGAGTTTCTTTTGATCCTCCATTCGATGCCTCACTTCCGTATCATGAGTAGTTGGTGGATTCAACATTCCCATTGGATATGTGGGTTTGTACAAGAAAATATGGGAGAAATTTGGCCATATAATTATCGACAGGAATCCTGGGTGTGCTTATGCTTTAACAATGCAGGTAAGTGTTCTCTTGCGTGTTGTAAGCGACATATGCACTAGAGCCAGAAATTTCGTAATCCCAGATGTACTCTTTGATTGGGAGTTCAACTTGGAGAATTCTGAGAGACTTGGATTCAATGTGAAGTGGCTTCGTAAGAAGATGAATGAATTAAGGAAGACATACCCTTTCCCAATGATGCTGTGATGGAGAAGGAAGACAAGATTACCAGGATGACTGAAGAGATGAACAAGGAGAAGGCGGCTTTACAGGCTTTGAAGGATTCAGAGGCGCAAAAATATTTCTTCGCTGATTTTCTTTGATTCATTTTCCATAATCTCTTGAACTTATGAATTTCTGAGAGATGTGAGGTTTTATTTGGGTTTTGATATCATGGTTTTGGATTGGTAGATGGTTAAGGATTTTCTTTTGGACTTGATAGAGATTTTCTATTAAGAAATATGAATTGAATTTTTGATAAATTGCTGAATTCAAATACTGATTGCAAGTATTTTAAACGTTTTGGAGGAATTGAAATACAATGCAAGAAAATCCTAAAATGCCAAATCCAGACGTCATGAATGCTTAATCGCCCAGTACCTCAAATGCCTAATAATCTCAGACAAACACCTTAAGCCAATTTTCATGAATTACTGGTAAGGTTCGTCCATCCGTGTTGATCAGTTTGTAGTATCCTCCGGTAATGGACTTAGCGATCATAAATGGTCCTTCCCAATTAGAGCTCTTTGCAGAATGGAGATATCGTTTAGTTGCTTTGAGAACCAAATCCCCTTCCTTGAACTTGTTTGGATTTATGGTCTGTGCCTTGAATATTTTGTGCTACATATGGACACTGGTGTAGAGGAGGATATCCAGCATACTGTCTTTCATGTTTTGCATGGTCTTCAGCAATAAATTTTTTGACGGGATGATCAACATGAATATATGCTGAACCCAGCCATTGGGTGTAATATTGTCGAGGTGAAGTTACCCATTCATAACTCTTGGAAATTGCTAAACTGTTTATGGGGTGAAGTCCCTGGACCAAAGTAGCATATTTGAACATCGGTAATATTGGAGCATGAAGAGGAATAAGACTTGCCTGAGCTTTAAACATTTCGACAAAGGCATGTGGACTCTCTCCAGGTTCTTGTGCAAGTCTTGTAGTTGCAGGAAATCCTACACTACACCCCACATAAGATTCCACAATTATTAACACATATTTGTAGATTAAGAACCACACTTTTATTGATTAATTCTCAGAAATGTTACAAGAAATGGAAGAAATCAAGAATACAATCACTCACAAGAATGTTCTCTCTCCTCAAGACTTTCTCAACACTCTAAAAATTATTCCCCCTTTCAAGTTTACTCATCCCCTATATATAGGGTATTACATAATGGATGACAACTCATAGATAGCTAAGATATCCCTTAATTTCGGATTTGATCTTGCGATACCTTCACGAATACACAAATGTTAACCCTCGCAAATACTCTATTCTTCGCAGGATCTTTTCGTTTTCTTCATGTTTCTACCATCGTTATTTGTTGCGTCATTCTTTTAATCTTTTATGCGACGCTCGCCAGTGTCTTTAATGAAAACTTCGCAAGAATGTTCTAGCTGCAATATTCTGATCCTACATCTTGCCTCTTTTTCCTTGAATATTGCTTGAAAGGCGATTTTAAGGAAAAATCTTCCTTGATATAGCTTTGGACTTGAAAAATACGTACTTGCCTCTATTCTTTTGCGAAGTTCTAGAATATTTCTTCTACTCTTTCGAAATTATCACTTTAACTTGTCCACTTTGGAAATGATTCTTGCCGAGAAGATAAAGAATATATGATATTCTCTTAATAATCCATATTAGCCTCTATTATTTATCTTAAAGAGTAGAATCTTTGAGGAAGTGAGTTAGTGATTTCTTTACCCTTATCTTGCCTCTGCCTCAAGGTAATACCATACTCTGCGAATCTATTATATATTCTGTGAGGTTGTAATTATTTCTGCAAAATAATGTTTCTCAAAAAACTTTAATAATATTTCTACGAGATTATGACATATTTGCGAGACTACAAATAATACTTCTAACACAATTTTCGCTGAATATATATCACGTATCTTTTCTTCCATCCAATTCTCGACACGTCTTTTTCAACCGTAATTTTTCAACCATTCACGTGTCTCCTCGCATTAATTGCGTTTATCTTTTCGATAACTTTCCTTCTCTATAAATATCCCTTTCATTTTCCTTTTTTCCTCTTTTTATCTTCTCCCCAATCTCTCTGCAATTTTACTATTCCTCCGTAATTTGCGCTTCTGCTACTGTTACTCTTCATTCTTTTCTTTCTTCCAAACTTCATCCTCATTCTTTAAATATGGCTCCCGCTGGTCGCAGAAACGAAATTTCTTTTGAAAGAGTTCAGAAGAAACTTCAAAGTAAGGGTTTCACTTTATCCACTATCCCGGGTCAAGGACCTAAATCTGAACTCACTGTAAAGTTATTTTCTGATCATCAATCCCATCAGAGTAAGATCATAGTATCGCTGGGTGAACTTCTCGCCGGCCTTCCTATTCCTTTATATGATCCTGAACTTCCCTTGTTTTACGAGATACTTTCTCATAAGAAATTCTCGCGAGCGATATATCAACTAAGTGGTGATTTCATTCGTCTGATGCATGAGTTTGCCACTCGTGGTGCAGGTAAAAAATCTCTTTACTCTGATGACGCCAAAAACCCTAAATTCAAAGACATAGCGATTGTTCCTGCGAAGTATACCGTAGAAAACATTTTTGCGAATTATGAGATAATTTCCATGAAGAGAGATAGCACTTATTGGGGAGTTCGTTTAAACAAGAAAAGTAATGTCGCTGCTGACAAGATCTTGATGCAAGACATTGACTGGCATCCTGGTAATAATTCATGCCCACGTCACTCTAATGATGATAGATGGCATATTTTCCCCTTGATCCTAGAAGGTCCATATATTTCTGGCACTCTTGCTTTACCTGCGAACCTCACAGAGTATAATCCTTGGGAATTCTATTGGCCTAATAGAGATTTGGAGGTATTTTCTTATCTTCTGTACTCTTTATCTCTTTTTGATTATTACTTTTATGTCTTCATATGTTTACAAAATTGTCAGATTGAGAGATTAAAAAAGAATTATAGCAATACTAGAAAACCCAACATTTTATCTGCTCTCCGTTCTATCACGGATGAGGAGGTAAGAAATTCTCTTTCAGAATTTTTAATAATATATTGTTGCCTCCATTCTCTCTGATTCTTATCTTTATTTTTGGTATAGGTTATCACTGAGATAGAACCTGTTGAAACTGCGAAGACCACTAATAAAGGTAAAGGCAAAGGCAAAGGTTCTCTTCACAAAGAGAAATCCAGTAAAGATGTTACTCGCAGGGAGAAATCCGCTGCTCCTCCTTCAAAGAAAAGAAAAACTTGTTCTCCCACCCCTTCAAATTCTCAATCTGGCGAAAGTTCTACTAAGTATAATGTTGATGATAGTGATGATGATGGTAATGATGACATTTCTTCTGCGAATGAATCTTCTCAACCTGAGTCTTCTATGGCTCTGCTATCCAACATATTCTCAGATTCATTGCATGGCATTGGAGATGACAGTAAGGCTCTTACTAATCCTTGCCAAGCTCTCGTAAATATCTGCGATGCTCCCCTGCTGACCAACAATGATTCACTTCACGGAGTTTCTAAATCAGTATCTCCCAGCCTTTTAAACTCTCTTAGTGCTCTGGTATGTTCTTATCTCTTTGATTCTTCTTGATTTCAAAATTTTCAAATGTATATACATCCTTGTAATTCTTCTCTTATAATTCTTGTAATTCTTCTTTTAGGTTGGTAGAGATGCTTTCGCAGTTTCTTCAGATTTGGATAAGAGACGATCAACTCTCTTAAAGAAAAATGATGATCTTCGCAAGGAGAACGAAAAGCTAAAATCTGAATCTGCCAATCTTCGCGAGCAGTTACAATCTGATTCAGCCAACCTTCGCGAAGAAAACAAGCGATTGGGAGTTGAACTCTCCTCTTCGCAAGATAAGGTTGCTAACCTTCAAGCTGCTAACGATCAACTTTATGGTATGAAATTTTTCCCTCTTTCTTTTGTCCTCTTATTCTTTTACTCCATCTTATTTGATCAACAACTCTTGCAGACATTTATGGTTTATCTGATGAAGCTGCGACCCTTCGTTCTTTTCCCAATTCTATAGATGATGATACCCTTCTTGAGTGTCTGAATAAATCTTTGAATAGTTTCTCCAATGACCGAATTACTTCCCTCTCCATAGATGAACTTAAATCAAAATTTCGCCTTTTAGAGATTGAACACAGATCCAGTTTAGGGCTAGCCAATAAGTATAAACGTTTTTATGTTGATGCCAAAGAGGAGATTGGCAAAGCTAGATCCAAATACAATAAGCTTATTGATGAAAAGGATCGTATTACTAAACAAGGCGTTCAATCTTTAGAGGAATTCCACAAGACTCTTCTCGAAACTCAAATTGAAAGAGATCGGCTTATCTGCGATAATTCAAAACTTGTTGAGAGGGAAACCCAAGTTCGCTCCCGTCTTCTTATAGATAATGATGATGAATTCGCATGGGCTGCGAAAGTATTAGACGATGCTAGAAGTAATCTAGGTGTAATGTTAGTCTCCATGCTGACCGAACAGCCTTGATTAAAGATTTGCTTTCTGAGAGAGAAGGTTGTCAACTATTCTTTATTACTAACTCTTTGTTTTTCATAAATTTTCGTCAAGTTACTAATTCATTGTTATACGTTCGCAACTTCTGAAAAGAGACTCCGTCAAAGAATTGAGGAATTAGAAAATGAAAAAGGAGTTCGCGCAAATTCCTTTTCTTCTCGCAATGACAAGTGCTCAAGATTAAAGAATTAGCTGAAGATAACTATTACCAACTTCAAGAATTATGCTCTTACTTATCGCAATAATACTATCAGGTTAATCTGCAATAATCACAAGATTCCTCTTTCTAATTACCCCTGTATTGAAGAAAAAGTTTCGGAGAATGTTCCTTCTTTAGTGATTTATGATAGTGAAGCTGATGAAGATGAAGAAGAATCTGAAGATGAAGGATCAGAAAAATCTGATGAAGAGGAAAATGAATCAACCAAGAAGTAATTTTGCTTTGCGGAATATAAAACTTGTAAAACTTGTATATTCGTTCTTTGATCTTCCTATCTTTTTGCTGCGAATTTCTCTTCCTTCATGCATGTGTTAGTAGAATAATTCTTTCTTGCGATATAATCAATCAATATATAATTAAATTTTTTGATCTATGTATAAATCTGTGTAGGTCTATCATGCGGAGTCAAAAAATACTTTCTCATGATTAAAATTAATCATATATTCCCATATTTGCCTCTGTTTTTTGTATCCAAATGAGAGATTAAGCAATTTATAAAGTGAATATTGCACAATCTCGCAATTTCCTTATGTGGTCTTATTTTGCCTTCCTAAGTAAAGGTCTTATTTAGCCATTCTTTCTTTTGCGACAAAATCGCAGGACATTTTTGCATTTTCATGCAAAAACCCATTGATCTTGCCTTATCTTTTTGTATTCATTTGCTGCGACAATATGATAGGCCTAAATTTTCTTACGAAAATAAAGTCCCATGACATTGTCGTCTTGCGATGAAATTATAGGACGTCTTTACATTTTCATGCAATGACCCATTGATCTCATCTTATCTTTTTCTCTTAGATTTTTGCCTCTTTTGATATTTGTTGCACAAATATGACAAGCTTAAATTTTCTTGCGAAAATAAAGCCTCATGATATTTGCATCTTAAGACACTTATCATCTCCCTAATGGAGGGTGCCGCCCTTATCTTACCCCTTGTTTCCCCTTCAAGGAGGCATACATCGGCTATACAAGACTAGCTCCTCCCATCCGGATTTACCAACAACCAGTTGTTTTTCGCAACCTCTTGTCATTTTTGCCTATATGGCTTATAGTTACGAGACTGCACCCTGATTGGGGTTTTCTTCAGGCCGAGTGCATCATAGTCAAGACTTGCCAAGAATGGACAGGGTAGGTTCATCCTCCCCAGGCACTCTTGGCTCAACCGTGTACCAAGACGCCTTGATCATATTCTGCACTCCTTAGAAGAGACCCTCGGTCGTCCAACCAGGGTATAACCTTATATATAGTTGGAAATCCAAGGTATCTCTCCTGGATAGGCTTTTTTGAGACCCACATCTCCATGAATCAAGTTCCAGTAGCGGTATAACCTTATCTTTGAGTCGTGCAATCAGATACCCCCTTAAATGACGTACTTTAGGTCTTACATTTTCCTCTTGAGAAATTTTATTCGCAAACTAGGGTGTACACCATAAAGGTTCGTCCCATTCTGCGAATTTTTCTTCGCGTTTCTTGTGATATTTTCACATATTCTTGTTTCAATGCTGGTGTAATTTCATAATCTCATATTTTTCATTAAGCAAAAATCTGTGAGTCACATCGTTCATACATATCTTTCAATATCATGTAAATATCATATTTTGAAATCTTTTACCTTTACTTTATTCTACCCTTGGGATTTTGTTGCGCTTTGCTATGTTGCCCCTGCAAGTCATTCACTATAGGTTGTGTTCATTCTTTCTCAGATTTTCTTCTTCTCGCAGCTCTATGGCATCCACCATTAATCTGTCACATCTTTGTCTTTGCTTGTTGTTGTGATTCCAATTGCTATGCTTCGCAGCTTTATCTTCGCAATATTTTATATCAATCTCATAACACTTTCTGCTTTCACTCCAATCTCCTTTTATGAGTCCAACACCATTTGGATGTGGAAACTTAATACACTGATGGTAAGTGGATGCCACACCCAGAATCCCATGCAACCATGGTCTGCCAATTAATGCGTTGGAGGGTGAATCCACATCCACTACACAGAATAAGACTTTAGATGTTATTCCTTTTAATGGGATTCTCATTGTGATATCTTCCTTTGGTTTATTGGCGGTACCATTGAAACCATATATTTTATAGGTTGACGGTATCAAATCCTCGTCTCTTCCACCCATGGTTTTGTAATTATGATAAAATAGGATATCAACTGAGCTTCCAGTATCTATTAGGACTCTGTTAATTTCCCAAGAATCTTCAGCTTCACCGTCATCATTTTCTTCATCTTCTTATTCTATTTGTTTTGGATTTATTTCTAATATTACCACCAGTGGGTTGTCATGCATCTCACTAGGCTCTGGTACTTCTTGTGCAGTGAAAGAAAAAGTTTGTTTTTGCCACTCCTCTAATGGCGAGACTCTCACAATATTCATTATCTCTCTTCCATCCGCGTCTCTCGCGAAGACTCTGCTTAGTACGTTGTCGTGGAAATCCTCAATAGTCTTGTATGAATGTATGATAGAATTACAGAAAAAATTCTTCGCCTTGGCTCCAACCTCTATCACAAATGTTTCTGCTCCTTTTGTTGTATTTACTCTGCGAATTTCTGGTGGAAGTGGTAATGGCTGAGATTGCGGGTGACCTATTAGAAAATATTTAATCTTCCCTGATCTATCATCCTTAAAATGATCTTCTTTATATTCCTGCATTCATTTGTTGAATGACCATGAAAATGATGATAAGAGAAAAATTCTTGACTTCGGTTATTTGGGTGTGGTTCTTTTCCCATGTTCCAGGGTACTTGTATATTTTCCATTAAGATTATGGCTTCCCAAATTTTTTATACACTTGCATTCAAAGGTGGAATTTTGATTTCTTCCCATATCATCTTCTGACTTCCCTGCCCTCTTTGATAACTTTGTCTCTGTCCACCATAAGTCTGATGTGGTTAATAAAGTCTCTGAATTTTATTATTTCCCCCGCGATAAAAGTTTCTCTCTTTCAAACTCTTCTTGATCTCGGCTTCCCATAGCTACTATTTTTTGTTGACCATCATCCATATTCTTTTCTTGTTTTACCTGCGAGGTGCTCGCTACTGTATTTATTATCTTGGGAAGTAAACTTGCACTCGCTATAACTGAACTAGTTTTCGCAATAGGATACGAATCCATCTCATTTTGTTTTTCCTCCAACGCAATATATTCTTCCTGCAATTCTCGCAGCTTTGTCATAGTGATCGTATTTTTGATTCTAAAAATTTGTATATATAACAGGTTGGTTGCGAACATAGCATTAATGAAGGAAAAAATGAGGTATCACTCATCTACTCTTCCCGTCATCTCACTGCACATTGTCTTCCACCTTATGGTTAGGTGTTTTAAACTTTCGCCAATTCTATGTTTTAACCCAAATACATCTTCAATACCGGGCCGCGAAGAATTGTTGCTTATATATGCTCCCAAAAATGTAGCTTGCAGATGGTCGAAATAAGTTATAGTGTTTTTAGGTAAACCTTCGAACCATTTTAACGCCTCGCCAGTTAAGCTAGATGCAAAGTATTTGCATAATACATCATCAAGGTTTTCCCACTGTAGCATACACCTAACATAAGCCTTGACATGTTGAACAACACAGGTAGTCCCATCGAAGATACTGGTTAATGCGGGTAAATTGCATTTTGGGGGTATTCCTCTTAATTGTACTTCTTGAGTGAATGGAGTTCTCGCAGCTTCTTCAATGGATTCATCAAGTTTCCTTTTTCCTCCTTCTCTTCTATTATTTAACATTCCCCTCATTTCTGCTAGCTCTCTTAATATTTTTTCATTCCCAGCTGAATTTTGCTCCATTGGTCTTTTCAGCACATCTTCCCTTCTCCTGCGTTCTTGCCTATCTTGTGTTGTGAGATTTTGATTTCCATCTCTATTATTTTATTCTTATCTTTATCTACTATCTTCTCTTACATCTCTTTCACGAATGCGTACACCATTATATCTCTCATTTTATCTTCTGCGATTTTCTTCTGCTCTTCTTTGCACCCTATCATATTCTTTGTTAATGTTACCATTATTTCGGTTTTGTTCGCGTCTTCTTTCTCGATTGTCATGATTATTCTGGCGAATTGTGTCTTGAAATTATTTCTCTTCCACTTCTTCTCTCAATCTTTCCCTTTCGCAAGCTAAGCGTGCTTGTTCAGCATAATGTCTCTCGATTTCTCTTTCAATTATCTGCTGATTTCTTAGAGTTTCTCTTCCATGCAATATCCTCCTCCCTTCTTCTTGATTTTCTTCACCATCTTGGTTATTTCGCGCCTGACGCTGTTCATTCTCCTGCTTTCTATTATTTTTTCTCATTTTGTTGAATTTCACCTTGTGGTATATAACGATCTTCCCTTATTTCTCTCCTTTCGCGACGTTCCCCATTTGGATCATGATTTTCTTCTTCAATATTTGCTATAGGTGATCTTCTTCTTATCTCACTTCTGATTGTTCTCAAACGAGATATGTACTTCTTGATCTTCTATTTTGTAACGTCATATTTTCCAATCTAAATTCATGGTTTTGTCTTGCCAAATTTGCACGTTCTTCCGCCTCTAATCTCCTTTCTTCTTGTATTCTTTGTCTTAAAACCTCTATTGTTTCATTTTCATCATCACCATGTATTACTCCTCCATTTACCTCTTGATTTCTTCCCTCTCGCATTTCATCTCTTAATTGTCGATCTTCTGGTTCTTCCATTGAATCTGATCGCCAAGTATGCACGCTTACTCTATCATAATCCATAGCTCTATCTTGTATAGATGTTTGATGATTCGGCTGTCGAACCTGATTTTCTCCATCATTTATTGTTCTATTTCTTCTTGTTCTTACTCTTGAAGATTCTCCCATTTCACTTGTTTCTCCACATGCAAGTCTTTTACTCCTCCTTACGGTTGTTGGTGGTTCTGACGTAATTCTTCTTCTTCTAGCTATTAATCTTAATGAACTATTGAAAATTACGTAAAATCCTGCACTAATTATTCCAAATTCCTTCCAATCACAATATCAATTTTTACCTTTTTCTTCAAATAATCAACCATTCAATCCCTGTTTCGGGCGCCAAAAATGTAGTTGCAGGAAATCCTACACTACACCCCACATAAGATTCCATAATTATCAACACATATTTATAGATTATGAACCACTCTCTTATTGATTAATTCTCAGAAATGTTATAAGAAATGGAAGAAATCAAGAATACAATCGTTCACAAGAATTTTCTCTTTCCTCAAGACTTTCTCAACACTTTAAAAATTATTCCCCCTCTCAAGTTTACTCATCCCCTATATATAGGGTATTACATAATGGATGACAATTCATAGACAGCTAAGTTATCCCTTAATTTCGTATTTGATCTTGCGATACCTTCGCGAATACACAAATGTTAACCCTCACAAATACTCTATTCTTCGTAGGATATTTTCATTTTCTTCATGTTTCTACCATCATTATTTGTTGCGTTGTTCTTTTTATATTTTATGCGACGCTCGCCAGTGTCTTTAATGAAAACTTTGCAAGAATGTTCTTGCTGCGATATTATGGTCCTACAAGTCCCTTCAAGGTTTCAACTTCCTTTAGATGTTCAAATGGTGGGGCGTTCTCCTCTTCTTTTTATGACTCGAAGTCTCCGTCAGTAGTGGAGTGTGCTGAAGACATGAAGGTCAGTCTTCCAGTATGGATCCAAGTCCTTACAAGGATCATGTCATATCCAGGGTCTTCCTGGATTATGTAAAACTTGGTCTCAGTGTAGACCGAACTTTATGTAACTTTGAGATTGATAAAGCCATATGCATTCCTGGAAATTCCTTCATGATCTCTGATTGATGTGGGAGCGTGAGTAGCCTCTTTTCGAGTAATATCGGCATCCCTAAGGGTCTTCAAAGGAATGATGTTGACAGCAGTACCAATATCAACAAACGCCCTTTTAAATACGTTTCCTTTGATGTGCACTGTGGTAAGCAGTCCCCAGTCATATATTTCTTTGTCAGTGGATGAAGGTTCAGGAGGTACATCTGAAATCAGCAGCCGTTTGCCAGAGACTATGTGATTCAAAGCCGTAAACATATCTCCCCCTTTGTGCTTTCGATAGATAAAGCAATTCGCAGACATGCTCTATTAATGACTGAACTGCTTCCTTGATTGGTGCTTCGGAAATAGAGAAATTCCTAACAGGAAGGGGATCTCTGTGCACTCCTTCGGCTCCAAGATTAAGTTCTCCTGACTCGACCTTTTCTTTAAATATGCGCTTCAAAGTTTTGCAATCGCTTGTGGGATGTCCGACAAACCTATGGAACCGACAATACCGAGGATTTTCCATGGCCTCTTTAGTTGGTTCCTTCCTGACATATGGCAGTTTGATTGCACCATTTTGAATCCAGGCTTCCAGCAATTCGATGACTTCTTCAATGGATCAAGGAAAGTCAGGTGGTTATGGATCTTCTGTATACTGAGGAGAAGTTTGCACATTATCTTTCTTTTGTTCCTTTGAAGGGGTAGAAGAAGTATGCTTGCGCTGTGGCTAAGCTTTCCGTTTGCTCCCTTCCATTACAACATTTGTGGAAGGCTGCATATTATACTGCTTGTTGACCAGAAGTCTGCTTCCTCGAGTATCTCGTGCTTCTTCAGTCTTTGTGGATTTTGGTCTTTCTAACAGAGAAGGTGCAGTGGTTACCGACCTATTCGCTACTTTGTGGAGCTCTGAGAAAGTTTGGAATCAGAGATTCTCCAGTAGAGCTCTGTAGACCAGGAGCATGCCGTTGATGCATAAGTCCACCAGCTGCTATTCTGTGATGTTCGGATCATGACAGTCCAAGGCTTTGACTCTGAATATTTTCACAAAGTCATTGGGATTTTTACCGGCCCTCTGAAACATCCTTCCAAGGTCAGAGAGAGTGACTTGTTCTGACACAAAGAAGTACTTCCTATAGAAGGCATTAATCATTTCTCCCCAATTGTTGATGGTTCCAGGTACAATATTGTTGTACCAGGTGTACGCCCTGCCTTTTAAATATTTTGAAAATTCCTTGAGGCGAACGACGTGGTTATGTTCATGCTCTCCCAAGGCTTCAAGAAAACGAGAGACGTGTTCCCGAGTATTGCTGGTTCCATCATATAAAGTGAAAGTTGGGGAGACATAACCTTTTGGAAGGGGAATCTTCTGCGTAGTAGCAGGATAAGGAGGTTGGTGACGATGGACATGTGATGTCTTGTCTTTTCCATGATTCTCCAGAAGGCGCTCCAAGTCTTCCCGAGTGATGAAATTCGATGATTCTTTCGTTGACGAATTACCTGCAGCTTTGTTAGTTTCATCGTCATCTACTGTGTGAATTAGAATTACCTCAGGATCAGCAGCGTCTGAGGACTTCTCCCTTTCTTTCCCTTTCTCTTGAGTTTTCTCTGACAATTTTTTAGTAAGAGTCTTCAGATGATCAAATAGCTTCTGATGTGCTGCAGCCATATTCGTATGATTCTTTGCAAGAGTTTATTGCGCTTTGATGAGATTGGAAATGGTAGGTGGTGGACTTCCTCTGAATTTTTCGGTATGTCAGCCGAACATAGGATGAATTTCCGCATTAGTCTGAGGAAGAGTGTCATCAGTGCTGCCGATGTTAGTGGCCGGAACAGTTTCCGGGATATCTTCATTATTGCTGGTGCTAGCAATATTTGCGTTAGGATTTGTAACTGATCCTGACCTAAGACCGACCATCTTGATGAATTTGAAATTGCAACCGAGATATTAATCTCCCACTGTGGTCACCAATCTGTAGATGGGGAAAAACAATTTGCTGGTTTTTAAGGGATTGAGGAGACGATCGTGCAAAGGAGACTCCTTGAACCGAGCGAAATGTTCAACCTCACACAGATACACCGCTACAAAGGGGGTTCTTTGAATTCTAGATATCAATCTGTAGTACTCCGGCCTAAACCAAGACAATGGCCATTCCAGAGTAAATTCGGTCACAAGAGAGGATGGGTTGATCTGTAGGAGGGAAGCTAAGAAATGCGTGGAATCAATGGTAATCAAAGATTGTAGGAGTGTTGTGAATTCTGAATATGATAAGTTCTGAATGATTGAGATTGCTCAGTTGAGAGTAATTTCTCAATTGATGAGTTGTTGATCTCGTGTTGTCAGTGAGACGTGACATTCATGTCGTTATTGACGTTGTTGTTCTTGTTATTTCAATCATGATTCAGAGACTTATTTATATTGCTGGAATTATAGACACCATAATCCCATGAAGTGTGACAGTTGATGGAATCAAAGAGTGGAGATATGGAAATAGTGTTTGAAACTAGTTGCTCATCGTGCGGAGACTTGGTTGATTTTCCACCTACTACTTTGTTAACTCCTTCAATTGATTGCACGACTTGCTCACATTCTATTGTGTGTTTGAACACACATGCCGTAGACCGCCAGACCAAAAGCCTAGTTGATATCCCCCCAAGTGACACGATAGACGTCTCGTGGTTAGTTTAGTCAGTTGCTGACTTCGTGATATCATGGGACGATGAGTCCATGTATTTACTGAGTTGAACATTATTTTGTAAAAATGTCCCGAAACTCATGGATTGAACGTGGGCATGATCCTCACGTTGATAGTTGAGGCGAGCATGTATTGCTCATTCGATGATTTTCTGAATATTGATAGTTGAACCAATATTCTCTGATTTGAGGAAGTATTGCTTATCTGAGCAAGTGTTGCTCATCTAATGAATTATTGGCAGCATGACCAAAATAAAATATTAATTAAAATACTGGTAGTTGAACCGAGTATAATTAATAAGAATATTGATCATGAGATCGTCATAAATTTATTAGTGTTTGAATCTGGAATTATAATATTTGGACTCAGAAACCCTAATTTGATCAATTGATGACCACTTCATGGTTTGTTAGGAATTGAACCATGGAACGAAGGAAGGATTGGTTTCATGAGACCGTGGGTCAATCATGTAACACCCATATCCTCACGTGAGCAAACACCAAGACCTCTTGAAGAGTTGGTGACTTGTTGATGAAAAAATGATCAAATGCTGGTTTAATCATTTATTCGAATTACTGCTGGGTTCAGTATTAGGTGATAAAACCTAATTAATTATGAATAAGTGGAGGACCGACAAAGGGGTCATGAAACCAGCCCTGGGTGGTCACGGGATCAAGTGTTGATTGTTCCATGAAGTTCCAAGTCGTTTGGAAGAGTTTTGGACCTAATACGTGCAATTGCGCAAATTAGGTCAAATTGTGAACATATGTAAGACCGGATCATTGAGAGCCAAAGAGCCAACCTTAGTCGGTCAAGGTAACATGCTCATGTCCCCAAAGTGTTCGTATCTCAGTTCTGAGAATTTTGATATTTTCAAATGTGCGTTTGAGCAATCATTTTAGAAAATATGAAGAAACCAGGTTTTTTTTATTAAACCGTCAAAACTTCATGAGATGAAGGAAAAATAATGGAAAAGTGAAAGAATTATGAAGTGTGGGACTATCCATGTCCAAGGAATGGCCGTCCGGCCTAGGGGCCAATCCACACGTTTTTTTCCAAAATTTTCATAATATTTTCATGATTTTAGGGAAATATGATAAAATCAAGGAGTTTTGCTAAAATTAAAGAGTTTTGTTCAAATCAAGGAGTTTCCATGAGATGAAGGAAACATCAAAAATAATAATAATACAATAATGGATGTGTGGGAGTGTGGGACCGTCTTGGAGCATGGTTGGCCGTCCAGGGCTCGGTCCCGTGCGTTTTCCCTAATTTTATGTATTATTTCACAATTTAAAGGAAATTTCATAATTTGAAGGAAATATCATGAAATCAAGGAATTTCATGGGATTATGAAAACATGAAAAATATAATAATAATAAAAAGGGACGTGTGGAGCCATCTAGAGTTTGACCGACCGGCTATGGCCCGTGCACACGGGTTTTCCTAATTTTATATTATTTTTCATGGGACCAAGGAAATATCATGAGATTAAGGAGTTTTCATGAAATTAGGGAAATAATAATAAAATAATGAGGAACCATGAGGTGTGGGGCCGGATGGGACCAAGGCATGGCCGGTTCACGCCCCTCAATATTCTTTCCTAATTTTATATTATTTCTTTGGTGTGAAAGAAACACCATGAAACTGAGGAGTTTCCTCAAAACGAAGGATATTTGTTCAAATGAAAGAATTTTCATGAACTCAAGGAAAATAACAAAAAATATGATAAAAATATGAAACTAGCATGGGATTGACCACGACACGGTCGTCCAGTCAGTGGGCCCATGCTCCCAGCACCTTGGTCAATTTTTAATTATTTATTATTTTCTTTCCTATTTTGCATAGGTTCATCGTCTTGTCGTATTTTGAAATACTCGTTCGTGCGGTGATTGTTAGTGCATCATTGTTGAGTACACTTTCACCATTTAAATCAGGGCTTACTCAGAGGTAGCTCAGACGCCCGTGCGTTGAATATTTATTACTAACCCATGGATTTTTGCTGGGAAGAACCATGGTTTGCAGTAATGAAATATCTGCGAAAATATTTGAATATTTTCGGAAATTCTGTGGATGAATCCAAGAATTTGGGAATAATTAACTTATGGCTCTATACTAGTAGAGCAAGATGTCTAAGAGCATTAATTATTCCGATATGAGCTTGCTGGAGCTTCATATCCTTTATATAGTCAGGGTAAACTCGTTGTTTGTATCCTGAAGACGTTATCGCTCCATACTAGCAGAGCAAGCTGTCTAGGAGCCGTCCATCCCGTGATACTATATAGAAATAATTACTGAAGTGTTCAGTATTCATGAGATATGTTGTTGTCTAGCCGTGAGACCACATATCTACATGTACTCTGAGAGAAAGTATTCTCAATCAGAGGATTCGATGAGAGACCCGTGTCTCAGCACTTACGTATGATTTTTGGATCAGAGGTTCGTATAATTATGGGTTTACGATTTTATCCTTTGTCTAAAATCCACCATCTACATGATCTTTTCTATGTACAATTTATTCCTTGGGTATGTAGCTTTTTTTTCTCTTGAAGTTGTGTTTTTTTTTTTTTGGTGTTTGGATTATTTTCTATGTTGAAATGTATAATTTAGTTTGGGTCATTGTTTAACTAGATAACCTTTGGCTTTTTTCCTTTTTTGTGTTACACCTATGGTCCAGCCGTCCGGGCCACCCAAACCCACCTAGGTAATTAGTCAAAAAGTAGAAAAATTATTTGGGTATTTCCTAAGATATCATGATTTATTTTAGTTTGTTATGTTCGGAATGTATATATTAGATTAAAAAGGAAATTAGATAAATATGAAAATATTCATTCCATATCTCATTATACTGCTACAATATCTCATTTTTTAGTAATATGGAAATTGAAATACTCGGTGTAAATACCAAAGAATCGTGATTTAAGATAATGATGGAAAACCTAAAAAATTAGAGTTTTCAAATTACACCAAGCATAGAAAAAAACTAACATAGAGTATTAAGAGGGATTGTTCATATGAAATTGACGAGAGGATCCAAAAAAGTCATAGACTGACGCGGCCATTTGCCAACATGTATATTGGATGTCTATACATATATAAGCTTTATACTCGTATTTGCTTGTAGCATTCACAATAAGAAAATCCTAAAAGCTTGTAAGTTTTTTTTTTATAATGTTTCATCAGTATAATAGTGATGGATATGTTTCCAGAATTAACTACCGAGATACTTCAGTGCCTCCAAACTACAGAAATCGTTTTAGCAAGAAAATGTGTGTGCAAAGAATGGAGTACTATCCTTGGGGACAAAAGAATTGGATTCCTTGTTGGTGTCACATCAAGAATGGGGAAAGATAAAGTTTCCCAACTCTTTTATAAAGAGGAAGATTTCATCCCGATCGTAACATCCAACAATCATGATTCCCCAAATGACGGAACCCATGATGATTGGACTATGTTGCACCCAATAGTTGGATCTTGCAATGGTCTGGTTTGTTTTTATGTTTCACACCACGGCATACAAGATCCTATATATATTATGAATCCAGAAACTGGTGACCACCTCCATCTGCCACAACTATGCATCCCAATTGCACCGGATCAAGTACTTTCGTGGTATCCACGATACAATGTAATTGGGGGTTTCGGATACTGCCAACGTACCAATGAGTACAAGGTAATTCGAATTCACATGGATGGTAAAGTCCAAATACACACTTTAGGAGACAAGAGGGGATGGAGGAACATAGCATGTGAGATTCCTTATACTTTTCGGAGTCCATTTGTGTACGCACATGGTTGTATTTTTTGGATAGATTGTTGTCAGCAAGATATTGGCATAATATCTTTCAATTTGGACACCGAGACGTTCCATCAATATTTTCCACCCCCGCATCATATTCCTGGGAGTGAATTTTGGATAAATACTTACCCATCACTTGGGATGGTCATGTTCGGAGTTCGCATTTTATTTTACTACATCCATGAGGGAATTGATCGGCCCCGAATAGATTTTTGGGCTCCCATTTCCAAAGAAAATATTCATACATGGGCACCTGACGGGAATGGAATTGGAATTATGAGATAAGCATTTTCTGTAAAGAGGATGAATGGCCGACTCATAACCCGATAGCCTTTATAAATAACAAGGAACTCTTCTTTTGGCAGAATAGGCGTTTATTACGTTACAATACACTCACCAGAACTTGGACGGAAATTTGGGGAGAACTACCGTGGGAAACAAGGGTTGCAATTATTCCTCACATGAGGAGCGCTGTCTCGTTGAATAATTTTGGTGGACAATCGGAAACGTGTACTCATGATGTCCATGTCACTAACACATTCCTAGGCTTATCTATGTAGCTTTTTTTCTTGCAGTTGTGTTTTTTTTTTTTTTTTTTTTGTGTATTTGGATTTGGATTTTTTTCTATGCTGAAATGTACAATTTATTCCTTGGGTTATTTATGTTGCTTTTTTTTTTCCTTGTATTTTTTTTTTTTTTGGTGTTTGGATTTTTTTCTATGTTGAAATGTTCAATTTCGTGCATCAACATGAAAGTGTTGTCGCTAAATGTTGGGTCATTGTGTAACTAGCCAACATTTGGTTTTTTCCTTTTTTTGCGTTACACCTATGGTCCAGCCGGCCGGGCCACCCCAACCAACCTAGGTAATTAAATTAAAAAGGAAATTAGATAAATATAAAAATATTCATTCCATATATATCATAAGATCATAACTTATTTTAGTTTGTTATGTTCGTTATGTATATTAGACTAAAAAGGAAATTAGATAAACATGAAAATATTCATTCCATATCTCCTTATATTTTTACAATATTCGATGTATATACCAAAGAATAGGTGATTTAAGATAATGATGGAAAACCTAAGAAATTAGGGTTTTCCTTAGAAATATATATAAATTATACCAAGCAAAGAAAAAATTAACATAGAGTATTAAGAGGAAAATGGGTTATGCTAAGAGGGACTGTAGAGATGAAACTGAAGAGAGAATCCAAAAATGTCCCCGACTTATGGCTGGTCCTCGTAAATTGAGGATTATCATCACTGTGGACGGAATAACTATTGTTCCTAGTGTTCCTCTCGACGCCGTAATTAGTTCTGTTGTCAGTAGTGTTGAAAATGATGATGTTCCTATTTATGCTGATGTTATTCTTGGTGTTCCTCTGGATGCTGTAATCAGTAGCATTGAGGATGCTGATGTTCCTACTGTGAATGATGATGCTCCTGCTTCTATTATTGAAATTATTGATGAAGATCGTCCCGATGTTCCGGATATGGAAGATAATCCAAAAGTTAACAAGCATGATCTTAACAAGCATGTGGCGCCTAATGAAGCATAAAATGACAAATCTGAGGATGACAAGGCACCCTAGCCTGCTGGTTGGAGTGATCAGGTTCACCTCAGCATTGCAAGAAGAATTGTTTGAAGATGGGGATGGTTCATTTGATATGGTTTTTTTTTGATGATATGGTTTGATTTATCGATTTCATTTTGTGGACGCTTTGAAAGTTGTTTTCGTTTGCTAATTTTTTCATTTAGAAAAAGGTGATATTTATGAATTCTTTTATTATTAAGGTATTGGAATCATGAAATAAATCAGATAATTATTTACAAGTTCACAGACTTTACAGAATGCAATATACTCTTGCAAATATTTATTTATTTATGAGGTGTGCATTCTTTTGGAAAAATAAATATAATTAGCTGAAAGAACGGATGAAATGTAGAAAAATACAGTTGTTCCTCCCGGTAAATAATAAGAATCAATATATCACTTTATGTATGATCTTATTATCTCCTTGCCAACTCTTTTAACAAAAATATGAGTTTGAACAAGTAAAGTGCTATTGAAAGTAAAGTACCGCTATACGACGATGTTAATAACAATGATCTTTGCGTGCAATGGGATGATAATGAGGAACCAGGGTAATATAAAAAAGAACCAGACTCATCTAACAAGTTCTTTGCTTTTTAAATAGGGTTTTTGCCATGAGAACTTTTCTTTTACATATTTTTAAATATAAAGCATTTCGTATGAGATGAAGGCTTTTTACGCAGATAGATAGGTTGACATTTATGTGATGAATGATTCGCGTTGAACTTTTTACGCTGATAGATAGGTTCCACTAATAATTCATACTTTTCCTTCCTAAACCAAGAATAATACAGGAGACAACCCATCTTAAAATTATTAAGGTACATATTATTCGAAATAGGAAAGTAATTTTTTTCTATAGCCTCTTCTCGAGTTTGGTTAGAGATAGGAAACAAAATTTCGAAAATTCTGGGAAACAATTTTATCAAAAGTGTCTACGATGTATTCTCTCATAAAATAAGGAAACTAACCATATTGGTTTCACATCAAAAATTTGGAAATAAAAAAAGAAAAACACCAAAAATCTTTTGTTTGGCGGGTGATGAAAATGGATTTTACTGGGCGGGATGATTTCAAAAGGAAAATCAATTCCCGCCTGATGGTTTGGTTAAATTCCAAAAGAAAAAGAAAGATGAGTTCGAACTACTTTTTCAGTTTTTATTACTCGGTTCATTCTCTCTATGAAATCATAATTCTACTACTATCTCTAATCTTTACAAGGAACCTACCTCTTCAGACTCGATCTTTGTTGTTGGTATTATTTTTACAACCCATTATTGAATGAATATTAAATTGATGTTAGATTTTTTGTTCGATCTCATGGAATCAGATGTTAGATCTTATAGGTTTACTAGTTAAAGCATGATTAGGGTTTTTATTCTATCACTTCTTATAGGTTTACTAGTTAAAGCATGAGTAGGGTTTTTATTCCATTACTATCTCTAATCTTTACAAGGAATCAACCTCTTTAAACTCGATCTTTGTTGCTGGTAATATTTCTACAACCCATTATCGAATGAATATTAAATTTATGTTAGATTTTTTGTTTTATCTCATGGAATCAGATGTTAGATCTTATAGGTTTACTAGTTAAAGCATGATTAGGGTTTTTATTCGACTGTATCAAAGAACAAGTTAATGACAATCACGGGTTGTACGATGAGATGTGATTTCATTTTGTTACAACAATAATATTTTAGGCTTAAGTTACATTCATGAACTATTATAAGATTTAGGTAAGGATCTTTCTTTCATGTATCTTAGTTAGGCTTTACTAGTTAGTTAGGTTTTACAAAATAAAAATAAAATAAAATAAAAAACTTAACGATGTTAATTTTTTTCTAGGGTTTTTGTTATTGTTTGAGTTGGATTTTGATTGAGAGTTAATAACTCAACTTTGACCGACGATGTTGTGTCAATCATATTTATATACAACGCTTCTCAAGATTTAATCATTTGAGTCTCTGTTACTTGGTGAGCCTATAACGTCTATATTTTAAGTTGCCACTTTTAATAATACCATGTTGCTGGTTAACCAATTTGACTATATCTTCAAGCGAAAAATGGATAATCATTATCTGGTGCTTTAGTGCTCTTGTCTTTTGTAACAAAAAGTTATATAAGACCGTTTAACCGGTACCTTTCGCTTTGTGGATAACACAATAAACATGAGGAGATTGTGTGTTGCAGTGATGTTTTAGACTCAAGTTACATACATCACTGAGTTCATGTTTGTTTTCTTTTCATATAATAGAAAATAGGTGTAACACATGTTGCCTATCCTGTTAGGTTTAGCTAATATTTTCCAAAATAAGCTTAAATTCCTAACTGAGATGCACGTACCTACAAAATTTTTGTCATGGGAGATGATGAAAAATTACGACCAATGGAGGGAATCAGATGTTGAGGAGGATTGTGATGAAGAAACGGTGGATTTAGATGAGGGTCATGATGACATTGTATAATCAGATGGCGATGATGGTGGAGATATGCTCCACACTTCTAGATTTGAAGACTTAACATGTAATGTGTGAAACCTTGTACTTACTTGTTTCTACTTAAACATCACATGGTTTCATATGTTGCCTCGGTTATTTCCAGAGTCAAAAGATTATGAAAATGATGATTTGGAGGTGTTAGAAGAAAAAGAATTGGAAAATTCTCCAGAAGCAGAAGAGCAGCCACAAAAAGAAGACTCTACAGAAGTGATCGTAAAAGAGAGGGGACTGACAAAAATGTTGAAGCTGCATAGAGACTTCTCGAAAAAAACTGCTAAAAGAATGGATATTGAATTTGACGGAATGTTCCGGCCTATTGGTGACCATAGAATTGAATTCAGTAGTTACCTAGGCTATTTGGTCTGTGATATGGTTGGCATAAAACATTTATGTTGGAAGGAAGTCCCTTCAACAACAAAATAAAATATGTGGGAGAAAATTCTGGTACGCATATGCGGTTACCAATTCGTTGTTTTTGTTGTCTAACTGCGAGTCTGTGATTAACATACATTAGATGTTATTGCAGCTTCATTTTGAGGTGCCCCATGAGCTGAAGCGAGTGGTCATGAAGCGTCTACCTGTTCAGCTACGGGACTTCAGAAGGAAATTGTACAACAAAGATGTAAAACCCTTCCTGGAAATGCCGCACAAACTAAAAACTTTCCCCAAAAAGTACGAAACGGTAATGAACCAAGAAAACTGGGACAATTACCTTAATCATGTACTAAAATCGCTTATATTTAAGGTATGGAATACACATTGCTTTTTCTGTTTCGTTCTTATTGTCTATCCCAGCATACTAATGAAATTATTTTTATTTCCTCTGCAAGAAAAATTCGGAGAGGGGAAAGAGGCAATATCATAATCCAAGTTCCCACATCCGACGGGACAACGAGGATACTCGGGATTAAAACTAAAATTAGTAAGTCTGTTGTCTTATTTATTATACACTTCAAATAAAACCGACCATATCAGATACTTATGTTTTTTTATGTCGTGTTGCGTGTCTCATATATACAGAAACCTATAATGGTATAGGGATGTGTCCTCTTACACCAATCTGTAATTTTGTCACATTAGATGCTTTGGAATAGGTTTTATGTTTGACACAGTTAATATCTGTGCGGATGTAAATCCTTACTCGTTCCTGGTAACTACTAGGTCCAAAGCGGAAATATTGCCGAAGAAGATCTTTAAGACCGGTGCATCATGTGGGCAAGAGCACGCGAAAACAAAGACGGAATTGTTCCAGACGAGTTTTTCAAGAAGAAGACATCTGAAGTTGTGAGAAAACAGAAACTTTACAGTCCTCATGTTTTTAACCAAAGTAAGTGCAAAGTAATTGCGCAAGGTTTAAATCAAAATTTAACACATTATTTGAACTGGAAGAGAAGCGGAAGATGATTCAAGAGGAAACTCTAACGGTTGGTCATAACGAGGATGCCCTAACAGTTGTTATCGGCCCGGATAAGGGTGGACGTGTCAAGGGGACTGGATTTGGAGTGACGGCAACCCTTTACTTTCCAAATGGAAGAAAACCAAGACACTCGAAAGAGAACGATGAACTGCATGAAAATATGAAAGCTAAGGAGAAAGAATTAGAGTCTACTAAAAATCCGTATCAGAGATTGACATATAACTTGTTATCTCAAAGAGTCGACATTGCGAAAATTTTGGGCAACAGTATCAGCAATTCTGAAGGAGAGGTAAGTGAACCGAGTTTTGATTAGATTGTGTAATTTTTTGAAAAAATTGGCAGACAATATCTGATTTTCTCAAACAATATGTTCAACTACAATCACATGATGCAGGACCTATCAACGCCTCCAATAGATCTAAGAATAACATGTGTACAGAATCAGTTAAGCAACTTCCAAAAAAAACATGGGAAATCCGGTCCGCATAAGTCATCTGAAAGCACCAAAGGGTCCGCGTAGCGGGTCTCTCCTTGTACTAAAACTCCGACCGTTTCTACTAAATCCCCGCAGTCTTTAGTATTAAAAAACAAGTCTTCGTCTCCTCCATCCACTGGGGAATCTCAGAATGTGCCATCTGAAAATGTTACTATTGATGTATGGTTTTCTAACGCGTTTTAATTTTTAATCTTCCATTTACTATCTCTCATGCGCCTTGTGTTTCTGCAGGGCATATGATGCAAACTTTGGTTTGGAGAAAAGGATAATATTGTTGCCATTGGTAGAGCTTACTCTTCAAAGAAGGTATCTTATAGAATGAAGTCAGGAATGACGGGTGAGGTTACATGCTATAGCATCATGGTTAGTGAAGTACTAAATGAAACCATCAAATTACCCTTTGGCATATCTTCTGGGATAAAAACTTTAAAAGATGTTGATGATGCTGAAATTTGTTGGCCATCAAATCAAACCATCTTGGATCAAAAGGTTGGTTGCTATGCTTGTTTGCTTTATTAACTCATTTGATATGTTTTTACACAAACCAATTTTATATATATATCTTGTTTGATATAAGAGACGAATATGTTATCAGCTATTTGAATCACGGACGTTAGTGTATATTTTAGAGAACCTTATAGAACGAGATATGTGGTTAGCTATTTGATTGTGAGTCAGTTGTGCATTTTGCTTAAATGGTTTCACTGCAAAAATAAGGTACAACTTTCATTTCAATTTTATGATACAAGTAAGTCAACCAAAACAATTTTCTGATGCAGGTAAGTCAGTTGTGAAATCACTGGATCTACTCAACGGAGCCAATCTCATATCGAAATATCTGAAAAAGTTCCGAAGGTATATGTTTTAAACCAGTTACATGATCTTAAGATAATATGATTCTGAAATATGCCATCAACTACTATATGAATCACGGATGCTAGGGTGTATTTTGGAGAACCTTGTATATTTGTTACCTATTCATCCGTGTCTTCGCATTCACGGTGGAATTTGGCATATTTGTCACCCGAATATGGAATATTACTCTACTGCTGCAGGTAAGTCAACAAAATTCGGTGAAACATACTCTGGATGTGACATCAAAAGATCCACCTAGTCGGAGCCAATCTGATATCACGACAACTAAAGCAGTTTCTCCGGTATCTATTTTATTTTTACATGCATTTTAAATCTCAATTTGTTTTGAAGTTTTTGCTTGAAGATGTTCATATGCCATATATTTCCACAGGGTATAAGGTGCAACCTTTTTGACGAGCTGTCTAAGGCAAACGTCCTTGCTAGAGGTAGAGCTTTTCTGTTAACAGGAAAATAACAATTACATGGAAAGGATGGGTTGGAGGTTGATTGCCACAAAATCCTGATTGATGAAGTAATAAAACCGAATTTCTGTCTACCCGTACGATTTGCTGGTATGGAAACATTAGGGAAAACTCTTGGAAAATCGATTCCTTGGCCAAAGTATGGTGTTCAGTTTACCGAGCCTGCTAAGAAGGTTAGTTGCTTGGCTTGTTTGATTTGTAAGTCGAATATAGATAAACCAGTCTATCAATTATATGAATCACAGATCCAAGTGTAAATTAGAGAACCTAGAAAAATAAAAACATGTGTAACTTTCAAAAGTAACTAATAACTCTTTTAACCTTATGCAAAACCCTACCAGTAATTCACAACCAACTACTTCTCTGCGGAAGTATCCTTCACGTAGTAACCCTTCTGATGGATTTAAGAAGCAGTCTCTTAATATTATGCAGAACTCTACCAGTAATTCCCAACCAAATCCTTCAATATCTCTAGAGAAGTCGTGCACATCTACGGCAGAACCTCTGAATAATACATCTAATGGAGTATGTTTTTTTTTTGATTTTTTTCTTCTTCGTAAATCTGTATTTCTAATTCTATCATCTTCTTTTTATATGATGTTCATATGCCGTATCTCCGCAGAAAGCAAAATACGACTTTTGGAATGGATCTAGGGGAAACGTCGTTGCCAGAGGCAGTATTTTACCTATGCCGCCTAACCAGAAAATACATGGACAAGATCTTCCTAAAAACTGTTGTGTTGTCAATATTCAGGAGGTTATAGTTCCATCATTCGTGTTAACCGAACTAAGTGGTGAGTTTAAGTTATTAGGGGAAGCTAAAGCTGATTTTGTGTCATGACCGAAAGATAACTGTTCCATCTCTGATGATAAGGTTAGTTTCTTAGCTCGTTTGCTTTGTTAATCAAGTATAGAAATTGTTTTACATAAATCGTGTATTCAGTTTAATTAAAGAATAAGTACGAGATAGAAATATATTAACACCTAAATGGAGCATTAATGGCAGTGTAAATTAGAAAATTGATATTTGGTTACAGATTTTATTATGGACGTCAGCTGTGAAAAATGCCGCGACCTTCAGTGAAGTTGGATTTATTACATTGTTGGAAAAAAATAACTTTTGTCTGTCTCTTGTTGAGAATTCACAAGACAGACGAATTCGCCTTGGATTTAGAATATATATATATATATATATATATAATACATTTAATCTCTTGCTGCATGAAACTCCACAGCAAGGAAAACCTCATAAGCAACCAGAACCAGTTTTAGATTCAAAGAAAAAATTGGACAATGACCTAAGAACAACAAGAAGCCTTGCAGAAGATAAACTGAATGAGGAGCACCTAGCAGTCAATCCACATTCGGGGAGTCATGCAGCCTCTGACAAGCTTCCAAAGAAGATTAAAAAGGCTCAGAGAAAGTAATATGTACAAAGTGTAGATCAGGCATACCAACTTCCAAATGGGAAACAGAGGCTGACAAGGTTTGCCGTGTCGAGAATGTCACAACCTGATCAATTTCCTGAAGAGACACCACCATCAAAAAAGTTGAAGAAAAACTGATGATTTTTGGATAAATGCTCTTTAATATTTTCTTTTGCAAACTGTTAGACCAAAGCTCAACATTTTTTATTGTGTTATTAAAAATAATATGAATTTTTGGCATATATGAATTTCAGATTTAACCACAATTTATAAAGTATAGGAGAATTTGGATAGTGTCGGGTGGATGGTTTAGATGTGTCATATCTGAACGGCTTACAAGCATCACACACGTAATACACACGCTTCGAGATTAATTGGCGTGGCTAAACATAACATAAAGACACATTAAACAGATATAAATTGGCGTGGATAAATATCACATAAAGCCGCGCTATATGGCGTGTCTATAGGTTCTCCGATGAACGGCTCCCAACGTTACATGTGGATGGTCAACGTTACATCTGAACGGTCAATATTGCATCATCTTAAACGAGATCCAATGGTTCCTAATACAGCCACGTGGATGAAGGTAATTGTAAATTGGCGTGGCAAAATATCACATATAGCCACGCTATATGGCATGTATATAGGTTCTTCAATGAACGGCTCAAAACGTTACATGTGGACGGTGAAGGATGCATATAATTTAAAGGTCAATATTGCATCATCTTAAATGAGATCCAACTATTCCTAATACGGCCACATGGATCAAGGTAACTGGAAATTGGCGTGGCTAAATATCAGATATAGCCACGCTATATGGGGCGTGTCTATAGGATATCCAATGAACGGCTCACAACGTTACATGTGGACGGTGAAGGATGCATATAATTGAACGGAGAATATTGCATCATCTTAAATGAGATCCAACGATTCCTTATACAGCCACGTGGATCAAGGTAATTGTAAATTGGCGTGGCTAAATATCACTTATAGCCACGCTATATGGGGCATGTCTATAGGATATCCAATGAACGACTCACAACATTACACGTGGACGGTGAAGGATGCATATAATTTAACGGTCAACATTGCATCATCTTAAATGAGATCCAACGATTCCTAATATGTCCACGTGGATCAAGGTAATTGGAAATTGGCGTGGCTAAATATCACATATAGCCACACTCTATGGGGCGTGTCTATAGGATATCCAATGAACGGCTCACAACGTTACATGTGGATGGTATTCAACGGTTCCTAATTCACCACGTGGATGAAGGTAAGTGAAATTGGCGTGGCTAAAACATAACATATAACCACGTTAAACCTATATGGCGTATCTATCGGATAACCAATGGCTATGCCAAAAAGCAATTTGCGTGTCTAAAGTGAACAAAATAACCACGCCTAAAAGCAATTTGCGTGTCTAAAGTGAACCAAATAGCCACGCCAAAAAGCAATTTGGATGTCTATAGTGAATCAAATAGCCACGCAAAAAAATAATTTGCGTGTCTAAAGTGAACCAAATAGCCTCGCCAAAAAGAAATTTGTGTGTCTATAGTGAATCAAATAGCCATGCCAGAAGCACTTAGCGTGTCTATAGGGAACCAATAGCCACGCCAAAATAATAAATCGTGTGTCTATATAGTACCAGTACTTAAGTTTTTGGGACACTATATAGCAACGCCTATATGGCTCTGGCGTGTCTATTTAATGCAGAAATAGACACACAAGGCAAGCGTGGCTATAAGCTACCTAAAACCATGGCGTGTTACCTAAAACCACACAAGCAGAAGTCACACCAAGTCCAAACCAAATTGGCGTGTCAAAACCCCTATGGACACGCCAATTTGGCGTGGCAAAAGCGTATGTCTGTACTAGTGGTATATATGGTTGAGACCAAGTAAACTATCTCCAAGTTATCTAGTTCCTTCAGTAATCCTGCGCATATTACCAGTCTGGTCAACGCACATGAATCCTAAGATAGAGTCCACTATCTTAAATTTCTCCACTTGATGCAAAGACTTCAATCACCCAACTCCTTTGGATCGTATTCCGAAACAATAAAGGACTAATCTGTATTCGAATCCTGGAGAGAATCACCAAATGATAGATCGTCGATCTATACGACAAGCTATGAAAGTCTATCAAGGATAAACAAGCTACGTCGGATCTCAGCCAATCATGTGTGAACGAAGTATATCACAAAGATCAGAAATCAATAAGTAATCTTTTTGTCTTCAAATCTCCGGTCTTCAATGTACCAGCACAAACAACTTGATTCAGTTATAATCAATCGTGCATAGAACAAAGTATGTTAAAAATACATGATCACAAGCCTATCGTCAGATCTAAAAATAGATATGAACTTTGTCGATCCTTGATCTAGTTAAAAATGCATGATCCCACATAAGACTTTAAACATCGGAAGTAAGAGATTTCGCCTAATTAGGTTACTACCCTCTCCAGAATAGTATTACAAGTAATACTTCTAGTCGGCTATCCCCCTGACTACAAAATCAAGTGCGAGTGTCAGGATGAGTTTGTAAGAAGAACAAACTTCATTATTTATAGACCTAGGTAGATTGGACACCAAGGAACTTCTATAACAGGAAATATCAAAAGATATGTAATAAACACCAATTTTCGGCTTTGTCTAGTTTCAGCTACTACAAGAAAATGGGCATTTGGTGACAAATATTTTTGTCACGGAACTACCTTGTTTAGTCGTTAAATAAAATTTGGAACAAAATAAATAAATTATCGTCTAATCATCGTTGTGGAAACTTTTTATGGCCACAGGAGATAATTTTGGTGAAACCAAATTTTATGTCGTTGTATATGTCCTTCATTGACTACCGTAAATTGTCTTCAAAGTTCAAAATTAATGTCGGAAAATTAGGTCATCAAAATTAATTCTAGCGATAAAAAACATTTCTCATTAAATATTTTCATGACTATTTAGTTTTGTCTCAATAATAAATTCCAGCAACAAAGTAATTTGTCTTTAAATCATACTTTACCAACAAGTTTTTTTGTCTCCAAAGAGAGCTTTGGATGACCGGTACCGCCATTTTTAAAAATGGTTTTTGAGACGAATATTTCAGCCATTAAAAATAAGTTTTATACACACAAAAAATTGGTCTCGAAATATGTTTTATTGACTAATGTATTTAGTCCGCAAAGATTCATTTTATAGACAAAAAAAATTGGTTCAGAATAAAAAAATATTAGTGCCAAAATTAGTTTTTTCAGAGTCCGATATATTTGTCATCGAAAAAAAGATTTATAGATAAATTTTGTTTGTCTCATAAATATTTTTTTCAGAAATTAAATATAGGGATATTTTGATTTTGGGTTACAAAAAAGTGACCGGAGTTGTATTTGGATCACAAAAATATTTTAATTAGTGTTTGGGTCACAAGACCGTTATTGACCATCTTGACGGTTAAGTTTTTTTTTTTAAAGTAAACTTCTACTATTAAATGCCGCCCGTTAATTTCAAATTCACGACTAGAGCGCAACATATCAGGCTCGCTGAGTGGAGTACCGAAGACGATCACTTTCTTTAAGAGTGGAAGAAGTATACATTTCGGGACTTTGAGAAAATGGCAAACAAGGTGTTTGCTCGTAGATATTATAGTGCTGGATGTCTTCCTTCAGCATATACGGAGTTTGGGAATGAAATAGCTTGTGGCAACACAAAATCTGTTGAGTATGCATGTGATATTGATGGTAGTGCGTTTTCGTCCTCTCCTACTATCAGCGTGGGAAAAGTGAAAGGAAACTTTCTCGGTTGTCTAATTCCATACTGCGTCTTCTCGAAAATGCGATATTTCCTTCTCGAAAATGCGATATTTCCTTCAAATATTTTGCTAGAACATGATAATTCAGTGTGTGTAAATCTGTACAAAATCCTGGGAAGTTTGTTATTACCTTTCCACGGACATATCATGCAGATTTTAGTCATGGTTTAACTATGGTGAGGCAGTAAACTTTGTGATCGGTGATTGGTTCCCACTTGGGGCCGTGGCTAGCCGACGTTGTGCACTTCTTAATAGAGCTCCTCCTCTGAAGTACTCTTGATGATGGGATAACAAAAGAAGTACCGAGCCCCATATCTGGGTTTGGTTGGATCGAACTATCCATTCTCCTTATTTGAGAATGAGAGAGGGCTGATGAAGATCTCCTGCACAGCTATTGTTCGATAAAAATCCTAAAAGGGGAGAAAAATTCAAAACCCCTTCCACCCCTACCCATCACATCTAAAGGTTTAGATTAACTGCATATAAATTAATTAAAATTAAAATTATTTTAGTAATGGTCAAGACGGTCAATGACAGTCCGTGATCCAAACTCTAATTAAAAAAATTCTATGACACAAACACAACTTTAGTCACTTTTCTGGACCCACAGTCAAAATATCCCTTAAATATATGTCTTTAAAATTATTTTTGGGAGACGAATATATTTTTTGTTGGAAAGTTATTTTCTAATTTATAAAAGTAACTAGCCCTTAACCCGTGCCGTAACGGCACGTGCCATGATGTTGGTTCATTTTTAATATATCGTATAATTTGTATCCCGAATACTTATCAACTCCTTATGATTTAATATGTGTTTGTCATAAAAATAGTTGGAATTTTCCTCTCTTTTTTTCTTTGTTTTTTCCTTTAATATTTTATCGCCGGAGATTTGCTCAAATGAAAGAAATATAATCTTAACTTCAAGACACTTTTTTTATTTAGGTTCATTGCTTATAATGAGATAATGCTCCACACGAACATGGTAGTTTAAATATTTTTTTGGAAATATGTCGTCAACAACACTCATCTCGGTGAAATCAACTAATCATCAATATCGTCCATAAAAGTCTCCACACGCTCCTATTTCGCTCCAGCTGACTCATCTATCATGGTCATGTTGTTGATCCTCCAAATAGGCAGAGAATAATATTTTTTTGATGAAGTTTCCGACATAAAAAAGATCACCTATGGAGGTTCCGTCGTCGGATAAGTTGATGATGAAAATTCTGATGTAGATTCTGTCACCAAAGACAACCAAGATAAAGGTTTCGTCGTTGGAGAGCATCACTATTGATCTTAAATCTCAACACAATAACCAATAATCGCCATTAAAGCGAAGATAAACCTCAAAAGAGTAGATAAAACCACCAAAATGGTGTAGATAAGTAGATAACATAATAAAAACCAAACTAATCTACTAACTAACCTATGTAGATGATGTTGATCCACCATTTTAGTTAGCCATATTATGTTTGTTACTAACTTTAAACTTGATGTCATCTTCTATTGTGAACTTTATGTGATTTCAGAATCGAAATAGTTATACCTCTTTCATTCGTATCAAGTAATCCGGTGTATATCCCAACAATTCTTCTACAACAATTCCTTTCTTTTGTCGTTTCTGGACCATCAGTAGCCCTTATTGTCAAACACAATCTGTCTAATTTTTGTTGATGTTATGTATTTGCAATGTTTATTTTTCTTAAATAAATAGATTGTGGAAAAACTAAAAAAAAAAAAACATAAATATTACATCGCGTCTAAGTTACTATATCCAAAATACTCCGGACACTGCTTCTGGTGCCTTGTTTCCTCAAATTCCTCGTTGCATTCTAGAAAGTACAAGCAACACCAATCATTTGCGAAGTGAGCTATTTGCGCAAGTGTGGTCAATGTATCCCTTGCCTGCAATAATAATAACAACATGTCAAAAAAATTTCAAGGCATCCAGTTGTAAATGGTATGAATCTAATAGATTTGAATTATACCTCAATCTTAGATATCACCTTCTTCTCACATAACATAGCAATTGAGGAAGGACAAATCTTGACCACTCTTTACATAGGTAGAGTTAGCCAAACTATGTTTTGCAATTGTCTTACGTGAAAATTATTTTTAATCCATATTTTAGTCAGCTCCTATCGAAGCCGATCTAATTAGTCCTATAGAAAGTTAATCTTAATTTTTTTTACCTTATCTCTTGATCAAATTATTGAAGTATTCTCAGTCATGTTCTGCTTTGTGTGATCTACCCATCTGTGTCTACTCTACCTTCTAACCCAATGAATGAAACCTATACATATTGATCCATAATTTGATATTGTTGATTTTTCATCAAGAGGTCGCATGATTTGAGAATCTAAAATATAAAAAATATTCTATAAACATCGGAGGCGAAATTTAGATTTATGATTTACAGTTTTTTATGATGATTTTGATGAACAAACATAACTTTCAAACAAATATTTTAGAATGCAAATACATTTTGCCGGTCAATAAGGTTTTATATCGGGAATTGAGTGAAAGTTGTTGTGTTTGTAGGCAGTTGCCGCGAAACAACTCGACATTGATGGTCTTTCTGGAAAAAGAATGTAATAGTACTTGAGAGAGCGATAATGTTCTCTTACGCGGGTACACCAATTGCCTTTATATAATACGGGTGATCGAACAGTCATGATCATCTTGTATTATACGTTCCAGTATCATCCTCGAAATATTTGGTTTTTGTCCTTATCAATCGTGCTAAAAACAACCAATTACATCTTTTACAATACAATGTTGTATGTTTTGTGAACATTATTTTTTTACTTGGTCAATAAAACTCACTAAAAAGAAAAAACTATTATTATACACTACTATTACCAACACCCACCACCATAAAAACCATCCACCGCCACTATTTCTTCCACCAATATTCTTCCACCAACAGTAATGTTACCGCCTCCACCATTCACAAACACCCGCCACCGCTTATACTAATTAACCCTACTTCCACTACCACCATTTAAATTAATATAGTTTTTAGTAAAATTATATTTATTAACAAAATTATGTATTTATGTTAGATTATTAAAGGGACATTTTTATAATATAAATTTAATTAATCATTATGAACAATCAATGAGACACTAATTAATAAAACGTTTAAAAATGGTTAAGTTGAACAAACCCCGGCGGTAAATTTATCTTTGCCAAGGACAAATCCTGACCACTCTTTACATAAACAAATCGATAATAAATAATTTCATATGTTCTGATCTTGATTTGTGTCGTTCGTTTAGTTATTACATAACATGGCAATTGATTGCACCAATTTTTTTAAATGGACATGTGTTTTATCGAGTTTATTTTAACATTAGAATGATCAACCACGTTTTATACTTTATAATATAACGTTACACATTTTGTGGCGTTACGGAATTAGCATAATATGTTTTTGTTCACCAATACCCGCCACCACCATAAAACCATATGAATCAACTTTTTTTATCCACCACCACCTAGTGGCGGAACCAAGGGTTGACTAACCTGCCTCTAACCCCTTAAATTTTTAATAACTACATAATTTTTTTAGTTTATTTTATAAATAGTACTTTGTCCTTATATATTTATGGTTTAGTCCACCAAAGTTTACATGTTTCTTTTAAAAAAAAATATAGGCCTCCTCAATGTCAATTTTTGACTCCACCACTGCCACCATCACTGCCGCCCATCCCATGTAGGTTGTTGGACGCAATTCTAATTTTCAATCACAAATGACATATATGAGTTTTAGATTGAACAAAATTTCGTCAATTGATTAGTTTCATTATATTTTTTCCGTGTATATATTCTTTTTTTGCATTGCAATCAATTTTATTTTAACATTAAAAAATTATGATTTATACGATATAGTACCACCATTTGGGTGATCCAACTACGATCATGAAAATATTGTCTTGTATGATATCATCCTTGAAATATATGGTACTTTCCTTTATCAAAAGTGTTAAAAACAACCAACCACATTTTCCACACTACGATGTTATCGATGTTGTAACGACAACATAAAATTAATATTGTCCATCACTACTCACCAACATTCACCGTCACTACTTCTTCCACCACAAACCAGGGGCGGAGCCAGGATTTTGAGGAGAGAGGGAGAAAAAAATTCTTGGCAAGTTGGATACATGTGAAAAATGGACTTTATATCACATTTTACGATAAAAGAACAAAAATAAATATAATTGTGCTTGGCTCCGCCCTTAACCACCACTAATCTTTCGGCCTCCACCTCTTCTACTACTCATTATCGCAGAAAATGTCTATTGATATTATTCATCAAAATTACTTATTAATAGAAATAAACATTATAATTAATTAAAATAACATTTATAATTAAAAATGATTAGTCACTTATTATGAGCAATTAGTGAAACACTAATTAATAAAACACTTTATAATGAATAGATTATTTATTATGTGCAATTAGTGACACACTAATTAATAAAACAATTATGGTATTTAAGTTGAACAAACCACCACTGTTGATTTATCTTTTCTATCAATTCCAACCAAGGTGGAACACTGGTTAGAGGATACTCTTATGACACAATAGGTCATGAGTTCGAACCTCCCCGTTATAATTTTTGAAATTCCATATCTTGACTTGAGTATTCATTTTTCATTCATAATATTGGAATTAACACCACGCGTGCGAGTTGTAGGGGGTGGCAGGGAGAACCACAACCCTTGATTTATCTTTCCCACGGACAAATCCTGACCACCACTAACACAGGCAAACTTAGCCTAGCTTTGTTTTGTATCTTAGATAGTTTTATACAGAGTTGTTGGTTGGTAGCCTAGCAACAAGCTGGGCCCCAACTCCTTTTTGAATAGCAACGCCTACTCTATAAAACATAAAACTACCTAAGCCACTACTGGCATCATTGCTTAACAAGCAATTCCGTAAGCATTTGAAAAATGCAATAGTATCTTCCCGAAGCTCACCTAAGGTAGAAAAGGCCAAAACGCTTAATCCATAACCATGTGCAGCACACTTGTCCAAATACTTGGTCCGTTTACGAGAAACAACACCAGAAATAGCCTTCCCAGGAGCGAAGGAACGAACACCCTCACCAGTGAAGGGAGACACACCTGTGACATCCATACAAATATCTTGCCCATTATCCTAGTTGAGAACGAGAATATCAGCAATCTTTAGATCCCTACCGTCATCTTCTCGAAGACCAAGAGTCATTTAAGAAACCACAAATTTTATCCATGAAAACAGTTTAACCAGACAAATGCTTTTGCTGCAAATAAATTTGGTGACTAATATATTTGCCTTCAACGAAAAAAAATGGGAAACGATAGTCTTTTGTCTCCGAATAGTTGTTTTAGGCGAGGATAAACTTTGTATTTAATTTTTATTTGAAGAGTAGTAGATTGGCTGCGAAAACTTTCAATCAACTATGTTTGTTTCCAATATAGTCAGAAACAAATGTAGTCTTTGTAATTCATTACACTTTGAAAATAATATAGAAAGGAAAACAAAAAAAACAGAATAATATTCTAATAACTAACTTAAGCAGTAATTCCACTCATGGGTGCTAATTGAACTATTTAAAAGACAACACTTAAAATACTGAAGAAAACTAATATTCAAGCAATTTTAACTAGAAACAAGGAGTAACATAAAACTAAGCACTAAGCAGTTTCTGGATCTTCAATGGTTGGAGAATTAGCTGAATCAAGAACCAATATTTAACCGAGTGCATTGTGCCTAGAACTAGAACTTGCATTGGCTTCCATAATTTGTTCTACTCTCTGTGTATAGATTGATTTTTTTCGTCCCCTGAAACTGGCAACGTATGCCCTTGAAGCCTTTGTTGTCCCTTGAACCTGACAATGTATGCCTTTGAGGCCCTAAAATTCTCATGACGATCACGACATTTCTAAAATTTAAAAAAAGTATTAAAGTTAGTACCTGCAAGAGGATTAAAATAGATACATCACCCATATCTTCCAAAGTACAGTAACCATTACTTCACCTTAATGCTCTCCATAATAAAGAGGCCACACAAACTTGACCAATAAACATGGACGATTTCAAGAGAGAGAGAGAGAGAGTCCGTAACAATGCCCTTTCGTCTTCTTTTCATTTTCTTTTGTTGGTCATTGACTCTAGTCAAAATTGATTTTCTGAGTTTTCTCGGTGAGATTTTTCTTCAATCAAAGTGTGATTTTCGTTCAATCAGAGTGTTATTCGTGAGTTGTTTCGGTCTGTTGGTTTCCCCTTTGAGGTTGTGGACGAGTGGGTTTCATCATTTCAAGCAGGTAAGAGATCTAAAATTTGAGTTATCTAATTTTATTTCACCTTGTTGGGTTGGTTGGGTGTTTTACAGGTTTTGCAGTGATTCTTCATTGAAATTTCAATTATTTATCTTCTGGTCGCCTCCTTCTGGTTATCTTTCTGATCCCTCTTTCTCGATTGGTTTCTTTGTTTCTATTTCTTTGTGTGGTTGCTTCCCCTTTCGGTCTAGTTCAGTTCTAAATATTTTCTCTTCCCTCTTTGTTTCTAGTTGCTTTTGGGTTTCTTTTATTCCTTTCTTTGATTTTTTTTGATCTCCTCCATGCCGTCCCTTACCTTCCTTGATTTGATATCGGAAACCATACTCCACTGGTTGTTGATAATATCTCATTTCGTATCTTTTCAATTAGTTGGTAACCTACTTCTCCGAAGTACTAATTTCTTTAAGTATAAATATAACCACAAAGGATCGTCTGAATCTAAGAGAAATCATATGCTTATGGCTTCATCCTCCAAAAATCATAGCAACCCTATAGAAAGTTCTACTGATTCTGTCAACAATCTGGCTGTTAATATGAAAAACAATCTCAATATTGAAAGTGCTATAGAACCGGTGGTTTATTTAGATAAACATATGGTGTTAGAGAAAGAAAAAGAATAATTTACTCTCTGTATGCTAGGAAGAATAATTTGTCCAGTGACTATTTCTACTAGCAGGATTAGAACTCTAGCTAGAAGCATGCTAGTGACTCTAAGATCTCTAAGACTTGGAGGTTTTATGCAAATATTTACAGAAGATTAACAACTCTATATGCAAAAGACTAACAACTCTATATGCAAAATGCTCCCCCAAACCTAAATATAACATTGTCCTCAATGTTTCAAAATATAAGAAGAAAAACATACCATGAGAACAAAGAAGAGCAAATTTAAAGGAAAGAAATTACCAGATGCAAAAAATGTTGCCAAACCAGAGACAGTAGAGTATGTCCAAAGCAAACAGCAGGGTAGATATCACAACAACAAAGATTATATACAACAAAATCTAATCTAGCAATCTGAAACCAAAAGAAAACAAGGAGAGCTAATGGAATTCTAAACCTGTGGTATGTACATGGGGTGAACCATTTCATTCCACATAGATGGGATTTGCAAGATCAGTTGTTTCAATTTAAGGTGGAATTGGTTCTAGGAACGGCTTCAGTCTCTTCCCATTGACCTTGAAGACGTTCTTAGTTGTTATATCTTCGAGTTATACATCTCTATGAGGGAATATTGTGCGCACCAAGAACGGGCATGTCCATCTAGAACGCAATTTACCTGGAAAAAGGTGCAAACGTGAGTTGTACAATAAAACTTTCTGGACAGACGTGAATGACTTGCGTAAAATGCGTTTGTCATAGAACACCATCATTATATCTTCGTACATCTTTGCACTGTCATAAGCATCATTCCTCAGTTCTTCCAACTCATTGAGTTGGAGTTTCCATTGAGTACCTGCCTTATCAAGAGAAAAGTTGAGCTTTTTAATAGCCCAATATGCACGATGTTCAAGTTCAGCAGGTAAATGGCAAGGCTTTCCATACACAAGTCGGTAAGGGGACATGCCAATAGGGGTTTTATATGATGTTCTATAATCCCATAAAGCATCATTCAATCTTAAAGACCAATCTTTTCTAGACGGGCTAACAGTATTTTCTAGAATGTGCTTAATCTCCTTATTTGAAACCTCTATTTGGCCACTGGTATGTGGATGATATGGGTTGCGACTTTATGAGTTATGCCATACTTGCAAACTAATGACTCAAAAGGCCTATTGCATAAATGTGAACCACCGTCACTGATTATAGCTCTAGGGGTGCCAAAACGAGAAAATATGTTTTCCTTTAAGAACGAAAGTACCACCTTGTGGTCATTTTTTTTGGTCGCAATTGCTTCTACCCACTTAGAAACATAATCAACAACAACAAGGATATACAATTTACCTTCAGAATTAGGAAATGATCCCATGAAGTCAATTCCCCATACATCAAACAGTTCAACAATCAGAATAGGTTGCAACGACATCATGTTTTTTTTGGAAATACTTCCTAGTTTCTGACAACGTTCACAAGCTATATAATAAGCATGGCAGTCTTTAAACAACGATGGCCAATAAAACCCACTCTGCAAGACTTTTGCAGCAGTTTTATTGGCACTGAAATGGCCTCCACATGCTTGGTCATGACAAAAAGATATCACATCTTTTTGTTCACTGTTGGGGACACATCTCCTAATGATTTGGTCCGGGCAGTACTTAAACAGGTACGGGTCATCCCAAAAGAAGTATTTAACTTCAGTCAAGAACTTAGAGCGGTCTTGTCTAGACCAATGCGAATGCATTCTACCTGTAGCAAGGTAGTTTACGATATCAGCGAACCAATGCATTTCAGACACAAGCATCAGTTGTTCATCAAGAAATGATTCTCTAATACGCACGGATTCATCAATAGATTCAACATTTAACCTAGACAAGTGATCATCAACAACATTTTCTGACCCTTTTTTACCTCGAATTTCGAGGTTGAACTCTTGTAACAAGAGTATCCATCGAATTAGACGACCCTTAGCGTCTTTCTTAGACAAAAGATATTTCAAAGCAGCATGGTCAGAATATATGATGATTTTAGACCCTATCAAATAAGATCTAAACTTGTCCAATGCAAACACAACAGCTAGCAATTCTTTCTCAGTGGTTGAATAATTAAGCTGAGCATCATTAAGTGTTTTACTAGCATAGTAGATCACATAGGGGAGTTTGTCAACTCGCTGACCTAAGACAGCTCCTACAGCATAGTCAGACGCATCACACATAATTTCAAATGGTAAGGTCCAGTCGGGTGGTATGACTATAGGGGAAGATGTGAGAAGAACTTTCAATTGTTCCCATACTTCCTTACAAGCATCATCAAAGACAAATGCAACATCTTTTGCAAGAAGACTACATAAGGGTCTTGAATTTTACTAAAGTATTTGATGAATCACCGATAAAAACCGGCATGGACCAAAAATGACCTTATCTCCCTCACAGAGCAAGGTTGAGGCAAGTGTTGAATGAGATCAAATTTAGCTTTATGTACTTCTATGCCCTTTTTAGAAATGATATGCCCTAAGACAATGCCTGAATTGACCATGAAATGACATTTTTCCCAGTTTAAAACCAAATTCTTTTCTTTACATCGAATCATCACAAGAGTAAGATGATGCAGACACTCATCAAAGGAAGATCCAAAGACAGAAAAATCATCCATGAAAATTTAAAGGAATTCATCTACCATGTCGGAAAAGATGCTCATCATACAACGTTGAAAGGTAGCAGGTGCATTACACAACCCAAAAGGCATACGGCGATAAGCAAATGTACCATAAGGACAAGTAAATATTGTCTTTGATTGATCTTCGGGTGCTATGTGAATTTGGTTATAACCTGAATATCCATCTAAGAAACAATAGTACCTATGTTTTGACAGTCTTTCTAGCATTTGGTCAATGAAGGGAAGAGGAAAATGATCCTTTTTCGTTGTTGTATTCAACTTCATATAGTCGATACAAACTCACGACCCTGTGGTTACACGAGTGGGGACAAGCTCATTCATTTCATTTTGAACTACAATAATGCCCGACTTTTTGGGTACAACTTGAATGGGACTGACCCATTGGCTATCTGGAATTGGGTATATGATACCCGCATCAAGAAATTTCAGAATCTCACCTTTAACAACATCTATCATGTTGGGGTTAGTCTCCTTTGCATTTCCCTAGATGGTTTAGTGTTTTCTTCAATATTTATATGATGCATGCAAATTATGGGACTTATACCTTTAAGGTCTGAGATTGCCCAACCTAAGGCCTCCTTATGCTCTTTAAGCACTTCTAAAAGTTTATTTTCCTGTTTCGTGTCCAAACATGATGCAATAATCACATGCAAAGTATTAGAAGGTCCTAAGAAAGCATATTTCAAGGTGTCAGGAAATGGTTTCAAATCAAGCTTAGGTGGTTCGACAAGAGATGGGGAAGGTTCAGAATCAGGTTGTGGAAGTGATTCCACAACATCCTGCCATTTAGCAATATCCATGGGTGGCACATATTCAAGCAAAGAGTGTACTTCACCAATGTACTTAGAATCAAAGAGATCTAAGTCAAAGTTATCTAAGCATGCTTGCACAGGGTCCACAAATAAGATATCAGGAAATGAGTCTTGGATCAGACTCTCAATCATGTTAAGCTCATGCAATTCATCATCATCACAATTCATAGGTATCTGGTTAACATGAAATACATTCAATTCCACAGTCATGTTGCCAAAAGAAAAATTCAATATTCCTCTACGACAATTTATGATAGCATTTGACGTTGCCAAGAAGGGACGTCCTAAGATGACAGGAATATGATTTTCAGGATTTTGCAAAGGTTGAGTATTTAGCACAATAAAGTCCACAGGGAAATAAAATTTATCTACCTTGATCAACACATCTTCAACAATACCTCGAGGGATTTTTACAGATCTGTCCACTAATTGTAGCGTAACAGAGGTGGGTTGCAATTCCCAAAGACTTAACTGCATATACACAGAATATGACAGTAGATTCACACTAGCACCTAAGTTCAATAAACCCTTTTCGATTGTATGATTACCTATAGTGCAATAGATAATTGGACTACCTAGGTCTTTAAACTTAGGTGGGGTCTTGTTTTGAATAATTGAACTCACCTGCTCAGTGAGAAAGGAACGCTTATGCACATGAATCTTTCGCTTTTGTGTGCATAAGTATTTCAAGAATTTGGCATATGCAGGAATCTGCTTGATTGCTTCAAGAAAAGGGATGTTTATATTAACTCGTTTAAATATTTCTAACATCTCATTGTATTGTGTACCTTTCTTTTGCTGTACCAATCTTTGAGAAAATGGATCAATAGGGACATGAGATGGTGCATGGACATTAACATCAGTGGAATTCTTAAAGTCGTTATCATGCTCAGATTCCTTTTCCACAACAGGTGTTTTCTGTGGAGTTGTATGCACCGGTGAGTCTGATTTAGGCTCGACTGACTGTGGTACACCCATATTGTTTTCAACAACTTTACCACTACGAAGAGTGGTAACATCATTTACTTGATTATGTGAAGACTCATTGCAAGTTGACGTGCTTGCTTGAAATGCACCTTTATGAGTTTGTTGGGGCTGACTAGGGAGTTTTCCCTTTTCTCTCTCATTCAATGCATCACAAATTTGGCCCATTTTAAGTTCTAGATTTGAAAAACGTTGGTATGTGGTCTTTTGAAGTTGTAAAAGATTTTGGGTCAATAGACCGACACTGTCTTCAAAGCTAGGCTTTTTCTCTATAGGGTATTGAGAGTGTGATTGTACTTGGGGATTTCTAGGATATTAATATCCTTGGTTATTGCTAGTTGTATTCCCTTGGACGGTCCCTTTAGACCATGAAAATTTAGGGTGGTTTTTCCACCCTGGGTTGTAGGTCTGAGAATAAGGATTGTTCTCTTGCCTATGATACAAAACATTGGCTTGTTCAGGTCTTGAATCATGAAATGCTTGTAGGTCTGGACAACTATCCACTAGGTGGTCTGAACTATGGCATGCGGCACAAGTGGCCATTTCAATTTGGTTACGGAGAGTAGGGGCAGTAGGTTTCACATTCTTCTGCAGCTCTAGCGCTTCTACTCTCCTAGCCAAGGATGCAATTTTTTTATTTCCCTCGAACTCAGACTCAATTCTATGGACATTAACTACAGGGGTAGTCTTTTTAGGTTCATGAACAGACTCCCATTGTTGAGTCTTTTCAGCGACTTCAATTAAGAAAGTCCAAGCCTCATCAGCATTTTTGTCAATAAATGCACCATTGCACATTGACTCAACTGTGGTTCGGGTTCTGACATCTAAACCTTCATACAAAATTTGCACAAGTCTCCATTTTTCAAAACCATGGTGAGGACATTAGAGCAATAATTCATTAAACCACTGCAAATATTTGGCTAGAGTTTCCTCATCTAATTGCACAAAACTATTCAGACTTTAACGAATGGTCGTAGTCTTATGAGTGGGGAATTTTGTTTTGTAAAACTCTTTCATAAGGTCATCCCATGTATTAAATGACTGTGTATATGAAGCATACAGCCAAGCCTTGGCCTTTTCTTTCAAAGAAAAAGGAAATAGTCTCAGTTTGAGGGACTCTTCTGGCATTTGGTTGAAACGCAGAGTCCCACAAATTTCCTCAAATTCTCTTACATGGTAGTAGGGATTTTCAGCATCAACCCCTCTAAACTTAGGCAACATTTGAATGGTACTTGCCTTTAGTTCAAACTAACCAGCAGCAGTTGGTAAAACAATGCACGAGGGCTGGCTTACCCTTGTTGGGTACATGTAGTCCTTGAGACTACGGGGTGGGTTCGGTGCATCACCCATTGTCTCAGATTGGTCGGGATTTTCTTCCTCAGAACTAGGTATTTCAACTAAGTCTTCTTGACTGACTCTAACTAGTCATTTTGTTTGGTCTTTAAAAGACACAATCATAGCCTAACATGTATACCAATCAACATGTTATAAAAATCCGGACAATCAGGACAATCACAACTCACTGCTCATGAGAATCAAAAGATAATTCATGCACTCAAAACAAAAATGCTTGTAAAGACTAGATGGTACACAGTTCACATTCAAGGTTTAGAAATGATACCACCGGTACAACTACCGGGTGTAGGCACAACCGCAATTTGTCCTGCTCCTCTTGCTCCTTTGCCTTAGTTCCTGCAACAGTATTACAGGTACCTGGTGAGCTCAACAGAGGTTATCAGGGCTTCAAAGTGCAAAGCAAAATTAGAGACTATCAATACTAATTGTAATTCATTGTGAATAGTAAATTTGAATAGTGGCAGGAGACTATGACTAAAATCTAATTTATGCTAATGGTATAAGTAACTTAATATGCTAAAATAATTACAAGACTATGATGCAGGCAACTTAACTGAAAAAAATTAGCAACTATAGAGAACACTAAAGAGATGTGATGACAACTATATACACAGATGATGGAAATAACAAACTTAAACTAACGACAGACAAGCTATAACCTATGACTGAAACAAATATATACAAAAATTGAAATCAGTGAAATAAAAATAGAAAATTCAACTACACTTCTACCGAGTCCCCGGCAACGACGCCAAAAACTTGGAAGGCTAAGAAAGATACCTACGACTATGTCTTAACTGCAAGTGCACAACGTCTATTGTAAACAGGGAAAATACAGGTCGATCCCACAGAGACAAGGAGAGTGTAGAGTCGATTCAAAATCCTTACTATAAATGATTCAGAGAGTAACCAAAATGGGTTTGATTGTGTCGATACGACAAGATATTGGCAAAGATTTCAAACAGAAAGGAAATAGAATTAAAAGATGCACTTTAACTCGAGGTGTAAACACTGAGAATATGGATACTAGGGAATTCAAATTCACCACTAACCTACAATATGTATTCAACTTGTGATATTATTCTTGTCCTTATAGCAGATTCAAGTTTACCTTGTATCTAAGGTGTTTCTCCAATGAATAATTTAATCACAACTAAAGTATTTCAACAAAGCATTAACTGTCTAGTTAAAGCACAACTAATCTAAGGATCAATAACAATGTTTTTTAAGCATGAGTTGCAGCATAATCAACATAGTGATATTCTAACTACAATGGATACATGGCATACATTGTGAGAGAAAAATGTCGACAAACTTGGATTAAATTATTTCTTAAACAATTTTAAGCATTCAAGAACAACACACAAAGCATGAATAACATAGCAGTAGGCTAGGGCTTCATATAAACCCCTAGTAAATGAATTTAGAACATGATGAACATGATGAAAACATAATTGAATTAAGAGACTAAGTGAACCAGCTAGTCTGGGATGATTTTTTCAACACAACAACACCCCCTATTTATACACAAAATTCTCTCAATCACTTGAATTCGAAATTTAGAAAGCAACCACTCACCAAAACATGTTTTCTTAATTTTTGGAGTGATTGATGGAGAGAATGGAATATGCTTGGTAGTGGGAAACAAATTGGGAGTGATTGATGAAGAGAATGGGGGGGGGGAGGTGGATGTTTTGGGAAGAATCCGATGGCTCAAGATGGAAGCGGGTTTGGGTCTTGGCTCTTGATTTTTATCACTTCTATGCCCATATCCTCTTCAAAGATAAAATTTCAAAGCCCACTTCTAGTTTGAGACGTGAAATCAGCATTCTTCACTTGCGGATGAGGTGCAGACATTGGTTTCAGTGTATTCTAGCTCGAGCCTTTGTTGACTCCCTTCCATTGTCACAAATTATCCGTTCCTTTTGGCTCCTTAATTCATCCAAGATTAATTTAGTACCTAAAAACACAAAATTAATTAATACAAATATTTATTCTTGAAAACATTAAATATACAGAACTTGGGATAATATATGATTTAAAGCACAAAAGATGAGTTAAATGCCAATAAAAAGGTATATAAATATGCGATATTTGGCACTCATCACTATTTCTACTAGCAGGATTAGAACTCTAGTTAGAGAGCTGTGGCCGATGTTTAAAGAAGTCATAATTAAAATTTTTGGAGCTAGACTGAATGTGCACTTGTACAGATTTGGTTCTGAGATTGAAATCATGAGAATTAAGGATGATGGTCCTTGGTGTCTGGATGGCTACTTGGTAGTTCTTATTGAAATCCCAAATCAAGGTTTTTCTTTCGATGCGGCTATAAATATGGATTATGAATTATTCATAGTTTTCCTATGTAGAATCCCTACCCAATTTCCCACTCCTGCTGCTTTTAGAGCAATGGCATCAGCTTTGGGTGAATTGTGTGGTTTTGCTGAACCGATGGGTCTTTCTCCAGATTATAAAACTGTAAAGATGTTGATCAGGATAAATGTTACGGGTGCTCTACCGATAAGGGTACTGGTGAGATATCAGGAAGATGAAGCTTGGATCCCTATCAATTATAATGTTATTCCATGGAGAATTTGCCAGATATGCAGGGTCTTGGATCATCATGTGGAACCTTGTGTGGCAGGAGATGTGATGATAATCGAAGAGCCAATTAATATTGAAGATGATGTTATTCAGGTAGATGATGAGGTAATCATAACAGGTCACAGTGGTCATGAAGATATGAGTAAGCATGGTGTTAGCAAAGTTTAGATTAATGCTTTAGCTGTAGGAGCTGCTCGAGATTCAATAGAGGACTCTATTCCTAGGATGGGAGGATTGGGAGAAAGCTCTGATGGGGGTAATAATCATTCAATAGGTTTGATAGTGAGGACTAGTACTGAGTTGGATTTGGTAGCAGCCCAAATTGTTGTTGCTACTGATGTGAGAACTAATGAAGACAGCAGAATGGTGGAAGCAAGAAACAAAATTAAAGGGAAGGCAAAAGTTGTTTTGGGAAAACTGAAAGATAAAGAGCGGGCGGAGAAGGAAGCCGAGGAAGGTCTTTCGAGTGGTCAACTAGTTATAAAAGAAAATTTTGAGGTGGGGGACATTGTGGAAGCAGTAAGAAGGTTGGATGAAGCGTCTAATCTTCAGAACAAGGCTAGTTCTCTCATTTTATTCTCTATCAATCTTAAGGAACCAGAAAGGAAGAAGAGGAAATATAAGAGAAAAGTATCTGTGGCGGAATATGAAAATGTTAAAAAGTCTAAAGGAGCTACCAGTTCAAGAGCTGAACAAATTCCGACAATGGTAACCTATGTCTAATTCTCTCATTGTTTAATTATAATATCCTTCCTAGGTTGGATACTAAAAATTGCTCTACTAATATTTCTTCTACACTTTCTAAAATTATATTTCCAGTACACTCTGTGCAATCTCATGGAGTGGGCAACATCATTCTTGCTAATCCTCAGATGATTAGAAATCTAATAATTTCCTATGAAGATCCTTTTGATATATTCAATGATTACATCATTGACATTCCAAGAAGCACTCCACCAGCTGTTTCTGTCAACCTAAGGTCTGAGATGGTGGAATCTGCTCCAAGCAACAATCAGGTACACAACATGTTACCCTATCTATTTATCAACAATCTGTATGTGCATATAGAACGTTCGTATGATGACACATATTTTCATAACACATGTGCTTTGGTTGGCCTATTGTATGCTGATAATAATAAACTGGAGAACATATGCATAGTAGACATACATTCTTTGAATATTCACAATTTTGTGTGGTACATGGAATGTATTCAATTTGGAAACTTGAAAATCTTGTCTTGGAACTGTCAGGGTTGTGGTAAGAAGTACCCGAGAGAACACTTTAAAAACTTAGTTCAAACAACACAACCAGATATCATTTTCCTTAGTTAACCAAAAATACTAGAGAAAATTTTAGAAGATTGTTTAGATCGGTGAACTATGAGAGGGTGGAAATAGTTGATCATATAGGAAAATCGGGAGGTATAGCTTTAGGTTGGGTGAACACAGTCAAACTAAAAGTTACATATTTCTCGGAGTTCTTCATCAATGCTTGTATAACTGATCAAATAACTGGTAAAGAGTGGATGATAAGTTGCTTATATGGTCACCCTAACAAAAAAAAAATACACATGGGATTTCCTGTCGTAGATGTCTGATATTATCAAACAACCTTGGTTAGTAATCGGGGACTTAAATTTTACTTTACACCAGAGTGAAATGGGGGGGGGGGGGGGCTGGTAGAATTAACAGGGGGGAAATTAGCAACTCAGTGAAAGAAGTGAATGAGGATGGTCTTATAGATTTAGGTTTTGTGGGATACAAGTATACATGGTCTAATCATAGAAATGATGATGAATTGATTGAAAAAAGACTTGATAGGGGATTAGCAAATAAGGATTGGTTAGCTCTTTTCCAGGATCCAACAATGTCTCATCTTAGTCCGTTTGCCTCATATCATGGTCCTATAATCTTAAGAACTAAACATGAAAGGAAAGACGGTGCTAAACCTTTTAAATGCTTTGGTACTTGGCTAGAAGAAAAATCATGCATAGATGTTGTAAATGCTTCCTGGTTAACTAAACATTTTGGCTCTTCTGCTTTTCAAATGGTAAAAAAATTGTCGGTTTGCAAAACAAATTTAATTCTTTGGAACAAAAATCAGTTGGGTAATGTTTATTTAAGGTTAGAACAGGCTATATCTAATCTTGAAAACTTCAATAAAAATATTCATGCTACGAACAAGTCTGAAACTTTGAACTTGTTAAATCATGAGGTTGAGAAATGGTATAACATAAATGAATCGTTTTTGAAAATTAAAAGTGGTGATAAACTGTTAAACTTAGGAGATAAAAATACGGGTTACTTTCATGGTCTGATAAGAACTAAGGTTCTGAGAAACATGATTTTAGGTCTTAAAAATGAAAATGGGATCTGGTTAGAAAGTAGGAATCAAATAAAAGAAGTGTTGTTTCAACACTTCTCTAAAATGGCAAGTTCTACTCATCCTGATATTAATGATGATCTGTTAACAAACATCCCTTGTTTGTTAACTAATGAGGACAATTTAGCTCTCATGAGACCTCCTTAGTATGAAGAAATCAAAAGCATTGTTTTCCAAATGACTCCTTCTTCCTCTCCGGGGCCAAATGGATTCCCTGCTATCTTTTTTCAGAAAAACTGGGACCTTGTCTCAGCTGACATTATTTCCATGGTTCAAAAGTTCTTTGAAACATGTTATATACTTAAAGAGATAAATAACACTTTTATTTCCTTGATTCCGAAAACTAAAAATCATGATGAAGGAAGTTAATTCAGGCCGATTAGTTTATGTAATACCTCGTATAAAATAGTGTCGAAACTCTTGGATAGTAGGTTAAAACCCTTTTTAGATAAACTGATCTCGCCATTTCAATCGGCTTATGTCCCAAATAGGCAGATTTCTGATATCATCATGATAGCTCATGAATTAATTCACACGATGAAAAAAAAGAGGGTAACACATGGTATTTAGGAATTAAGATCGACATGTCTAAGGCATTCGATAGGGAATGGAGTTTCTTGTTAGCTTTGCTAAAGAAAATGGGGTTTGGTAATGACTGGTGTAATCTTATATACCAGTTGTTGATGGTGGTTTTTAGCTTAGGGTTAAAATCGTAAAACACTAAACCCTAGCAGACAGTGACGTCACAACATTTAAGTGATAAAGCATTTACTAGGCGCATTTACTGAAAAGCCTTTAACGTGTCTCTAAATAACTACCGGGTACCTTTTTTCAAATTAGGGTTACAGTAAGCAAAACCCTAATTCCCCTCTGTGCCAATGGAAAATCATGCCAGCCACACCGACCGCGCCAAAGCATGCCAACCATGCTAGCCGCACCTCTGTGCCAATGGAAAATCATGCCAGCCACACCAAACGCGCCAAAGCATGCCAACCATGCTAGCCACATTTCTGTGCCAATGGAAAATCATGCCAGCCACACCAACCTCGCCAAAGCATGCCAACCATGCTAGCCGCACCTCTGTGCCAATGGAAAATCATGTCAGCCACACCGACCGCGCCAAAGCATGCCAACCATGGTAGCCGCACCTCTGTGCCAATGGCAAATCATGCCAGCCACACCGACCACGCCAAAGCATACCAACTATGCTAGCCGCACCTGTGTGCCAATGGAAAATCATGCCAGCCACACCAACCACGCCAAAGCATGCCAACCATGCTAGCCGCACCTCCGTGCCAATGGAAAATCAAGCCAGCCACACTGACCGCGCCATGCCAAACACATATCTCCATGGCCCCTCATGCCGCGCCACCATGCTGGCCTTCCCATCGCGGCTACTAAAGTGAAGGCGTGCAAGAATCAACGGTTGCCCTTCAATCCCAGGATCAAATCCTGGCCGCCTAAGGTCTCATCACGGCCTTTGGCCCAAAACCCTAGCTTGGACACGCACCTATCCAAGCTAGCCGTGCCATGCCAAACACATCTCGCCATGGTCCCTCATGCCGCGCGACCATGCTGGCCTTCCCCTTGCAGCTACTAAAGTGAAGGCGTACAACAATCAATGGTTTCCCTTCAATCCCAGGAGCAAATCCTGGCCGCCTAAGGTCTCCTCACGACTTTGGCCCAAAACCCTAGCTTGGTCACGCACCTTTTTTTTTTTTTCCAACCCAAAACCCAATTTATTAAAATAGGAAGAAAGAATAAGGAGGGGGACTAGACCTTACCTCCAAAGACAAAGAAGAAAGAAAAAAAAAACAGCAGAGGCCCCAATAAGCCGGGGACCCAAGGCTACATATTGCGAAAACGATATAAAGGAAGAACCGAGTTATCTATTCCAATTTTATGTTTTACAAAATCCGGAGAACTTATCCACCAGCGCGACTCCACCATTGCTCTATGATTTGCTAGAAAATCATCTACCGAGTTACCTTCCCGAAAAACATGTGTACAAATCATCTGGATTGATTGAGCGAACTTCAAGCAATTATTCCAGTGAGTCGATAATTTCCAAGGAACTATCTCTGTATTTTGGATAGCTTGTAGCACAAAAATAGAGTCACACTCCATCCATAGCCTACGTATGCCCTTAGTACTCGCCAAATGCAAAGCAAAAATAGCTCCCCAAAGTTCCGCGAACAAGGAATTATTAATCCCCACATTTTACGCTAAACAACCCTGCACTCGACCCTCCGCGTCTCTAAACACCACTCCCCAGCCCGCAGGACCCGGATTACCAATAGAGCATCCATCGATATTTGCTTTGATCCAGCCCTGCTTAGGAGCATGCTATTTAACCATTAAAGCTTTCAGCATTTTAGGAGTTAACCTTTCGATTCCCAAGTAGTCCAGAATTAGCTTATCCGTAGCCGTATAAAACGAGTTTCCTCCACTGTTTCTACTCGACTCCACAATTAGCATAGCCATCATCTTGCTTGCTTGATTGTATGAGATTTCCTTATGCTTGAATCTTAGGTTGTTACGACAGAACCAAATGACCCAAATACAGGTAGCAGCAGCAATCCAAAGTAGTTTCTTTGTTTGAGAGCATCCATTAAAGCGTCTGATAGAGGCAAATATCGATTGGATACTCCGATAGTCAAGCCTGTAATGAAACACCTGCATTATCCAATTCCAGAGAGAGCTAGCAAAAGCACAGGTCAAGAATAAATGATGTTGAGTTTCATCACAACAAGGAACGGTGCACAGACTGCAGGAGTTTACAGTGTCAACCCCATAGAATTTTACATTATCATCCTAAGCTATTCTATTATGTAATACCTTCCACACCGTGCATAAATCTCTGAAATCCGCCTGCTCCACCTCTCTTGGCCTATGAAAATCGTAGGCTGTTTTCATACTGATGTCTCCCGAGTTATTTCCTTTCCATACTTGCATATCCTCCATATGATTCGCAAACGGTGTTTCATTAATCAGATGTTGGATGTTACCTTCCAGCTCAGGCATGTAATTAGGAAATCTTCATTTACCCTCCACTATAAAGTCTGCCATACAGTTATGCAAATTTGAATTGTCGAGTTCCAGATATTCCATAAATGAAAGATCCATATTAGTGTACCAGATGTCATTCCAGAATTCGATTTTATTCCCTTTACCAACCAGCCACAGCAATTTGTCTTTGATGATGTTCCACTGTTCTTTGTAACCATGCCATATCAAATATTTTTTGTAGGTTACCCCAGCAAAACGAACCTTTACAAAATCCCCCAAAGTCAATTGACCTGTCATGAGCTTCCAGGTTATTTTCATAAGAGCAGCATCATTCAAACTCCTGAGAGATTTAATACCAAACCCCCCTTCAGTCACTGGAAGACACACGTTGTCCCAAGCTACCGTATTATATTTCATGATATTGAGATCACCAGACCATACAAAATTTCTAATCCACATCTCCAAAGTTTGTATGTACACTCTAGGCCATTCTTAAATGTGGAAGCTATACAGGGCTTTGATCACTATGATAGAGTTAACAAGTTCAACTCTCCCCATCATAGATAGCGACTTACCTTTCCAAGTTGCAAATTTAAGCTTTATTCTATCCATAATTGACTGAAAGTGAATTGCTCTCGGTTTACCTCGAAAGATTGGGACGCCCAGATAACGGAATGGAAGATTACCCATCGGAACATTATAAGAATCCGCAATATCAGAGATTCTGTTATGATCATGCCTACTAGAGTACATTGTACATTTAGCTGCGCTAATTGTCTGACCCGAGTGCTGACCATATTCCTCGAAAATATGCATTATTGCCTTTACATATTTTTTCCTACCTCTACAGAAAACCATAATGTCGTCCGCATACAACACGTGGGAAGGAAAAACAGTACCTCTTGGAGACGATATGTGGTGAATCACCCCCTGTCTGAAAGCATTTGTAATAACATTGCTTAGAATATCTTCAGCCAAGCAAAAAAGGATTGGAGACAGCGGGTCTCCCTGGCGCACCCCTCTTTTGCAGTTGAAATAACCCATAGCTTTTCCATTGATCACAATTGATAGTCTAGTAGAGTGCAGAATTGACCTAATCCAGCCCACCACTGTATCGCAGAAGCCATACTCTTGCAGACTCCGAATAAGAAAATTCCAGTTCAGAGTGTCAAAAGATTTATGAATATCGAACTTAAGGGCAACGTTACCTCCAAAGAATTTGTAGTCTAGAATGTTTATAGCCTCCGCCGTAGTACCAATGCAATCAAAAATGTTTATTTCCTTCAGAAAAGCTCTTTGCTGAGGAGAGATACTTTTCGAAGCAATAGGGCTCATTCGCGTTGCTAAGATTTTACCAATTATTTTGAAGTGAAAGTTGATGAGGGCAATTGGACGAAATTTCTCAATCACATCAGCTCCCTTTTCTTTCGGTATGATAATCACATTACTCGGATTTTCATTCGGCATTAGCCAATCATTATGAAAAAATAAATTCACAGAATTTATAACATCCGTACCTACTATGTCCCAGAACGAAGTGAAGAAAATTCCACCAAAGCCATCCGGCCCAGGAGCTCCGTTAGCATTCATAGCATCTACTGCCGCTTTGATTTCCAGTTTATCCGGCATTCCAGTGAGAGCAACATTGTCATTTATTGAAACCTTTCTTAGAACATTCCGTTGAATGAAGTCTGTGGAAGGGTTCACATCATCATTATCATAAATATTGTGGAAATAAGAAAGCACATGATCTGAAATTTCCTCATGAGAGGTCAGCAGCTCATTATTATTCTTTACATGAGTTAATTTATTAGTAGCAGCTCTAATCTTCACATAATTATGGAAAAACTTCGTGCAAGCATCTCCATCCTTTACCCATTCGAGCCTCGACTTGTCCCTCCAAAAATATTTTTGAGTTTTTAGAGCATCAACAAGGTTATTCGAAGCAGCCACTTCTATGAAATGAAGCTCATCAGAGTATCCCTCCTCCATCATATGCTTTTGCACATTTTGCAGCTCCTCGGTAGCCTTATTTGCATTCAGATTAATATCACCAAAAATTTCCTTATTCCAACGCTTAAGCACCGACTTCAGAAATTTTAGCTTTTGAATGAGCACATACATAGGGCAGCCAAAGAATTGTTATTGCCAAGACTGACCAGCCACTTCTCTCAGCCCTGGATGATTCAACCACGCGCTTTGGAATTTCAACGAAGAAGCGAAAGTTTTGACTCCCTTAGACGCCTCAAATAGTAGAGGGTAGTGATCAAATTTTACCCTTGCCAAAGTGCTGCAGACTGTAGAATTCCACGACACCAGCTAGTTGTCATTACACATTGCTCAATCCAGAAGAATCTCTGTGTTGTGTCTACCCCTGCGGCCATTCGTCCAGGTGAAGCGAGATCCCCTAGTATCCAGATGATGAAGTTCATTAGACTCTGAGAAAGCTAAGAAATCATCACAAGAGGTACGGTTTGGAGGAGGGACACTAGACTTCTCATGAGCCCACAGGACTGCATTGAAATCTCCAATTATACACCAAGGATGCATAACATTATTCATCAAACCGGTAAGTCTAAACCACAAATCCCTACGAGTAAGATAAGAGGTTGAAGCATAAACCCCGGAAATAAAGTACTCAATGTATCCAATAGCGGCTTTGCAAACGATCATCTGCACCGAATTAGACACCACATCAACCTTCATGTGATTAGCACAAAGACACCATAAATTCGACCGCCGTGCCCCTCTGTCATTTAGAGCCACCAGCTTTGGGTTCAGATTATTCCAGTAATTCAAAGAAATATATGAAAAAGCAATCCATGGCTCGGCAATAAAGACAAAATCCGGGGAAAGTTTACGACAATAATTGTAAAACAATAGATGTGTATCTGCGTTGCCAAAGCCACGCGCATTCCAGTAAATTATTCTCATTGGGAATAATTTGTACCATTTCTTGGACGCATAGTCCAAGGTTTAGACATATTTTCTGTCAGCTCCATCTTATTCTTTTTTTTCCTGTCACGTTTTTTCTGGGATTTAGACATAACAACTTCAAAAGCAGATTCATTAGTATTTTCCTCATCCAAGTTTTCCTCATCTAAGGTTTCAACACTAACAACATCATCCTCCACAGTACGAGCCACCTTGATATTTCCCACTGTAACATCTTTACCTGCTTCTTCCTCTTGAGTAGTATCTTCATTAGCCTCCATAATAATATCTATCGCGGCCTCCTTGCGACTAGGTTCAGTAGCCTCCATATTAGTTTCTAAAGCTGCCTCTTTGTGACTAGTTTCCGGATCCAAAACCTTGCCATCAGCAGCAAGGCCTTTATCAACTGGAAGTTTAGTCTCCAAAACAGCCCCATTCTTTTCCTCTTCATTATTTTTTTTATCAAATTTCTTATGTGCTTGATTGTGTTTTTTCTGCTTAGCATCATCCTTGTTTATCTCTATATAAATAATCTTCCTTTGTTGTTTCTTCTTGCACATGCCTTCCGCATGACCTATCTTGTTGCAGAAAGAGCAATAGGATGGCCTTTTTTCATAGACAACTTTAGCATTGAAAAAGTGTCCATTCCTCTCAACTCGTACCTCTTCTATTTGTGTTTTTGGTAGATCAATTTCTACCAAAACCCTGGCATATAACCCAAAACTTCTTGTTATAGTTGCGTTATCCATATACAATGGGTCACCTATTGCACTGGAGATCTCAAAAAGAGTTCTTGACCTCCAGTATTCATAGCTTAGATCATAAATTCTTATCCAAACCTGTGCCAGAGATTGGTGTTGATTAAGGGGATTGAAATCAGGAATCCATTTTCTAAAGTGAACAATACCCGACTTAATATTGCACGGACCTACAGAACGAACATAAGCAGCATCTTCTTCACACAAGAAATTGAAACAGAAGAATCCCTTACCTAGTGTAGAGATCATCCACGGTTTGATGTTCCATATCTTAGTCAGCTTTTCATGTATATCTGACAGCTTCACCTGAATTTGTCCTTTTGGTAGCACCAAGCTTCCAATTAAACAATTCCTACATTCTTGCACCCCTTTTTGGTATTCATCTTCCGATATACGGATTGATACATCAGATCCATTGAAGCACGGTTTTGCGAGTTTTGAAGAGTCGAAATCCGCTGATTTTGAAGGATGAAACAATGTTTGCGTAAGATCTATTGTTTTCCTTGTGAAGAAGCTCCTTATTGTTATCCTTCTCACTGATTGTGTTTTTATTCTCCTGATGATGCGTAGGCGACCCATCCAGGAAGTTCCAAGAGCAGATCGCGATAGAAGAAGATGATTTAGTAGTTACCATTTTATGATTTGAAAATAACCGCCGATTTATACACTAATCATTGTGATTATGCTTAATTGAAGTTGAACTATCGAATTAATTAAATCCGTTGCCCGGATCGAACAATTTTCGAACTTGATTTTGGCACCGATCCAATCGCCGATTTGGTAGCAATCCTTGACTATCAATATCACAATTTATCTGGTCATGCACCTAGCCAAGCTATCCGCGCCATGCCAAACATATCTCTCCATGGCCCCTCATGTCGCGCCAACATGCCGGCCTTCCCCTCGCGGCTACCAAAGTGAAGGCGTGCAACAATCAACGGTTGCCCTTCAACCCCAGGAGTAAATCCTGGCCTCCTAAGGTCTCCTCACGACTTTGGCTCATAACCCTAGGTTGGTCACGCACCTATCCCAAGCTAGCCACGCCATACACTCATGGCAAACCCTTGGCCCCATACGCCATGCCAAACCAAACCTAGCCCAAGATAGCCACGCCATGCTAAACGCACCCTTCCTTGGCCCTATCTATGCTAGTCACACCATGCCATGCCAACCTAATTGCGCCAAGGCATGCCATGTTAGCCTGGCCATGCCTCCATCCCTCCTGAATTCTTCCTGAGTTTTTTTTTCCGGGATGTTTTATCATCCCGAACGAGTTCAAAACGTAAATATTCCCACGAAAGGAGATAGGAAATTCTTTTCCGGTTGATTTGAGGTGCTGACCGTCAAAATCCGAGTCTATACTAGAATTCTATAACGTTTATAGTGGAGGGCGCTAATTATGGTTTCTAAAACAAAGACGTGCGGCCATCAACGGCTACCCTTCAATCCTAGGAGCAAATCCTGGCCGTCTAAAGTCACCTCACGACTTTTGGACCAAAAACCTAAGTTTGGCCACGCCAAACCATGCCATGCCAACGACATGCCAACCTAGTTGCGCCACCACATTGGCCCTCACTACTAAAACGAAGGAGTGCACCGATCAACGGTTGCCCCTCCTCTCAAGATGCAAAATCTCGACCGTTGAAGGTCACCAAGCTAGCAAGTTTCCCGAGCCTGACTTGCCAAGCCACAACAACATGCTACATGTTTTCCAAAAACACTCGAGACATCAACACAAACTGGGGGATGATTTCCAGGGTCTTGGTTTGGCGGTCACAGCATGCAGTGTACACTACGCTTGCATTAAGAAAGCGTGAATAGGAATATTGCGGTCAAATAAATGAGGAAATAATGGTGAAAATGTTTTCACCCATAAACACCATGCGGTTACCACCTACTCCCATTATTTCACCCTTTACTCTCTTCCTTAATGAGACCAGGGTACGTTTCAATCTCGACTTGTATAAATAGGTCTTACCTATTTCCACCAGACAACAAGTCTCGGTCAGGAAAAAAATACAACACTCTCAGAAAGGCAACTTGGCAAGCTCTCCCAAAAAGTCTTCCATCTCTTGCAAGATTCCTAAGCTTCCACTTTTCTAATACAAGTCGATATACTACCTTTCCAGAACTATTCTTGTCTCAACACCTTTCTTCGCTTTCCTCCCCAAATCAAACCCTTCTCCTCCACTTTGTGACTGAAGCAAGTCTGGAACGGACATTTCTTGGTTTAGGCCGGACTTGTACAGATTGATCTCTCGAATCTAAAATACTCCCTTGCAGTACATTGTTTAGGGTTTAAATTGTTTCTCACTTTCACACCTGCAATTACCAAAACCAGCAGAAACCATTTTCACCTATAAACACCAGTGCATAAGCACTACTTCTTCTTCTGTGTTGCTTAATGGGTCACCGGGGAAATTTTTTCATCCTACGAGAAGAATAAGGCAAGGAGATCCATTATCTCCTTACCTGTTTATTCTTTGTATGGAAAGTTTGTTGTGTTTTTTAATGGCAGCTCAATCTAAAGGTTTAATACATGGTATCAAAGTGACTAAAAACTGTCCTCCAATAAATCATCTACTGTTTGCGGATGATTGTTTGATTTTTGTTAATGTTAATCTAGAAGAAAGTAAGAATATACTCAAAATTTTCAAAACTTTCAGTGAAGGGTCTGGGCAGCTCATTAACCTTCAAAAATCAGGGGTTTTTTTTTCAGCAGTAGGTTTCCGAATAAATTTCAGAGAATTATAATAAAACTTTTGAAAGTTCAAAAAATAAAACTTGATGATAAATACCTTGGTGCTCCTCTGTTTACTAATAGGTCCAAAATTGGTTGTTTTGAACCTCTTATTGGTAGAGTGACTAGTAGGTTGAAAGGTTGGAAAAATAGGAATATTTATCCAGCTGGTAGAGGAGTTCTGATAAAATCTACGATTGAAATTATCCCTAATTACCAAATGACTTGTTTTAGAATCCCTCAGTTTACCCTGAACAAAATTACGGCCTTGCAACGTGATTTATTTTTGGGGGAAAAAGAAGGTAAAACTAAAGGGTTGTACATTAAAGCTTGGTCTGGAGTTAATTAAAAAAAAAAAAAAAAAAGGTGGTTTGGGTTTTCGAAAACTGAAAATTATGAATGATGCTATGATAACTAAGATAGGTCAGAGACTGATAGCCTAACCTAAAGCTTTATGGGGTACCATTTTTAAACTTAAGTATTTTCCAAATGATGATATTCTAGATAGCAGTTACAAACCTAAACCAACTGATTCTTGGCTTTGGAAAGGAATTTCCAAAAGCTTTAGTAATATGAGGAAAGGTAGCTATTGGTAGGTTAACAATGGTTCTGAGATTAATTTTTGGAAACAAAAATGGATTCCAGGTGAAGACAATTTGATTGTCCTAATCAATGAGGATATAAAACTTATATTTACCAAAGTTGATGATATTTTTAATGAAAATGTCGATGGGTGGGATATAAACAAGCTTAGGTTATGCTTTACTGATTCTCTTATTCAAAAAATTGTTGAGATTAAGATTGATAAAAACTTGCAAGATAGAATTAGGTGGCGCTACACTCCTCATAGAGATTTCACGGTTGGATCTCTATATAAAAAATTGGAAGAAAATAATGACACATTTTATCCTCACAACTATACTGGTTTTGTAAACTGGAATATGTTGTGGAAAATGAATGTGTTACCAAGAATTAAAATGTTCATTTGGAAATGTCTTCATTACATTCTCCCGGTGGGAGGTAGAATCAGTAGAATTCTACCTAATGTGGATAACACGTGTTTGTTATGTAATTCTGAAGTTGAAGGAATTGATCATATGCTAATGCACTGTGAGTTTGTGAGAAATGTGTGGAACTATTTTCCATACAACTCTAGTAGAGTTCATGCTGAATGTCAAAACTTTAGAACTTGGTTCAAAAGTTGGCATCAAAACAATAAAATCTTAAGCCATGATAATGTTACTTGGGAAAACATTTGTGCAACAACTATCTGGTTTGTTTGGAAAGCTAGGTGCAAGACTGCTTTTGAGAAAACTAAACCATGTTACAAGTTTATAGCCACTCAAATTGTGAATCATCTTATGGGATAGACAATCAACAACAACATGGTCAAAAAGGAAAAGGTAAATAAAAAGGATGAAGATGAAAGCTACAGAGCTTACTGTACTATAACACATACTAATCAGAGTTCTGAGGTGCTTCTGCTAATGTATGTTAATGATTTCACTGGAAAGTTCAAAGGTGCCAGATGTGGTGTTGCTGGGCAAGGAGTGATTGAAGACAAAAGTAAGACCATGTTAACTGTGATGAATTGGTTGACTGAGATGAAATGTAATAAAGTCACCGTTACTTGGAAGGCTTTGGGGTACCCTGGATACTCCTTTTTTGGGGAAGGAAACAAGCAAATGGAAGAGCTGTGCAGAAAAGATGAATTTCAGATGGCTTATAACAAATTTAAAACTTTTAAGTTATTGTTGTGTAATAGAAGGAAAGCAAATATTATGCTGTATAATATGTTTAGGTTAAGAGTTCTTTTTGGTAGGGACTGGTTTTGGTCAGAAACAGATGAGAAAAATATGAAGAACTGGTATGAAGTTCTGAATAGACTAGACAAGAATGTGCAGACTACGACAAGTTCTACTTTTGGTTTCTCTACGCAGGGGGAGAACTAAATACTGATGGAGATAGTGCAATGGGGGATATGGAGGATGAGGGAAGTACCAAGATTATGGATCAAGGAAAGAAGCTCAATGTTATCAATGACAATGGGAAGAAGATTCGAGATCAAATCATGTGGGAAATAAGAGGTACTCATTCCAGAAATGTCACAAAGGATGACGCGAAAAGAGGTTTTTTCAGGAATTCAATATATGAAGAAGGAAATACAAGACAAGTGTCTGGTCATTTGAATTATCTGATTACCAACAATGTTAAAATTAGGTATGATCCTCAAGTTTAATAGCCAATTTGGGCATGTAACCGATTACAAGGAATCCATCAAATAAAATGTAGTTCTCTCTTTTGCAAAAAAAAAAAAAACTTGACCAATTTTCTGGTGAGATGTTCCCAAAAGGATTACCCCGTGCCTCTTCAATAGTTGCACACTCTCTAAAATGCATCAGCATTTCACGCTTAATGTTGATATATCCTTTTGACATACGATAGTTCAGAAATCTCCTACAACATCATGGAAAATAAGAGTTGTGAATCAAATATTCATTTAAATATCCAAAGGAGCGAAAGCATAAAGAATCGTATCGCATTCACCAGCCAAATCAGGTTTCCTACAAGTACACCAGATTGTTCATCAATGATAATAGGCATCCTTCCGTTATGAGCCACTCGTTCCTCCAGTCGTATTCTACATAGTTGTCCCCAGACTTGGTCCTTTGTAAAAAATAATAGTGAATATCCCCTGTTGTGACAGTGGTTGTTCGCAGAAAATTGATTACAAATTTGTATAATAGAAGTAATTTAAAATACCGATGTTTGAAGCATCCAAATGATCCATAGGGTAGTAGGATATGCCTAACCTAAATATTAAAAAAAAAATCCAATATAAGAACCCGTATAAAATAAATAAATTCTGATGAGATTATTACAACTACACACACATCACAATCAATATAGGAAACACTTGAACCCACATCACAAAAAGACTAAAAAAGTAGTGTTGAATCAGATCCTGTAACTGTATATGTCCATTCCCGTTTCAATTTCATGTGAAGCAAGAGTTATCAATCTAACAAATCAAAAGATACGTAAAGCAGACTAAATAAACTTTAAAAATTTAAAACATGAATTAAGCAACACAACAACGAAATGGTTATGAAACCCAGTAATTGAAGAAAAAAAATATTAACATCTGCACATCATAACACCCAATTATTTGACAAAATTAAATCTAAACATAAAAAATTGAAAACCATTGAAACTGATAAAACCATTAATTAGGTTTTTGTTTGTATCTTTGCTTAGATATTTTTTTTAACATATATCCTAAGCAGCGTCAAAATTATAATGAAATCAGAGATTTTTTGAAATAAAGAAGGTGATCGGAAGAAATCAATCAGACTTCAAGATTGTAATTGATCCAACAGCAAACGAATAAAGAAGAAAAGTTAGGGTTTCGAATAGAAATCAATTAAGTTAAAAGAACTAATGAAGAATCTATGAAATTTATGATGCGATACCTTCGAATTGATATGGAATTTTGCGAGAAAATTTTGGATGATAATACGGTCCGGTTTAAGTGGAAGATACATCCGGAAAAATCCCGCCCATTTTTTTACTCTCTTTTACTTTCCCTCTGCATCCCTCCCAGCATCGAGAAGTTACTCTAAACTTAAATAACTTAATAGATCCATTAAAATCGCCATTTCTCAGATGGTTATAATTGAAGTAGGGTATCACCTAGGCCTTCGTCCTGGGCTCAACCTCTCGTGCGCCTTCGGCGCGGTGAACTTTATGATTTGGGCGGGCTTTTGGCTGGTTGGATTTTCTAAAATCTATACACTTTTCAAAATCCAAATCATTTCGGCTCGTGAAACAACCTTCATGATGTGAATCTCTGAAAAACACCAAAAAGGAACTGTTTCTATAAAAAAAAGCTAGAAATTATATGCAGTGTGCCTTTGATGATATTTGTAAATGCAATCCTGAATCTGTCCAACCTATGGTTTGTAGCAATAACAGTCAAAGAAAAATATATACAAAAAAGTTTATTTTAGTGGGATGAAACTAAATCTCGTGCATAATTCTGATAATCTAGTTGTGTTGGCGAAAATGTGATAGCTATAGTAAAAGTATAAACCCCTAAACTTTTACGGCCAGTAAAAGCTTAACGGGTCCAAAAGTTCATAAAACCACCAATTAGGTAAAATTAGAAAAAAAATTCAGATTTCCACCAACACCTTCTGTACAGTCGACCAACGACCTTAATTTCCACCAACACAAACTTCATTGCAACATAATCTGCAGTCCGAAAAGACGAAGAAGCCTATGTAATCTTAAGATGAAAGAACTGAAAATGAGTTCCATTACAAAATAGTCACTGTTATCATACTAAAATGAATTATACTTGTGCACATATTAGCAATTCAACTGATTGGTCAAAAAGAGAACAATTGAACTAAAATTAATTGTCAAAAATTGTACTTCCAGATTTGGAATTTAATAAACTTATGAAGTCCTGCAGCAAGACCAACTTAAATCTTTCTTACTATTCCATTGTGGTGTCCTTGCATTCACACTCTCACCTGACCTTTAAAATTCACATGATAAAATAACTGATAATAAAGTACTTCTTTAGTTTCATTTGACTCAATACATCAATTGCAAATTAAATTTTATGTGTTTTCTTGTGTTGGATTAGGGGGCAAAAAACAGTAGAGAGACTGAGACAGACAAAATTAATGCCACGGACCCCGTAATCTGAGCATTCAACAATTGAAGAAGATAATCAAATGCATAAATATTTATCCAACAATTGAAGAAGACAATCAAATGCATAAATATTTATGTGTAGAAAGATACATATGGATAGCAGTTAGGAAACCTATGAGATGTAAAAGATCCACAACTGCAATCTAATTCCAATGAGTTACATGATCATTTACTGAATGTATAATTTTAGTAATTAACAGAACAAAAGTTTCAGGTGGTATAATTCACAAATCTATGTATCACATGCAGTAGAAACTGATGATATAAGAGAACAAAGTGATCGATGGTTAAAAAAAAACGTTTGCAATAGCATTTTCGCATTTAAGCACAGAAAACATGATAACAATTGAGTATATTTCGACTTTATTCGTCTTTCGCAATCAATATCATTTCCACTGTAGTCATCTTTGTGCTGGACATGTTATAAATGTAACCGTAGATATATTTCACGGCAATAAATTCATTGAGCTGGCTACCAGACACTTTCTTAATCGCCATCCGTGTTGGTTGACGTCTTCTGTAGATATAGTTATGAATATATTTTATGTCCCCTAAATCCATATCCGCGTCTTCAAACGCAAAAAGCAAAACGGAACAGAAAATGCTTAAAGACCAAAATATTAAATCACTTAAACTTGACAGTGAAGCAGGCTCAAAGGAAAGCAAGATTGGTCACACGAAAGATAGTTACAAACTTCAGAGAAGAAACAACCGGAACACAACAAAAGCCTAAAAACATTGAACTTTAAAATACAAAAACACAATGAAGCAACAACTATTGGAAATCAAGAAAAGCAAACAATCAAACCTTGATCTTCCCAGGTCTCTGATTTCTCTCCGAACACCGATGGTATTTCACTGCGGAATCTACAATCCAGGATGGCAAAGGAAAATAATAACAAAGAACTATGAAAGCATTTTTTTTTAAATATAATTAAGTAACGAAAAATCAACGAAACTGCAACCAAAAACATAAAAAGCTTTAAGGCAAGTTTCTTACGTTGATTGTGGTAGAGAGAAAAATGTAAAAGAAGCGATTTGAATGTGGTTTAAGGGGCCAAATTTCTTAATGAAAAAACATGAGGGTCGAAATGAAGTGTTCGGAGTTGGCATTGGAATTTATAAGAAATCACTGGGCAAGTTAAGTAAATTAGGAGTTGGTTTCTATTTTTTTTTTGGTTAAACTGAAGATATAATCGTGGGTTAACCAAAATTTCTCCACGTACTGAAACTTCCATAACTGAAAAATGAAGATTAGATTAAGTGGTGACACGTTTAAGAATGTTACTACTTTTCGTGGACCAATGGATTACAGTTTCTGACAACTAACGAACCTAAAATGAACTAAAAGTATCCACACCTAAAACGAACAAACGGCGAGATCTGTCCCAAAGACAACTGACGGTGGATGGGCAAAAAAGCCACTCTGCTATAGATTAGTGATGGAATTTATAAGAAATCACTGGGCAAGTTAACTAAGTTAGGAGTTGGTTTCTATTTTTTTTTGGTTAAACTGAAGATATAATCGTGGGTTAACCAAAATTTCTCCACGTACTGAAACTGCCATAACTGAACAATGAAGATTAGATTAAGTGGTGACACGTTTAAGAATGTTACTACTTTTCGTGGACCAATGGATTACAGTTTCTGACAACTAACGAACCTAAAACGAACTAAAAGTATCCACACCTAAAACGAACGAACGGCGAGATCTGTCCCAAATACAACTGACGGTGGATGGGAAAAAAACCCACTCTGCTATAGATTAGTGATGGAATTTATAAGAAATCACTGGGCAAGTTAAGTAAGTTAGGAGTTGGTTTCTAATTTTTTTGGTTAAACTGAAGATAGAATCGTGGGTTAACCAAAATTTCTCCACGTACTGAAACTGCCATAACTAAACAATGAAGATGAGATTAAGTGGTGACATGTTTAAGAATGTTATTACTTTTCGTGGAACAATGGATTACAGTTTCTGACAACTAACGAACCTAAAACGATCTAAAAGTATCCACACCTAAAACGAACGAACGGCGAGATCTGTCCCAAAGATAACTGACGGTGGATGGGCAAAAAAGCCACTCTGCTATAGATTAGTGATTTCATCCTATCTTCTGGAATCCTCAAAAGTAAAACGAGACATGATGAGTCCAACTTGCAAGACCCACTGAAACTATCTCCTTCCCGTTAAATCAGCACCTGGTTACACCAAAATTCTATGTAAAGACTTAATAACATGACGTGTTAAACATGGGCTTTCCACTTACAAAATATGAGTAACTAATATGTAACCTTTTTACTTAACACCTGCTCATATGCATGCATTATGCCATGTCATATTTCTTTAGAAAATGCTGATTAAGTCAACCCGAGATTTTACACGTCCTGGGGTGGGTAGAGCATGCAACCTATGTGACGTATCCATTATCTCATGGTAATGTCCATGTTATATATATGATCAAATGACTACGTTCCAACACAAGCTAACTATAGTTCTGCATCATAGGTGTTTTCTGAGGGTTAAGCCAAGTATGAAAAACTAAGAACAACACGAACATGAGGAAGAGGCGAAGTTTGTGGTTCAAGATATTTTGGATAGCGAGAAATCAGTCAAGAAATTGAGGTATTTTTGTTGAAATTGAGTGATGAACGAAGAAACTAAGTGGAGTATGAGTATTAGAAGTGGTTTCTCGGATTCTAGCAGTTACGGGTTCAAACTACTATCTCCACGTTGGGAGGGACCATAAGAACCATCATGCCACTCGTTCTCTCTTCCTAGAGTTTGACTAAAAATCGAGCATTTAGGTCTATAAGAAGTAAGAACCATCATTTCTAAATCTGTTATATGAAAACTGGATATCTAGGCCACCTCCTATTGGCCATGCAGGTATATGACGCACGATTCTCCATTAGTTTCCGGTTTGATATAAGATTAGGGATTCTCATTGACTCAGGACGTTTGGAAAATGAAGTAAGACCCTTGTAGCATAAGAGATTGAGTTTTCAAAGCAGGCAAGCGATAATATGTGGGCTAGAGACGTCTGGCGCATGTGTCTTTTAGGACAAGATAAAGTTGTTGTTCCTCCTCTACAAGGTGTCTTGACAGGGATTCGTGTGAACTTCTATAGTAAAATTATCCATTGAGATTTATTCTTCTTTTGGGAGGATGCTCAACCGAACTTGAGAGTAGTATATGCCTTCTGGTATAATTAGGGTAATAGATACATTCAGGTTCAACTGCGCAGTCGATTTTTTTTTCGTTTTATTGATGGAAGAGTTCTTTGGGAATCTGCTAGGTAATTCTTCCCATGGAGGAGTCATTTTTTGACATGATAAAATTGTATGTGATTGTCATATCTTGTCCTTCGCTCATCGCGTCTGAGCCTGACTCATGGAATAACCTGTCAATTGGATTTTATTGACAAAAGAGACTTTGATCGAGGGAACTGCTAGTATGCGCCTGAATGAGTAACATGTATCCTGAAGCTATGGTCTCAGATCCTTCTCTTGTTTTACTTCAGTGACGGTAGATGGTTGTAGCTGTATGTCAAGTAACAGAGTTTTATCTGAATTGTTGGAACTTCAGATTTATTTTCCCTTGGTAGGTTCAGGTGAGAAGATATTATCCTTCTCCTTATAGTAAATGAAAGTCAGGTCTTTTATGTTCGATAGTTGTGGTCAACCACTGAAATCGGATGTCAAACGAAGTTTCTACGGCTTCTGGAGTGAAGGCCGCGTAAAGGAGGAATACCTATTACGAATTTAACTTAGGGTTTTCACCTACTCGCATATTCGACGAAGCAATTTAGGGTTTGCATCAAGTTATAAATCACGAGGGTCCGCTTTCCTTTAACAGATGCATACGGGGAAAGGTTTGAAGAGATAAAATATCAACCCTGAAGAAAATCATCCAGCAAAGGCCCTTAGAGAAAATCTATTTTTTCATGTTCAGCTGCTTCACTTCGGCCTCTGCATCTCGAGCCGCCTGCTTAGCATGTCCAAGATCTTCATCTACCATATGCTCCTCAGATTAAGAACCTCTCTGAACTCAATTCACCCAAATGGACCCTGACAGAATTGAGCCACTCTCGCGATTGCCTCACATTAAAACGAAGATTCCCATCACGTGCGGTTATCAGGTTTTCCTGATTCATAAGATCATCAAAAGCAAGACCGTTCGTAGTTATTCTACTCATCTCACCAAAATCTCCAACAAGTGTCTCATCCGAAGTTAAAGAACACATGGGTCCCGTGAAACCACCCCAAGTCGTTGTCTCTCTGCACCAGGAATCTTTTTCTAAAAGTCCTATGAAATTTTTCAAACCCGCTCATCCCCACTCTACCAAGGTCGAACTCGTTCTTACCATAAAGAGTACGCTATAAACGAGAGAGTAATCAGAAGAATTAAACTAAGGGAGCAACAAAACACAACTAGAATTTGCTCTATATGAGGACCATCCTTCCCGTCTAAAACCTTTTCCTCCTATAATACCTTAAAGTTTTTTATCATCCAATACCTTCAAGACTTGTCCTCTCTTAATACATTCAAGCCTAACCTCATGCCTAGAATCATAATATTATCAATAAATCTATATCATATCTCATGGGATGCTCACGGATTTGTTTGGGTCCACACTTTCACAAAGGATCAAGAAAAAAAAATGTTTTTCTTCACAATACGGGGCACAAACATAAAATCAAAGGAAGGGGAATGTATCTGACCTATGGAGGCAAAAATCACGGCATGTTTTAATCTAAGGAAGAGTGAAGTCATAATACTCCAAGGGTCATGCTTGAGGCGTCGGGACATGCTAAAAGTTCAAGGATTGAAAGGATTCCTCTTACAATTAGGATTGATGTACATTACAACGTGAGGACTTGAAAACTAATGAAAATCAATAAGGAATTTCGGGTTACTTCCTGAATCAAATATGTTCTCCTATATCTTCCGAACAACATATCAAAAGGGCGCCTCAATCGGACAAACGATCCAAGAGTTGTGGCCCCGACACCAAAGTAAGTGCAATCTGAAAAACTCCTGAAATTTTATACGGTATTTATAAAGTCAAAAGTATACATGGATTTGACTGGCCAAACAAAATCGGGATCGAGTCATTCTTTTTGCATTATAAAGCCTATCATATTTTCTTTCAAAGTTGGGGCCGAGGACTCAAATCGGAGTTCGTATGAATATTTTATATCCATTTTCCCTATGTGTCACAAATATGAAGTATTATGACAAACACTTAAACGAAGAGAATCCTTGACAAATATGACTACTTCTATTCTCTCGATGGTCGAAGAAGTATGCATCAGATTAAAGAGAGATAAAGTTCAAGACTTACCGAGGATTCCTCAATGAAGAAAGAATGATGGGTATCTACATCAGCAAACGCAAGATCATTAACTATTAGCTTCTATATTATCAATTTGAAGATTAATATCGTTTTGAAAGACGAACAAGGCTATCATCTAAGAAAGAGAAATATGTTCAGCACATTCATGCCATGATTATAATACATGGGTCAAGAATTAAATTCAAACATCAAGTATACTAAAACGGTTTCCTGCAATACCAGTTATACTTCAAACAGAAATAGGAATTTTGCTCAAACAAGGAATTTCAGTGCAAGTGAAATTCGTGGGAGGAGGTGGACTAGTTTCTATACATTACCACATGTAAAAATACTTCTCTTTTTAATTTGATTTCAAAAAAGGAATCCTGAAGCAAAAGGAAAAGGAATTAGAGCAAAAAGAGGAAATTAGGGCAATTTGGGTCAAATAAGGAAACCTAGGCTTTTCCTTCTTCAAAAAATACCTCCAAACCGTGGCCAAGACCTTCCCCACTCGTGTAAACACTTTCCAAGACCAATGGGACGTCATCTATTCCATCAGAATTTTTCAGAAGAGAAATTTGAAAAGAGAATTAGGGTTTTGAAAAAATAGCCCTAATTTTGAGAGTTCGACAAAAAAAGGGATTTCTCCAAAAATTAAAAGAGTCAATCCCCTCATACGAGCAAGGATGCTTCTATGGATTATTGGGACGTCATATAATCTTGCGGAATTTTTCGGAAGAGAAAAATAAATAAAAGAGAATTAGGGTTTTGACGAAATGACCCTAATTCTGGAAATATAAATGAAAATTGGAAGATTATATACACCTATTTCAACCCTTTTTTGTCTCATCAATTCAGAAAAAGACGAGCTCATAAGGGATTTTGATCGAAATACCCTTATTTAACAATTTTGAGTATTTTCAAAGAAGAACGCCCTAATACATCCATAGACTGACCAAGCGCTCATTACAAAGGCCTCATAAACGTGATTATTAAGTTCTCTAAGTGTTCAAAGAGGAATGGGATTGAAAGGGAATTCAAAGAGGCAGAATTTCAGAGAAAATAAAGAGAATCTATCTCAAAACGGGAAACTCGAGTTCACGATTTCCAAAAGCATAACCAGAAACACACCAATCTCTCTTTCAAGATGTGAATATGCATAGGGAAGCTCCATATCTCTCTCATACCAAAGAAAAATCAAGCTCATAGTGGTTTTGATGAAAATACCCTTAGTTTCAAAAGTATATATTTTGTCTAATAAAGAGGAGTCTGATTGGTACAAGGAATTAAACAAGCTCTCATCACACAAGGTTTTGGCCCCAAAAGATAAATGCATACCTTCTAAGCCTTGTCAAGCCTATCCAGAGTCTCTGAACGAGTTAGACGCAAAATTAGGGTTTAGGTACAGTACAAGCCTGAATTCAGAATTTACATGGGATATGGACTCCGTAACTTCAAAAGTAAGTGTCTATATTTTATTACGACCCTTCAAAAACATCAAGGCCAGCCAGGAACATTTCAAAAATTCTCTCTTCCCCACATACTCGCCTATACAAACTCAGAAGCTCAAGGATGCACAAAGAGATAAAATTATGGTTTTGGCCAAGTAAACTCTAATTAACAAATTTCACTCATTCAAGATGAATTTTTTATCTCATTAGCACTTCATTTTCATGTCATTAATGTCCAACACAAAGTCCAAGGAAATTTCAAGGTCCAGAATCGATTCCAAGATCAGAGTCATAACAATCCAAGGTTAAACATCAATTAATGGATTCCGCAAGTCTAAAAGGACGAACGAATTGTAATTGCGTATGAATGATTTGTTACCATCTATATACGCATCATAGAATAACCAAGGTTCTAATCTGAGTAGGCGACTTAATATAGATAGTGAAATTTGGATAATGGGTAAAAGTGTCATTTCAACCCTATAGACATAATTCAACTCTCACGGAGGAGATTAAGCCCTTGGCCCTCAAGGAATCCTTAGCCATGATTTCTAGTATACGTCCCCGCGTGACACTGCTGGTCGTGATTCCGTGATTCCTAACGCACATCCTCGACGAGATACTGCTGGTCACGTAGGTTCGGTAGAGCGTAAAATGTCCCCGATAGACTTATGAATTAGAACGGCCACAATTCCAGCATGTCTTCATGAGACGCAGCTGATTATGATGCCATGATTCTTAGTATACATCCTCAACGAGATGCTTCTGGTCATGTAGGCTCTGTAGATGCATAAATACGTACCCGGCGGACTTATGACCCAGAGCAGAGATTCGCATATCTCCTGTAAGCACGACTCACCCTATTTTAGATCAAGGACTGATTCTTAGTACATCATCGCGATATACATTGGTCATGTATCCTCTAGGCTCTGACTCGACTTATTGAGGTTTCTGAATAACTCCTAGGACATCCCTGCGAGATACGCTGGTTATTCTGCCTCCAGTTCCTTTCGACAGACTCCTAGAACATCCTTTCGGGATACACTAGTCTTGTTGGCCCATCATATGGACACACTGTTGATTCCTAGCACATTTCTACAAGATACACTGGTCAAAGACAAGTGAGCCAAAGTCTCGCAGAGGCATTAATTGGGCGTACAAAGCCTTTTCTCTCTCTCCAGGACGAGTCCCAGCTGACCATAGAGAGATTCAGATCTGTTAAGAAAATCTTCGGAGATATTTTGATCATCTGCAAAATTTTGGAGAGATTCAAATATCTCTGCAAAATCACGGAGAGATTTTGAGCCGTCTCAAAATCTATGAGAGGTTCAAATCTCTTCGCAAAACCTCGGAGAGATTCAAATCTCTCTGCAAAATCATGGAGAGATTTTGATCCATCTACAAAATCTCTGAGAGATTCAAATCTCTCTGCAAAATCACGGAGAGATTTTGAGCCGTCTCCAAAATCTCGGAGAGATTCAAATCTCTCTGCAAAATCTCGGAGAGATTCAAATCTCTTCTCAAAATCTCGGGTGGCACACGCCTTACCTAGGTCTTAGGCCTATTTCTCATCCTCTCAAACATACTCACGGCTAGTAAATTGAGCATGAACTGTACATGTCTATCCAAAATCGTGGATAAGCTCCGCACCCTCAACAAAGGGACCCACAAACATAATATGGTCTTCATATGACATGTGACCGGCCATGGAGATAGGGAGATCAGCCTCATCTCCTCTCACACTCTGCATACGATTCTTGAGGAATTTCATACACTTATCCTAGTCATTCTCACAAATCAGAGAATATCTCTCTATCTTGGCTAACTCGGATAAATATAATATTTCTCTCTCAACACACATCATCACAAAGGCTGACTCATCTTCACACAAATGGGGGGATATCAATTAGGTTTTTGGTCTGGCAGTCTATGGCACGTATGAGGAATACCCATCTTATTTCTCACCGCAGAAGAGAGTAAATGTGGTGGAATAATGAGATAAACTCAACCTATTTTATCCCTAAAGAGACGGGAGAATTGTTTCGCACGGCACGGAAAGCAATCCTTATCTTCACCGACTTGAGATTAGAGAATTCAGATATAAATAGGTCATCTATTTTCCAAGATTTGATGATATTTCTCATAACCTCTCAGAGAAATAACTTGTTCTCTGATCTCTCTCTTTATCTGTTTCCCTCCCTAAGACCAGTCCGAATCCTTCTTCCATGTGACTGAAGCAGCCTTTGAACGGCTACTATGCATGGTTTAGGCGAAGACTGTTCGTGTTCAACGTCCCGTAACTCACTTTCAGAAACCTTAGAATCCCACTTCTAACCTCTCTCATATTTTAGGTAACTACACTTGTATACTTCTATGAGAATATAAACAATTGAACAACTCTATGAGTAACACAATTAGATTCATTTGATTAGGAAGCTTGAAGACATGAACAAGGCCTTGCTTATAAAATTTCTATGGAAAATGTTAAATTCTCAAGAGGAATGGGATAGATTATTTCTTGCTAAATATAAAGACAGAGAAGGTAGTTGGATATCTTACTACAAGAAATCTTCTATTTGGACTAGTATCAGATGGATTATCAAAGATTTCCAGGAAAATACTAGATGGATTGTTGGCAATGGAGACAAGAATTCTTTTTGGATGGATAGTTGGATTTATGAGGAACCACTTATTAATCTTTTTCCCGCTCATCCCTTTATTCTCTCACATCCTAATCTGAAGGTTAACCAATTAATAGTAGATGGCTAATGGTGCATTCCAGAATATTTCCTTCAGTTCTTTAGTGCTTCTCAATACCCATTGCTAAAAACAGGTGATGATTTATTGATTTTGACTAACTCTTATTCAGGATGCTTTACTATTTTTTCTGCAATTAAGAAAATAAGTAAGCCCATGCCTAAGCTCCACTGGTACCAAAAAATATGGAATGATGTTGTTCTTCCTTGTGTCTCAGCAAATGTTTGGAAAATCACAAGAGAAATTTGTCCTACTGATGAAAATTTGAGAAAGAAAGGCTTTCAGTTTGCTTCTAGATACTTCATCTGTCATCATGGGGAAGATTCAATAAACCATATTCTTTGGCACTACAATTTTAGCAAACTTCTTTGGAAATAGTTTGGAGGTGTATTTCATTTTTCTCAATCCTCTCTCATTTGAAGATGTATTGAAACTCTGTAAGCATGCTAGTCCCATCATCAAATACCTTTGGATTGTATGTTCTTATACTCTTATGACTGAATTGTGCTTCTTAAGAAATTAGATTTTTTATGATGATGCACAACCTGATCTTGTCAGGATGAAGAACAAGATAAAGAAAATGGCACATGACTGTGATTGTAAAATGAAAAGTACCATGTGGGGCTCTAACACTGAAATTATCATTATGCAATACTTTCTAATTAAACACATGAACTTGAGAAGGGCTAGAATAATTGAGCTATTTTTCTATCTTCCTAGTGATGAGGAAATTCTCTTATATTGTGATGGTGCCTCAAGAGGCAATCCTAGTACTGCTGGATATGGTTTTATTTCCAGAAATCATTATGGTGATTTTGTTTTTGCTTGAATCTGGAGGCCTTGGGGTGACTACCAACTATATTGCAGAGTTTATTGCAGGCATCAGAACTATGGAATGGGCCTTTTGTAAGGACTCTCAAGCTCGTCAACGCTATTAGACTAGTCAAGAGACGTCTTAGCCACTAATTACTCGATTAGTATAACTCGAGCGTTAATTATTAGAAATTAATCTAACAGTGATCTAGATACGAAGCTAGTACCGTTGAATAAATATTGAAAAGTTACGCATAATGGACTACTCGAACGTGTCATTCGGACAACTGACGAAGAAAATATCATCAGATTATTATGAAGGGAAGAATCATCATTTTAATCTTAACCGCCTGGCTGCCCCTTATCCATTTCTCGGGTTCCTTTAGCATTTTGGTCTTCCTTATCTCAATTGAGAAAATAAAGCCCGTTATTCTTTCTTTTTCTTCATTTTTTTATTTTATTTTCTTCTTCTTCATTCCTTTTCTCTTTCACCTATTCTTCTCAGCTCGTGATTCTGCGAGAAGATATTGTGATTTTGAGATCGGAAACTTAAGGAAAACATTAGGGAATGATTGCTGGTGTTGATATTGAAGTTTGTTTAGCTTTGAATGAAGAAGAAATGATGGATTGATGAGAATCATAGGTTAGGGATTCTGCGTTTGGAGTTGGTTGAAGATTTAAAAGAAGTTGAGGATGAAATTAATTAATAATTGATGGGTTCTTATCGAATTTATGAAGTGAAGATAATTCGAAGGTGAATCGAAGGAATTAGGGTTCCTGGGATTTGTTGAAGTTATGATTGATGATGATCCAAGATAAATTGGAAGAGGCTGTTAATTGGATAAGTCTCTATGTTGTTTAATTTCAGTATTTGAAGTTTAATTTTGGTTCCTTAGGAATTGGGGTTATTCATGTTCCAAAATCAGTAAATTAGGGTTCGTGGATTTTAATGAAATTATTCGTTGATTTGTATTTGAGAAGATGAATTCCAGATTTGTAACAAAGATGTTAAATGTCTGCTGTGTGTGTTGGAGTTGTCTTGAAATGGAGCCACAGATGATAAACGTGAAGAAGCTAATGGTGTTGTATGTGTTTTGAATTGAGTATGTGAATCTTGGATGGGTTTTATCTGAATTGAAGTTTAGAATGAAACTTTTGTTGTATAATGGATTGAGTATTGATCTGCAGACAGGTGGTGATGTATTTGGTAGTATGATGTTGGTGGAGTTTAAAGGTTTGGTTAAGTTCAGAAATTGGGGATGGTGATGGAGCTGAATTGATGGAGTCTTAGTACTACCATATAACTGAAATTGGTGATGGATGGTGTGATCTGTGTACAGGAGGTTGGGGATTATATGTTTGGGGTGCAGGTTTGTGTAATTGGAACTGCATGTGATATTGTTTTATTGTGCAGCTGTTGAAGTTAATGTTGCATATTGAAGTTGTAACTATGGTTGGTTGATTACTGAGTTTGAATATCAGTTGAGAATGGCGTGTGTGGGTTACTTGAACTGTTGGTGAGTTCTGCTGAGTGTGGAGTTAGGCATGAACAAAATTGAAATGTTGTGAGGGTTGATGGAGGGAATTGTAGGACTATAGTTGTGCTAACAATGAAATCTTGAAACTGCATTTGCAGGTAAAGCTAAGTTTGTAGTTGAAGTTTAATCATGAAATTTATTTGAAATATTTATGTTTTTGTTGTAATGAGAATTGTAGCTTTAATTTGATTGAAGTTGAACCTGAGTTAGAGTTATAGAGTTAAGAGTTTTTGGTGTTGCACCATGATGTGCATTAGTGTTCTTTGGCTTGTGCAAAGGCTTTAGTCTTAAGCCTTGCTGTTCAGTCAGATGTCTGACTGATTCAGTGTGTCTGACTTAGTAAATCTGACTGAGTTGAATCGGTGTTGATTCACCGAGTTCCCTGTCTTGACCCTAATTGACTCACTTGACCGATTCATATTTGACTTTAACATTGACTATTGACCTGACCTTTAGACGTTGACCGTTAGTTGACCAGTTGGACCAGGCCTTGTGCTAACGGGCTGAGTTTAGTGGACTTGGGCTTTGAAAAGACGAGGGTACCCAAATACACCACAATCTTTTATTTTGATCACAACCTATACAAAACAATCACTCAAGGAATATTTGAACACAATGTCCACTCGAAATAGGGTTAGTCCGGACTGACCTAACACGTGAATTATTATATCAGATAAGTGGAGAAATCCAATATACTTTGTGTGGTCGTCTATGGATATGAATCGAGACAATACTACGACAAAGTATCCACTTGATAACCGAAACCTTATAAGATAAATATCAAGTGCCTAGTTAACGTACAAGTGTAATTACTTTAATTATAATATAAAAAACAATTATAATGCGGAAATAAAGTAAAGCACACACACCGGAATTTTGTTAACGAGGAAAACTACAACCTTGTAGAAAAACCCCGGGACCTAGTCCAGATTTGAATACTCAATGAATTAAGATGCTACAAAAAGTAAACCTGCAACTTCGTGTAGAAACTACAAAGTAAACTAAGATCCTAGTTATTCATCTTCGGTAGTATTCTTGATTTGATGATATCTAGCAGAACCGAAGTTGTCAATAGATATTTAATACCCAATATCCTAGCAGAACAGACGTTCTCTTTAGGAGTAGATCTAGTATATCTTCTTAATGATTCACAACAACTTCTTCTTCAAATCTTCAATTTTCGATTTAATCTTCAAAGTAACAATCTGCAAAAACAAACTTGATTCCTTATTGATTTTTTGCACAGAAAGGAGTCTGTTAACAATGAAAAATCAATGAATCTATCTTACGGATCTAGAAAAGACTTAGATCCGTAGAAACGTTAAATCTTTGATCTAGTTTGAGTGAGCCTTATGTCAGAAGATAAGGTTCTCAAGAATAAACAAACTAAGTGTAATCAAAAGATTCAACAATCGTTAGTCAATAAAATCAATAATCAAAAACTAGAATAACAATGCGATCATTTAGTTTGCCTCCAACGGTACTCATAGAGCTTCTTGATCCCATAGAATTTTTGGAACACCCTTGCGCGAAATGAAAACTTGGGTATTTATAGATCAAGGAAATTTGGATGCCAAGTAATTACCAAAATCAAAGATTCTCAAAGATATGCAAAAACACATATTTTTGGTTTTGTTAATTTTAGAGATAATACCGAAATCTTGATAACCAAATATTAGCTAGCATATAAAATACTTTACTAATATAAATCAAGAGATATGCTTATTAATATCAAATGTGTTAAAAACACATTAATATATATAAATCCGAATTTTCATAATAAATGTGTTAAAAACACATTTCCGAACAATTTTCATATTAATACACGATATTATCATATTAATTCCGAATGAGTATCAAGGAATATCTTTGAACAATTAATAAATAAGATTTATGCACATGTTCAAGTATGTCGACATCTTTACTTTGTAAGTCCTCTTTCATACTTACTCACTTGAAGCCGATTTACCACACTTCCAAACAAGTTTAGAATTGGTTCATCTGAATTTTAAGAACTATGTGATTGATCAAGTAACACTCAATCACAAATCATGGGTGTAATGATTCTACCAAAACAAGATTCGGATCTACCTCCATGTGAGTACTGTGCATAGTTACACTATCTTACCAAAATTCGGCTGACTAGGTACTAGGATCGGTTCCCCACATATATCTGGTATCTAACGTATATGCACTGCACATGTCCATAGGATCGGTTCCCCTTGCCCAAAAACGTGTTACACATGTTCATAGGATTGGTTCCCCTTTCTTCTATAAATCTTGCTGCAACTCATACAAGGATCGGTTCCCCTTGTGATGTATTGCACCTCTTGCAAGGATCGGTTCCCCTTTCCCAATATTTGTCAGACACTCACAAACCCGGCCATACCCCAGGTGATTACTTAAGATCGGTTTCACTAATAAAAGTCATACCAATACATAAGTCAGGCCTCATGTGAATAGTTTTACCAAGAACACAAACAAGTCATGAGCGGTTATACTAATCACACATATTGGTTGTTCATAAGATTTGCAATAAAGAACAGCCCCAATAGCGCATGGAGATTTCCTTTTCGGTTCACAACACATATCATGAACTTACTTCCTTAGAACACATATAAACATTGTTCCCTATGATGAAATCCTTACCTCATACCCATACATAATCACAATAGCATTCATACGATTATGTCGATGTCTTATCTATAAAGTTTAATGGTTAAGCAATAAACCTCGTATTATATTCCTTAACTCTTTGATCATAATAATATAGCCTCGCATGTTATGTTTTCAATCTAAAAGATTTGAGGGACACAAGATAGAAATGGAACAGGTCAAGTCGTAGTTACTAACCTCAAGCTAAAGGATAATGTCTTTGTTGTCTTCAATCCATCTTCAAGTCTTTGTGAGTAACTGAAGCACAATACTTATATCATTTCTGGTCTACCCTATCGAAGTTGACTGTAGTTTACATATTAGCGACTCGAGTTTTGGAAATAAATATGACAACCAATCTTGACATACCAACGCTTGGTGGGTTCTACTGGGCAGTGCTCTAACAGGCTTAGAGTCAGATTTTCTGTTAAACATGAATTGGACCCTTATGGTCCGAAATAGTTTTTGGTTCCTTCTACAAAGTTGTAGCTACTCATAAGACTTGGCTAATAGACTATAGAACCATCCTAATTCAATTAGTAAACCTTAGATATGTTAAAGATAGATAATTAAAAGGTGTAGAATCATAAATGGACTTAGAAACCATTAGTTAGTTTTGTATGATTCTTGTGTGAGCCATTTTGTCTACATTCTTAGAGTTCTTGTGTGATTAACAGTTAGTCTATATTAACAACGATCAATTCAAGGATGAACCAGTGGATCATGGATCTCGAGGTAGGCAAGGCTTGTCATCAAAAGAGGTGGGAATCGATAACGAACTCTCTTGTATTCATTATGGTTTCACAAATATTTATGTTGTGAAATTTATGCATATCTTTGTGTGGTATGAGATGTGTGCCGACATAATATCCAGTATTCTATGGCTAGGGCGATACACCGCAATATTACATGGCTAAAAATTATTCTTCATTTATATCTCATTCTATGGCTAGGTCCATACACCGCAATATTACCTATTCGGTGTGGAATTGGCATCAATATTACTCTTCCTTATATGCAGCAACACATATCTCATACATGAATGTTTACTGTTCTTTTAAATTGCTTTGAAGAAGTTTTTACATTATGTTTTACTGTCTTTCTGTGTATTATCGTCTTTCGATAAAACCCGCATTGTCTTCAAATATTGTTAATGATTACTTGAAAGCTAGTTATTATTTATATTGGGCGCCCCTTTTAGGGATGATATGGTCACCCATTCCCACTTTAATTTTTAGAGACAGATCAGAGTTGCGCAACGGAAGTTTCGTGGCGTTGAGTCTTCTACTATGTTTATTATGTTGTATATTCTGTTTGCAAACCAAATGACTATTGTATATGTATAATTTGAGATGAGTTATTGTTTATATATATTTCAGAGCGAGACTAGTTTTTGGGTTAAGTTTTGTAGCAGATTTCTTAATTGAATGTTTAAGTAATGATTTAGACCATTGGTGCCTCTTTATTTAGTTAATCTCTTGTATTAGTTAGCTGCTAGCTTTAGGGGCGCTACACCTTTGAGCATCAGATGTACAAGATTATCCTCCAATCAGACTCTAAGGCTTGTATAGAATCTTTAATGCAACATAAGATCCCTTGGTTCCTAATGGCTAGATGGAAAAGAATACATGATAGATTTCTGTCAGTTTCTTATAGGCATGTTTACAGGGATATCAACTTTGCTGCTGATCACTTTGAAAAGAAGGGAGCATATCTTTTGAAAGGGCAAACTATTGCTTATGAAGACATACCAAGTAGCTTGGCTAGCTTGGAATGGCCTGATCGTCCATATTACAGATTTGTTTAGCTTCTTGATGTTTTGGTTGCTTTGGTTTTTACAAGTTCTAAAATCGGTTAAGTATGATTTCATACTCAAGAACAAATACATTTATAAATTAAGGAATGCAATCTTTGCAAACCATGGCTAAAATGTTCATGAACTGATTCTTTTGAATCAATCTGATTTTGTTTCAATGATGTCTTGTATACTTTTATGAGAATATAAACAATTGAACAACTCAATGAGTAACACAATTAGATTCATTTGATTATCAGTTGATCTAGAAGTGTTAATATGAACATGGTTAATAAAAAAGTGTTCATATGGCTAACTTCGGTTAACTGTTATTGATCCAACTCAATATACACGTTTAGGTACGGTTACCCATATTTAAATGAAGGTATATTTCATTTGTGTGTAACAAGCTAAGACTATCCAACAGTGAAAAGATATTAGCTTGAATCTTAAATCAGGTTTCATCTAACGGTGAATATTTATTGCTTTATTCCAAAGTTATCAAACCCTGATTTGAAAACAATATAAGGGTGAACTCTAACAACTGGGAAACCTAATCCCCACACCTCCTGTGTGATACTAGTTGCGACTAGAGTCGATTCTCCTTTAACCTAGGTTTTTCCTAAAATCATTACAGGTTAATGACATAAAGACTTCATTGGGATTCTGAAGCCAGACCCAACTATTTTCTCTGTAGTTGCATGTTTTGATCTTACTTATTTTATCGTATTGCATACTATCTTCTCTAAGATTTGCTAGAGATTTATCTCTGTAGTTGCGTGTTCTGATCTTACTTATTTTATCATATTGCATACTATCTTCTCTAAGATTTGCTAGAGATTTATCTCCGATAGGTAATGTAATTGCAGGAAATCCTACACTACACCCCACATAAGATTCCACAATTATCAACACATATTTGTAGATTAAGAACCACACTTTTATTGATTAATTCTCAGAAATGTTACAAGAAATGGAAGAAATCAAGAATACAATCGCTCACAAGAATTTTCTCTCTCCTCAAGACTTTCTCAACACTCTAAAAAGTATCCCCCCTATCAAGTTTACTCGTCCCCTATATATAGGGTATTAAATAATGGATGTCAGCTCATAGACATTTAAGCTATCCCTTAATTTCGGGTTTGATCTTGCGATACCTTCGCAAATACACAAATGTTAACCCTCGCAAATACTCTATTCTTCGCAAGATCTTTTTGTTTTCTTCATGTTTCTACCATCGTTATTTGTTGCGTCGTTCTTTTAATATTTTCTTCGACGCTCGCCAGTGTATTTAATGAAAACTTCGCAAGAATGTTCTTGCTACGATATTATGATCCTACATCTTGCCTCTTTTTCCTTGAATATTCCTTGAAAGGCGATTTTAAGGAAAAATATTCCTTGTTGTACTTGTTGGAGGAACGAGTGAAAGAATATTTGGACTTGAAAAGTACGTACTTGCCTCTATTCCTTTGCGAAGTTCTAGAATATCGCTTCTACTCTTTCGAAATTATCACTTTAACTTGTCCACTTTGGAAATGATTCTTGCCGAGAAGATAAAGAATATATGATATTCTCTTAATAATCCATACTAGCCTCTATTATTTATCTTATAAGAGTAGAATCTTTGAGGAAGTGAGTTAGTGATTTCTTCACCCTTATCTTGCCTCTGCCTCAGGGTAATACCATACTCTGCGAATCTATTATATATTCTGCGAGGTTGTAATTATTTGTGCGAAATAATGTTTCTCAAAAAACTTTAATAATATTTCTACGAGATTCTGACATATTTGCGAGACTATAAATAATACTTCTAACACAATTTTCGCAGAATATATCACACGGATCTTTTCTTCCATCCAATTCTTGACACGTCTTTTTCAACCGCAATTTTTCGACCATTCACGTGTCTCCTCGCATTAATTGCGTTTATCTTTTCGAGAACTTTCATTCTCTAGAAATATCCCTTTCATTCTCCTTTTTTCCTCTTTTTATCTTCTTCCCAATCTCTCTGCAATTTTACTATTCCTCCGTAATTTGCGCTTCTGCTACTGTTACTCTTCATTCTTTTCTTTCTTCCAAACTTCATCCTCATTCTTTAAATATGGCTCCCGTTGGTCGTAGAAAAAAAATTGCTTTTGAAAGAGTTCAGAAGAAACTTCAAAGGAAGGGTTTTACTTTATCCACTATCCCGGGTCAAACCCATAAATCTGAACTCACTGCAAAGTTATTTTCTGATCATCAATCCCATCAGAGTAAGATCATAGTATCGCTGGGTCAACTTCTTGCCGGCCTTCCTATTCCTTTACATGATCCTGAACTTCCCTTGTTTTACGAGATACTTTCTCATAAGAAATTCTCGCGAGCGATATATCAACTAAGTGGTGATTGCATTCATCTGATGCATGAGTTTTCCACTCGCGGTGCAGGTAAAAAATCTCTTTACTCTGATGACGCCAAAAACCCTAAATTCAAAGACATTGCGATTTTTCCTGCGAAGTATACCGTAGAAAACGTTTTTGCGAATTATGAGATAATTTCCATGAAGAGAGATAGAACTTGTTGGGGAGTTCGTTTAAATAAGAAAAGTAATATTGTTGCTGATAAGATCTTGATGCAAGACATTGACTGGCATCCTGGTAATAATTCATGCCCACGTCACTCTAATGATGATAGATGGCATATTTTCCCCTTGATCCTAAAAGGTCCATATATTTCTGGCACTCTTGCTTTACCTGCGAACCTCACAGAGTATAATCCATGGGAATTCTATTGGCCTGATAGAGATTTGAAGGTATATTTCTGAACTCCTCTTGAATTATTATCTTCTGTACTCTTTATCTTTTTTTGCTGATTACTTTTATGTCTTCATATGTTTACAAAATTGTTAGATTGAGAGATTAAATAAGAATTATAGCAATACTGGGAAACCCAACATTTTATCTGTTCTATCACGGATGAGGTAAGAAATTCTCTTTCAGAATTTTTAATAATATATTGTTGCCTCCATTTTCTCTGATTCTTATCTTTATTTTTGGTATAGGTGATTACTGAGATAGAACCTGTTGAACCTGCGAAGACCACTAATAAAGGTAAAGGCAAAGGCAAAGGTCCTATTCGCAAAGAAAAATCCAGTAAATATGTTACTCACAAGGAGAAATCCACTGCTCCTCCTTCAAAGAAAAGAAAAACTTGTTCTCCCTCCCCTTCAAATTCTCAATCTAGCAAAAGTTATACTAAGGATAATGTTGATAATAGTGATGATGATGGTAATGATGACATTTCTTCTGTGAATGAATCTTCTCAACCTGAGTCTTTTATGGCTCTGCTATCCAAAATATTCTCAGATTCATTGCATGGCATTGGAGATGACAGTGAGGCTCTTGCTAATCCTTGCCAAGCTCTCGTAAATATCTGCGATGCTCCCCTGCTGACCAATAATCATTCGCTTCGAGGAGTTTTTAAATCAATATCTCCTAGCCTTTTAAACTCTCTTGGTGCTCTGGTATGTTCTTATCTCTTTGATTCTTCTTGATTTCAAAAATTTCAAATGTATATCATCCTTGTAATTCTTCTCTTGTAATTCTTGTAATTCTTCTTTTAGGTTGGTAGAGCTGCTTTTGCAGTTTCTTCAGATTTGGATAAGAGACGATCAACTCTCTTAAAGAAAAATGATGATCTTCGCAAGGTGAACGAAAAGATAAAATCTGAATCTGCCAGTCTTCGCGAGCAGTTACAATCTGATTTAGCCAACCTTCGCGAAGAAAACAAGCGATTGGGAGTTGAACTCTCCTCTTCGCAAGATAAGGTTGCTAACCTTCAAGCTGCTAACGATCAACTTTATGGTATGAAATTTTTCCCTCTTTATTTTGTCCTCTTATTCTTTTACTCCATCTTATTTGATCAACCACTCTTGCAGACATTTATGGTTTATCTGATGAATCTGCGACCCTTCATTATTTTCCCAATTCTATAGATGATGATACCCTTCTTGAGCGTCTGAATAAATATTTGAATAGTTTTTCCAATGACCGAATTACTTCCCTCTTCATAGATGAACTTAAATCAAAAAAAATTCTTTTAGAGATTGAACACAGATCCAGTTTAGGGCTAGCCAATAAGTATAAACGTTTTTATGTTGATGCCAAAGAGGAGATTGGTAAATCTAGATCCAAATACAGTAAGCTTATTGATGAAAAGGATCGTATTACCAAACAAGGTGTTCAATCTTTAGCAGAATTCCACAAGACTCTTCTCGAAACTCAAATTGAAAGAGATCGTCCTGCGATAATTCAAAACTTGTTGAGAGGGAAACCCAAGTTCGCTCCTGTCTTCTTATAGATAATGATGATGAATTCGCATTGTCTGCGAAAGTATTAGACGATGCTAGAAGTAATCTAGGTGTAAATTTTAGTCTCCATGCTGACCAAACAGCCTTGATTAAAGATTTGCTTTCTGAGAGAGAAGGTTTTCAACTATTCTTTCTTGCTAACTCTTTGTTTTTCATAAATTTTCGTCAAGTTACTAATTCATTGTTATACGTTCGCAGCTTCTGAAAAGAGACTCCGTCAAAGAATTGAAGAATTAGAAAATGAAAAAGGAGTTCTCGCAAATTCCATTTCTTCTCGCAATGACAAGTGCTCAATATTAAAGAATCAACTAAAGATAACTATCACAAACTTCAAGAATGATGCTCTTACTTATCGCAATAATACTATCAGGTCAATCTGCAATAATCACATTATTCCTCTTTCTAATTACCCCTGTATTGAAGAAAAAGTTCCGGAGAATGTTCCTTCTTTAGTGATTTCTGATAGTGAAGCTGATGAAGATGAAGAAGAATCTGAAGATGAAGGATCAGAAAAATCTGATGAAGAGGAAAATGAATCAACCAAGAAGTAATTTTGCTTTGCGGAATATAAAACTTGTATATTCTTTCTTTGATCTTCCTATCTTTTTGCTGCGAATTTCTCTTCCTTCCTGCATGTGTTAGTAGAATAATTCTTTCTTGCGATATAACCAATCAATATATAATTAACTTTTTTGATCTATGTATAAATCTGTGTAGGTCTATCATGCGGAGTCAAAAAATACATTCTCATGATTAAAATTAATCATATATTCCCATATTTGCCTCTGTTTTTTGTATCCAAATGAGAGATTAAACAATTTATAAAGTGAATATTGCACAATCTCGCAATTTCCTTATGTGGTCTTATTTTGCCTTCCTAAGTAAAGGTATTATTTAGCCACTCTTTCTTTTGCGACAAAATCGCAGGACGTTTTTGCATTTTCATGCAAAAACCCATTGATCTTGCCTTATCTTTTTGTATTCATTTGCTGCGACAATATGATAGGCCTAAATTTTCTTGCGAAAATAAAGTCCCATGACATTGTCATATTGCGATGAAATCACAGGATGTCTTTACATTTTCATGCAATGACCCATTGATCTCATCTTATCTTTTTTCTCTTGGATTTTTGCATCTTTTGATATTTGTTGCACAAATATGACAAGCCTAAATTTTCTTGCGAAAATAAAGCCTCATGATATTTGCATCTTAAGACACTTATCATCTCCCTAATGGAGGGTGCCGACCTTATCTTCCCACCGGTTTCCCCTTCAAGGAGGCGTACATCGGCCATACAAGACTAGCTCCTCCCATCCGGATTTACCAATAACTAGTTATTTTTCGCAGCCTCTTGTCCTTTTTGCCTATATGGATTATAGTTACGAGACTGCACCCTAATTGGGGTTTTCTTCAGGCCGAGTGCATCATAGTCAAGACTTGCCAAGAATGTCCAGGGTAGGTTCATCCTCCCCAGGCACTCTTGGCTCAACCGTGTACCGCGGCGCCTTGATCATATTATGCACTCCTTAGAAGAGACCCTCGGTTTTCCAACCAGTGTATAACCTTATATATAGTTGGAAATCCAAGGTATCTCTCCCGGATAGGCTTTCTTGAGCCCCACATCTCCATGACTCAAGTTCCAGTAGCGGTATAACCTTATCTTTGATCCATGCAATCAGATACCCCCTTAAATGACATACCTTAGGTCTTACATTTTCCTCTTGCGAAATTTTATTCGCGAACTAGGGTGTACGCCATAAAGGTTCGTCCCATTTTGTGAATTTTTCTTGGCGTTTCTTGTGATATTTTCACATATTCTTGTTTCAATGCTGGTGTAATTTCACAATCTCATATTATTCATTAAGCAATAATCTGTAAGTCACATCGTTCATACATATCTTTCAATATCATATTTTGAAATCTTTTACCTTTACTTTATTCTACCCTTGGGATTTTGTTGCGCTTTTCTATGTTGCCCCTGCGAGTCATTCACTAGAGTTTGTGTTCATTCTTTCTCAGATTTTCTTATTCTCGCAGCTCTATGGCATCCACCATTAATCTGTCACATCTTTGTCTTTGCTTGATGTTGTGGTTACAATTGCTATGCTTCACAGCTTTCTCTTCGCAAGATTTTATATCAATCTCATAACACTTTATGCTTTCACTCCAATATCCTTTTATGACTCCAACACCATTTGGATGTGGAAACTTAATACACTGATGGTAAGTGGATGCCACACCCAGAATCCCATGCAACCATGGTCTGCCAATTAAGGCGTTGTAGGGTGACTCCACATCCACTACACAGAATAAGATTTTAGATGTTATTCCTTTTAATGGGATTCTCATTGTGATATCTCCCTTTGGTTTATTGGCGGTACCATTGAAACCATAGATTTTATAGGTTGACTGTATCAGATCTTCGTCTATTCCACCCATAGTTTTGTAAGTATGATAAAATAGGATATCAACTGAGATTCCAGTATCTATTAGAACTCTGTTAATTGCCTAAGAATCTTCAGTTTCACCATCATCATTTTCTTCATCTTCATCTTCTTCTTCTATTTTTTTTGGATTTATTTCTAATCTTACCACCAGTGGGTTGTCATGCATCTCACCAGGCTCTGGTACTTCTTGTACAGTGAAATAAATAGTTTTTTTTTCCACTCCTCTAATGGCGAGACTCTTGCAATATTCATTATCTCTCTTCCATCCGTGTCTCTCGCGAAGACTCTGCTTAGGACGTTGTCGTGGAAATCCTCAATAGTCTTGTATGAATGTATGTGGAATTACAGAACAAATTCTTCGCCTTGGATCCAACCTCTATCACAAATGTTTCTGCTCCTTTTGTTGTATTTACTCTGCAAATTTCTGGTGGAAGTGGTAATGGCTGAGATTGCGGGTGCCCTATTAGAAATGGTTTAATCTTCCCTGTTCTATCATCCTTAAAATGATCTTCTTTATATTCCTGCATTCATTTGTTGAATAACCATGAAAATGATGATAATAGCAAAATTATTGACTTCGGTTATTTGGGTGTAGTTCTTTTCCCATGTTCCAGGGTGCTTGTATATTTTCCATTAAGATTATGACTTCCCAAATTTTTTCTACACTTGCATTCAAAGGTGGAATTTTGATTTCTTCCCATATCATCTTCTGACTTCCCTGCCATCTTTGATAACTTTGTCTCTGTCCACCATAAGTCTCCTGTGGTTGATCAAGTCTCTGAATTTTATTAGTTCCCCCGCGATAAATTTTTCTCTCTCTTTCAAACTCTTTTTGATCTCGGCTTCCCATAGCTACTATTTTTTGTTGACCATCATCCATATTCTTTTCTTGTTTTACATGCGAGGTGCTCTCTACTGTATTTATCATCTTGGGAAGTAAACTTGCACTCGCTGCAACTGAACTAGTGTTCGCAATAGGATACGACTCCATCTCATATTTTTTTCCTCCAACGCAATATATTCTTCCTGCAATTCTCGTAGCTCTGTCATAGTGATCGTATTTTTGATTCTAAAAATTTGTATATATAACAGGTTGGTTGCGAACATAGCATTAATGAAGGACAAAATGAGGTATCTCTCACCTACTCTTCCCGCCATCTCACTGCACATTGTCTTCCATCTTATGGTTAAGTGTTTCAAAATTTCACCAATCCTCTGTTTTAACCCAAATACATCTTCAACACCGGGCCGCGAAGAATCGTTGCTTATATATGCTCCCAAAAATGTAGCTTGCAGATGGTCGAAAGAAGTTATAGTGTTTTTAGGCAAACCTTTGAACCATTTTAATGCCTCGCCAGTTAAGCTAGATGCAAAGTATTTTCATAATACAACATCATGGTTTTCCCACTGTAGCATACACCTAACATAAGCCTTGACATGTTGAACAACATAGGTAGTCCCATCGAAGATACTGGTTAATGCGGGTAAATTGCATTTTGGGGGTATTGTAGTTGCATGAATTCCCACACTACACCCTTGTTAAGATTCTATAGAAATCTATTGGAAATCAACTAAACTTTAAAGATTAAACGACACTTTACTATTCAAATTTCAGAAATGTTTACAGAATTGGAAGAAATCAAGATTAAAAATATTCTCTTGAGGTTTCTCTCTCCTCAAGACTCTTTTAACTCTCAAAAATACATCATCCTTTTCTGGATCTATCGAGTCCTTTATATAGGGACTTACATAATGGATGACAGCTAAGTTTTCCTCCTATTTCGGATCTATTCTGCGATCTCATCGCGATCGCTACAATATTCTCTATCGCAAGAATGATGAACATCGAAGGATCAACATATTCTTCTTTTATTTCTTCCATCGTCAGTTTCTTTTGGATATTTTGTGACGCTCGTGAAACGTTGTTAAATAATTGGTAGTGACGCTCGCAGAAGCGTTGTTAATATCGCAGGAATAGCGTTGTAGCGATATTCTGGTCCTACATCTTGCCTCTTCTCATGTCTTTTCTGCGAGGAAGAGAAGATCATGAGAACTTTTTAAAATGCCATAACTGCTTATATTTCCATACTTCTCCGTTCTGACACGTTTCTATGTCCTTCGCCAGCTGTTTTCACGAATTCTTTCTTCCAATAAGTTTTTGACACGTCTCCTCTAACCGCTGCGATCTGACCACCCACGTCTTTTCTTTGCATTAATTGCCTTCATCTTCTTCAAGAAATTTCTTCTTCTATAAATACTCTTCTCATTCCTTTCCTTTTTCTCTTTTACTTTCTTCTTATTTCTCTCCATACCCTCTCTGCAAATTTTACTATTCTCCCGCGAATTGCGCTTCTGTTACTGTTGCGATTTATTTTTTCTTTTCAACCTTTTCTTTCATTACCATACTCAAAAATGGTTGCTGCTGGTACCAAAATCTTGAAGGCCTTTAATGAGATGCGCGAGAAACTCAAAATTAAAGGTTTTAACTTATCTTTAATTCCAAATCAGGATTCTAGATCTGAACTTTCTCTTAAATTATTTACTGATGACAAATGTTCTCGCGAAAAAATCATAGTATCGCTATGACAACTTGAATATGGTCTTCCAATTCCTCTCTATGACCCAGAACTTCCATTATTTTATCAAATAATTTCTGACGAAAGATTCTCGCGAGCGATATATCAACTAGGTGGAGATTGCATCAGATTGCTGCTTGGATATGCTTCTCGCGGTGCTAATAAAGGAAATCGCTACCCTGAAGCTCCAAAGAATCCTCCATTTAAATATGTCCCCATTGTTTCTGCGGATTATACTGTGGACAACTTCTTTGTAAATTATAGTATAGTCCATATGAAGAGGGATATCACCTGCTGGGGTGTTCGTTTGAAAAAAGAGAAGGTTGCTGGTGACAGAGCTCTTATGATGGATATTGATTTTCATACATCTACCAACCAAGGTCCTCGCCATTCTAGCTATGACAAGTGGTTCATCTTTACATTATGTCTTGAAGGCCCTTATATATCTGGTTCTCTCCCATTACCTGCGAATCTCTCAGAGTATGAGCCATGGGTCTTCAACTGGCCTGAAAGATCTAAAGAAGTATATTCTCTCAACCTTTTATATTATTATCATTTACTGTCTTCTTTATATTCTCGCTAACTATTTTGATCTTTCTCAGATTGATAGAATGAAACTCAGCTATCAAACTCTTAGGAAACCTAGCACTTTCTTGGCTCTGAAATATTTCACGGATGAAGTAAGAAATATCTCTTCATAAATTTTAACAATATATTGTTGCCCCTATTTCTTATCTTCATCTGTGCTCGTAGGAAATCGAAGAGTTAGAACCATTAATACCCGCAATAACCAAGGAGAAATCTTTAAAAGAAAAATCTGGGAAATCTTCAAAGGAGAAATCTACTTCTCCTTCTAGGGGAAAGCCTTCTGCCCCTCGCAATGAAGAATCTAGCGATCCTCCATTAAAGAGAAGGAAAACTCAACCTTCTTCTTCTTCAATTCCTCAACTAATTCCAGAAAATCCAAGTGTTGATCTTGATAAGGATAATAATGACGAGGGTTTTGATGTTAGCGGTTTTCCTTCAATAAAAAATTCTTCTGATTCTGATTCTTCAATGACTCATTTATCCAGAATTTTTAGCGATATTTCCCACAGCTTAACTTGTAATGACGAGGATGAAGTTATTGACAAGACATCCCAAGCTCTCGCTAAAGTTTGCGATGCCCCAATTCTGGTGGATAATGATTCTCTCCAAGGAATCTCAAGATCGCTGACTCCCAGTCTCTTGAATTCTCTTGGTGCCTTGGTATGTTTTCATTTCTTCAGTTTGTTTATATAGTTTCTCCATCGGTAGATCTTAATTTATATTTTTCTTTCGCAGGTTGGAAGAGCTTATTTTGTTGTTGCTTCTAATTTAGATAAAAGATGTGTCAACTCTGAAGAGAAAGCTGTTAAACCTCGCCAAGATAAAGAGAAATTAGAATCTGAAGTTATTGAGCTTCGTAAGAAGAATAAACAGCTGGAGACTGAAGCTTCAGTTGATAAGCAAAAAATCTCTGATCTTGATAGAGCTAACTAACAACTATATGGTATGACTGATTTCCTTTCTCTCTTAATTCTTTTTACTCTATCGCAGCTTATTCAAGCGACCACTTTTAACTTGAAGATATTTATGGTCTTACTGACGAGGCTATACTCTTTCAATCTTTCCCTACACCTATAGATGATCATACTCTTCTTGCCTGTCTTAATAATTCTTTAAGTAATTTCTCAGATGATAAGATTAAATCCCTTTCCATAGATGAACTTAGATCCAAGCTTAATCTCTTAAAAATTGAACACAGAATCAATTTAGGTTTGACTGACAAATATAAGCGCTTTTATCTTGATTCAAAGAAAGAAATAGATAGATTAAGACAAAAAAAATAGCGATCTCATTGACGAGAAAGATCTTGCTATCAAGAAGGGATCCAAGACCCTAGCAGACTTTCATAAAACTCTCCTTGACGTTCAAATGTACAGAGATAAACTTATCCGCGAGAATGAAGATCTTCTTGCGAGGGAGACTCAAGTTCGATCTCGTCTCCTTATTAATAGCGATGATGAGTTTGCTTGGGCTGCGAAGGTTCTTGACAATGCCAGGAATGACTTAGGTGTAAATGTTAGCCTTCAAGTTGAACAAGCGGCCTTAATTAGAGATATGATTTCTGAAAGAGAATGTTGTTTGCTGTTCTTATTCTCGCTATTTTCCTGTTTTTATTACTCTTCTTTACAAAATTTCTAACTTGTCGTCATATATTCTCGCAGGGGCTGAAAAAAGATATCTTGAAAGAATTGGGGAACTTGAAAATGAGAATAATCAGCTCGCGAATACTCTTGATGCTCGCAATAATAAATATTCACGATTGAAAGAGCAGTTTGACATTACCACCGCAAATTTCAATAGATCTCTCATTGTTGTTCGTAATGATTCCATTAAGTTGGTCTGCAATGATAATGGAATTTCTCCTTCTATATATCCTGATCTTTCAAAGGAAATTCCCATGATAATCCCAAATCTTAACATCTATGATAGTGAAGCTGAGGATTCTGACGAGGATGAAAATGATAATGATAATGACGAAGGAGAAAAATCTGGTGGAGGAAAAGAATCTGATAAGAATGAAGATAGTGATGATAATGATGAGAGGGAGAACTCTGGCGATGAAGAGAAGTCTGATGAAGAGGATGGCGATGGATCTAGCTAGTTCTTCTTTTTTCTTCTACCTATATGAATTAGAAAACAGTTATTTTTCTGCAAGTCAATCAATCAATATAATTATTATTCTTTAACTGTCTGCGTGCATTTATCTATGCAATTTTTATATGATATATGAATAATAATTTCATCGTTCTCATGCATTCCCATACTTGCCTCTATTATTCATCTGCAATATAAAAAATTGATTTAAAGATTAGATATTAGTGGTAAATAAAATTTTCCTTAATATTGGCGATCTTATCGCCAGCAATAACTACGTGAAATCGCAATTCTCATAACATCTACGAGTATTATCGCAGTAATCTTGTGGTCTTATTATGCCTTCCTAATTAAAGGTCTTATTTTGACACGCTCTTTCTTTCTGCGACAAAATCGCAGGATGTCTTTACATTTGCATGTATTGACCCATTGATCTTGCCTTATTTTTCTTGTTTGATTGTATTGCGACAATATGACAAGTATAAGTTCTCTCGTAAGATCAAAGCCTCATGACATTGTCGTCTTGCGATGAAATCGCAGGACGTCTTTACACTTTCATGTAAAAACCCATTGATCTCATCTTAACTTTTGGCTTGTTGCCTCTGTATAATTTACGTCACGTGACAATATGACAGGCCTAAATGTTCTTGCGATCATAAATCCCCATGACATTGCCGTCTTAAGACACTTATCAGCTCCCTAATGGAGGGTTCCGCCCTTATCTTCCCCATGGTTGCCCCTTCAAGGAGGGAACATCGGCCATACAAGACTAGCTCCTCCCATCCAGATTTACCAACAACCAGCTGTTTTTGCAGCCTCTTGTCCTTTATGCTTATATGGATTATAGTTACAAGACTGCACCCTAAGTGGGGTTTTCTTCAGGCCAAGTGCATCATAGCCAAGACTTACCAAGAATGGAAAGGGAGTTTCGTACGCCCTTGGCACCCTTGGCTCAACCGTGTACCTCGGCGCCTTGGTCATACTTTTTACTTCTTTGAAGAGATTCTCGGTCGTCCAACCAGGGTATAACCATATATAGTTGGAAATCCAAGATCTCTCTCCCGGATAGGTTTTCTTTAACCCCAACATCTGCATGACTCAGGATCCAGCAGCGGTATAACCTTACCCCTGAATCATGTCGAGAGATACCCCCTCCTATGACGCGCTATTTGGTCTTACATTTTTCTCTTGCAAAATTTTATTCGCGAACTAGGGTGCACGCCATAAAGGTTCGTCCCATTCTTTAATCTCTGCGAAATTTTATTCGCGTTTCTCGCGATTATTGTAACTCTGATAGAATTTCATAACTTTGATCCTCTTTCTTTTTGTAAAATCTTGCGATTCTTTCAAGCAGAAAATTATGTTCAATTACATATTCTTCAAACAAATCATTCATAGAGTTCTCTAAAGTTCATCATTTTACCTCTCTACTTACTATTTTTGATTCTTCTTTTCTGCTACGCTTTGCTGTTGTTTCTTTTTCTGCGAGACGCTCGCCATCAGCTTTCTCATCCTCTTTCCTCTCTATTGTATCAATCATTAAACTTTCACATCTCTATTGTTGTTTGATTTTGTACTTCCAATTGCTATTATTTTCAGCTCTTTCTTCGCAAGATTTCATATCGATTTCATAACATTTCTTGCTTTCTCCCCAATCTCCTTTAATAATTCCAACACCTTTAGGATGAGGAAATTTGATACACTGGTGATAAGTAGATGATACACCCAATATCCCGTGTAAACAAGGTCGCCCTATCAAGGCATTGTAAGGTGATTCGATGTCCACAACGCATAATATTTGCATTTCAATTTCCTCCTTTGGTTTGTTAGTTGTACCGTTAAATCCATAGATTTTATGCGTTGATGGTATCAAATCTTCATCTCTTCTGCCCATGGTTCTATAGGTATGATAGAATAAGATATCAACTGAACTCCCGGTATCTATTAAGACTCTGTTGATGGCCCAAGAGTCTTCAATTTTACCATCATTTTCTTCATCTTCTTCTTGCATTTGCTTTGGTTTTATCTCTTATCGTACCACCAAGGGGTTGTCATGTTGCTCGCCAAGCTCTGGTATATCTTGCGCGGTGAAAGATAGAGTTTGTTTCTGCTATTCTTCTAATGGCGAAGCTCTCGCTATATTCATTATCTCTCTTCCATCTGTATTTCTCGCGAAGACTTTACTTAAAAAATTATCATGGAAATCTTCCACAGTTCTGTATGAATGCACAATGGAGTTACAAAACAAATTCTTTGCTTTAGCCCCCACTTCTATCACGAATGTTTCTTCCCCTTTTACAGCATTCACTCTGCGAGTTTCTGGTGCTGGCGGTAATTGATGAGGTTGTGGATATCCTACTAGAAAGTGATTTAACTTCCCCTGATCAATCATCCTCAAAATTATCCTTTTTACATTCCTACAATCATTTATTGAATGACCATGAAAGTGATGGTAAGGACAAAATTCTTGACTTCGATTGCTTGGATGTGGTTCTTTTCCCATGTTCCATGGTGATGGTATATTTTCCATCAGAATGATAGCTTCCCAAATTTTTTCTATACTGGCATTAAGAGGTGGCATCTTAATTTCTTCCCATATTATCTTTTGATTTCCTTGCCCTCTAAAGTTATTCTGCCTTTGTCCGCCATAAGTTTCTTACGGCTGATCAAGTCTTTGAATTTTATTATTTCCACCGTGATTGTAGTAATTCTTCTCCCTTTCATATTCTTCCTGATCTCGACTGCCCATCGCTACCAATTTTTGTTGGTTATCAATTACCACTTTCTCTTATTGTACTTGCGAGGTGCTTGCCACATTATTTATCATTTTGGGGAGAAAACTTCCACTTGCCGCTAGAGAGATGGTTTTCGCGATTGGATATGATTCAATCTCATTTTGTTTCTCCTCCAAAGCAATGTACTCTTCCTGTAGTTCTCGTAGTTCAGTCATAGTGATTGTATTCTTGACTCTGAAAATTTGTATGTACAATAGATTGGTCGCGAACATTGCATTGATAAAAGACAAGATAATATATCTCTCGTCAACTCTTCCTGCCATCTCACTGCACATTGACTTCCATCTTATGGTTAAGTGCTTCAGACTCTCGCCAATTCTCTGCTTTAACCCAAACACATCTTCAATACCCGGCCGCGATGAATTGTTGCTAATATACGCTCCTAAAAATGTAGCTTGTAAATGATCAAAAGAAGTTATGGTATTTTTTGGTAATCCCTCGAACCATTTTAACTCCTCGCCAGTTAAGCTAGATGCAAAATATTTGCATAGCACAGCATCATGATTCTCCCATTGTAGCATACATCTAACATAAGCTTTGACGTGTTGAACAGCACAAGTAGTTTCATCAAAAATGCTGCTTAATACTGGTAAATTTCATTTTGGAGGTATCCCTCTTAAATGTACTTATTGAGTAAATGGAGTTCTCGCAGCTTCTTCAATAGCTTCATCAAGTTTCCTTCTACCTCCTTCTCTTCTATTGTTTATCATTTCTGCTAATTCTCTCAATATTTGCTCATTCTCAACTGAGTTTTGTTTCATTGGCCTCTTTAATGTTGTTTCCCTTCTTCTGCATTCTTGCCTTTCTTGTCCTGCGAGATTTTATGTATCTTCTTCTTCATCATCATCTCGTCTTTCTCTGCGATTTTCTCTTTCATTTTCCTCTTGATATCGTAATTGCCTATCTTCTTCTATACAGATTTCCTCATTTCTCCTCGTTTCTCTTCGCTGTCTCTCTATTCTCCTCTGTATCCTATCATACTCCTCCTGAATATTACCATTGTAGCGATTTTGCGTACGTCTCCTTTCTCGATTTTCATGATTATTTTGTCGCACTGCTTCTCGAAATTCATGTTCTTCTACTTCTGCCCTTAATCTTTCCCTCTCGCGGGCTAGACGTGCTTGTTCAGCGTAATGTCTCTCAATTTCTTCTTCAATTATTCTTTGATTTCTTTGATTCTCTCTCCCATGTAATATCCTCCTACCTTCTTCTGAATTTTATTCTTCAATTTGGTTGTTTCTTCCCTCTTGATTTCTATTGTCACGCGGATTATAGCGATCACCAATTATATCTTCTTCTCTATGACGTTGTTATCCATTTAAATTTTGCACTTCTTCTCTAACATCTCTCATTGGGGAATTTTGCCTTGGTTCTTCTCTGAATGATCTTGAATTTGACCTAACAGTACTTCTTGACATCCTTCTTTGTAACCTCAAATTCTCCATTCTTAGCTCATGATTTTGTCTTGTTAAATTCGCACGCTCTTCTGCCTCTAATCTTATTTATTCCTGTATTCTTTGTCTCAAATCGTCTACTATTTCATTTTCACGTCCTTCATGAATTAATCCTCCACCTATTTCTTGATTTCTTTCTTATTCTTCATTTCTTAATTGTCGATTTTCTGCTTCTTCTATCGAATCCGACCTCCAAGTATGCACACTCACTCTATTATAATCCATATTCCTATATCGTGTTTGTGTTTGTTGATTCGGCTGTTGAATTGAACTTTCTGCTTCATTTCTTATTCTATATCTTCCTGATCTTATCCTTAAAGATTCTTCCAATTCACCTGTTCCCTCACCTGCAAGTCTTTTACTTCTTCTCACAGTTTTGGTGGTTCTGATGTATTTCTTCTTCTTCTAGCCATTTCTTCAACTCTAACAATTTCTTCAAATCTTCAAGTTGTAATTAGAGATTTCTTAGCTTGATTCTCCCTATTTCTGGGTGCCAAAATGTAGTTGCAGGAATTCCCACACTACACCCTTGTTAAGATTCTATAGAAATCTATTGGAAATCAACTAAACTTTAAAGATTAAACGACACTTTACTATTCAAATTTCAGAAATGTTTACAGAATTGGAAGAAATCAAGATTACAAATATTCTATTGAAGTTTCTCTCTCCTCGAGACTCTTTTAAATCTCAAAAATACATCATCCTTTTATGGATCTATCGAGTCCTTTATATAGGGACTTACATAATGGATGACAGCTAAGTTTTCCTCCGATTTCGGATCTATTATGCGGTTTCATCGCGATCTCTACAATATTCTCTATCGCAAGAATGATGACCATCGCAGGATCAACATATTCTTCTTTTATTTCTTCCATCGTCAGTTTCTTTTGGATATTTTGTGACGCTCGTGAAACGTTGTTAAAGAATTGGTAGTGATGCTCGCAGAAGCGTTGTTAATATTGCAGGAATAGCGTTGTAGCGATATTCTGGTCCTACAGGTATTCATCCTAATTGTACTTCTTGAGTGAATGGAGTTCTCGCAGCTTCTTCAATGGCTTCATCAAGTTGCCTTCTGCCTTCTGCCTCCTTCTCTTCTATTATTTAAAATTCCCCTCATTTCTGCTAGCTCTCTTAAGATTTATTCATTCCCAGCTGAATTTTGCTCCATTGGTCTTTTCAGCGCAGCTTCCCTTCTCTTGCGTTCTTGCCTATCTTGTGTTGCGAGATTTTGATTTCCGTCTCTATTATTTTCTTCTTGTCTTTCTCCGCTATCTACTCTTACATCTCTTTCACGAATTCGTACACCATTATATCTCTCATTTTCTCTTCTGCGATTTTCTTCTGCTCTTCTTTGCACCCTATCGCATTCTTCGTTAATATTACCATTATTGCGGTTTTGTTCGCGTCTTATTTCTCGATTGTCATGATTATTCTGGCGAATTGCCTCTTGAAATTATTGCTCTTCCACTTCTGCTCTCAATCTTTCCCTTTCGCAAGCTAAGCGTGCTTGTTCAGCATAATGTCTCTCGATTTCTATTTCAATTATCTGCTGATTTCTTAGAGTTTCTCTTCCATGCAATATCCTCCTCCATTCCTCTTGATTTTATTCACCATCTTGGTTATTTTGCACCTGATGTTGTTCATTCTCCTGCCTTCTATTGTTTTGCTCGTTTTGTTGAATTTCACCTTGTGGTATATAACTATCTTCCCTTATTTCTCTCCTTTAGCGACGTTCCCCATTTGGATCATGATTTTCTTCTTCAATATTTGATATAGGTGATCTTCTTCTTATCTCACTTCTGATTGTTCTCGAACTTGATCTCGTTGTACTTCTTGATCTTCTATTTTGTAACCTCATGTTTTCCATTCTCAATTCATGGTTTTGTTTTGCAAAATTTGCACGTTCTTCCGCCTCTAATCTCCTTTCTTCTTGTATTCTTTGTCTTAAAACCTCTACTATTTCATTTTCGTCATCACCATGTATTACTCCTCCATTTACCTCTTGATTTCTTCCCTCTCGCCTTTCATCTCTTAATTGTCGATCTTCTAGTTCTTCCATTGAATCTGATCGCCAAGTATGCACGCTTACTCTATCATAATCCACAGCTTTATCTTGTATAGATGTTTGCTGATTCGGCTGTCGAACCTGATTTTCTCCATCATTTCTTGTTCTATTTCTTCTTGTTCTTACTCTTGAAGATTCTCCCATTTCACTTGTTTCTCCACCTGCAAGTCTTTTACTCCTCCTTACGGTTGGTTCTGACGTATTTCTTCTTCTTTTAGCCATTAATCTTAGTGAACTATTGAAAATTGCGTAAAATCCTGCACGAATTATTCCAAATTCCTTCCAATCACAATATCAATTTTTACCTTTTTCTTCAAATAATCAACCATTCAATCCCTGTTTCGGGCGCCAAAAATGTAATTACAGGAAACCCTACACTACACCCCACATAAGATTCCACAATTATCAACACATATTTGTAGATTAAGAACCACACTTTTATTGATTAATTCTCAGAAATGTTACAAGAAATGGAAGAAATCAAGAATACAATCGCTCACAAGAATTTTCTCTCTCCTCAAGACTTTCTCAACACTCTAAAAATTATCCCCCCTCTCAAGTTTACTCATCCCATATATATAGGGTATTACATAATGGATGACAGCTAATAGACAACTAAGCTATCCCTTAATTTCGGATTTGATCTTGCGATACCTTCGCGAATACACAAATGTTAACCCTCGCAAATACTCTATTCTTCGCAGGATCTTTTCGTTTTCTTCATGTTTTTACCATCGTTATTTGTTGTGTCGTTTTTTTAATCTTTTTTGCGACGCTCGCTAGTGTCTTTAATGAAAACTTCGCAAGAATGTTCTTGCTGCGATATTCTGATCTTACAGGTAAGATATAAAAAGTAATCACAAAGCTCTTCGTATTATTCTTTGTGATTCCATAATAACTTGTTCTACTACCATATAGTTAAGTTATTATGAGGTGATTGATATTTCTAGGTTGTTCTTCGGGGACATAAGACTGGATTATCAATTGGTTCCTGTTCACCTTGATTTATCAAAAGACATAACAAACTTTGTAGGTATTTCTGTGGGAGACATATTTATTTATCAAGTAGCAACTCTTAGTTGTGGGTGAGATCAGCTAAGGGAATTAAGTGCGTAGAGTCCTATTGGAATTCAGAGGCATAAGGAACACGACTGTACCTTAATCAATGTTAGATTGGCTAGGGATAAACTACATTCCAGTCTGAAGTTAACTTGTAGTAGGCTAGAGTCTGTAACGGCTTAATACAGTGTGGTGTTCAAATATGGACTAGATCCCAGGTTTTTTCTGCATTTGCGGTTTCCTCTTTAACAAAACTTCTGGTGTCTGTGTTATTTATTTTCTGCATTATATTTTCAATATAATTGAAATATCATAGGTTGTGCGTAGTTCAATCAATTGGTAAATCCAACCTTTGGTTGTTGATTGAAATTGATTGACACTTGAACATTGGTCTTTAGTACCATTCAAGTTGTTTCTCATAATCAGGCTAGCGGATTCCTATCTGTTTGATTTGCTAATTACATTGATAAACAGAGATATAACTCTTGGATATATTTTCCTTGATTGAGTCTAACTGTCTAGTTCATTCTCTTGGAGTTAGTCCGTACAAATTGCCTAAAAGAAATATTGGGTGTGGTTGTTAGACCCCCGTTTTTTCAATTATTTATCGCACAAATTTATGTTGATTGTCATAGTAGTGTATGTTTCAAAATAACATTGGTGTTATTTGTTTTATTCATCATAATATTGATTCAAAATTCGTTTGGATCATTGGTATTCCATATATCATCATTCCTTATTAGGTATCCTCATTTCCTTCATAGATTGTCCATCTTTCACCATGTTAGCCATTAGATCTTCTCAGCTAACCCAGTTAACTCAGAAACTCAATGGCCATATTTTGTTACCATGATTATCGCATGATCAATGGGAAACTTCCACACTTTTTAAATTCAAAAATATAGTCAATATTGTTGAACCGGAAATCAAGCTTCAATCCTAACAGATTTGGAAATTCAAATATACTCATAACTTCCAAAAATTCTATAACCCTATTAGGTATCCTGCCTATATACCAAACCCCATTCTTTAAAACATATTCAACGAGAAGTTTTTACCTAGAAACACTATTATGAAACCATGTTTTCTCAAAACAATAACCAAATCGATAATCTCAACACAAGGCAACAAATATTGGAATCGTCCCGCCAAGACTGGTTAGAAGAATTATTGTATCTGATCAAATTGCCACTAGAGATGTTGATGAGTACACATACATTTTACTTGGAAAAATCATGTTCAAAAAGCCTTTAGATCATGAAGATGTGAATAATGAACTAAATGCTCGATGGAGAAGTTACAGAAGATATGATATCATCACAAAAGGTAACAACCTATTCCTTTTTCGATTTCATCAAAAAGAATCCTATGATGGGGTTCGATCAAAAAATTGGGATATTATGGGTCATCTTTTATATCTGGTTCAGTATGACCCCAACTTGGCTATTAAAGATCATAAATTTGAACATCATATCTGGAGTGTCAAGTTGTGAAATCTGGGAAACATTATTTTGAATGATAAGCTGATCAAAGATATCTGTAAGGACATTGGTACGAAAGTTGAACCTGAATGAAGAAAAAGATTACCAAGAGGTAGTGCAATAACCACTATTTATGATCAAATCAATCTTAAGGAACCTTTGAGAAGAGGAGGGTGGGTTGATAACCCAAATGGCCAAATAAATTAGGTTATTTATCATTTGAAATATAGCCTTATAAAATCTGTAAAGATTGTTGGGTTATAGATCATGTTGATGCTGCTTGTAAGAAGCATGCACTAGAACAAAAAGTTGAAGCTATGATAGACGAGAAATATACAAAGTGGAGTCTAACTGAAGAAGGAAAGAATTTTTTGGCTGCCTATATAACTAACATGGGTGCCAACAGGATGGACGATGGGGCTGAAACAGAGAGGGGTGCACTTAATACCCATTATCTAGAATCACATTTACCTAATTCTCAAGATGAATCGATTATAGAACAAGAATCAGATGATACTGACATGAGGAAGAGCATAAGAACTAGAGAAGAAGGTCTATCCAAAAATCCATTAAACCTTACTCTCAATCCAATCAATACCCACAACAATCCAATATATCAAGCTGCAACTAATGGTTCTGAGGTAGTTACTGATTATGGAAATCTACCTGTTGATAATATGATGGAACACTAACACAATCATGATGTTGGAAAAAATTCAAGAGCATTTGATAGCACGTGATCTGTATACATAGGGATGATCCATAATCAATATGGAAACTTTGTAATTTCTTATCAGGTTTTTACTCAAAAGCCTAATTTAATTCTTATTTTTATTTTAAATTGTGGCATTAGATTTACTAGTCAATTAGGGCTTTTAATTAATTTTTTAGGTTTAAGAATGAAGATTCTATCTTGGAATGTCCAAGGATTAGCTCAAAAGTTTACCAAAGATCAATTAGTTGCTCTGATTCAAACTTAATCACCTGATTTTCTCTTCCTCACAGAGACAAAGATAGATAAGAAAAGAATGATTCAATTTTCCAAAACTCTTAATTATTGTAATCATATTTGCATAGATAGAGTTGGTCTTACAGCTGGTCTTTTTTTGATGTGGAAAGAAGGAATTAGGTGTGATCTCTTAGATGAATCTAATAACAGAATTCATGTTGTTGCTAATTTACATGCAGCTAAAACAGATGTTCTAATTTCTTTCATGTATGGTTCTACATATTTTGATGGTAAGAAGGTTCAATGGGAGTATATGAAAAATATTATTGATAATATTATGCAACCTTGGCTTGTTATAGGAGATATTAATTTCCATTTTTTGAGAAATGCATCTTCTTCCAATGTATCTTTAGATGATAAGTATGTTCAACATAAAATACATGAATGTTGTCTTATGGATCTTGGTTATGTTAGGAGGGATTTCACATGGTCAAGTAATAAAATGGGAACTGTACTTAAGAAATCTAAGATAAATATGGGTTTAGGTAATCATATATGGTGTAATGAGTTTCCTAATGCTAAATTATATAATATAGCCCAGGATGGATCTGACTACTGTCCTATATTATCACATACTGAAATAGAACCTAAAAAACTGTGGATACCCTTTAAGTTCTATATTATGTAGATTAAACATGAGTCCTTTAAACATCAACTAGAAACTACTTGGAGTACTGAGACTGCTGGTTCACAGCTCATAAGCTAATTGTTAAGCAACAGTCAACAAGAAAAAGACTTTCTATTTGGTATAAAATTGAATTTGGTGACATTTATAAAAACATTAGTAAACTTCAAGATCAACTTCTTGTTGTTCAGAAATAGAAACCTTCTAACACTCAATGTGATAAGCTCATTGATATTAATAAGAAAAACTAGATTATTGGTTTGATATCAAAACATATTTCTATAAGTAGAAAGTTGGTGATAAATTTATCCTTGAGGTTGATAATAACTCAAGGTACTTTCATACTCTTGCTAATAGAAGAATGTTTAGGAAAAATATTGATTGCATTTATAACAGTACTGGGAACTGGTATGATAATTGAGAGGATATTGCTAAGATCCTTACTACTCACTTTAGTTCTGTTAGTTGTTCTGCAAAAATTCGTATCCCTGAACATATATTTGATATTGTGCCTACTTTTATTAATGAGATTGATACTGCTAAAAGCTTTGTTAGGGTGCAAACTGATGATGAAATTTATCAAATAGTAAAGACTATGGATGCTTGGAGTTCTCCAGGTCCAGATGGTTTCCAAGCAGGTTTTTACCAAACTAATTGGAGTATTGTAGGTAATGATGTTGTGCATGATGTGCAAAATTTCTTCTTAACAGGTAATATGCCTAGAGAATTTAATAAAACCTATCTCTCCTTGATACTTAAAGCTGATATTGCTCAGCATGTTGTAGACTTTAGGCCAATAGGTTTGTGTAACATTATTTACAAAATTATCTCAAAAATTCTTGCTAATAGAATTAAGCCACATTTGAAGCATATTATATCTCCCTTCCAAGCTACATTTGTTCCTGTTAGAATTATACAAGATAATATAATTATTGCTCATGAAATGATTCATACAATGAAGTATAAAGAAGGACAAAGTGGTACAATAGCCTTGAAATTAGATCTTTCTAAGGCTTTTGATATTAGAGTGGCCTTTTCTTATAGGCATGATGAAAACGATTGGCTTTCCTGATAAGTTTTGTAGGTTGATAGAGAAATGCATTATCACAACTAAGTTATCCATTTTAGTTAATGGTTCTCCTCTGAGAATAGTTTTGTTCATCAAGAGGTATAAGACAAGGGGATCCTTTATCCCCTTGTCTTTTTATCATTTCTATGGAGTATCTTTCTAGATTACTTATGAATGCTTCTAATAATCATGTTATTTTTGGTGTTAAGGATGCTAGGAATGCACCTTCCATAACCCGTATTTTGTTTGCAGATGATATATTGATATTCACTAAAGCAGATTTGCCTAACATTGCAGGTATTTTGGATGTTCTTGAGCATTTTGGTATGTATTCTGGCCAAATGCTTAATTTTCTAAGTTTAGTGTCTACTTTTGTAAGAATATTAACCCTGAATCCAAGAATCTTCTTACTAATGCTATTAAGATGTCTGAGATGAAGGATTTTGATAAATACTTAGGAGTTTCTCTTCTTTTGGGAAGGGATAAAACTAAAGCATTTTTAAGACTGTTTTGCATTATTTTGGATCTAGACTAAAAAAATGGAAATACAAAACTATGAATCACTCTGCAAGAACATCTATGGTAAAGCGTGTCTTTAACACCCTTCCAACTCATCAAATGGGTAGTTTTAGGATACCTAAAGCCATGATTGCTCAAATGGATTCCATTCAAAGACAATTCTGGTGGGATAAGGATGTTCATAAAGTTCTATACTTTATAGGATGTAATAAGCTAATGATACATAAATCTTTAGGAGGATTAGGATTTAGAAATCTAGAATATTTTAATACTGCTCTCTTAGCTAAAGTGTCTTGGAGAGCTTGTAATGATGATGACTCTCTCTGTTTTCAAATTCTTAGAGAAAAATATACCAAAGATGGTAGTTTTTGGCATCTAGATAAACTCAATGATGAATGTTCTTGGCCGTGGAGAAGTTTTTACTCAGGTCTTGAAGTTATGCAGCAATACACCATGTGGGATGTAAGACGTGGTACTAAAATTAACATAAGGACAAATTATTAGGTTATAGGACTTGATAGCCCACCTGTAGAAATTATAGGTGCGTCTAGTTATGAAAATTTTAATAGAGTCTGTGATCTTTTCTTACCAGGGACCAGAGTATGGAACGTTGATGTTGTTACTTCTCTATTCCCTCGGAGTTGTGATGATCTTATTCTTAAGATGGTGATTCCTCTAACAGATGATGATTTTATTAAATGGAAACCTAACAGAAAGGTAATTTTTATGTTAAGTGCGTATAATACAATTTGTACAGACGTAGAGATTATAGTTCACTTTTTGTTCCTTGACGGTTATGCATTCAAGGAGATGAAAAGATTCCTAGAGACCATCTTACAGAATCTAATTTGCATTAATTTCACAATAAGTGTAATCGTGGAGAGATCAATACCGAGGGTCTCAAAAAGTTTACTCCTCTTTAACCAGTGACGGACAAAAAAAGTTAAGATCCTAAATTTTGAGCATTATATGAGATATCAATTCTAATCACCAGAATATGATAATACATAGTTAGAAAAAATAATCTACGAATTCTTAAACGATCCTTGAAAGTTGTTTTGATATTTGTAGGTACAAATTGTTGGAAAATGGGTTAAACAAGTGGATGGATAAACACACAGAGAATGGTGTACCCCCGACTCCAAGGATCTTTCAATTCTATTAGATAATAATTCGACCTTTCCCAAAAATGGCGAGTACAATAGGTCAAGGATTTATGCCTTCAGGATAAAATGAAGCCCTAATACCGTAATCGAATTCAAGAATTATACTTTCATGACCCAGCCGATATCATATTGTTTAATATTTTTGATGATGTTATTAGAAAGGAATACAATAATAAGATTTGATATGATTTCAAGAGAAATAATTACTGTTGTTTATTCGGGGTTTCATGTCCATTAGAGATGTCTGTTCATCGTCAACAAACACCGTCAAGAGGCATCAATGGTATCTATTGATAAGACATACGTACATTCAAATTTAAAAATAAAATTTAATTAGGTTTTCAAATTAAACCAGGAAAAATTTCAACCAAACATTGTCTCGCGCTCTGCTAAAGGGAGTTTCCCTTAGACCTGAAAGGTCAGGTCGACCATAACCCCAGGGGCTTACAATCCCGAAACCCCCTATCGTAGAGACAAACCTAATGCATATGTTTTGGAAATATCCAATAAAAATATGCATGGTAGAATTGAAATTCGTAATGCTGATTTATTTTTTAATTGTTTTTTTGATAAACAAGAAACATTTTCATTAATGGTTTCGAGGTTACAATGATTTTATGATCGAAAATAAAAGAATACAAAGTAACAAGAACATATCTTAAAAGTACAATACCGAGAAATCCGACAAGAGAAAGAGAAGGATTACCGAAGTAAGACAAATATAAGTATAAATAAGATCCGATTAAATCAGAGGAAGAATGGGTTTTCTCAGAAGTAAATCCCAACCATTTAGTTTGTTTTTCTTCTTTAGAAAGATGTGCTCCCAAAATAGGACTAATTTTCTCAAATCTCTCGTAACTAGTGATAAAGATTTCGTTGTCAAAGAAATCATCGATGAAAATTCCGTAGCCGGATAAGTTGTTGATGAAGATTCTGTCACCGGAGACAACAAAGATGAAGATTTCTTCGTCGGAGAGCATTATTATCTTTCTTAGAACCCAAACCAATAACCAAGAACAACCATTAAAGAAAAGATAAACATTAAAAGAATAGATAAAACCACCATAATGGTGTAGATAAGTAGAAAACATAATACTCCCTCCGTCCAAGATATATAGGCGGAGAAGAAAAAATCTCCTAGATTAACAAAAACATATAGGTTTCATAAATATCTGCCTTGATCCTATTTTATCCTACTTTTTTTTTATGAAACTAGGAATATTAAATTAAGTAGTATAATAATATTATCATCAATAGGGATATATATGGACAAAGTATTCTAGAGAAATTGAAATATGGCTATATAGTTGGACAAGGAAAAATTAAAACTTCGCCTATATAATTTGGACGGAGGGAGTAAAAGCTCAGATAAAACTACCAGCTAACTAAAAACCAAAAAAGTAGTGAAGAAATATGTTCAGATCAGGTCCAAAATAGTCAAAATCTAAGCAAATTTTTGTTGTTGTTGATGGTTTTGTTGAAGAGGAAGAAAAATTGAGAAAGCGGATAAAAGGAGTGATATAACTTATAACTAGTGCCTTAGAGCAATTCCTATGAGAGTTTGTTCATTTTGCTCCCACTATGGAATGAATAAACTTGAAAAACGGATGTTCAAATGATCAAATTTGATGGTTTGAACACTGAATCGGAACTTCCGGCGCGTTTGGTGTAATGATTCGCGTCATTAAGAAAAATGCTGGCGTCAGAAGCAATAACGCCAACATTCACATACCTAGCGCGCGTCAAAACAAATAGCATCGGCGTCATCATCAATAGCGCCAACGGCTTAATATGAACGGCTGCGAAAAGTTCTCATTCAACGGCTATATTTTTTAAAATCTATAAATACACGCATTCTAAATTCACACATTCAACTCTAAATTCACACATTCTTCACTTTCTCTCAATTGTTGATTGAACATGTCTCGACCCCGGTTAGTTCGGCTAGTTCCGTATACTAAAGAAGAAGATGAATCTATTTGCAGAAACTATGTTTTTTTATCTACTCAGCTTACTTCGACAAACTATCCATGGGTGAATTTCTGGGCGGTTAATCACGATGGATTCTGCAGTGACACTCGTAATCCAAGTTGCCGTTCTATATGCGACATAGAACATCATTTTGATACAATTAAGAAAGAAGTAAGTGAGTTTGTAGCTTTAACCATACAAGTAAATCGATATCGACTGAGAGGTGAAACTGATGCTGAGATGGTAACAAGATCTTTGGCTGAATGGCGAAGATGGAAAAATGTGGCCTTTTCTTTCGGAAAATGTTTTGAAATCCTTAAGGGGTTGAAATTGTTCAACCCCTTCTTTGTAGTTGTTGTTCCACCCAGTACTGCTTCTCATTAGTGAAAAATGTGGCAATGTAAAACGCTTACTATTAAACATATGTAATTTTATTTAATTAATACTGTCGTACTTTTAAAACTACAAACTTTTAAAACTAAAACAAAATTACAATAATCTCTCTAACGTCGCTCATCTCTAGCTCCATCATTGTTATTTTTTGGAGCCAATAATTCAGTAATTCATGGGGAAAGACCTGGGGATAGAGCTGGGAAATCCCCAGCTGCCAACATATTATATAAATTTCCGGTCATTGATATACTTGGAGATAGACCGAATAGACCTGGCTGAACAAAATAAGGCGATTGGAAAGCACTCCGTGTACTCGGTCCTCCAAGCATATGCGAGGTTTGTTATTGTGGTGGTGTTGGTGTGTAGCATTCATTTTGGTTGTAGGGCAATAATTATGATGAAATGCGCCTAGGTTCAACCCGAAATGCCTGAGGTTGAGATACAGGCACAAGTTGTGGTGCAGTATTGTGCTGTGTTTGCTGTGTTTATCACACCTCTGTTTCTTCACTATCTCGCCATGATCTGTTGGGTTCTTTTAAACCTTCGTGCCATGATGATCTGTTGCTCATGTTGGAACCGGAAGACTGTGACTGCCGCCCATCATTATTTACAGGCGGACTAAATCCAAACTGTCACCCATCATCATTTACAGGCGGACTGAATCCAAACATTGAGTTTGTCTGCCATTTTCGTACTTCTTCCAAGTGCGTCGCATCTTTTCGTCGATTCAGCCAATACAAATTATTCAATTGTTTCCTCAACTCTGGCTCAGTGGAAATCACATTGTTGTAAGGATAATCACGATCCATACCTTGGGAAACAATGGGAATCGCGGTTGGCTCACCTTGTGAAGTAATACTTTGTAGCTCCCATTGAATTTCGGGCATATTGAACGAAGATGATGAAGAACTTGCACCCGTCCTCGGATAAGTAATAAAGCTTGGCTCTTGTGGTGGTGGTTGGCTAGGCATGATACTTGGATCATGGGACATGTTTGATAACCCCGGGACATCTACCCCATAGACGTGCATGTTCTGTGTCCCAATTACTGGTTTCGTAATTGACGTGTACCAGTTGACATACTGCGCTTCATCAATATCCCTTTGTGTGTTTAATTCATACCTCTCCCAATTGGTTCTTCTCATCCGATCAAAATCTGATGCAGAGGTTTGCATCTGTGGTGGCGGGTTAATTGCAATTGCAAATATACCTTGTATTTGGTATTGCACTCTTTCTCCCAGAAACCAAACCCCTTTTTGTGATTCCAGACTGTAAAAAACAACTCTACGTATAGAATAATTAAGAATAGGTACTCCAACATCACCATGATACCGAGGTAAATAAATGTATGGGAGAACAACTACGTTGTTGTGGCTCCGAGTCATCTGTTGTAACCTTTGAACAAAACTGGAACCAAAGAGGTCGTTTGCCAGTGTGCTTCTCTATGTTATTATTCATATGCATGTCCAACATTGGAAATCTCAGTGTCCCATCTTTTAGGATTGGTTTACCAACACTGAAGTAGGTATACCACCAATACTGCAAATTACTTCATAATTTTAGAATTTTGACTAAATAATCTACATTAGTAATAATAATAAATTTAAAAATAATTATTTTGATATTTACCTCAATGATGCTCCAGAAACCCTCGAAGTTTCCATCGCCCAGGGACGCTCTATCCAGCGCACAGTACAATTCTCCTAAAATTGAAGATCCCCAGTCATAATGTGGTTCTTTTTCGAGATCTCCTAATGCTTCAAACCAACCAACCAACACAACAACAGAAGTTGAGTTGGGAAAGAATGCCTGACCCAGTACCCATAAGATAAACATACTTTCGAGTTCAGGATAGTCATCTTCATGTTCTAGGTTTCTGGGTTGGGTTAGGAACGTCTTCAACGCCGCACATCTAATCCCATTTCCTTTCAATTCTTTATAATCTTCACGCATTTCTGATTCCAAAAACGAGGGACAAAGAATCTTCCATCTACTATTTAAAACCCAGTCCTCTCTGTTGAATGGTGGCGGGTCTCACACTCCACTTGGAATCCCAACAATGAAATACAAATCAAGGGGAGTAATTCCTATTACAAGTATAATATCAACTATGATTAATTATTTGGTTTATTTAATAAAAAAAAATTTATTTAAAATTATTATTATTATTGGATAAAGAGTATTACATTAACTAGTTGGAAGCCTAACAAGCTAAGCTCCAACAACATACTATTACATTAATTGAACAGGTTGTTGTGCTAACCTACCAGCGAGCCTCATGGGTAATCTAGCCAAGGGAGGCGAAGCGGATGGGGGAGGGGGGGGGGGGGGCTGAGATTGTGTCACAAGGGGGGCAAACTAACACTACCTTCCTTGTTAATTCCTGCAACATTACGCCATTAGGGGCTCGAACCTGGGACCTCCTGGAACGCATGAAACTTTGGGGAACGGGGATGACCAGCTGAGCTAGGGCCTGTTCTTGTTTTTTAATAATTATTTAAAATTTTAATTTAAGTTAAGTTAAAAAAACTTACCAATTTCGAAATCAGTAAAATGGAATGTGCGCGTCGTACTCCACCACCTTTCTATCACTGTTTTTGGATTCTTTTTGTAATGGTTTGTAGGCTTTATTCTATAAAGCGCACGCCAAGGATGTATGTCAACCCTATCTCGGACTGCAGGCGGTAGACCAACATAAACAACATTTAATTCTGAAAATCCATCCCTCGTGACATGAAATCCCTCGGATCGTTCATGATGCCCCGACACATGACCTGGGACTAATGATGGATCAACAATTATTCTTTGGTTAGCAAACTCTTCTTCTCGATTTTGAGAAAAATCTACACCTGTGGGAGGCAACGGTTTCGATTCATTTTTTCGATCTCTTTTCTTCCTAATACTATTCGCCGCATGTCTCACTATATTCATATTGTAGAAATTTTTGATTTAGAAGAGTAAATGAATAAGGGAATGGAAGTGGTGTGAATGATAATGAAAAAACGTAGAAATTTTTGATTTAGAAGAAAGAAATGGAAGATGTGTGAATGAAAATGAAAGAAATGTAAGGGGAATTTATAGGTTTTGAAAAATCGGAACGATGGAGGGTCGAACGTTGGAGTTTTCCTTCCAACGCGGCGCTTTTATGCCTAACGCCCGCGTCAGGGTTTCTGACGCCCGCGTTTTCACTCCAAACGCCAGAGTTTGTGCTCCTGTCGCCCGAATCTGTCCTCCCGTCGCGCGTCTGTTTGTCTAACGCACTACGCTTTACCATAGTGGAAATCTCAATTTGGCCATCCACCTGGCTGAATTTTTTTATGTATTTGGCCATTGCAATAGGAATTGCTCTTATAACTAATATTGATAGGTCATCGGGACTTGTATCGTTTGTATACACACTCAAATCTTTTCGTATTGTTTATTTTGCCTCTCTACGACATGTCAGGAAAAAGATAAAATTGTTGGACACATAGAATCACGCATAACTAGTGCGGTATCCCTATGCTTTTATACCACCATGAGAATATCCACAGGTATCATCCACATTATCGTTGCTGCATTTATGATTATGAACCGATTCTTAGATACACCACCCAACTCAGAAAAGACATCTTACTAATTATCCCATTAATTTCATTCAACCAGAATTTTTATTTTTTTTTCTTTGCTTCATTTTCATACCATGAGAAAATTAGCTCATAGTACCTTCCTTGTAATAATTCATCTTCTCTTCCATCATACACTAGTGATCATAGTAATTGATGGATCTCAAGTGAGTTGTGACTTGACTGTCAGCAATATTCGACAAATACCAGAAATATTGTTATCTCAGAAGAAGAGTTCCCAGGCCTCAACATTCAAGATTGCTTTGTTTGCCGATCTTCATTTCGGGGAGAACGCATGGACGGATTGGGTTCCTCAACAAGATGTGAACTCAGATAAGGTCATGTCAACTATTCTGGATCATGAGGTACCAGGTAATCACAATTTTGATCCTATGTTATTCTCTCTTTTTATCGATAAAAATCATATCTTGTTGTGATGGTGAGTAAAATACACGTGACATTTTGGATAAAACATCTTTTGAACTGGAAATCGCAGATTTTTTAATTTATCTTGGAGATGTGATTACGGGGAACAATATACCTGTTGCCAATGCGAGTTTATACTGGAATCAAGCAATCTCTCCAACTAGATCGAGAGGAATACCATGGGCTACCATATTCGGTAACCACGATGACGCTCTTTTTGAGTGGCCAGTGGAATGGTTTTCTTCAACCGGCATTCCTCCAGTTCAATGCCTTGAGCACTGCTCAACTGTTTCAGGTAAATGTACACTTCACATATGAGGTTGTAAGAAAATCTACCTTTGCTTGAGCAAAAAAAATTTGAAGGTCGTAAAAAAAGAAAAATTAGGCTTGGCTCTAATTAAAATGAAGTAAATAGGCCTCCCCACGATCCATGGGCTTCATTAAGATGAAGGATATAGGCCTCCCCGCAATTTTCTTACGATTGATTCTTTGGCCCACAAAAGAAAACTTGTTTACCTGTTGTATTGGTCGTCTAGGAAATCTTTTTCATGTTTGATTTTCTATCTATCTTTGATGTATATTGAACCTTTCGGTCCACAAATGGCAAAACCTTGCCTTAACTATCTGTTATTCGTTGATAAATTTCTGGCATTCTAGAAAAAGCATGCAGCTTCAGAGGTACAACTCGTTTGGAGCTGATTAAAAATGAAATGCATAAAAACAAGCAGTATTCTTTTACAAAAATTGGACCTATAAATCTCTGGCCAAGTGTTTCCAACTATGTAATCCAAGTATCGTCATTCGATGGCCGGAATCATCATCCGATCAGCTATCTGTACTTTCTTGATTCCGGTGGTGGGAGCTATCCAGAAGTCATATCCAGTGCTCAAGCAACATGGTTTGAGAATCAATCATACGCTATCAACAGTGATTCAAGGTATGAGAAATCAATTATTAGTTATCACTATGCACAATAAATTTTTACTTTCTAGGTTAATTACTATTAGTTACTTACAATAAAGCGTATCTCAAAACAGTTTCTTGTTGTTCTTTAGGGTTCCTGAGTTAATCTTTTGGCACATACCAAGCAAAGCTTATAAAGATGTTGCACCAAGATTCGGCATTCACAGGCCTTGTGTTGGTTCAGTAAACAAGGAGAGTGTTGCCGCTCAAGAAGCTGAGATGGGTATCATGAATATTCTTGTAAATAAACCATCTGTGAAGGTAATAGAGTTTCTTGTAAATAAACCATCTGTGAAGGTAATAGAGATTAGAGAATAACGCATGCTTATTTATTACAAAATCACAAATACCACTTGTATAGAATGGTCTTTATTTGCAGCGTCCTAGTATGCAATTTCAGAGGGTCTTGTTAACTTGTATACCCGTATATATGTTAAGGTTCATTAAAACAATAATATCTTTCATTGGAAATAAGATTTGTTTGTTTTATTGTATTGAAAACAGCAATTCTTTGCATTGAAACATAAATTGTTGTTTTTAGTGTAAGAAAAACCAATTTCTAGTATAATAAGATAAAAAAACACAATTTCCAAAAAAATAAAATAATTATTTATTAAACCTTAACATGTATACGGGTATACAAGTTAACAAAGCCAATTCTAGATTAGGTCGTACTGGGACGTACTCCCTCGATCTCTGAAAAAATGGATAAATGAAAAGGAAAAAGAATCACTTTTTGAGGGACGATGATAATTGATTTAACAATATTATACTTGAAAAAATGTATAAATGAAAAGTAAAAAGAATCACACTTATTGAGGGACGATGATAATTGATTTAACAATATTATACTTGAAAAAATGTATAAATGAAAAGTAAAAAGATTTAATATAAATGTTCTAGATTTAATATAAATGCTAGTTGATATAAATGTTCTAATAACTACATATAAATAATTACTTTGTGCTGCTTATACACAGGCAGTGTTCGTTGGACACAATCATGGTCTTGATTGGTGTTGTCCACATGAAAAGTTATGGCTGTGTTTTGCTAGGCACACGGGTTATGGAAATTGGCCAAGGGGAGCAAGAATGATAGAGATCACTGAAAAACCTTTCTCCATCAAATCGTGGATAAAAATGGAAGATGGAAAGAAACATAGTGAGATTATTTTGTCTTAAATTCATCTTCCATCGTCTTTTAACTTAAATTAGTATTTTGTCGCATGTACGTACGAGTACAAATCTAAATGAAACAAGTACTTAAACAAATAGGAATTTGACGGAGATTGTGGTACCTACTTGTTTTTATTCCTGGCGAGATTGGGGTATACCCAAATTTAAATGGACATTTACCCTTACTAAGGAGAGGCCAAAATGTGGTGAGTTTACCTTTTTACCCTTTGACTAATTAACCATATTACTTAATCTAATAATTATAAAATTAAAAACTTAACCAAACCGTTAATCTTCTCTTCTTCTTCTTCATCGCATCTAAAAATTGAAGATCTTGATTATCCTGGAAAATTGTTGATTCCAAACGATCAAGAGATAACATAGATTCAACAGGAAGTATCAAAAGATCCAAATCAGAGAAAAAATGTAAGGGAAAAGATGGAACTAGTAAACCCGAAAGTTCAATCCCTGAGAATTTTGAAAACAACCCTCCGCCGGTGAAAAGAAGACTGTAAGTTGATTTCTAAACTCAACCCAATATTGTTTGGTGTTTTTTTATTGTTAGATTAGGTTACAAACTGAAAATTTAGATTTTTAGGGTTTTTTGCCGGCAAGGCCGATAGTTTAACATCATGCCGGCGGTTGTTGTTTCTTAAGCGCCGGCATTGTATGAGGATGAATAACCTGTCGACGTTTCATATTAGCCATGGCGATTGTTAGACAATAACCAGGGCCGGCATGTAATACCAACAAAACCCTGCCGGATAATTTGTACCCGGCATTGTATTGTACTTGGACCTTGCTGACTGTAGGCATCAGAAACTTGATATTTTTTAAGTTATAGCCGGCATCATTATTTAATACAACCCTGCCGGCGGTTTTTTGGTCGGCTACGTGAATGGTTATTACCATGTCGGCCACCTATTGGTCGACAGTTTATATATTGTATACCTTGCCGGCTAGTAGATGACCAGAACCAAATTTCAATGTGTAACAATTTTGATCTCTTATTTGTGTTCAACAATGTTGTTTGTTTTTATATCTCTTATTTATGTATTTTTTAGGTTCCCAGAGGAAAAAAGAAGAAGATCTACCTTGTTCGGTTACTCCAGAAGAGCTATTAGAATTTAGTGACGCAATTTATCCTAATGTAGAAGATCCTAAAGATGAAACTGAAAAGAATTGCCCTGTAAGAAAACTATGTTTGATGGGTAAGGAAGATCCTGAAGAATTTCTAAGGTTTATGAACAGTCCTAGCAATCCCCTCAACTATGTTGAATGCACATCATCAGAGGAGGAAGAAGAGGAGGTTGATCTAAGGACCTTTTTCAGGGCATCTGACTTTTCTGGAGTTAACCCCTATTACAATGAGGCTGGTGACTACATAGGTCCAGATAAGGGAAAAGCAAAAGCTGATGCTGGTGAAAATGCTAGTGATGGGGAGGAAGATAACAACAATGAGAAGGATCCTTGAAATTGTTAAACTTTATTATGTTTTACTTGCTTTAGAAACTTAGATTATGGTTTGAACTATTATATTATGTTTTGAACTCTTAGATTGTGGTTTTAGACTTGTTAAACTTATTTTAATTTTCAGTTTTAGTTGCTTTAGAAATTATTATTCTGTTTATACAGTAATAGACAAAGTACTGGAGGCCGGCATGGTAAGAAATCTATACCTTGCCGGCGTAAATGTTAGTTGCACCTTTTAGGTACAAAGTACAACCCATTGAATGCTCAACGGCTAGAAATTTCAAAATCAAGATATTAGGTATGGTGTTATTATAAAAGCATTCCCAACTTCATCTTCAACCTTGCATAAAGAGTGGAAGTTTCCAAACCAAATATTTGTAGTCTTTGTACACTTAGTGGTCATTTTGCAAACGATTGTCCCTTTGAAGGAAGCAAATGCACTATTGAAGGTTGTAAGGGATTCTTATTTCTCATAAAAGCTGCAATAGGAGGTGTATATCAGCTGTATGCTTCAAAATGCATTTGTTGTGGGTTTTTCTATTGGATAGATGAGCGCCTAGCTCCGTATGAAGATGAAGTTGCTAAAATCAAACTTCTACCATGCACAGATCAATATTGCGACGGTAATATGAAGCTAATTACCTCTCCTAAGAAATTGTGTAACGGAAAAAGATACTATCTATGTCCCAAATGTGTTAGGGTTAAGTTTTTAACATTTGTATGCTTTAATTAAGGTTTGTATCCGATGTATAGTCGGTGATGTTCTAAATATAGGCTTGCCGGCGGCCTTATAGTCGGCATTATCCGAAATTAAAAGCCTGCCGAAGGTTGTTCTGTCGGCATGGATATTATAATACACATTGCCGGCTTGATAACATTCATGAACAATTTTTGAGTGAGCTCTTAGACGGCATGGTTATCCTTCAACACAATGCCGGTGCAATTAAAGCCGGCAACTTGGCAAAAGATGGAACATGCCGGCCTGATAGAAAAAGACATCCAGGAACAAGATAAAGAAAATGGCACATGACTGTGATTGTAAAATGAAAAGTACCATGTGGGGCTCTAACACTGAAATTATCATTATGCAATACTTTCTAATTAAACACATGAACTTGAGAAGGGCTAGAATAATTGAGCTATTTTTCTATCTTCCTAGTGATGAGGAAATTCTCTTATATTGTGATGGTGCCTCAAGAGGCAATCCTAGTCTTCTTTGGATATGGTTTTATTTCCAGAAATCATTATGGTGATTTTGTTTTTGCTTGAATCTGGAGGCCTTGGGGTGACTACCAACTATATTGCAGAGTTTATTACAGGCATCAGAGCTATGGAATGGGCCTTTTGTAAGGACTCTCAAGCTCGTCAACGCTATTAGACTAGTCAAGAGACGTCTTAGCCACTAATTACTCGATTAGTATAACTCGAGCGTTAATTATTAGAAATTAATATAACAGCGATCTAGATACGAAGCTAGTACCGTTGAATAAATATTGAAAAGTTACGCATAATGGACTACTCGAACGTGTCATTCGGACACCTGACGAAGAAGATATCATCAGATTATTATGAAGGGAAGAATCATCATTTTAATCTTAACCGCCTGGCTGCCCCTTATCCATTTCTCAGGTTCCTTTAGCATTTTGGTCTTCCTTATCTCAATTGAGAAGATAAAGCCCGTTATTCTTTCTTTTTCTTCATTTTTTTATTTTATTTTCTTCTTCTTCATTCCTTTTCTCTTTCACCTATTCTTCTCAGCTCGTGATTCTGCGAGAAGATATTGTGATTTTGAGATCGGAAACTTAAGGAAAACATTAGGGAATGATTGCTGGTGTTGATGTTGAAGTTTGTTTAGCTTTGAATGAAGAAGAAATGATGGATTGATTAGAATCATAGGTTAGGGATTCTGCGTTTGGAGTTGGTTGAAGATTTAAAAAAAGTTGAGGATGAAATTAAGTAATAATTGATGGGTTCTTATCGAATTTATGAAGTGAAGCTAATTCGAAGGTGAATCGAAGGAATTAGGGTTCCTGGGATTTGTTGAAGTTATGATTGATGATGAGCCAAGAGAAATTGGAAGTGGCTGTTAATTGGATAAGTTTCTATGTTGTTTAATTTCAGTATTTGAAGTTTAATTTTGGTTCCTTAGGAATTGGGGTTATTCATGTTCCAAAATCAGTAAATTAGGGTTCGTGGATTTTAATGAAATAATTCGTTGATTTGTATTTGAGAAGATGAATTCCAGATTTGTAACAAAGATGTTAAATGTCTGCTGTGTGTGTTGGAGTTGTCTTGAAATGGAGCCACAGATGATAAACGTGAAGAAGCTAATGGTGTTGTATGTGTTTTGAATTGAGTATGTGAATCTTGGATGGGTTTTATCTGAATTGAAGTTTAGAATGAAACTTTTGTTGTATAATGGATTGAGTATTGATCTCAGAGGCGGTGGTAATGTATTTGGTAGTATGATGTTGGTGGAGTTTAAAGGTTTGGTTAAGTTCAGAAATTGGGGATGGTGATGGAGCTGAATTGATGGAGTCTTAGTACTACCATATAACTGAAATTGGTGATGGATGGTGTGATCGTATTACAGGAGGTTGGGGATTATATGTTTGGGGTGCGAGGTTTGTGTAATTGGAAGCGCATGTGATATTGTTTTATTGTGCAGCTGTTGAAGTTAATGTTGTATATTGAAGTTGTAACTATGGTTGGTTGATTACTGAGTTTGAATATCAGTTGAGAATGGTGTGTGTGGGTTACTTGAACTGTTGGTGAGTTCTGCTGAGTGTGGAGTTAGGCATGAACAAAATTGAAATGTTGTGAGGGTTGATGGAGGGAGTTGTAGGACTATAGTTGTGCTAACAATGAAATCTTGGAACTGCATTTGCAGGTAAAGCTAAGTTTGTAGTTGAAGTTTAATCATGAAATTTATTTGAAATATTTATGTTTTTGTTGTAATGAGAATTGTAGCTTTAATTTCATTGAGTTGAACCTGAGTTAGAGTTATAGAGTTAAGAGTTTTTGGTGTTGCACCATGATGTGCATTAGTGTTCTTTGTCCTGTGCAAAGGCTTTAGTCTTAAGCCTTGCTGTTCAGTCAGATGTCTGACTGATTCAGTGTGTCTGACTTAGTAAATCTGACTGAGTTGAATCGGTGTTGATTCACCGAGTTCCCTGTTTTGACCCTAATTGACTCACTTGACCGATTCATATTTGACTTTAACATTTACTATTGACCTGACCTTTATACGTTGACCGTTAGTTGACCAGTTGGACCAGGCCTTGTGCTAACGGGCTGAGTTTAGTGGACTTGGGCTTTGAAAAGACGAGGGTACCCAAATACACCACAATCTTTTATTTTGATCACAACCTATACAAAACAATCACTCAAGGAATATTTGAACACAATGTCCACTTGAAATAGGGTTAGTCCGGACTGACCTAACACGTGAATTATTATATCAGATAAGTGGAGAAATCCAATATACTTTGTGTGGTCGTCTATGGATATGAATCGAGACAATACTACGACAAAGTATCCACTTGATAACCGAAACCTTATAAGATAAATATCAAGTGCCTAGTTAACGTACAAGTGTAATTACTTTAATTATAATATAAAAAACAATTATAATGCGGAAATAAAGTAAAGCACACACACCGGAATTTTGTTAACGAGGAAAACTACAAGCTTGTAGTAAAACCGCGTGACCTAATCCAGTTTTGAATACTCAATGAATTAAGACGCTACAAAAAGTAAACCTGCAACTTCGTGTAGACACTACAAAGTAAACTAAGATCCTAGTTACTCAGCTTCAGCAGTATTCTTGATTTGATGATATCTAGCAGAACCGAAGTTCTCAATAGATATTTAATACCCAATATCCTAGCAGAACATACGTTCTCTTTAGGAGTAGATCTAGTATATCTTCTTATCACAAAAACTTCTTCTTCAAATCTTCAAGATCTTCAATCTTCGATTTAATCTTCAAAGTAACAATCTGCAAAAACAAACTTGATTCCTTATTGATTTGTCGCACAGAACGGAGTCTGTTAACAATGGAAAATCAATGAATTTATCTTACGGATCTAGAAAAAACTTAGATCCGTAGAAACGTTAAATCTTTGATCTAGTTTGAGTGAGCCTTATATCAAAAGATAAGGTTCTCAAGAATAAACAAACTAGGTTTTGCAATCAAAAGATTCAACAATTGTTAGTCAATCCAATCAATAATCAATAACTATAATAACAATGCGATCATTTAGTTTGCCTCCAACGGTACTCATAGAGATTCTTGATGCCACAAAAGTTTTGGAACACCCTTGCACGAAATGCAAACTTGAGTATTTATAAATCAAGGAAATTTGGATGCCAAGTAATTACCAAAACCAAAGATTCTCCAAGATATGCAAAAACACATATTTTTGGTTTTGTTAATTTTAGAGATAATACTGAAACCTTGATAACCAAATATTAGCTAGCATATAAAATATTTTACTAATATAAATCAAGATATATGCTTGTTAATATCAAATGTGATATAATTCCGAATTTTCATAATAAATGTGTTAAAAACATATTTCCGAAAATTTCCCTATTAATACACAATATTATCATATTAATTCCGAATGTGTTAAAAACACATTTATGAAATTATCATAATAATATATTTTTGAATATTAATATATTAAAAGCATATTTACAAATATCAAAAGATATTAGGAATATTCCGGTTTGAGTATCAAGGAATATCCTTGAACAATTAATAAATAAGATTTATGCACATGTTCAATATGTCGACATCTTTACTTTGTAAGTCCTCTTTCATACTTACTTACTTAAAGCCGATTTACCACACTTCCAAACAAGTTTAGAATTGGTTCATCTGACTTTCATGAACTATGTGATTGATCAAGTAACACACAATCACAAATCATGGGTGTAATGGTTATACCAAAACAAGTTTCGGTTCTACCTCCATGTGAGTATTGTGCATAGTTACATTAGCTTACCAAAATTCGGCTGACTAGGTACTAGGATAGGTTCCCCACATATATTTGATATCTAACTTGTATGCACTGCACGTCCATAGGATCGGTTCCCCTTTCCCAAAAACGTGTTGCACATGTTCATAGGATCGGTTCCCCTTTCTTTTATAAGCCTTGCTGCACCTCATACAAGGATCGGTTCCCCTTGTGATCTACTGCACCTCTTACTAGGATCGGTTCCCCTTTCCCAATATTTTTCAGACACTCACAAACCCGATCATACCCCAGGTGATTACTTAAGATCGGTTTCACTAATAAAAGTCATACCAATACATAAGTCAGGCCTCATGTGAATAATTTTACCAAGAACACAAACAAGTCATGAACGGTTATACTAATCACACATATTGGTCGTTCATAAGAGTTGCAATGAAGAATAGCCCCAATAACGCCTGGCGATTTCCTTTTCGGTTCACAACACATATCATGAACTTACTTCCTTAGAACACATGTAAACATTGTTCCCTAGGATGAAATCCTCACCTCATACCCATACATAATCACAATAGCATTCATACTATTATGTCGATGTCTTATCTACAAATTTTAATGGTTAAGCAATAAACCTCATATTATATTCCTTAAATCTTTGATCATAATAATATAGCCTCGCATGTTATGTTTTCAATCTAAAAGATTAGAAGGACACAAGATAGAAATGGAACAAGTCAAGCGTAGTTACTAACCTCAAGCTGAAGGATAATGTCTTTGTTGTCTTCAATCCATCTTCAGATCTTTGTGAGTAACTGAAGCACAATAATTCTATCATTTCTAGTCTACCCTATCGAAGTTGACTGTAGTTTAGATATTAGTGACTCGAGTTTTGGAACTAAATATGACAATCAATCTCGACATACCAACGCTTGGTGGGTTCAACTGAGCAGTGCTCTAACAATCTCCTCCTTTGTCAATTTAGTGACAAAACTCTATTACATATGGAGAAACAAATTACAAAAATAACTCATTCTACATACGTTACATTCAAATTTCAGTAACACAAAAACCTGGAGATATTCAAACCATAAATGCCACTGTTGACATTATAATAACAAAGCTATACTACTCCCCCTAAAGGTAAAATAGGTAGATTTGCAATCCACACGTCTTTGTTATACCAATCATATGATATGTCACTTCCCCTTAGTCTGTGCTTTTCCTCTTTCGTTGGATAAACGTTCACGCACCATTGTCCTCTTCCCTAGTGACACCAATCAATATAAAATTGATGCCAGCATCACTTGTTTACTCCATATATTTCTCCCCATTTTTGTCACAAAAATGACAAAGAAACGAAAAAATAGAGGACAACATGAAAAGGATCTTACAAATCTCAAAATAGACTTGCAACCTGTTGAGTCAAGCACGAGGGTTCGACATACCATTTTTGATAACCAATATCAAAACCGAAACTACAAAGTAATTATGTTTTGATATTTTATCATGGAAATAATTGCCCGAAGAAATTTTCCCAACTATTTTAGCAAACCAAAAATTAACTAAGCAACTTAGTTCCTTTGCTAAACAGATTGTATAAATACAACCACTTCATTCGATAAGACCAAAACAAAGATAAACTCTATTTTTCTCATCAGGTTCTAATTATCCATATAACCTAGACCTTTAGATTTTAAACAAGCCAAATACTAGGTTAGTTAACTAGTATTTCCTTGTTTAGGCATTCGGCTAGACTTGAATAACCTAAACCTCCACTTTGATAAGTCTAACTAAGATCAGAATTAACTTAGTTTATCTTATCCGTAATCGAATTGGACTAAACAATTCATCCCGTCAATATATTCATTCGTTAAGCCATAAATAATTCATACAAACCAATAAATAAACTTGTGTAATTATTCACCTCAACCGGAAGCAATTGAAACAACATATATCATTAAAGTTCCACTATTGCACTGAAATTTTGTAAGCCTAAACAATTGATACTACACAATAAAGAAAAATAACAATTGTTTTACTTAACTGGAAGCAATTGAAATAACATAAACATTAAAGCACCGCAATTGCACCAAAATTTTGTAAGCCTAAACGATTAGTATCACACAACAAAGTAAGATAACAATAGTTTTACTTAACCGGAACCAATTGAATCATACATACACAATGGAATAAACACATCAATTGTACCGACAATTTCGTTCAAGCAAAATCAATAGATATATCAAATAAAAACAAGCTTTTCTTAAACATGAAAATAATTAACTAACAAGATTGTTACCTCAAATTTCGCATCCAACTGATCTCCTCATTGTTTTTCTCATCCTTTCACAAAGACAAGATAACATCAAACAAAACTTTTACCAGAGAAAGGTTGAAAAGGTTTTCATATTACGTGCCAATAATAACAAGCTAATACCAAAGACTCGTATGTATACTATATACACAACTTATGAGAAATAAATTGATAATAGTATAAGCATGACTCACATATGGGATCAATTGTCATCATCCTTTTATGATTATTTGATTAAGTAACCCAACAAGTTAGATATGAAACCCGCTAAATCAAAAGTCACAAAATCATAAAAAGGTAACCGATTATGAGACCTATCTCATATAACGATGACAACACGGAGATACATTCATTTGTTCAAGAACGTTTAACACAATATTATGAATGTATTGAGTATTAAAACTCATCATTCGAGTGTCAACATTGTGACTATCTTTTGATACCATCCTGGTTGTCTTTAGAGAAGACTTTGGACTCCATTTAGAAATGGGTTTCGCTGAAGCAGCTTTGTTCTTCCTATTATTTCTTCCTGAAATCCAAGATGGATCTCTTGAGGAAACATTAGAGTAACTGAAATGTTGAAAACTCTAAGAGTTAGTCTTTCTCCAATTTGGAACATTATATCTAGTCTTTACAAAGTTATCTCTACTTTTGTAGTTTGAGTGATTCTGAGAAAACTTCGTAGGATCCTGATAAGCAAACTTTGAACTATCATTACAATAATTCTTTTGTTCATATTTAGGATAATCATTAACTGATTAAGCATTATTGAGTTCAGCCAATTTTGCGAAAACACGTGCATCTATGGCTTTTTCATTCCTTTTACGGAATCTGCATTCTCTTTCCAAGTGTCTTTTATTTCCACAGTAAGAGCAATGCTTAGTAACATGCGAACCATGGGGTTTAGTGTTACCTTGTTGTGGATTTTATTTCATTAGAGTTTGACGGAATTCATCTTTTGCTGAAGATGAAGGTGCTATAGATTTTTCTTTTATGGAAGAGCAATCTTTTGTGGTAACTTTTGAAGCAATTTGTTCAGCAGAGTCTTTATACTTTACAAACTTTGTCTCCTGTTTAGCATTCAAAGTTTGTTTACCTTTTTAGCCTAATCCTCGAGTGTCACGAGGAACTCTATTTGACTTCAACATTGAGTCAAGTTGTTTTGTGCTACTATCGAACTTTTTCAAGTCCGTTTTCAGACTCATATTCTCTTTCTCCAACATTTTTATTTTTTCAAGAGCATCATCTAGATCAACCTTAACTTTATCAATTTGAACTTTATAATCTAAAGAAATTTTAGATTCGGTAGAATTACTTACCTCGACGTTCTTTAGGTTCTCCAGTTCTGTATATAGTTTCCTTTCTCGATCTTGACTTTCTTCAATTTGCTACCTATTACATATCATGGCTCCAATATAATCTTGCTCATTGCTGATAATCTTTATATCCTTATACAGATCATCAAGGTCCTTTTTAAATCTTTCATTCTCTTCACGGAAATCACAGTCGAGTCCCTTTGGATCTAGAGCTTCTCGATCATCACCTTTTTGTTTTCTATATTTTTTCGAGACTTCAAGATAATTCTCACCATTACTTACACGTTCTATATCCTTATATAGAATATCAGGTTCCCTTTTAATATTTTCATTCTCTTTACAGAGTTTATCACATTCAAGTATTTTTGACTCTAAAGTTACTTCAATATCCTTTCCAGATGTTCATTCAACAGTTACATGGAAAGCTTTTTTCTCTTGAACCTCGGAATATTTAGAGCTATCCGAATTATTTTGTTCTTTATTCTCTACATACTTTTGTGTTTTTTGAGAAGGAGAAGAATTCATTTTCTTTTGTCTTAATAACTTTCTAAATTCTCGTGCAGTCGTATCAACACTACAATTCTCAGTTTTTGTATCTGAATAACAAGTCTTAGTTACAGCTTTAAGGGTAATACCCACTTCATTCTTGAATTGATATTAAAGGTCAAAGATCTTAATTTACCAACTAGAGCGCTTCTAGATAGTGTGGAAAGATTATTAGCTTCCATGATGGCATGCTTTTTAGATCCATTTCTTGGTGGTAAAGACCTTAGAATTTTACACACAATATCTTTATCTGAAATAGTTTTTTCTAAAGCATAAGAGGCATTCACTATTTCAGAAAGTTTTTCATCAAACTCATCAAAGGTATCATCTTTATCCATATGAATATTTTCCCATTTAGAAGATAGGGTTAGAAGCCTAGCTTCTTTTTCAGAGGCATTCCCTTCAAATATGATATATATTAAGAATATCCCAAGCCTCCTTTGATGTTTTACACTTGGTTACATGATGATGGAGGTCTCGAGTTACAGCATGTATAATGGTGTTTAATCCAAAAGAATTTTGCTTCGAATGCAATTTTTCTTCATTACTGATTTCTTTCAATTCCTTTAGTCTAAACTCAGTGGTTGAGTTGTCGACTAGTACTTTTGGGTGTACATACCCATCAATAACTAGAACCGAAGTGTTAAAGTTATGATCTTGAAGAAAACACCGCATAGCCATTTTCCACTATAGATAGTTTGATCCATCAAACCCTGGAGGTACGTTAACCGAATCAATTATCATTTGATTCAAAACTTTATAGGTTGGATCACACCAAACACAGATTGTTATATCTTTTCGTGTTCGCCTGCTCTGATACCAATTGAAAATACGAGGGTACCCAAATACACCACAATCTTTTATTTTGATCACAACCTATACAAGACCCACTGTGTATAAACCTCTTGGAACAACAATAACTCAAGGAATATTTCAACACAATGTCCACTTGAAATAAGGTTAGTCCGGACTGGCCTAACACGTGAATTATTATATCAGATAAGTGGAGAAATCTAATACACTTTGTATGATCGTTTATGGATATGAATCGAGACAATACTATGACAAAGTGTTCACTTGATAACCGAAACCTTATAAGATAAATATCAAGTGCCTAGTTAACGTACAAGTGTAATTACTTTAATTATAATATAAAAAATAATTATAATGCGGAAATAAAGTAAAGCACACACACCAGAATTTTGTTAACGAGGAAAACTACAAGCTTGTAGAAAAACCCCGGGACCTAGTCCAGATTTGAATACTCAATGAATTAAGATGCTAAAAAAAGTAAACCTGCAACTTCGTGTAGAAACTACTAAGTAAACTAAGATCCTAGTTACTCGGCTTCGGTAGTATTCTTGATTTGATGATATCTAGCAGAACCGAAGTTGTCAATAGATATTTAATACCCAATATCCTAGCAGAACAGACGTTCTCTTTAGGAGTAGATCTATTATATCTTCTTAATGATTCACAACAACTTCTTCTTCAAATCTTCAATTTTCGATTTAATCTTCAAAGTAACAATATGCAAAAACAAACTTGATTCCTTATTGATTTTTCGCACAGAAAGGAGTCTGTTAACAATGGAAAATCAATGAATCTATCTTACGGATCTAGAAAAGACTTAGATCCGTAGAAAGGTTAAATATTTGATCTAGTTTGAGTGAGCCTTATGTCAGAAGATAAGGTTCTCAAGAATAAATAAACTAAGTGTAATCAAAAGATTCAACAATCGTTAGTCAATAAAATCAATAATCAAAAACTAGAATAACAATGCGATCATTTAGTTTGCCTCCAACGGTACTCATAGAGCTTCTTGATCCCATAGAATTTTTGGAACACCCTTGCGCGAAATGCAAACTTGGGTATTTATAGATCAAGGAAATTTGGATGCCAAGTAATTACCAAAATCAAAGATTCTCAAAGATATGCAAAAACACATATTTTTGGTTTTGTTAATTTTAGAGATAATACCGAAATCTTGATAACCAAATATTAGCTAGCATATAAAATACTTTACTAATATAAATCAAGAGATATGCTTATTAATATCAAATGTGTTAAAAACACATTTCCGAACAATTTTCATATTAATACACAATATTATCATATTAATTCCGAATGAGTATCAAGGAATATCTTTGAACAATTAATAAATAAGATTTATGCACATGTTCAAGTATGTCGACATCTTTACTTTGTAAGTCCTCTTTCATACTTACTCACTTGAAGCCGATTTACCACACTTCCAAACAAGTTTAGAATTGGTTCATCTAACTTTTAAGAACTATGTGATTGATCAAGTAACACTCAATCACAAATCATGGGTGTAATGGTTCTACCAAAACAAGATTCGGTTCTACCTCCATGTGAGTACTGTGCATAGTTACACTAGCTTACCAAAATTCGGCTGACTAGGTACTAGGATCGGTTCCCCACATATATCTGGTATCTAACGTATATGCACTGCACATGTCCATAGGATCGGTTCCCCTTGCCAAAAAATGTGTTACACATGTTCATAGGATTGGTTCCCCTTTCTTCTATAAATCTTGCTGCAACTCATACAAGGATTGGTTCCCCTTGTGATGTATTGCACCTCTTGCAAGGATCGGTTCCCCTTTCCCAATATTTGTCAGACACTCACAAACCCGGTCATACCCCAGGTGATTACTTAAGATCGGTTTCACTAATAAAAGTCATACCAATACATAAGTCAGGCCTCATGTGAATAGTTTTACCAAGAACACAAACAAGTCATGAACGGTTATACTAATCACACATATTGGTCGTTCATAAGATTTGCAATAAAGAACAGCCCCAATAGCGCCTGGAGATTTCCTTTTTGGTTCACAACACATATCATGAACTTACTTCCTTAGAACACATATAAACGTTGTTCCCTATGATGAAATCCTTACCTCATACCCATACATAATCACAATAGCATTCATACGATTATGTCGATGTCTTATCTACAAAGTTTAATGGTTAAGCAATAAACCTCGTATTATATTCCTTAACTCTTTGATCATAATAATATAGCCTCGCATGTTATGTTTTCAATCTAAAAGATTTGAAGGACACAAGATAGAAATGGAACAGGTCAAGTCGTAGTTACTAACCTCAAGCTGAAGGATAATGTCTTTGTTGTCTTCAATCCATCTTCAGGTCTTTGTGAGTAACTGAAGCACAATACTTATATCATTTCTGGTCTACCCTATCGAAGTTGACTGTAGAATACATATTAGCGACTCGAGTTTTGGAAATAAATATGACAACCAATCTTGACATACCAACGCTGGGTGGGTTCTACTGGGCAGTGTTCTAACAGGCTTAGAGTCATATTTTCTGTTAAACATGAATTGGACCCTTATGGTCCGAATTAGTTTTTGGTTCCTTCTACAAAGTTGTAGCTACTCATAAGACTTGGATAATAGACTATAGAACCATCCTAATTCAATTAGTAAACCTTAGATATGTTAAAGATAGATAATTAAAAGGTGTAGAATCATAAATGGACTTAGAAACCATTAGTTAGTTTTGTATGATTCTTGTGTGAGACATTTTGTCTACATTCTTAGAGTTCTTGTGTGATTAACAATTAGTCTATATTAACAACGATCAATTCAAGGATGAACCAGTGGATCATGGATCTCGAGGTAGGAAAGGCTTGTCATCAAAAGAGGTGGGAATCGATAACGAACTCTCTTGTATTCATTATGGTTTTAAAAATATTTATGTTGTGAAATTTATGCATATCTTTGTGTGGTATGAGATATGTGCCGACATAATATCCAGTATTCTATAGCTAGGGCGATACACCGCAATATTACATGGCCAAAAATTATTCTTCATTTATATATCATTCTATGGCTAGGTCCATACACCGCAATATTACCTATTCGGTGTGGAATTGGCATCAATATTACTCTTCCTTATATGCAGCAACACATATCTCATACATGAATGTTTACTGTTATTTATGGATGTTTACTGTTCTTTTAAATTGCTTTGAAGAAGTTTCTACATTATTTTTTACTGTCTTTCTGTGTATTATCGTCTTTCGATAAAACCCGCATTGTCTTCAAATATTGTTAATGATTACTTGAAAGCTAGTTATTATTTATATTGGGCACCCCTTTTAGGGATTATATGGTCACCCATTCCCACTTTCATTTTTAGAGACAGATCAGAGTTGCGCAGCGGAAGTTTCGTGGCGTTGAGTCTTCTACTATGTTTATTATGTTGTATATTCTGTTTGCAAACCAAATGACTATTGTATATGTATAATTTGAGATGAGTTATTGTTTATATATATTTCAGAGCGAGACTAGTTTTTGGGTTAAGTTTTGTAGCAGATTTCTTAATTGAATGTTTAAGTAATGATTTAGACCATTAGTGCCTCTTTATTTAGTTAATCTCTTGTATTAGTCAGCTGCTAGCTTTAGGGGCGCTACACCTTTGAGCATCAGATGTACAAGATTATCCTCCAATCAGACTCTAAGGCTTGTATAGAATCTTTAATGCAACATAAGATCCCTTGGTTCCTAATGGCTAGATGGCAAAGAGTACATGATAGATTTCTGTCAGTTTCTTATAGGCATGTTTACAGGGATATCAACTTTGCTGCTGATCACTTTGCAAAGAAGGGAGCATATCTTTTGAAAGGTCAAACTATTGCTTATGAAGACATACCAAGTAGCTTGTCTAGCTTGGAATGGCCTGACTGTCCATATTACAGATTTGTTTAGCTTCTTGATGTTTTGGTTGCTTTGGTTTTTACAAGTTCTAAAATCGGTTAAGTATGATTTCATACTCAAGAACAAATACATTTATAAATTAAGGAATGCAATCTTTGAAAACCGTGGCTAAAATGTTCATGAACTGATTCTTTTGAATCAATCTGATTTTGTTTCAATGATGTCTTGTATACTTTTATGAGAATATAAACAATTGAATAACTCAATGAGTAACACAATTAGATTCATTTGATTATCAGTTGATCTAGAAGTGTTAATATGAACATGGTTAATACAAAAGTGTTCATATGGCTAACTTCGGTTAACTGTTATTGAGCCAACTCAATATACACGTTTAGGTACGGTTACCCATATTTAAATGAAGGTATATTTCATTTGTGTGTAACAAGCTAAGACTATCCAACAGTGAAAAGATATTAGCTTGAATCTTAAATCAGGTTTCATCTAACGGTGAATATTTATTGCTTTGTTCCAAAGTTATCAAACCCTGATTTGAAAACAATATAAGGGTGAACTCTAACAACTGGGAAACCTAATCCCCACACCTCCTGTGTGATACTAGTTGCGACTAGAGTCGATTCTCCTTTAACCTAGGTTTTTCCCTAAAACCATTACAGGTTAATGACTTAAAGACTTCATTGGGATTCTGAAGCCAGACCCAACTATTTTCTCTGTAGTTGCATGTTCTGATCTTACTTATTTTATCGTATTGCATACTATCTTCTCTAAGATTTGCTAGAGATTTATCTCTGTAGTTGCGTGTTTTGATCTTACTTATTTTATCGTATTGCATATTATCTTCTCTAAGATTTGCTAGAGATTTATCTCCGATAGGTAATGTAATTGCAGGAAATCCTACACTACACCCCACATAAGATTCCACAATTATCAACACATATTTGTAGATTAAGAACCACACCTTTATTGATTAATTCTCAGAAATGTTACAAGAAATGGAAGAAATCAAGAATACAATCGCTCACAAGAATTTTCTCTCTCCTCAAGACTTTCTCAACACTCTAAAAATTATCCCCCCTATCAAGTTTACTCATCCCCTATATATAGGGTATTACATAATGGATGTCAGCTCATAGACATTTAATCTATCCCTTAATTTCGGATTTGATCTTGCGATACCTCCGAGAATACACAAATGTTAACCCTCGCAAATACTCTATTCTTCGCAGGATCTTTTTGTTTTCTTCGTGTTTCTACCATCGTTATTTGTTGCGTCGTTCTTTTAATATTTTCTGCGACGCTCGCCAGTGTATTTAATGAAAACTTCGCAAGAATGTTCTTGCTACGATATTCTGATCCTACATCTTGCCTCTTTTTCCTTGAATATTGCTTGAAAGGCGATTTTAAGGAAAAATCTTCCTTGTTGTAGTTGTTGGAGGAACGAGTGAAAGAATATTTGGACTTGAAAAGTACATACTTGCCTCTATTCCTTTGCGAAGTTCTAGAATATCGCTTCTACTCTTTCGAAATTATCACTTTAACTTGTCCACTTTGGAAATGATTCTTGCCGAGAAGATAAAGAATATATGATATTCTCTTAATAATCCATACTAGCCTCTATTATTTATCTTATAAGAGTAGAATATTTGAGGAAGTGAGTTAGTGATTTCTTCACCCTTATCTTGCCTCTGCCTCAGGGTAATACCATACTCTGCGAGGTTGTAATTATTTGTGCGAAATAATGTTTCTCAAAAAACTTTAATAATATTTCTACGAGATTCTGACATATTTGCGAGACTATAAATAATACTTCTAACACAATTTTCGTAGAATATATCACACGGATCTTTTCTTCCATCCAATTCTTGACACGTCTTTTTCAACCGCAATTTTTCGACCATTCACGTGTCTCCTCGCATTAATTGCGTTTATCTTTTCGAGAACTTTCATTCTCTATAAATATCCCTTTCATTCTCCTTTTTTCCTCTTTTTATCTTCTTCCCAATCTCTCTGCAATTTTACTATTCCTCCGTAATTTGCGCTTCTGCTACTGTTACTCTTCATTCTTTTCTTTCTTCCAAACTTCATCCTCATTCTTTAAATATGGCTCTTGTTGGTCGTAGAAACGAAATTGCTTTTGAAAGAGTTCAGAAGAAACTTCAAAGGAAGGGTTTTACTTTATCCACTATCCCGGGTCAAACCCCTAAATCTGAACTCACTGCAAAGTTATTTTCTGATCATCAATCCCATCAGAGTAAGATCATAGTATCGCTGGGTCAACTTCTTGCCGGCCTTCCTATTCCTTTATATGATCCTGAACTTCCCTTGTTTTACGAGATACTTTCTCATAAGAAATTCTCGCGAGCGATATATCAACTAAGTGGTGATTGCATTCATCTGATGCATGAGTTTTCCACTCGCGGTGTAGGTAAAAAATCTCTTTACTCTGATGACGCCAAAAACCCTAAATTCAAAGACATTGCGATTTTTCCTGCGAAGTATACCGTAGAAAATGTTTTTGCGAATTATGAGATAATTTCCATGAAGAGAGATAGCACTTGTTGGGGAGTTCGTTTAAATAAGAAAAATAATATTGCTGCTGATAAGATCTTGATGCAAGACATTGACTGGCATCCTGGTAATAATTCATGCCCACGTCACTATAATGATGATAGATGGCATATTTTCCCCTTGATCCTAAAAGGTCCATATATTTCTGGCACTCTTGCTTTACCTGCGAACCTCACAGAGTATAATCCTTGGGAATTATATTAGCCTGATAGATATTTGAAGGTATATTTCTGAACTCCTCTTGAATTATTATCTTCTGTACTCTTTATCTCTTTTTGCTGATTACTTTTATGTCTTCATATGTTTACAAAATTGTTAGATTGAGAGATTAAATAAGAATTATAGCAATACTGGGAAACCAAACATTTTATCTGTTCTCCGTTCTATCACGGATGAGGTAAGAAATTCTCTTTCAGAATTTTTAATAATATATTGTTGCCTCCATTTTCTCTGATTCTTATCTTTATTTTTGGTATAGGTGATTACTGAGATAGAACCTGTTGAACCTGCGAAGACCACTAATAAAGGTAAAGGAAAAGGCAAAGGTCCTATTCGCAAAGTGAAATCCAGTAAAGATGTTACTCACAAGGAGAAATCCAGTAAAGATGTTACTCACAAAGAGAAATCCACTGCTCCTCCTTCAAAGAAAAGAAAAACTTGTTCTCCCTCCCCTTCAAATTCTCAATCTAGCAAAAGTTATACTAAGGATAATGTTGATGATAATGATGATTATGGTAATGATGACATTTCTTCTGTGAATGAATCTTCTCAACCTGAGTATTTTATGGCTCTGCTATCCAAAATATTCTTAGATTCATTGCATGGCATTGGAGATGACAGTGAGGCTCTTACTAATCCTTGCCAAGCTCTCGTAAATATCTGCGATGCTCCCCTGCTGACCAATAATGATTCCCTTCTCGGAGTTTTAAAATCAGTATCTCCTAGCCTTTTAAACTCTCTTGGTGCTCTGGTATGTTCTTATCTCTTTGATTCTTCTTGATTTCAAAAATTTCAAATGTATATCATCCTTGTAATTCTTCTCTTGTAATTCTTATAATTCTTCTTTTAGGTTGGTAGAGCTGCTTTCGCAGTTTCTTCAGATTTGGATAAGAGACGATCAGCTCTCTTAAAGAAAAATGATGATCTTCGCATGGTGAACGAAAAGCTAAAATCTGAATATGCCAATCTTCGCGAGCAGTTACAATCTGATTTATCCAACCTTCGCGAAGAAAACAAGCGATTGGGAGTTGAACTCTCCTCTTCGCAAGATAAGGTTGCTAACCTTCAAGCTGCGAACGATCAACTTTATGGTATGAAATTTTTCCCTCTTTCTTTTGTCCTCTTATTCTTTTAATCCATCTTATTTGATAAACCACTCTTGCAGACATTTATGGTTTATCTGATGAAGCTGCGACCCTTCATTCTTTTCCCAATTCTATAGATGATGATACCCTTCTTGAGCGTATAAATAAATATTTGAATAGTTTTTCCAATGACCGAATTACTTCCCTCTTCATAGATGAACTTAAATCAAAAAAAATTCTTTTAGAGATTGAACACAGATCCAGTTTAGGGCTAGCCAATAAGTATAAACGTTTTTATGTTGATGCCAAAGAGGATATTGGTAAATCTAGATCCAAATACAGTAAGCTTATTGATGAAAAGGATCGTATTACCAAACAAGGTGTTCAATCTTTAGCGGAATTCCACAAAACTCTTCTCGAAACTCAAATTGAAAGAGATCGGCCTGCGATAATTCAAAACTTGTTGAGAGGGAAACCCAAGTTTTCTCCTATTTTCTTATAGATAATGATGATGAATTCGCATTGTCTGCGAAAGTATTAGACGATGCTAGAAGTAATCTAGGTGTAAATGTTAGTCTCCATGCTGACCAAACAGCCTTGATTAAAGATTTGCTTTCTGAGAGAGAAGGTTTTCAACTATTCTTTCTTACTAACTCATTGTTTTTCATAAATTTTCGTCAAGTTACTAATTCATTGTTATACGTTCGCAGCTTCTGAAAAGAGACTCCGTCAAAGAATTGAAGAATTAGAAAATGAAAAAGGAGTTCTCACAAATTCCCTTTCTTCTCGCAATGACAAGTGCTCAAGATTAAAGAATCAACTGAAGATAACTATCACAAACTTCAAGAATTATGCTCTTACTTATCACAATAATACTATCAGGTCAATCTGCAATAATCACATTATTCCTCTTTATAATTACCCCTGTATTGAAGAAAAAGTTCCGGAGAATGTTCCTTCTTTAGTGATTTCTGATAGTGAAGCTGATGAAGATGAAGAAGAATCTGAAGATGAAGGATCAGAAAAATCTGATGAAGAGGAAAATGAATCAACCAAGAAGTAATTTTGCTTTGCGGAATATAAAACTTGTATATTCGTTCTTTGATCTTCCTATCTTTTTGCTGCGAATTTCTCTTCCTTCCTGCATGTGTTAGTAGAATAATTCTTTCTTGCGATATAATCAATCAATATATAATTAAATTTTTCGATCTATGTATAAATATGTGTAGGTATATCATGCGGAGTCAAAAAATACTTTCTCATGATTAAAATTAATCATATATTCCCATATTTGCCTCTGTTTTTTGTATCCAAATGAGAGATTAATCAATTTATAAAGTGAATATTGCACAATCTCGCAATTTCCTTATGTGGTCTTATTTTGCCTTCCTAAGTAAAGGTCTTATTTAGCCACTCTTTCTTTTGCGACAAAATCGCAGACGTTTTTGCATTTTCATGCAAAAACCCATTGATCTTGCCTTATCTTTTTGTATTCATTTTCTGCGACAATATGATAGGCCTAAATTTTCTTGCGAAAATAAAGTCCCATGACATTGTCGTATTGCGATGAAATCGCAGGATGTCTTTACATTTTCATGCAATGACCCATTGATCTCATATTATCTTTTTTCTCTTGGCTTTTTGCATCTTTTGATATTTGTTGCACAAATATGACAAGCCTAAATTTTCTTGCGAAAATAAAGCCTCATGATATTTGCGTCTTAAGACACTTATCATCTCCCTAATGGAGGGTGCCGCCCTTATCTTCCCACCGGTTTCCCCTTCAAGGAGGCGTACATCGGCCATACAAGACTAGCTCCTCCCATCCGGATTTACCAATAACTAGTTATTTTTCGCAGCCTCTTGTCCTTTTTGCCTATATGGATTATAGTTACGAGACTGCACCCTAATTGGGGTTTTCTTCAGGCCGAGTGCATCATAGTCAAGACTTGACAAGAATGGCCAGGGTAGGTTCATCCTCCCCAGGCACTCTTGGCTCAACCGTGTACCGCGGCGCCTTGATCATATTATGCACTCCTTAGAAGAGACCCTCGGTCGTCCAACCAGTGTATAACCTTATATATAGTTGGAAATCCAAGGTATCTCTCCCGGATAGGCTTTATTGAGCCCCACATCTCCATGACTCAAGTTCCAGTAGCGGTATAACCTTATCTTTGATCCATGCAATCAAATACCCCCTTAAATGACATACCTTAGGTCTAACATTTGCCTCTTGCGAAATTTTATTCGCGAACTAGGGTGTACGCCATAAAGGTTCGTCCCATTCTGTGAATTTTTCTTTGCGTTTCTTGTGATATTTTCACATATTCTTGTTTCAATGCTGGTGTAATTTCACAATCTCATATTATTCATTAAGCAATAATCTGCGAGTCACATCGTTCATACATATCTTTCAATATCATTTCAGTATCATATTTTGAAATCTTTTACCTTTACTTTATTCAACCCTTGGGATTTTGTTGCGCTTTTATATGTTGCCCCAGCGAGTCATTCACTAGAGGTTGTGTTCATTATTTCTCAGATTTTCTTATTCTCGCAGCTCTATGGCATCCACCATTAATCTGTCACATCTTTGTCTTTGCTTGATGTTTTGGTTCCAATTGCTATGCTTCACAGCTTTCTCTTCGCAAGATTTTATATCAATCTCATAACACTTTATGCTTTCACTCCAATCTCATTTTATGACTCCAACACCATTTGGATGTGGAAACTTAATACACTGATGGTAAGTGGATGCCACACCCAGAATCCCATGCAACCATGTTCTGCCAATTAAGGCGTTGTAGGGTGACTCCACATCCACTACAAAGAATAAGATTTTAGATGTTATTCCTTTTAATGGGATTCTCATTGTGATCTCTCCCTTTGGTTTATTGGAAGTACCATTGAAACCATAGATTTTATAGGTTGACTGTATCAGATCCTCGTCTATTCCACCCATGGTTTTGTAAGTATGATAAAATAGGATATCAACTGAGCTTCCAGTATCTATTAGAACTCTGTTAATTGCCCAAGAATCTTCAGTTTCACCGTCATCATTTTCTTCATCTTCATCTTCTTCTTCTATTTATTTTGGATTTATTTCTTATCTTACCACCAGTGGGTTGTCATGCATCTCACCAGGCTCTGGTACTTCTTGTACAGTGAAAGAAATAGTTTTTTTTCCACTCCTCTAATGGAGAGACTCTTGCAATATTCATTATGTCTCTTCCATCCGCGTCTCTCGCGAACACTCTGCTTAGGACGTTGTCGTGTAAATCCTCAATAGTCTTGTATGAATGTATGTGGAATTACAGAACAAATTCTTCTCCTTGGATCCAACCTCTATCACAAATGTTTCTGCTCCTTTTGTTGTATTTACTCTGCAAATTTCTGGTGTAAGTGGTAATGGATGAGATTGCGGGTGCCCTATTAGAAATGGTTTAATCTTCCCTGATCTATCATCCTTAAAATGATCTTCTTTATATTCCAGCATTCATTTGTTGAATAACCATGAAAATGATGATAAGAGCAAAATTCTTGACTTCGGTTATTTCGGTGTGGTTCTTTTCCCATGTTCCAGGGTGCTTGTATATTTTCCATTAAGATTATGACTTCCCAAATTTTTTCTACACTTGCATTCAAAGGTGGCATTTTGATTTCTTCCCATATCATCTTCTGACTTCCCTGCCCTCTTTGATAACTTTGTCTCTGTCCACCATAAGTCTCCTGTGGTTGATCAAGTCTCTGAATTTTATTATTTCCCCCGCGATAAAATTTTCTTTGTCTTTCAAACTCTTCTTGATCTCGGCTTCCCATAGCTACTATTTTTTGTTGACCATCATCCATATTCTTTTCTTGTTTTACCTGCGAGGTGCTCTCTACTGTATTTATAATCTTGGGAAGTAAACTTGCACTCGCTGCAACTGAACTAGTGTTCGCAATAGGATACGACTCCATCTCATTTTGTTTTTCCTCCAACGCAATATATTATTCCTGCAATTCTCGCAGCTCTGTCATAGTGATCGTATTTTTGATTCTAAAAATTTGTATATATAACAGGTTGGTTGCGAACATAGCATTAATGAAGGACAAAATGAGGTATCTCTTACCTACTCTTCCCGCCATCTCACTGCACATTGTCTTCCATCTTATGGTTAAGTGTTTCAAACTTTCACCAATCCTCTGTTTTAACCCAAATACATCTTCAACACCGGGCCGCGAAGAATCGTTGCTTATATATGCTCCCAAAAATGTATCTTGCAGATGGTCGAAAGAAGTTATAGTGTTTTTAGGTAAAACTTCGAACCATTTTAACGCCTCGCCAGTTAATCTAGATGCAAAGTATTTGCATAATACAACATCATGGTTTTTTAACTGTAGCATACACCTAACATAAGCCTTGACATGTTGAACAACATAGGTAGTCCCATCGAAGATACTGATTAATGCGGGTAATCAAGATTAAATGACACTTTACTATTAATGCAGGAATTCCCACACTACACCCTTGTTAATATTCTATAGAAAACTATTGGAAATCAACTAAACTTTAAAGATTAAATGACACTTTACTATTCAAATTTTAGAAATGTTTACAGAATTGGAAGAAATCAAGATTACAAATATTCTCTTGAGGTTTCTCTCTCCTCAAGACTCTTTTAACTCTCAAAAATACATCATCCTTTTCTGGATCTATCGAGTCCTTTATATAGGGACTTACATAATGGATGACAACTAAGTTTTCCTCCTATTTCGGATTTATTCTGCGATCTCATCGCGATCGCTATAATATTCTCTATCGCAAGAATGATGACCATCACAGGATCAACATATTCTTCTTTTATTTCTTCCATCGTTAGTTTCTTTTGGATATTTTGTGATGCTCGTGAAACGTTGTTAAATAATTGGTAGTGACGCTCGCAGAAGCGTTGTTAATATCGCAGGAATAGCGTTGTAGCGATATTCTGGTCCTACATCTTGCCTCTTCTCATTTATTTTCTGCGAGGAAGAGAAGATCATGAGAACTTTTTAAAATTCCATAAATGCTTATCTTTCCAGACTTCTCCGTTCTGACACGTTTCTATGTCCTTCGCCAGCTGTTTTCACGAATTCTTTCTTCCAATAAGTTTTTGACAGGTCTCCTCTAACTGTTGCGATCTGACCACCCACGTATTTTCTTTGCATTAATTGCCTTCATCTTCTTCGAAAAATTTCTTCTTCTATAAATACTCTTCTCATTCCTTTCCTTTTTCTCTTTTACTTTCTTCTTCTTTCTCTCCATACCCTCTCTGCAAATTTTACTGTTCTCCCGCGAATTGCGCTTCTGTTACTGCTGTGATTTCTTTTTTCTTTTCAACCTTTTCTTTCATTCCCATACTCAAAAATGGTTGTTGCTGGTACCAAAAACTTGAAGGCCTTTAATGAGATGCGTGATAAACTCAAAATTAAAGGTTTTAACTTATCTTTAATTCCATATCAGGATTCTAGATTTGAACTTTCTCTTAAATTATTTACTGATGATCAATGTTCTCGCGAAAAAATCATAGTATCGCTATGACAACTTGAAGATGGTCTTCCCATTCCTCTCTATGACCCAGAACTTCCATTATTTTATCAAATAATTTCTGACGAAAGATTCTCGCGAGCGATATATCAACTAGGTGGAGATTGCATCAGATTGCTTCTTGGATATGCTTCTCGCGGTGCTAATAAAGGAAATCGCTACCCTGAAGCTCTAAAGAATCCTACATTTAAATATGTCCCCATTGTTTCTGCGGATTATACTGTGGACAACTTCTTTGTAAATTATAGTATAGTCCATATGAAGAGGGATAGCACCTGCTGGGGTGTTCGTTTGAAAAAAGAGAAGGTCGCTGGTGACAGAGCTCTTATGCTGGATATTGATTTTCATACATCTACCAACCAAGGTCCTCTCCATTCTAGCGATGACAAGTGGTTCATATTTCCATTATGTCTTGAAGGCCCTTATATATCTGGTTCTCTCCCATTACCTGCGAATCTCTCAGAGTATGAGCCATGGGTCTTCAACTGGCCTGAAAGATCTAAAGAAGTATATTCTCTCAACCTTTTATATTATTATCATTTACTGTCTTCTTTATATTCTCGCTAACTATTTTGATCTTTCTCAGATTGATAGAATGAAACTCAGCTATCAAACTCTTAGGAAACCTAGCACTTTCTTGGCTCTGAAATATTTCACGGATGAAGTAAGAAATATCTCTTCATAAATTTTAACAATATATTGTTGCCCCTATTTCTTATCTTCATCTGTGCTCGCAGGAACTCGAAGAGTTAGAACCATTAATACTCGCAAAAACCAAGGAGAAATCTTTAAAAGAAAAATCTGGGAAATCTTCAAAGGAGAAATCTACTGCTCCTTCTAGGGGAAAGCCTTCTGCCCCTCGCAATGAAGAATCTAGCGATCCTCCATTAAAGATAAGGAAAACTCAACCTTCTTCTTCTTCAATTCCTCAACTAATTCCAGAAAATCCAAGTGTTGATCTTGATAAGGATAATAATGACGAGGGTTTTGATGTTAGCGGTTTTCCTTCAATAAAAAATTCTTCTGATTCTGATTCTTCAATGACTCATTTATCCAGAATTTTTAGCGATATTTCCCACAGCTTAACTTGTAATGATGAGGATGAAGTTATTGACAAGACATCCCAAGCTCTCGCTAAAGTTTGCGATGCCCCTATTCTGGTGGATAATGATTCTCTCCAAGGAATCTCAAGAACGCTGACTCCCAGTCTCTTGAATTCTCTTGGTGCCTTGGTATGTTTTCATTTCTTCAGTTTGTTTATATATTTTCTCAATCAGTAGATCTTAATTTATATTTTTCTTTCGCAGGTTGGAAGAGCTTCTTTTGCTGTTGCTTCTGATTTAGAAAAAAGATGTGTCAACTCTAAAGAGTAAGCTGCTAAACCTCGCCAAGATAAAGAGAAATTAGAATCTGAAGTTATTGAGCTTCGTAAGAAGAATAAACAGCTGGAGACTGAAGCTTCAGTTTATAAGCAAAAGATCTCTGATCTTGATAGAGCTAACCAACAACTATATGGTATGACTGATTTCCTTTCTCTCTTAATTCTTTTTACTCTATCGCAGCTTATTCAAGCGACCACTTTTAACTTGCAGATATTTATGTTCTTACTGACGAGGCTATACTCTTTCAATCTTTCCCTACACCTGTAGATGATCATACTCTTCTTGCCTGTCTTAATAATTCTTTAAGTAATTTCTCAGATGATAAGATTAAATCCCTTTCCATAGATGAACTTAGATCCAAGCTTAATCTCTTAAAAATTGAACACAGAATCAATTTAGGTTTGACTGACAAATATAAGCGTTTTTATCTTGATTCAAAGAAAGAAATAGATAGATTAAGACAAAAAAATAGTGATCTCATTGACGAGAAAGATCTTGCTATCAAGAAGGGATCCAAGACCCTAGAAGACTTTCATAAAACTCTCCTTGACGTTCAAATGGACAGAGATAAACTTATCCGCGAGAATGAAGATCTTCTTGCGAGGGAGACTCAAGTTCGATCTCGTCTCCTTATTAATAGCGATGATGAGTTTGCTTGGGCTACGAAGGTTCTTGACAATGCCAGGAATGACTTAGGTGTAAATGTTAGCCTTCAAGTTGAACAAGCGGCCTTAATTAGAGATATGATTTCTGAAAGAGAAGGTTGTTTGCTGTTCTTCTTCTAGCTATTTTCCTATTTTTATTACTCTTCTTTACAAAATTTCTAACTTGTCGTCATATATTCTCGCAGGGGCTGAAAAAAGATATCTTGAAATAATTGGGGAACTTGAAAATGAGAAGAATCAGCTCGCGAATACTCTTGCTGCTCGCAATAATAAATATTCACGATTGAAAGAGCGGTTTGACATTACCACCGCAAATTTCAATAGATCTCTCATTGTTTTTCGTAATGATTCCATTAAGTTGGTCTGCAATGATCATGGAATTTCTCCTTCTATATATCCTGATCTTTCAAAGGAAATTCCCGCAGTAATCCCAAATCTTAACATCTCTGATAGTGAAGCTGAGGATTCTGACGAGGATGAAAATGATAATGATAATGACGAAGGAGAAAAATCTGGTGGAGGAGAAGAATCTGATAAGAATGAAGATAGTGATGATAATGATGAAAGGGAGAACTCTGGCGATGAAGAGAATTCTGATGAAGAGGATGGCGATGGATCTAGCTAGTTCTTCTTTTTCCTTCTACCTGTATGAATTAGAAAACAGTTCTTTTTATGCAAGTCAATCAATCAATATAATTATTATTCTTTAACTGTCTGCGTGCATTTATCTATGCAATTTTTATATGATATATGAATAATAATTTCATCGTTCTCATGCATTCCCATACTTGCCTCTATTATTCATCTGCAATATAAAAAATTGATTTAAAGATTAGATATTAGTGGTAAATAAAATTTGCCTTAATATTGGCGATCTTATCGCCAGCAATAACTGCGTGAAATCGCAATTCTCATAACATCTACGAGTATTATCGCAGTAATCTTGTGGTCTTATTATGCCTTCCTAATTAAAGGTCTTATTTTTCCACGCTCTTTCTTTCTGCGACAAAATCACAGGACGTCTTTACATTTGCATGTATTGACCCATTGATCTTGCCTTATCTTTCTTGTTTGATTGTATTGCGACAATATGACAAGTCTAAGTTCTCTCGTAAGATCAAAGCCTCATGACATTGCCGTCTTGCGATGAAATCGCAGGACGTCTTTACACTTTCATGTAAAAACCCATTGATCTCATCTTAACTTTTGGCTTGTTGCCTCTGTATAATTTACGTCACGCGACAATATGACAGGCCTAAATGTTCTTGCGATCATAAATCCCCATGACATTGCCGTCTTAAGACACTTATCAGCTCCCTAATGGAGGGTGCCGCCCTTATCTTCCCCATGGTTGCCCCTTCAAGGAGGGAACATCGTCCATACAAGACTAGATCCTCCCATCCAGATTTACCAACAACCAGCTGTTTTCACAGCCTCTTGTCCTTTATGCCTATATGGATTATAGTTACAAGACTGCACCCTAAGTGGGGTTTTCTTCAGGCCAAGTGCATCATAGCCAAGACTTACCAAGAATGGCAAGGGAGTTTCGTACGCCCTTGGCACCCTTGGCTCAACCGTGTACCTCAGCTCCTTGGTCATACTTTTCACTTCTTGGAAGAGATTCTCGGTCGTCCAACCAGGGTATAACCATATATAGTTGGAAATCCAAGATCTCTCTCCCGGATAGGTTTTCTTTAACCCCAACATCTGCATGACTCAGGATCCAGCAGCGGTATAACCTTACCCCTGAATCATGTCTAGAGATACCCCCTCCTATAACGCGCTATTAGGTCTTACATTTTCCTCTTGCAAAATTTTATTCGCGAACTAGGGTGCACGCCATAAAGGTGCGTCCCATTCTTTAATCTCTGCGAAATTTTATTCGCGTTTCACGCGATTATTGTAACTCTGATAGAATTTCATAACTTTGATCCTCTTTCTTTTTGTAAAATCTTGCGATTCTTTCAAGCAGAAAATTCTGTTCAATTACATATTCTTCAAACAAATCATTCATAGAGTTCTCTAAAGTTCATCATTTTACCTCTCTACTTACTATTTTTTGATTCTGCTTTTCTGCTACGTTTTACTGTTGTTTCTTTTTCTGCGAGACGCTCGCCATCAGCTTTCTCATCCTCTTTCCGCTCTATTGTATCAATCATTAACCTTTCACATCTCTGTTGTTGTTTGATTTTGTACTTCCAATTGCTATTATTTTCAGCTCTTTCTTTGCAAGATTTCATAACATTTCTTGCTTTCTCCCCAATCTCCTTTAATAATTCCAACACCTTTAGGATGAGGAAATTTGATACACTGGTGATAAGTGGATGATACACCCAATATCCCGTGTAACCAAGTTCGCCCTATCAAGGCATTGTAAGGTGATTCGATGTCCACAACGCATAATATTTGCATTTCAATTTCCTCCTTTGGTTTGTTAGCTGTACCGTTAAATCCATAGATTTTATACGTTGATGGTATCAAATCTTCATCTCTTCCTCCCATGGTTCTATAGGTATGATAGAATAAGATATCAACTGAACTCCCGGTATCTATTAAGACTCTGTTGATGGCCCAAGAGTCTTCAATTTTACCATCATCTTCTTCATCTTCTTCTTGCATTTGCTTTGGTTTTATCTCTTATCGTACCACCAAGGGGTTGTCATGTTGCTCGCCAAGCTCTGGTATATCTTGCGCGGTGAAAGATAGAGTTTGTTTCTGCCATTCTTCTAATGGCGAAGCTCTCGCTATATTCATTATCTCTCTTTCATCTGTATTTCTCGCGAAGACTCTACTTAAAAACTTATCATGGAAATCTTCCACAGTTCTTTATGAATGCACAATGGAGTTACAAAACAAATTCTTTGCTTTAGCCCCCACTTCTATCATGAATGTTTCTGCTCCTTTTACATTATTCACTCTGCGAGTTTTTGGTGCTGGCGGTAATTGATGAGGTTATGGATGTCCTACTATAAAGTGATTTAACTTCCCCTGATCAATCATCCTCAAAATTATCCTTTTTACATTCCTACAATCATTTATTGAATGTCCATGAAAGTGATGGTAAGGACAAAATTCTTGACTTCGATTGCTTGGATGTGGTTCTTTTCCCATGTTCCATGTTGATGGTATATTTTCCATCAGAATGATAGCTTCCCAAATTTTATCTATACTGGCATTAAGAGGTGGCATCTTAATTTCTTCCCATATTATCTTTTGATTTCCTTGCCCTCTAAAGTTATTCTGCCTTTGTCTGCCATAAGTTTCTTACGGCTGATCAAGTCTTTGAATTTTATTATTTCCACCGCGATTGTAGTAATTCTTCTCCCTTTCATATTCTTCCTGATCTCGACTGCCCATCGCTACCAATTTTTGTTGGTTATCAATTACCACTTTCTCTTGTTGTACTTGCGAGGTGCTTGCCACATTATTTATCATTTTGGGGAGCAAACTTCCACTTGCCGCTAGAGAGATGGTGTTCGCGATATGATTCAATCTCATTTTGTTTCTCCTCCAAAGCAATGTACTCTTCCTGTAGTTCTCGTAGTTCAGTCATAGTGATTGTATTCTTGACCCTGAAAATTTGTATGTACAGTAGATTGGTCGCGAACATTGCATTGATAAAAGACAAGATAAGATATTTCTCGTCAACTCTTCCTGTCATCTCACTGCACATTGACTTCCATCTTATGGCTAAGTGCTTCAGACTCTCGCCAATTCTCTGCTTTAACCCAAACACATCTTCAATACCCGGCCGCGATGAATTGTTGCTAATATACGCTCCTAAAAATGTAGCTTGTAAATGATCAAAAGAAGTTATGGTATGTTTTGGTAATCCCTCGAACCATTTTAACGCCTCGCCAGTTAAGCTGGATGCAAAATATTTGCATAGCACAACATCATGATTCTCCCATTGTAGCATACATATAACATAAGCTTTGACGTGTTGAACAGCACAAGTAGTTCCATCAAAAATGCTGGTTAGTACTGGTAAATTGCATTTTGGAGGTATCCCTCTTAACTGTACTTCTTGAGTAAATGGAGTTCTCACAGCTTCTTCAATAGCTTCATCAAGTTGCCTTCTACCTCCTTCTCTTCTATTGTTTATCATTCCTCGCATTTCTGCTAATTCTCTCAATATTTGCTCATTCTCAACTGAGTTTTGTTCCATTGGCCTCTTTAATGCTGTTACCCTTCTTCTGCATTCTTGCCTTTCTTGTCCTGCGAGATTTTCTGTATCTTCTTCTTCATCATCATCTCGTCTTTCTCTGCGATTTTCTCTTTCATCTTCCTCTTGATATCATAACTGCCTATCTTCTTCTCTGCGGATTTCCTCATTTCTCCTCGTTTCTCTTCACTGTCTCTCTATTCTCCTCTGTATCCTATCATGCTCCTCCTGAATATTACCATTGTAGCGATTTTTCGTACGTCTCCTTTCTCGATTTTCATGATTATTTTGTCGCACTGCTTCTCGAAATTCATGTTCTTCTACTTCTGCCCTTAATATTTCCCTATCGCGGGCTAGACGTGCTTGTTCAGCGTAATGTCTCTCAATTTCTTCTTCAATTCTTCTTTGATTTCTTTGATTCTCTCGACCATGTAATATCCTCCTACCTTCTTCTGAATTTTCTTCTTCAATTTGGTTGTTTCTTCCCTCTTGATTTCTATTGTCACGCGGATTATAGCGATCACCAATTATATCTTCTTCTCTATGACGTTGTTCTCCATTTAAATTTTGCACTTCTTCTCTAACATCTCTCATTGGGGAATTTTGCCTTGGTTCTTCTCTAAATGATCTTGAATTTGACCTAACAGTACTTCTTGACCTCCTTCTTTGTAACCTCAAATTCTCCATTCTTAGCTCATGATTTTGTCTTGTTAAATTCGCACGCTCTTCTGCCTCTAATCTTATTTCTTCCTGTATTCTTTGTCTCAAATCGTCTACTATTTCATTTTCACGTCCTTCATGAATTAATCCTCCACCTATTTCTTGATTTCTTTCTTCTTCTTCATTTCTTAATTGTCGATTTTCTGCTTCTTCTATCGAATCCGACCTCCAAGTATGCACACTCACTCTATTATAATCCACATTCCTATATCGTGTTTGTGTTTGTTGATTCGGCTGTTGTATTGAACTTTCTGCTTCATTTCTTATTCTATCTCTTCCTGATCTTATCCTTAAAGATTCTTCCAATTCACCTGTTCCCTCACCTGCAAGTCTTTTACTTCTTCTCACAGTTTTCGGTGGTTCTGATGTATTTCTTCTTCTTCTAGCCATTTCTTCAACTCTAACAATTTATTCAAATCTTCAAGTTGTAATTAGAGATTTCTTAGCTTGATTCTCCCTGTTTCTGGGTGCCAAAATGTAGTTGCAGGAATTCCCACACTACACCCTTGTTAAGATTCTATAGAAATCTATTGGAAATCAACTAAACTTTAAAGATTAAACGACACTTTACTATTCAAATTTCAGAAATGTTTACAGAATTGGAAGAAATCAAGATTACAAATATTCTCTTGAAGTTTCTCTCTCCTCGAGACTCTTTTAAATCTCAAAAATACATCATCCTTTTATGGATCTATTGAGTCCTTTATATAGGGACTTACATAATGGATGACAGCTAAGTTTTCCTCCGATTTCGGATCTATTATGCGGTCTCATCGCGATCGCTACAATATTCTCTATCGCAAGAATGATGACCATCGCAGGATCAACATATTCTTCTTTTATTTCTTCCATCGTCAGTTTCTTTTGGATATTTTGTGACGCTCGTGAAACGCTGTTAAAGAATTGGTAGTGATGCTCGCAGAAGCGTTTTTAATATCGCAGGAATAGCGTTGTAGCGATATTCTGGTCCTACAGGTATTCCTCCTAATTGTACTTCTTGAGTGAATGGAGTTCTCGCAGCTTCTTCAATGGCTTCATCAAGTTGCCTTCTGCCTTCTTCCTCCTTCTCTTCTATTATTTAAAATTCCCCTCATTTCTGCTAGCTCTTTTAAGATTTATTCATTCCCAGCTGAATTTTGCTCCATTGGTCTTTTCAGCGCAGCTTCCCTTCTCTTGCGTTCTTGCCTATCTTGTGTTGCGAGATTTTGATTTTCGTATCTATTATTTTCTTCTTGTCTTTCTCCGCTATCTACTCTTACATCTCTTTCACGAATGCGTACACCATTATATCTCTCATTTTCTCTTCTGCGATTTTCTTCTGCTCTTCTTTGCACCCTATCGCATTCTTCGTTAATATTACCATTATTGCGGTATTGTTCGCGTCTTATTTCTCGATTGTCATGATTATTCTGGCGAATTGCCTCTTGAAATTCTTGCTCTTCCACTTCTGCTCTCAATCTTTCCCTTTCGCAATCTAAGCGTGCTTGTTCAGCATAATGTCTCTCGATTTCTATTTCAATTATCTGCTGATTTCTTAGAGTTTCTCTTCCATGCAATATCCTCCTCCATTCCTCTTAATTTTCTTCACCATCTTGGTTATTTTGCGCCTGATGTTGTTCATTCTCCTGCCTTCTATTATTTTGCTCGTTTTGTTGAATTTCACCTTGTGGTATATAACGATCTTCCCTTATTTCTCTCCTTTAGCGACGTTCCCCATTTGGATCATGATTTTCTTCTTCAATATTTTCTATAGGTGATCTTCTTCTTATCTCACTTCTGATTGTTCTCGAAATTGATCTCGTTGTACTTCTTGATCTTCTATTTTGTAACCTCATGTTTTCCATTCTCAATTCATGGTTTTGTCTTGCAAAATTTGCACGTTCTTCCGCCTCTAATCTCCTTTCTTCTTGTATTCTTTGTCTTAAAACCTCTACTGTTTCATTTTCGTCATCACCATGTATTACTCCTCCATTTACCTCTTGATTTCTTCCCTCTCGCCTTTCATCTCTTAATTGTCGATCTTCTGGTTCTTCCATTGAATCTGATCGCCAAGTATGCACGCTTACTCTATCATAATCCACAGCTTTATCTTATATAGATGTTTGCTGATTCGGATGTCGAACCTGATTTTCTCCATCATTTCTTGTTCTATTTCTTCTTGTTCTTACTCTTGAAGATTATCCCATTTCACTTGTTTCTCCACCTGCAAGTGTTTTACTCCTCCTTACGGTTGGTTCTGACGTATTTCTTCTTCTTGTAGCCATTAATCTTAGTGAACTATTGAAAATTGCGTAAAATCCTGCACGAATTATTCCAAATTCCTTCCAATCACAATATCAATTTTTACCATTTTCTTCAAATAATCAACCATTCAATCCCTGTTTCGGGCGCCAAAAATGTAATTACAGGAAATCCTACACTACACCCCACATAAGATTCCACAATTATCAACACATATTTGTAGATTAAGAACCACACTTTTATTGATTAATTCTCAGAAATGTTACAAGAAATGGAAGAAATCAAGAATACAATCGCTCACAAGAATTTTCTCTCTCCTCAAGACTTTCTCAACACTCTAAAAATTATCCCCCCTCTCAAGTTTACTCATACCCTATATATAGGGTATTACATAATGGATGACAGTTAATAGACAGCTAAGCTATCCCTTAATTTCGTATTTGATCTTGCGATACCTTCGTGAATACACAAATGTTAACCCTCGCAAATACTCTATTCTTCGCAGGATCTTTTCGTTTTCTTCATGTTTTTACCATCGTTATTTGTTATGTCGTTTTTTTAATCTTTTATGCGACGCTCGCTAGTGTCTTTAATGAAAACTTTGCAAGAATGTTCTTGCTGCGATATTCTGATCTTACAGGTAAGATATAAAAAGTAATCACAAAGCTCTTTGTCTTATTCTTTGTGATTCCATAATAACTTGTTCTACTACCATATAGTTAAGTTATTATGAGGTGATTGATATTTCTAGGCTGTTCTTCGGGGACATAAGACTGGATTATCAATTGGTTCCTGTTCACCTTGATTTATCAAAAGACATAACAAACTTTGTAGGTATTTCTGTGGGAGACATATTTATTTATCAAGTAGCAACTCTTAGTTGTGGGTGAGATCAGCTAAGTGAATTAAGTGCGTAGAGTCCTATTGGAATTCAGAGGCATAAGGAACACGACTGTACCTTAATCAATGTTAGATTGGTTAGGGATAAACTACATTCCAGTCTGAAGTTAACTTGTAGTAGGCTAGAGTCTGTAACGGCTTAATACAGTGTGGTGTTCAAATCTGGACTAGATCCCAGGTTTTTTCTGCATTTGCGGTTTCCTCTTTAACAAAACTTCTGGTGTCTGTGTTATTTATTTTCTGCATTATATTTTCAATATAATTGAAATATCATAGGTTGTGCGTAGTTCAATCAATTGGTAAATCCAACCTTTGGTTGTTGATTGAAATTGATTGACACTTGAACATTGGTCTTTAGTACCGTTCAAGTTGTTTCTCATAATCAGGCTAGCGGATTCCTATCTGTTTGATTTGCTAATTACATTGAGAAACAGAGATATAACTCTTGGATATATTTTCCTTAATTGAGTCTGACTGTCTAGTTCATTCTCTTGGAGTTAGTCCGTACAAATTGCCTAAACAAAATATTGGGTGTGGTTGTTAGACCCCCGTTTTTTCAATTATTTATCGCACAAATTTATGTTGATTGTCATAGTAGTGTATGTTTCAAAATAACATTGGTGTTATTTGTTTTATTCATCATAATAGTGATTCAAAATTCGTTTGGATCATTGGTATTCCATATATCATCATTCCTTATTAGGTATCCTCATTTCCTTCATAGATTGTCCATCTTTCACCATGTTAGCCATTAGATATTCTCAGTTAACCCAGTTAACTCAGAATCTCAATGACCATATTTTGTTACCGTGATTATCGCATGATCAATGGGAAACTCCAACACTTTTTAAATTCAAAAATATAGTCAATATTGTTGAACCGGAAATCAAGCTTCAATCCTAACAGATTTGGAAATTCAAATATACTCATAACTTCCAAAAATTCTATAACCCTATTAGGTATCCTGCCTATATACCAAACCCCATTCTTTAAAACATATTCAACGAGAAGTTTTTACCTAGAAACACTATTATGAAACCATGTTTTCTCAAAACAATAACCAAATCGATAATCTCAACACAAGGAAACAAATATTGGAATCGTCCCACCAAGACTGGTTAGAAGAATTATTGTATCTGCTCAAATTTCCACTAGAGATGCTGATGAGTACACATACATTTTACTTGGAAAAATCATGTTCAAAAAGCCTTTAGATCATGAAGATGTGAATAATGAACTAAATGCTCGATGGAGAAGTTACAGAAGATATGATATCATCACAAAAGGGAACAACCTATTCCTTTTTCGATTTCATCAAAAAGAATCCTATGATGGGGTTCGATCAAAAACTTGGGATATTATGGGTCATCTTTTATATCTGGTTCAGTATGACCCCAACTTGGCTATTAAAGATCATAAATTTGAACATCATATCTGGAGTGTCAAGTTGTGAAATCTGGGAAACATTATTTTGAATGATAAGCTGATCAAAGATATCTGTAAGGACATTGGTACGAAAGTTGAACCTGAATGAATAAAAAGATTACCAAGAGGCAGTGCAATAACCACTATTTATGTTCAAATCAATCTTAAGGAACCTTTGAGAAGAGGAGGGTGGGTTGATAACCCAAATGGCCAAATACATTAGGTTATTTATCATTTGAAATGTAGCCTTATAAAATCTGTAAAGATTGTTGGGTTATAGATCATGTTGATGCTGCTTGTAAGAAGCATGCACTAGAACAAAAAGTTGAAGCTATGACAGACGAGAAATATACAAAGTGGAGTCTAACTGAAGAAGGAAAGAATTTTTTGGCTGCCTATATAACTAACATGGGTGCCAACAGGATGGACGATGGGGCTGAAACAGAGAGGGGTGCACTTAATACCCATTATCTAGAATCACATTTACCTAATTCTCAAGATGAATCGATTATAGAACAAGAATCAGATGATACTTACATGAGGAAGAGCATAAGAACTAGAGAAGAAGGTCTATCCAACAATCCATTAAACCTTACTCTCAATCTAATCAATACCCAAAACAATCCAATATATCAAGCTGCAACTAATGGTTCTGAGGTAGTTACTGATTATGGAAATCTACCTGTTGATAATATGATGGAACACTAACACAATCATGATGTTGGAAAAAATTCAAGAGCATTTGATAGCACGTGATCTGTATACATAGGGATGATCCATAATCAATATGGGAACTTTGTAATTTCTTATCAGGTTTTTACTCAAAAGCCTAATTTAATTCTTATTTTTATTTTAAATTGTGGCATTAGATTTACTAGTCAATTAGGGCTTTTAATTAATTTTTTAGGTTTAAGAATGAAGATTCTATCTTGGAATGTCCAAGGATTAGCTCAAAAGTTTACGAAAGATCAATTAGATGCTCTGATTCAAACTTAATCACCTGATTTTCTCTTCCTCATAGAGACAAAGATAGATAAGAAAAGAATGATTCAATTTTCCAAAACTCTTAATTATTGTAATCATATTTGCATAAATAGAGTTGGTCTTACAGCTGGTCTTCTTTTGATGTGGAAAGAAGGAATTAGGTGTGATCTTTTAGATGAATCTAATAACAGAATTCATGTTGTTGCTAATTTACATGCAGCTAAAACAGATGTTCTAATTTCTTTCATGTATGGTTCTACATATTTTGATGGTAAGAAGGTTCAATGGGAGTATATGAAAAATATTAGTGATAATATTATGCAACCTTGGCTTGTTATAGGAGATCTTAATGTCCATTTGTTGAGCAATGCATCTTCTTCCAATGTATCTTTAGATGATAAGTATGTTCAACATAAAATACATGAATGTTGTCTTATGGATCTTGGTTATGTTAGGAGGGATTTCACATGGTATAGTAATAAAATGGGAACTGTACTTAAGAAATCTAAGATAAATATGGCTTTAGGTAATCATATATGGTGTAATGAGTTTCCTAATGCTAAATTATATAATATAGCCCAAGATGGATCTGACTACTGTCCTATATTATCACATACTGAAATAGAACCTAAAAAACTGTGGATACCCTTTAATTTCTATATTATGTATATTAAAAATGAGTCCTTTAAACATCAACTAGAAACTACTTTGAGTACTGAGACTGCTGGTTCACAGCTCATAAGCTAATTGTTAAGCAACAGTCAACAAGAAAAAGACTTTCTATTTGGTATAAAATTGAATTTGGTGACATTTATAAAAACATTAGTAAACTTCAAGATCAACTTCTTGTTGTTCAGAAATAGAAACCTTCTAACACTCAATGTGATAAGCTCATTGATATTAATAAGAAAAACTAGATTATTGGTTTGATATCAAAACATATTTCTATAAGTAGAAAGCTGGTGATAAATTTATCCTTGAGGTTGATAATAACTCAAGGTACTTTCATACTCTTGCTAATAGAAGAATGTTTAGGAAAAATATTGATTGCATTTATGGCAGTACTGGGAACTGGTATGCCAATAGAGAAGATATTGCTAGGATCCTTACTACTCACTTTAGTTCTGTTAGTTGTTCAGAAAACATTCATATGCATGATCATATATTTGATATTGTGCCTACTGTTATTAATGAGATTGATACTGCTAAAAGCTTTGTTAGGGTGCAAACTGATGATGAAATTTATCAAATAGTAAAGACTATGGATGCTTGGAGTTCTCCAGGTCCAGATGGTTTCCAAGCAGGTTTTTACCAAACTAATTGGAGTATTGTAGGTAATGATGTTGTGCATGATGTGCAAAATTTCTTCTTAACAGGTAATATGCCTAGAGAATTTAATAAAACCTATCTCTCCTTGATACTTAAAGCTGATATTGCTCAGCATGTTGTAGACTTTAGGCCAATAGGTTTGTGTAACATTATTTACAAAATTATCTCAAAAATTATTGCTAATAGAATTAAGCCACATTTGAAGCATATTATATCTCCCTTCCAAGCTACATTTGTTCCTGTTAGAATTATACAAGATAATATAATTATTGCTCATGAAGTGATTCATACAATGAAGCATAAAGAAGGATAAAGTGGTACAATAGCCTTGAAATTAGATCTTTCTAAGGCTTTTGATATTAGAGTGTCCTTTTCTTATAGGCATGATGAAAACGATTGGCTTTCCTGATAAGTTTTGTAGGTTGATAGAGAAATGCATTATCACAACTAAGTTATCCATTTTAGTTAATGGTTCTCCTACAGAATAGTTTTGTTCATCAAGAGGTATAAGACAAGGGGATCCTTTATCCCCTTGTCTTTTTATCATTTCTATGGAGTATCTTTCTAGATTACTTATGAATGCTTCTAATAATCATGTTATTTTTGGTGTTAAGGATGCTAGGAATGCACCTTCCATAACCCGTATTTTGTTTGCAGATGATATACTGATATTCACTAAAGCAGATTTTCCTAACATTGCAGGTATTTTGGATGTTCTTGAGCATTTTGGTATGTATTCTGGCCAAATGCTTAATTTTCTAAGTTTAGTGTCTACTTTTGTAAGAATATTAACCCTGAATCCAAGAATCTTCTTACTAATGCTATTAAGATGTCTGAGATGAAGGATTTTGATAAATACTTAGGAGTTTCTCTTCTTTTGGGAAGGGATAAAACTAAAGCATTTTTAAGACTGTTTTGGATTCTTTTGGATCTAGACTAAAAAAATGGAAATACAAAACTATGAATCACTCTGCAAGAACATCTATGGTAAAGCGTGTCTTTAACACCCTTCCAACTCATCAAATGGGTAGTTTTAGGATACCTAAAGCCATGATTGCTCAAATGGATTCCATTCAAAGAAAATTCTGGTGGGATAAGGATGTTCATAAAGGTCTATACTTTATAGGATGTAATAAGCTAATGATACATAAATCTTTAGGAGGATTAGGATTTAGAAATCTAGAACATTTTAATACTGCTCTCTTAGATAAAGTGGCTTGGAGAGCCTGTAATGATGATGACTCTCTCTGTTTTCAAATTCTTAGAGAAAAATATACCAAAGATGGTAGTTTTTGGCATCTAGATAAACTCAATGATGAATGTTCTTGGCCGTGGAGAAGTTTTTACTCAGGTCTTGAAGTTATGCAGCAATACACCATGTGGGATGTAAGACGTGGTACTAAAATTAACATAAGGACAAATTATTAGGTTATAGGACTTGATAGCCCACCTGTAGCAATTATATGTACGTCTAGTTATGAAAATTTTAATAGAGTCTGTGATCTTTTCTTACCAGGGACCAGAGTATGGAACGTTGATGTTGTTACTTCTCTATTCCCTCGGAGTTGTGATGATCTTATTCTTAAGATGGTGATTCCTCTAACAGATGATGATTTTATTAAATGGAAACCTAACAGAAAGGTAATTTTTATGTTAAGTGCGTATAATACAATTTGTACAGACGTAGAGATTATAGTTCACTTTTTGTTCCTTGACGATTATGCATTCAAGGAGATGAAAAGATTCCTAGAGACCATCTTACGGAATCTAATTTGCATTAATTTCACAATAAATGTAATCGTGGAGAGATCAATACCGAGGGTCTCAAAAAGTTTACTTCTCTTTAACCAGTGACGGACAAAAAAAGTTAAGAGCCTAAATTTTGAGCATTATATGAGATATCAATTCTAATCACCAGAATATGATAATACATAGTTAGAAAAAATAATCTACGAATTCTTAAACGATCCTTGAAAGTTTTTTTGATATTTGTAGGTACAAATTGTTGGAAAATGGGTTAAACAAGTGGATGGATAAACACACAGAGAATGGTGTACCCCCGACTCCAAGGATATTTCAATTCTATTAGATAATAATTCGACCTTTCCCAAAAATGGCGAGTACAACAGGTTAAGGATTTATGCCTTCAGGATAAAATGAAGCCCTAATACCGTAATCGAATTCAAGAATTATACTTTCATGACCCAGCCGATATCATATTGTTTAATATTTTTGATGATGTTATTAGAAAGGAATACAATAATAAGATTTGATATGATTTCAAGAGAAATAATTACTGTTGTTTATTCGGGGTTTCATGTCCATTAGAGATGCCTGTTCATCATCAACAAACACCGTCAAGAGGCATCAATGGTATTTATTGATAAGACATACATACATTCAAATTTTAAAATAAAATTGAATTAGGTTTTCAAATTAAACCAGGAAAAATTTCAACCAAACATTGTCTCGCACTCTGCTAAAGGGAGTTTCCCTTAGACCTGAAAGGTCAGGTCGACCATAACCCCAGGGGCTTACAATCCCGAAACCCCCTATCGTAGAGACAAACCTAATGCATATGTTTTGGAAATATCCAATAAAAATATGCATGGTAGAATTGAAATTCGTAATGCTGATTTATTTTTTAATTGTTTTTTTGATAAACAAGAAACATTTTCATTAATGGTTTCGAGGTTACAATGATTTTATGATATAAAATAAAAAAATACAAAGTAACAAGAACATATCTTAAAAGTACAATACCGAGAAATCCGACAAGAGAAAGGGAAGGATTACCGAAGTAAGACAAATATAAGTATAAATAAGATCCGATTAAATCAGAGGAAGAATGGGTTTTCTCAGAAGTAAATCCCAACTATTTAGTTTGTTTTTCTTCTTTAGAAAGATGTGCTACCAAAATAGGAGTAATTTTCTCAAATCTCTCGTAACTAGTGATAAAGCTTTCGTTGTCAAAGAAATCATCGATGAAAATTCCGTAGCCGGATAAGTTGTTGATGAATATTCTGTCACCGGAGACAACAAAGATGAAGATTTCTTCGTCGGAGAGCATTACTATCTTTCTTAGAACCCAAACCAATAACCAAGAACAACCATTAAAGAAAAGATAAACATTAAAAGAATAGATAAAACCACCGTAATGGTGTAGATAAGTAGAAAACATAATACTCCCTCCGTCCAAGATATATAGGCGGAGAAGAAAAAATCTCCTAGATTAACAAAAACATATAGGTTTCATAAATATCTTCCTTGATCCTATTTTATCCTACTTTTTGTTTTATGAAACTAGGAATATTAAATTAAGTAGTATAATAATAGTATCATCAATAGGGATATATATGGACAAAGTCTTCTAGAGAAATTGAAATATAGCTATATAGTTGGACAAGAAAAAATTAAAACTTCGCCTATATAATTTGGACGGAGGGAGTAAAAGCTCAGATAAAACTACTAGCTAACTAAAAACCAAAAAAGTAGTGAAGAAATATGTTCAGATCAGGTCCAAAATAGTCAAAATCTAAGCAAATTTTTGTTGTTGTTGATGGTTTTGTTAAAGAAGAAGAAAAATTGAGAAAGCGGATAAAAGGAGTGATATAACTTATAACTAGTGCCTTAGAGCAATTCCTATGAGAGTTTGTTCATTTTTCTCCCACTATGGAATGAATAAACTTGAAAAACGGATGTTCAAATGATCAAATTTGATGGTTTGAACACTGACTCGGAACTTCCGGCGCGCGTTTGGTGTAATGATTCGCGTCATTAAGAAAAACGCTGGCGTCAGAAGCAATAACGCCAACATTCACATACCTAGCGCGCGTCAAAACAAATAGCATCGGCGTCATCATCAATAGCGCCAACGGCTTAATATGAATGTCTGCGAAAAGTTCTCATTCAACGGCTATATTTTTTAAAATCTATAAATACACGCATTCTAAATTCACACATTCAACTCTAAATTCACACATTCTTCACTTTCTCTCAATTGTTGATGGAACATGTCTCGACCCCGGTTAGTTCGGCTAGTTCCGTATGCTAAAGAAGAAGATGAATCTATTTGCAGAAACTATGTTTTTTTATTTACTCAGCTTACTTCGACAAACTATCCATGGGTGAATTTCTGGGCGGTTAATCACGATGGATTCTGCAGTGACACTCGTAATCCAAGTCGCCGTTCTATATGCGACATAGAATATCGTTTTGATACAATTAAGAAAGAAGTAAGTGAGTTTATAGCTTTAACCATACAAGTAAATCGATATCGACTGAGAGGTGAAACTGATGCTGAGATGATAACAAGATCTTTGGCTGAATGGCGAAGATGGAAAAATGTGGCCTTTTCTTTCGTAAAATGTTTTGAAATCCTTAAGGGGTTGAAATTGTTCAACCCCTTCTTTGTAGTTGTTGTTCCACACAGTACTGCTTCTCATTAGTGAAAAATGTGGCAATGTAAAACGCTTACTATTAAACATATGTAATTTTATTTAATTAAGACTGTCGTACTTTTAAAACTACAAACTTTTAAAACTAAAACAAAATTACAATAATCTCTCTAACGTCGCTCATCTCTAGCTCCATCATTGTTATTTGCTGGAGCCAATAATTCAGTAATTCATGGGGAAAGACCTGGGGATAGAGCTGGGAAATCCCCAGCTGCCAACATATTATATAAATTTCCGGTCATTGATATACTTGGAGATAGACCGGATAGACCTGGCTGAACAAAATAAGGCGATTGGAAAGCACTCCGTGTACTCGGTCCTCCAAGCATATGCGAGGTTTGTTATTGTGGTGGTGTTGGTGTGTAGCATTCATTTTGGTTGTAGGGCAATAATTATGATGAAATGCGCCTAGGTTCAACCCGAAATGCCTGAGGTTGAGATACATGCACAAGTTGTGGTGCAGTATTGTGCTGTGTTTGCTGTGTTTATCACACCTCTGTTTCTTCACTATCTCGCCATGATTTGTTGGGTTCTTCTAAACCTTCGTGCCATGATGAGCTGTTGCTCATGTTGGAACCGGAAGACTGTGACTGCCGCCCATCATCATTTACAGGCGGACTAAATCCAAACTGTCACCCATCATCATTTACAGGCGGACTGAATCCAAACATTGAGTTTGTCTGCCATTTTCGTACTTCTTCCAAGTGCGTCGCATCTTTTCGTCGATTCAGCCAATACAAATCATTCAATTGTTTCCTCAACTCTGGATCAGTGGAAATCACATTGTTGTAAGGATAATCACGATCCATACCTTGGGAAACAATGGGAATCGCGGTTGGCTCACCTTGTGAAGTAATACTTTGTAGCTCCCATTGAATTTCGGGCATATTGAACGAAGATGATGAAGAACTTGCACCCGTCCTCGGATAAGTAATAAAGTTTGGCTCTTGTGGTGGTGGTTGGCTAGGCATGATACTTGGATCATGGGACATGTTTGATAACCCCAGGACATCTACCCCATAGACGTGCATGTTCTGTGTCCCAATTAATGGTTTCGTAATTGACGTGTACCAGTTGACATACTGCGCTTCATCAATATCCCTTTGTGTGTTTAGTTCATACCTCTCCCAATTGGTTCTTCTCATCCGATCAAAATCTGATGCAGAGGTTTGCATCTGTGGTGGCGGGTTAATTGAAATTGCAAATATACCTTGTATTTGGTATTGCACTCTTTCTCCCAGAAACCAAACCCATTTTTGTGATTCCAGACTGTAAAAAACAACTCTACGCATAGAATAATCAAGAATAGGTACTCCAACATCACCATGATACCGAGGTAAATAAATGTATGGGAGAACAACTACGTTGTTGTGGCTCCGAGTCATCTGTTGTAACCTTTGAACAAAACTGGAACCAAAGAGGTCGCTGCCAGTGTGCTTCTCTATGTTATTATTCATATGCATGTCCAACATTGGAAATCTCAGTGTCCCATCTTTTAGGATTGGTTTACCAACACTGAAGTAGGTATACCACCAATACTGCAAATTACTTCATAATTTTAGAATTTTGACTAAATAATCTACATTAGTAATAATAATAAATTTAAAAATAATTATTTTGATATTTACCTCAATGATGCTCCAGAAACCCTCGAAGTTTCCATCGCCCAGGGACGCTCTATCCAGCGCACAGTACAATTCTCCTAAAATTGAAGATCCCCAGTCATAATGTGGTTCTTTTTCGAGATCTCCTAATGCTTCAAACCAACCAACCAACACAACAACAGAAGTTGAGTTGGGAAAGAATGCCTGACCCAGTACCCATAAGATAAACATACTTTCGAGTTCAGGATAGTCATCTTCATGTTCTAGGTTTCTGGGTTGGGTTAGGAACGTCTTCAACGCCGCACATCTAATCCCATTTCCTTTCAATTCTTTATAATCTTCACGCATTTCTGATTCCAAAAACGAGGGACAAAGAATCTTCCATCTACTATTTAAAACCCAGTCCTCTCTGTTGAATGGTGGCGGGTCTCACACTCCACTTGGAATCCCAACAATGAAATACAAATCAAGGGGAGTAATTCCTATTACAAGTATAATATCAACTATGATTAATTATTTGGTTTATTTAATAAAACAATTTTTATTTAAAATTTTTATTATTATTGGATAAAGAGTATTACATTAACTAGTTGGAAGCCTAACAAGCTAAGCTCCAACAACATACTATTACATTAATTGAACAGGTTGTTGTGCTAACCTACCAGCGATCCTCATGGGTAATCTAGCCAAGGGAGGCGAAGCGGAGGGGGGGGGGGGGCTGAGATTGTGTCACAAGGGGGGCAAACTAACACTACCTTCCATGTTAATTCCTGCAACATTACGCCATTAGGGGCTCGAACCTGGGACCTCCTGGAACGCATGAAACTTTGGGGAACGGGGATGACCAGCTGAGCTAGGGCCCGTTCTTGTTTTTTAATAATTATTTAAAATTTTAATTTAAGTTAAGTTAAAAAAACTTACCAATTTCGAAATCAGTAAAATGGAATGTGCGCGTCGTACTCCACCACCTTTCTATCACTGTTTTTGGATTCTTTTTGCAATGGTTTCTAGGCTTTATTCTATAAAGCGCACGCCAAGGATGTCTGTCAACCCTATCTCGGACTGCAGGCGGTAGACCAACATAAACAACATTTAATTCTGAAAATCCATCCCTCGTGACATGAAATCCCTCGGATCGTTCATGATGCCCCGACACATGACCTGGGACTAATGATGGATCAACAACTATTCTTTGGTTAGCAAACTCTTCTTCTCGATTTTGAGAAAAATCTACACCTGTGGGAGGCAACGGTTTCGATTCATTTTTTCGATCTCTTTTCTTCCTAATACTATTCGCCGCATGTCTCACTATATTCATATTGTAGAATTTTTTGATTTAGAAGAGTAAATGAATAAGGGAATGGAAGTGGTGTGAATGATAATGAAAAAACGTAGAAATTTTTGATTTAGAAGAAAGAAATGGAAGAGGTGTGAATGAAAATGAAAGAAATGTAAGGGGAATTTATATGTTTTGAAAAATCGGAACGATGGAGGGTCGAACGTTGGAGTTTGCCTTCCAACGCGGCGCTTTTATGCCTAACGCCCGCGTCAGGGGTTCTGATGCCCGCGTTTTCACTCCAAACGCCAGAGTTTGTGCTCCTGTCGCCCGAATCTGTCCTCCTGTCGCGCGTCTGTTTGTCTAACGCACTACGCTTTACCATAATGGAAATCTCAATTTGGCCATCCACCTGACTGAATTTTTTTTTTGTATTTGACCATTGCCATAGGAATTGCTCCTATAACTAATATTGATAGGTCATCGGGACTTGTATCGTTTGTATACACGCTCAAATCTTTTCGTATTGTTTATTTTGCCTCTCTACGACATGTCAGGAAAAAGATAAAATTGTTGGACACATAGAATCACGCATAACTAGTGCGGTATCCCTATGCTTTTATACCACCATGAGAATATCCACAGGTATCATCCACATTATCGTTGCTGCATTTATGATTATGAACCGATTCTTAGATACACCACCCAACTCAGAAAAGACATCTTACTAATTATCCCATTAATTTCATTCAACCAGAATTTTAATTTTTTTTTCTTTGCTTCATTTTCATACCATGAGAAAATTAGCTCATAGTACCTTCCTTGTAATAATTCATATTCTCTTCCATCATACACTAGTGATCATAGTAATTGATGGATCTCAAGTGAGTTGTGACTTGACTGTCAGCAATATTCGACAAATACCAGAAATATTGTTATCTCAGAAGAAGAGTTCCCAGGCCTCAACATTCAAGATTGCTTTGTTTGCCGATCTTCATTTCGGGGAGAACGCATGGACGGATTGGGGTCCTCAACAAGATGTGAACTCAGATAAGGTCATGTCAACTATTCTGGATCAAGAGGTACCAGGTAATCACAATTTTGATCCTATGTTATTTTCTCTTTTTATCGATAAAAATCATATCTTGTTGTGATGGTGAGTAAAATACACGTGACATTTTGGATAAAACATCTTTTGAACTGGAAATCGCAGATTTTGTAATTTATCTTGGAGATGTGATTACGGGGAACAATATACCTGTTGCCAATGCGAGTTTATACTGGAATCAAGCAATCTCTCCAACTAGATCGAGAGGAATACCATGGGCTACCATATTCGGTAACCACGATGACGCTCTTTTTGAGTGGCCAGTGGAATGGTTTTCTTCAACCGGCATTCCTCCAGTTCAATGCCTTGAGCACTGCTCAACTGTTTCAGGTAAATGTACACTTCACATATGAGGTTGTAAGAAAATCTACCTTTGCTTGAGCAAAAAAAATTTGAAGGTTGTAAAAAAAGAAAAATTAGGCTTGGCTCTAATTAAAATGAAGTAAATAGGCCTCCCCACGATCCATGGGCTTCATTAAGATGAAGGATATAGGCCTCCCCGCAATTTGCTTACGATTGATTCTTTGGCCCACAAAAGAAAACTTGTTTACCTGTTGTATTGGTCCTCTAGGAAATCTTTTTCATGTTTGATTTTCTATCTATCTTTGATGTATATTGAACCTTTCGGTCCGCAAATGGCAAAACCTTGCCTTAACTATCTGTTATTCGTTGATAAATTTCTGGCATTCTAGAAAAAGCATGCAGCTTCAGAGGTACAACTCGTTTGGAGCTGATTAAAAATGAAATGCATAAAAACAAGCAGTATTCTTTTACAAAAATTGGACCTATAAATCTCTGGCCAAGTGTTTCCAACTATGTAATCCAAGTATCGTCATTCGATGGCCGGAATCATCATCCGATCAGCTATCTGTACTTTCTTGATTCCGGTGGTGGGAGCTATCCAGAAGTCATATCCAGTGCTCAAGCAACATGGTTTGAGAATCAATCATACGCTATCAACAGTGATTCAAGGTATGAGAAATCAATTATTAGTTATCACTATGCACAATAAATTTTTACTTTCTAGGTTAATTACTATTAGTTACTTACAATAAAGCGTATCTCAAAACAGTTTCTTGTTGTTCTTTAGGGTTCCTGAGTTAATCTTTTGGCACATACCAAGCAAAGCTTATAAAGATGTTGCACCAAGATTCGGCATTCACAGGCCTTGTGTTGGTTCAATAAACAAGGAGAGTGTTGCCGCTCAAGAAGCTGAGATGGGTATCATGAATATTCTTGTAAATAAACCATCTGTGAAGGTAATAGAGTTTCTTATAAATAAACCATCTGTGAAGGTAATAGAGATTAGAGAATAACGCATGCTTATTTATTACAAAATCACAAATACCACTTGTATAGAATGGTCTTTATTTGCAGCGTCCTAGTATGCAATTTTAGAGGGTCTTGTTAACTTGTATACCCGTATATATGTTAAGGTTCATTAAAACAACAATATCTTGTATTGGAAACAAGATTTGTTTGTTTTATTGTATTGAAAACAGCAATTCTTTACATTGAGAACATAAATTGTTGTTTTTAGTGTAAGAAAAACCAATTTCTAGTAGAATAAGATAAAAAAACACAATTTCCAAAGAAATAAAATAATTATTTATTAAACCTTAACATGTATACGGGTATACAAGTTAACAAAGCTAATTCTAGATTAGGTCGTACTGGAACGTACTCCCGATCTCTGAAAAAGTGGATAAATGAAAAGGAAAAAAAATCATTTTTTGAGGGACGGTGATAATTGATTTAACAATATTATACTTGAAAAAATGTATAAATGAAAAGTAAAAAGAATCACTTATTGAGGGACATAGATAATTGATTTAACAATAATGTACTTAATCCAGTACTTGATATAAATGTTCTGGATTTAATATAAATGCTTGTTGATATAAATGTTCTAATAACTACATATAAATAATTACTTTGTGCTGCTTATACACAGGCAGTGTTCGTTGGACACAATCATGGTCTTGATTGGTGTTGTCCACATGAAAAGTTATGGCTGTGTTTTGCTAGGCACACGGGTTATGGAGGTTATGGAAATTGGCCAAGGGGAGCAAGAATGATAGAGATCACTGAAAAACCTTTCTCCATCAAATCGTGGATAAAAATGGAAGATGGAAGGAAACATAGTGAGATTATTTTGTCTTAAATTCATCTTCCATCGTCTTTTAACTTAAATTAGTATTTTGTCGCATGTACGTACGAGTACAAATCTAAATGAAACAAGTACTTAAACAAATAGGAATTTGAAGAGACTGTGGTTCTTACTTGTTTTTATTCCTGGCGAGATTGGGGTATACCCAAATTTAAATGAACATTTACCCTTACTAAGGAGATGCCAAAATGTGGTGAGTTTACCTTTTTATCCTTTGACTAATTAACCCTATTACTTAAACTAATAACCCTATTACTTAATCTAATAATTATAAAATTAAAAACTTAACCAAACCGTTAATCTTCTCTTCTTCTTCTTCATCTCATCTAAAAATTGAAGATTTTGATTATCCTGGAAAATTGTTGATTCCAAACGATCAAGAGATAACATGGATTCAACAGGAAGTATCAAAAGATCCAAATCAGAGAAAAAATGTAAGGGAAAAGATGGAACTAGTAAACCCGAAAGTTCAATCCCTGAGAATTTTGAAAACAACCCTCCGCCGGTGAAAAGAAGACTGTAAGTTGATTTCTAAACTCAACCCAATATTGTTTGGTGTTTTTTTATTGTTAGATTAGGTTAGAAACTGAAAATTTAGATTTTTAGGGTTTTTGGCCGGCAAGGCCGATAGTTTAACATCATGCCGGCGGTTGTTGTTTCTTAAGCGCCGGCATTGTATGAGGATGAATAACCTGTCGACGTTTCATATTAGCCATGTCGATTGTTAGACAATAACCAGGGCCGGCATGTAATACCAACAAAACCCTGCCGGCTAATTTGTACCCGGCATTGTATTGTACTTGGACCTTGTTGACTGTAGGCATCAGAAACTTGATATTTTTTAAGTTATAGCCGGCATCATTATTTAATACAACCCTGCCGGCGGTTTTTTGGTCGGCTACGTGAATGGTTATTACCATGTCGGCCACCTATTGGTCGGCAGTTTATATATTGTATACCTTGCCGGCTAGTAGATGACCAGAACCAAATTTCAATGTGTAACAATTTTGATCTCTTATTTGTGTTCAACAATGTTGTTTGTTTTTATATCTCTTATTTGTGTATTGTTTAGGTTCCCAGAGGAAAAAAAAGAAGATCTACCTTGTTCGGTTACTCCAGAAGAGCTATTAGAATTTATTGACGCAATTTATCCTAATGTAGAAGATCCTAAAGATGAAACTGAAAAGAATTGCCCTGTAAGAAAACTATGTTTGATGGGTAAGGAAGATCCTGAAGAATTTCTAAGGTTTATGAACAGTCCTAGCAATCCCCTTAACTATGTTGAATGCATATCATCAGAGGAGGAAGAAGAGGAGGTTGATCCAAGGACCTTTTTCAGGGCATCTGACTTTTCTGGAGTGAACCCCTATTACAATGAGGCCGGTGACTACATAGGTCTAGATAAGGGAAAAGCAAAAGCTGATGCTGGTGAAAATGCTAGTGATGGGGAGGAAGATAACAACAATGAGAAGGATCCTTGAAATTGTTAAACTTTATTATGTTTTACTTGCTTTAGAAACTTAGATTCTGGTTTGAACTATTATATTATGTTTTGAACTCTTAGATTGTGGTTTTAGACTTGTTAAACTTATTTTAATTTTCAGTTTTAGTTGCTTTAGAAATTATTATTCTGTTTATACAGTAATAGACAAAGTACTGGAGGCCGGCATGGTAAGAAATATATACCTTTCCGGCGTAAATGTTAGTTGCACCTTTTAGGTACAAAGTACAACCCATTGAATGCTCAACGGCTAGAAATTTCAAAATCAAGATATTTGGTATGGTGTTATTATAAAAGCATTCCCAACTTCATCTTCAACCTTGCATAAAGAGTGGAAGTTTCCAAACCAAATATTTGTAGTCTTTGTACACTTAGTGGTCATTTTGCAAACGATTGTCCCTTTGAAGGAAGCAAATGCACTATTGAAGGTTGTAAGGGATTCTTATTTCTCATAAAAGCTGCAATAGGAGGTGTATATCAGCCGTATGCTTCAAAATGCATTTGTTGTGGGTTTTTCTATTGGATAGATGAGCGCTTAGCTCCGTATGAAGATGAAGTTGCTAAAATCAAACTTCTACCATGCACAGATCAATATTGCGACGGTAATATGAAGCTAATTACCTCTCCTAAGAAATTGTGTAACGGAAAAAGATACTATATATGTCCCAAATGTGTTAGGGTTAATTTTTTAACATTTGTATGCTTTAATTAAGGTTTGTATCCGATGTATAGTCGGTGATGTTCTAAATATAGGCTTGCCGGCGGCCTTATAGTCGGCATTATCCGAAATTAAAAGCCTGCCGAAGGTTGTTCTGTCGGCATGGATCTTATAATACACATTGCCGGCTTGATAACATTCATGAACAATTTTTGAGTGAGATCTTATACGGCATGGTTATCCTTCAACACAATGCCGGTGCAATTAAATACGGAAACTTGGCAAAAGATGGAACATGCCGGCCTGATAGAAAAAAACATCCAAGAACAATCTTTTTAAGGGAGTTATCTGCCGGCATAGTGAATTTCATAAAAATTTCCGGCATGGTAAACGCCGGCATTTTGGTAAAAGCAATACCTTGCCGGCCATATGAGGCAGCTTTTTCCTTTACTGTCATGCATTGTGGCCGGCAGTTTGATGAGATAATACCGTGCTGGGAAAGCCGGCAAGGTTGTGTAATAACTATGATGCCGACAAATTGAAAATACATAAAAAAAAACATCCATTTCATTCATTTGTAGAACTCCAAAGTACATTACACAAAACACGCATGCGATTACAAAAGTACTCCAAAAAGTACGAATGTTTTGTCTAGTACTCCATTGTACACTACACAAAAAGCTTCCTTATTCCCTAATCATAATGACTCCTCACTCAAATCTATTGGAAGGATTTCATTCAAATATATTGAACCTCCTTTAGTCAAATCTATTGGACATTCCCTAGACTCATCTATAACATTCCAAAGGGCCATGTTGTCCTCATAAATTTTCATCCATTCCTTGCTCTTGTTGTCTGTGAACTTCTCCCACAAACTAAACCTACATAGAGGAGGTAATGGACATTCCTTATTGAGTTGTAGACCAATAAAATGATTTTTATCCACCAAAGCAATGACAATTTTTCTATGCTTGAGTTGGTTCACGCAAACCGCATGTTTCGGTGAAAATGCTATAGATAGTCCCTCACTAAAGAAATGTACCACGCAATTTCACGTATCCGCCAATAGATGTCCACACTCCGGCATTATCAACCAATGCTCCCATTTGATCGGTGCATTTCCCTCCGGGCCTTTAACACTAGTTAGCAAACCTTTGAAAGTTGCTTCTTTCTCCTCCATGGAACCTTCTAGCATCATTGAGATATGGAACTCTTTGTCGTTTTCTAGTAGAGCGTCCATCTTCTTTCTAATGTATTGGCATTGGGTGATATTCTATTCAACCGCTTCACTTAGGTGTCCCAATTGTTGCGAGATAACGTGAAACCCAGAAATTTCCATCTTTCGGAACATCGTCGGTACCAATCACGAATTCTTGAATAATTGGAGGGAGTTGCCTGCGATACTTTTGCAACACCGGTTGTGCTACCTTATTTGGATGACCTTTTTTCTTCGCAACATTTCCTTGGCTTGCTTGACTCTCAAGAGGTAGAGTTCCATTTGTATTCAAGTTAGAGACCGTTGGTGTAGTTGAATCCTTCCTTGGACGACCCCTTTTATTTCCAACAAATTCCACACTTGCTTGACTCTCAAGAGGTAGAGTGCCATTTGTATTCAAGTTAGAGACCGTTGGTGTAGTTGAATCCTTCCTTGGACGACCTCTTTTATTTTTTGCGGGCTCCTCCTTGTATTGCGCCTCGGTATAAACATGTCCGGATGGATCGCACTTTGTACTCAAATGCTCTTTAATGTTTTTCTTTTTTGATTGATCACTATTTGTACTTAAAAACTCTTTGATTTGTTCTCTTTCGGATTGATCTTCATCGCAATTTGTACTCAAAAACTCTTTGAGTTGTTCTCTTTCTTCCGCCCTCGTCTTTTTGGTAGTTGGTCTACCATTAGGATCTTGTTTCTCCGGTTCTTCAATTTCTTCCATAAAAGGGTAAACAATCGGCATCAACTTGTCCTTCATAGTTTGTTTGTCCAACCTATTCAACGTGGGGCACTTATCGAGGGTTATTCTCCCAAGATCCATGTCGCCAAACTCTTCACCGGGATCTTCTCTTGGATCCGGTTTGAAAGATAATTGCTTCCAATAAGGATCGATTTGATTTTGTAAAATACTGTCAAGAGTTCACAACCAATTTTATGAGTTAGAATTAGAAGTGAAAGACATATTAATGCTAGTTGAACCAAAGCGAAAGAATTAACTGGTGAGCCTAGCGATAGGACATATAAAAATATATTGCTATAATAAGCAGTATTTTAACATTTGCAATTCTCTTCTATTTTGTGTTTTCTTTTTTGATGATTTTTTCCTATTGGAATGACAGTGGCATTGTGTATTGAATGGTTTACGTACCTAGGATGTCGCCAATAGTAAACGTCTTCCCACTAACCCATGAATCGTAATTAACCTTCATTGTCCAACCTTCAGCGTCACCAACAATATACTCCTTTGCAGAATTTGGCACTGCGGTAATACAGAACACCATCAAAACCGCAAATAAAACTTGTCCAATAATTCCCATTTTCAGATTTCAGTAAAGCAAAAATAGCGACGAGAGATTTGCAGAGACAGAAAGAGATAGGAAGAGAGAATGTACTGTGATCCAACCAAGTCTACACAATGCTTATATAGTAGTAATCCGTCTTATGGACTAAGTTTAAAAAAGAATATGTTTTGTTGGAGTGAGTAAATCATTGGTACACTTAATTTCACTTAATCCTATAATAACAAAAAAAGTTGTTAACATTTTCGGGTTAAAGTAAAGGAACAGATGGAACGATAAGACTGGTTTGTTTAGTTTATAAAGTAAGGAAGTGGGTGGTCTGCTTTTTGTTCTTCTGTTTCTTTCGTTTTATGAGGTTAGTTTTCTATTATTAGCTTTGTACTCCCATGCTCATTTGTTAGTTTCCTTTCAAACCATTTCAGATTCTTTAAACAAAATGCTTATGGGCATGAATGGATGGATGATTGATCAAACCTAATGCAAGGTGTTGTAAAGAACTCCATTGCTTCCCTTTTACTAGTAGAAAAACGAATGAGTAGTTATTCGAAATTAGATGACTAGCCAGACAGCAGACAGATGGTTTTATTTTTATATTTAGGACATTCTAATAGATAGAACTCCTAAGGTTAATTAAAGATAAGAAGAATATAAGACGAGAAGACAAGAAGTAACAGAACTTGTAGATATTTAATTCAACTGTATGTAAATATATGACGATCAACATGGTTTATATACATTAAGATGTCGTGAACTGTAAGCTAACTTGTTTCCTAACAGAATACAATTTCCTAATATACAAAAAAACTAAAGATAGTAAACTCTTAAAAGAGTAATCATGTACACGTACTATGTTGTGTTAACACCCTCCCTCAAGCGCAACGGGTTGTCTTGAACCATAAGCTTGAACCGTAAAAGAGAAAACCGATCTTTAGAAAGTGGTTTTGTGAAGATATCCGCAATTTGATCCTTGGATGATATAAACCTGACATCAAATTGTTTTAAAGCAACTTGATCATGAACAAAATGGTAATCAATCTCAATATGCTTCGTTCTTGCATGAAAAATAGGGTTGACAGTTAGATACGTTGCACCAAGATTGTCACACCATAGAACAGGAGGTGATTGAGTAGAAACACGAAGTTCGGAAAGAAGTGATTGAATCCACATAATTTCAGCAGTCGCAATTGCAAGTCCCCTATATTCTGCTTCAGTACTAGAACGTGACACTGTTTTCTGCTTACGAGCACTCCAAGAAATAATATTACCCCCCAAGAAAACACAATAACCACTAGTGGAACGTCGATCTTCAAGAGAACCATCCCAATATGAATCAGTATATGCACTGAAGGATAATTGTAGAGAAGGATATGGCCGAAGAAGTATACCAAAGGTAGACGTTTCTTTAAGATAACGAAGTATTCGCTTTACTAGACCCCAATGAAAGACAGTGGGTGCATGCATAAACTGACATACTTTATTAACAACATATTCCAAATCAGGACGAGTAAATGTCAAATATTATAAGGCACCAACAATACTACGATATTCAGTAGCATCAGTTAACAAGGTACTATGATCAGAGGATATATCACCAGAGGTACTAAGTGGTGTTTGAATAGGTTTAACACCATCCAGTTTTGCACGAATAAGAAGATCATGAGCATACCTTTTTTGAGAAAGAAACAATCCTGAGGGTGTACGAATCGCTTCAATGCCAAGAAAATAAGACAAGAAACCAAGATCTTTGATTGCAAACTCTTTTTTCAGACGATTAATAGTGGATTAATACCAGTAGAATTGGAACCTGTAACAATAATATCATCCACATAGACTAGCAAATAAATAGTACCATGAGTACCATTAGAGATGAACAGAGACGAGTCACATTTCGAAGTAACAAAGCCAATTTGCAGCAAAAAAGTACTAAGTCTGTGGTACCATGCACGAGGAGCTTGTTTAAGACCGTAGAGAGAACGGTGTAACTTGCAAACATGTGTAGGAAAACGAGAATCCACATAACCCGGTGGTTGTTTCATATATACCTCTTCTTGAAGTTCACCATGTAAGAAAGCATTCTGCACATCAAGTTGATGAATAGACCAATTAGAAGATAAATCCATTGTAAGAATAATACGTATAGTACATGGTTTAACAACTGGACTAAACGTTTCAGAGTAATCAATACCCTCTTGTTGATTATATCCTTTGGAAACCAAGCGATATTTACGACGTGCAATCGTACCATCAGGATTGCGTTTGATATGAAATGCCCATTTACATCCAATAACATTCATAGAAGGATCATATTTTACGAGTGACCGCGTACCATTTCAAATTAAAGCATTGATCTCATCATCAGAAGATGTACGCCATTTTGGATCTTTATGAGCTTGTGAAATACAAGTAGGCTAGAGAAGAGAATCACATACCAGTGCATACTTTGAATAGGGTTTAAAAATGCCATCTTTAGCCCTAGTTACCATTGGATGTGTGATAACAGCAGGTGCCGTCTCAGACTCTGACGCGTGCTCATTCTGAGCTGAATTTGATGTGGTAGTAGGTACGGTACGAGACTCTGGCAGGTGACTGGTTGAAAACGTTAAAGTAGATTCTATCACATATGGTGTCGGTTGCAGCTGCTCAATGCTGTTGCTGTCAGAAGTAAGTGATGTCGGCTGTAGCTGCTCAACGCTGGTGCTGTCAGAAGTAGGTACTGTCAATCGCAGATGGTTAACATCAGAAGTAGGTGATGTCGGCTGCAAACAAATACTATTGCCACGAGAGTGGACGATTGGAGTAGTAGATGACACTAGCAGGTGAATGTTTGAAGTAGTAGGTGCTGTTAGTTGGTCATCAGAAGACAGAGCAGAACCTGGGTTTACTGATTTCCGAGCGTAACTGTGTGACCGAGTAGAGAGTGCAGGCGGTAATGAAAGATTCAAAGGAGTGGAAATACGTACCTGTGAAGGATTCGACACCTGAGAAGGCAGTGATGCGGTCGCAAAAGGAAAAGTGGTCTCATCAAAAATAACATGACGACTAACATATATCCATCCTGTAGGGATATGAAGACATTTGTAACCTTTTTGAGATGGACTATATCCAATGAAAACGCAAGGAGAAGAAAGAGGTTCCATTTTATGAGACCTATATGGTCGTAGAAGAGGATAACACAAACAACCAAACACACGAAGAAAAGTGTAGTCTGGTGGGAGACCAAAAAGAACCTGATATGGAGAAGAATTATTGATAGAAGTGAACTATAAGGTTAATTAAAGATAAGAAGAGTATAAGACGAAAAGACAAGAAGTAACAGAACTTGTAGATATTTAATTCAACTGTATGTAAATATATGACGATCAACATAGTTTATATACATTAAGATGTCGTGAAAGCTAACTTGTTTCCTAACAGAATACAGTTTCCTAATATACAGGAAAACTAAAGATAGTAAACTCTTAAAAGAGTAATCATGTACACGTACTATGTTGTGTTAACACTAATTTATCCCTTTTATTGTATTCTTTTCGCTAGACAGGTTAACTTTATTTTCATTAAAAAAGAAATTTCTTCTATCGTTTCGTTTGGCATATCGTGAAATGGCAACGCATTGCAGTTTGTTGGGCCGACCGAGCGAAGTGAGGGAGGACCCTATATATGGTGACTTTGTGTCACATGGGACATGAATTTTTTTTCCAATTTCACAAAAAAGATTGGATTTGGTTCAACGATGAAAAGACACCACTGCCCCTCTAAATAATTTTTTTTTTTTTCATTTAGATATTTTCGTAAATAAACCCAAGAGGAAGGGCAGTAAGGTATTAGATATTTTTGTAAATAAATCAAAGAGGAAGGGCAGTAAGGTATTAGACATTTTCGTAAATAAATCAAAGAAGGAGGGCAACTAGATATAAGAGACTAATTTTATTAAAATTCCTTATATATCCTATTTCTTTAGGGGAATAATTGACAACCAAACTTTAAAATAACATATTTAAAAATCCGTGCCTTGGAATTTTACAAATTTTATCTCGTTGGAAAGCTAATAAAAAAACCTATCCAATGAGCACAAACAACAATATCAAATTTATAGTTTTTACGAAAAATTCGGAGGTATTTATCATTTTAGGCACAATTTTGAAAATAAATGTATATCTATTATGCACAAAGGATACATGATACTTTATATAACCATTTTTTTGGTTTATTCATCAACTAATTTTCCTTTGCAACTAATAAAACGATGTACTCTCTCCGTTTCAAGAAAAGTGATGCTTTCACTTTAGGCACAAATTTTCTTTTACAGTCCAATTATAGCAGTGTTTCTTTTTTTCTTCGGTCGGCCCTCCCCACCGTGGCAGCGGTCATCTAGTATATGGCGACTTTGTGTCAATATGAAGCGTGACATTTTTTTTCAATTTACACAAAAAGATTGGATTCGGTTCAACGATGAAAGGACGACACTGCCCTTCTAAATCAAATTTTACTTTTTTTCCTTTAGACATTTTCGGAAATAAACCAAAGAGGAAGGGGAATAAGGTATTAGACATTTTCGTAAATAAACCAAAAAAAAGGGCACAACAGTAAATGCATTTTTTATATATTTAAAAACCTTGTATATTTCAAATTACAAGTCGTATTTTTATAAATTTTATATATTTGGAAAGCCCTTTAAATTAGCTACGCAATGAGCACAAACAATGATATCAAATTTTTTGTTTTTCAATTTTTTTTATTATTCTCCAAATTTTGTATCTTTTCTCCTTAAAAATTAAGCATAGCTTAAAATTAGGCATATCATAAAAAAAAACTACAAGAAAAATAAAATGATTGACTAAGTATAAAAACCAACTAATTTTAAACTGAAAAGCACAACATATGGTGTTGAATCACCACCAAATTATTTGCAAAGTAAAAATATACCATGGCCTACATGTCTGGAAAAATGATACTTTCGCGTCGTGTCTGGAAAAATTATACCTTCTTGCCGTCTCAGGAAAAATAATATTTTCACCCTACGTCGGAACTAAATTGTGAACACAAAATTTAGTTTTGCGTCAATTTTTTCGGTCGGCCATCCCACCGTGATAGCGGTCATCTAGTTATCCACGTATCACCATTTCTACAAAAATTGACATGAAGCTATGCCACATTTCGATTCTAATTCGGATCCTAAAATATGTTAGAACCTCTGTAACAATTAAATTATGTAAAAAATGGTGAATAAAAATTAGAGAAGTAATGAATTGAATCTGCTGTGAATCAAACACCACGAAGGGGATAAAACCACTCGTTCGTTAGTTGTCCTTAACATAACTGTTACAGGTATCCCTTAAAAATGAATGATGTTACTATGGAGAGCCCCATCCCTTCCCTATCCCTCATCTGTAGGGAAGGGATAGCATAAGGAAACCAAGCTCACTATGGTGCCCTCCCATCTCATCCATTCCCTACACGAAATGGCTACTCAGTAGCCGTGTGAATAGTGTCAAACGGCTACTCAATAGCCTTTTGGTAGGTTTTAGTTCACAGAGGCCTGCTCGGGCTTCTCACTTCTTCTTCTTCTCTAGTTTTCATCATCTCAAAACCCTTTCTAACCCCTCTTACCCACTTTCGATTTTCATATTGATTCATTACGATTCGATTGCTTAAATTAAATGAGTTTGATCGTTACAACAAGGTGAAACAAATCTATTCTTCAATTTCAAATTTCATCCAAAAAATCATCTAAGGTGAGTGATTGTAATGTTAGGGTTTCAAATTAATTTGATTTTAATTATGATGAAATTGTTGATATTAGGTTGGTTGGGTATGTAGTATGCAATTCAATAACGTTATTAAAACATATACTTAGTGAAAAATCCATGATTATTTGTTGTGTGTCTTGATTTATGTTGAATGAAATGTATGTAAACTACCATATCAATGTAGACTTGTATTTATGTATGGTATACACAAATTGATACTTTGTTTGTTGTTTGTTAAGATGCATAATGAGTCTTATGAGTTATGCGAGAGTTAAATATGGAATCTATTTGGATACCTCTAGTGATAGTGATGAAGAAGATAAAGCTTTGCTAATGTTTACACAACTATGTTTGGATGAACGATTGTGTATTATTAGACAACCTGTACCAAGGGAGGTACAGACACGTAGTGTAATGACATGTGATTGAGTGTGGCATGATGCCAAAATGATGAATGATTATTTTAAGCCTGGAATCAGTTATACCTCAACATAATTCAAACAACGTCTAGGCATGAGGGAAGACTTATTCGATAAATTTTTAGGAAAATTGCTTGAAGTTGATCCATAATGGTACCAACGTTCAGATGCAACCGGCACTATGGGGCATTCTCCGCATATGAAATTAGTTGACGTGATGAAATGTTTATGCAAAAGTACGGCAGCTGATAGTGTTGATGATTACACTCGTATGGGTGCAAATACAATATACAAGTATCTAAAAATATTTTGCCACACCATTTGCATGACTTTTGGAGAAAGATATTCGCGTGAACCCACTCCTGAAGATGTTCAGAGGTTGCTAGCTGAGAATGCGGACCGAGGTTTTCCTGGAATTCTTGGTAGTGTTGATTGTATGCAATGGCCATGGAATAATTGTATGGCATCTTGGCAAGGAACTTACCGGGGTAAACATAAAGAGAGTAGTTTGGTATTAGAGGCGGTGGCATCATACGATTTGTGGTTTTGGCATGCTTTTTTTGGAATGCCTGGATCAAATAACGATTTGAATGTGTTATCACACTCACCCATTTTTGATAACATGTTAAAGGGTGTAACACCTCCATGTAATTATGTCATCAATGGTCACCACTACAATATGGGTTATTTCTTAGCCGATGGTATCTATCCAAAGTTGACTACAATTGTACAAGCTTTTTCTCAGACATTGGACATTCCTGACTATGTGAGGTTCAATAATTATCAAATATCTAAAATAAAGGATGCCGAGCGTGCTTTTGGAGTGCTTCATGGTAAATTCAGAATTTTCGGATCTCCTTGTAAGTATTGGCACCAATATTACTTGAATCTAATTATAAAATGTTGTCTTATTTTACAGAACATGATTATCGAGCATGAACTTCGGGATACAGATTGGGGAAGAATTGTTCCTGTTCCGATTCCGGAACCTACTTGTTTATGGATGAAAACTATTCCTGCTAATTTTGGTAATTTGGGATGTGGATGAGGAATGAATCTAAACCTAAAACAAATGCACTGCGCGGTGAGTGCTTGTAGATTCGAGAGATCAATCTGTGCAAGTCCGGCCTAAACTAAGAAATGGCCGATCCAGACTTGTTTCGGTCACAAAGTGAAGGAGATAGGGTTGATCTTAGGGAGGGAAGCGAATAAGGTGTTGAGAATGTGAAGGTGTTGGCTATGCAGGACTTGTATCAGAAAGCTGAACTGGCTTGCAGGATGTAAGCTATCAGTTCCGGTGTTTGAATACGATTGTATCAACACTTGCTTCTGTTGTCTGGACTTGTGTTCTTTAAAAAATAGGGCGGAGAACCTATTTATACAAGTCTTTTAGCCTAACCTTCGTATCTCGTGGGAACTGGAGAAAGTGGAGTGATGGAGTAGTGGAGTAGTGTGTTAGTGTCACACGACCAGGCTTGCCCACTTCTCCCATCATCACTAACCGTCCATGACTTTCTGACACGTTCTTGTGATGACGCGTTGTGCGTTGCACGCTGTAAACCGCCAGACCAATACCCTAGTATGTATCCCCCAGTTTGTGACATGATTGATGTCTCGAGTGTTTTTTGGAAAACATGTAACATGTTGTTGTGGCTTGGAAAGTCAGGCTCGGGAAACTTGCTAGCTTGGTGACCTTCGACGGTCGAGATTTTGCATCTTGAGAGGAGGGGCAACCGTTGAACGCTGCACGCCTTCGTTTTGGAAACCCTAATTAGCGCCCTTTACTAGAATCGTTGTAGAATTCTAGTACGGACTCGGGTTTTGACGGTCCGCCCCTCAAATTAACCGGAAAAGAATTTCCTATCTCCTTACGCTTGGATATTTTGGTTTTCAACTCTTTCGGGAGGAGAAAACAGCCCGAAAGCAAAACTCAGGAAGAATTTAGAAAATTGATACTTGTGAAGTATTGTGTGTATACTATGCAGCTACTGCATCGAGTATATTCAGCATGTATGAAGCATCAATGTTTGATCATAATAACTTCATGTCTAGCCTACTTCATGTGATGGTTTGGAAGTTGCGTATGCAAACCCTCCCTTGACCGACCACAAAATGTGGTAGAGTGACGGATGGTGATCACCATGACTCCGCACTGACCAATTAACTCCTGACCAGGGCTATATAACCGAGCTGGTGAAGTTGGACGGATGAGATGATCTTTGAGACACTCATCTGTGACACTTGGTGAAATTAGGGTTTCGAAGGAGGTGCGCAAGCACTGCTCTTCACCCTAATTGAATCCAAGCTTAGGAAACTATTCGGGGTTGGAAGATCATACATGTGTGTAGACGGCGTGACAGTGTAGGCGCCTATACCTGACCGTCCCATAAAAACGTGATCTAGGCCACTCAATTCATCCGGCGAAGTTGAGTGGTCGAGATCGAATTGCGACAGAAAATTAGTGCCGCAAAATCCGCATCCCATGCCAACTTCGGTCGGGAATTCCAAGACGACCAGGCTTGGTCGGTCTTGGCCGATTGCTCCAATGTGTAGGTGGTAGGCTGGTGTTCACGCCTATGCCTTACCGTCCCATGAAAACACGATCTAAGCCGCTCAATTCGTCCGGAGAAATCGAGCGGTTGAGATTAGTTTGAGGCTTGGGAGGTGCGACCACGCATGTTGGAGCGAACGATTTGGGATAGCCAGGCATTGTATGCCTTGGATGATCAGGTGAGGGGATAGACGGGTCCACGGTGGTCATGTTAATATGACCGGACCTTCTTTGATCTAATCTTGGACCCTCCATTCGTGCCGGAGAAAATGGACGCTCGTGAATCAAAACCCTAATTTTGGGCTTCAAGGCCGTGCGTCATGCTCCATTCAGGCGCACGATTTGGAATGACCAATCATGGTTGGTCTTGACCGATTAGTCAGGTATGTAGGTGGGCCCACGATGATTGTGTTGACATACTCCGTGCCCTTTGAATCTACACATGCACCCTCCATCTACACTTGCGAAAATGGATGGTTGAGGCTGTTTTGCAACACATGTAATGTGCCGCAAACCCAAATTTAGGGTTTTCCATCCATACAGCTATGGTTTGGACGTTTTGGAAAGCTAGGCCAAGGGAGGCCGACCATGCGGGGTCTGTGTTGGTTCGGCAGGTATTCCATACCTGCTTGGGGGTTATGGAATCGATCTGGGCCATCCAATCAGGCTGGTGGAGTTGGATGGTTGTGATCATATCCAGACTGATACAGTCAGTCTAGATGCTCAATTGGGCTAGTATAACATACCGAGAGTGGCTCAATCGGGCTAGTATAACACACCGAGAGTTCAGCCTGTACGGGTATTTCGTACATGCTTTCATTATAATGCTTGGAGATTCTTGTTGCTCTGCTGAGAGCAACACTCAGTCGTCATGCCGCACTGATAATGAGTACATGAAATACAAGGCTGTTGCACATTAATTAATAATGTTGGAAATTCACAGGGTATATGGGATTGTTGCTACATGCTCCAACCTGGATGAATTTCGTATTTTATTCACAGAATGGGATTGTTGCCACATGCTCCATCCTAAGTGAATTAATAAAGTAAAGGAGTATCCATGACTCATTAATGGCTTTATCTTTTACAAGATGTTAGCGCACAATTTTTTGGATTTTACAATTTTAGCCTTTAAATGAAAATCCACCATCAACATTAAGTCCCCTGCCTAGCACATAATGGTTACACTATTGTGGGGTAGCCATGAGATGGTGATAGTTAAAGATAAAACTAACGAGAAAAAGTTAGATGTTACCAGGAGAGACGGGTCGTCCTGTCCTTTGAGCATGTCACGTTCAAGAGACGTCCAGGCGAGCGTTCCCCTAGCATGATGTCGGTCTTGCCTGCATTGATGGAATGTTACGTATGTTTCGTTCGTGCGACTTCTGCGTCTGCTTTATCGAACGTGGGCTTGATGTGCCTGCTTCGGTTAAACGTGGGTCCACTGCGTGCCTACTTTGGTTGAACGTGGGACTCATCATGCGCCTGCTTCAGTTAAATGTGGGTCCACTGCGTGCCATATGCTTACTTTATTTGGGGCCGGCTGTGCCTGCTTTGACCAATATGGGGATGATTTTTCCTGATAAAGTGGTACCGTTGCATGTATTCTTTGCTTGAGGTCGGTTGTGCCTGCTTCGACCAATATGGGGCTGGTATTAAGTGGGACCCGCCGCATGCCTGACTGAACGTCGACCCTGTGTTTCGAATGAAAACCGGCCCTGATGCGTGCGCCTACTTTATTTGAATACCAGCCTTATTTCTTTGATCAATACCAGACTTGAAACTTGAGCAATACCGGACTTGTGACTTGATCAACTACGGACTTGAAACTGGAGCAATACCGGACTTGTGACTTGATCAACTCCGGACTAGAAACTGGAGCAATACCGTACTTGTGACTTGATCAACTCCGGACTTGAAACTGGAGCAATACCGGACTTGTGACTTGATCAATACCAGACTTGTGTACTCCAACGTAAATGTGTGTTCTGTCATGTGTGACTACACATCTCACACACTTTTATACAACTACTGACTCCTGTCTTTTATTGTGGAATAAAGAAAATAACTCATGTTGAGATGTCTTCTGGGGATAATGCTGGTACCAAGTCAGGAGGTGTTTACAGCTTCAAAGATATGTTGAACATTGATGACGAGTTGTTCACCGCTCCCCTTCAACTATATGAAAATATTTGTTCCACAAGATAACCCTTCTCCTATCGACTTCAAGGTTCTCACGCTCCACTGGACTCTCATGAAGGATGGATGAGACGTATATTGATTAATGAGTACATCAAAGATAACTTGACCAGAGCGCAGATTATTGATGTAGCTTGAGTGTTGAAACGGCTCGAGAGGATGTTAAAGTGGATTCTGGTGCGAACGTTGAGGTGGATCCTGGAGAGAGTGTTGAAGCAGGATTCTGAAGCGAACGTGGGTCCCAGAGAGAGCGTTGAGGCGTCTCTTGAATAGACCATTGAAGCATCTTCTGCTGGAGGGAGCGTTGAAGTGGATTCCAGTTCAGTTCTATTTACCCTTGCGAATTCCATGCTTCTTGACTGACCATCTCTCTTATATTGAAGAACTCCTTGACTAACGGTGAAGGAACTTCATGCTGAGCCTCAGTCCCCAAGCGTGGTTTACATGGTTTGTTCGTAGTGGTTGTTGTCGAGCCAGGAATATCTTGGACGTTGTTTCATTATTGTGGGAGTCGTGCATGTGGTACTGGAGTTGGAGTTGGCTGACGCGCATGATGTTGTATCTTGGTAGTTTTCCTCTTGCTGCTTCAGGGAAATGCTTACAGAAGGCTGAAGGTTGTATCACATGTTGGTGAGATATATGCCCCTACGAACATTATGAGGCTCTTCATTACCGGCATGCATGGTTATTTCTATCAGGGCATATGTCGTTGTAGATGAGCGTTCAACATCTCCAGAGGATGCGCATATTCTACAACATATCATGATAGACATGTACCACTGTCTGATAAAGTGACTCGCCCAGATCTTGTTCGATATGACGCGTGTATATCGTTATCTTCTCGAGGCTGCTCCCTTGAGGTATCGGCTCCAGTGGAAGATTGTCGTCATAGAGCGTTGATACGTTGCACCGACATTCTTTAAACCAAATGGCAGTATGGTATAATAAAAATTTCAGAGAGGAGTTCGAAAAGCTATCTTACTTGCGTCATTCTCGTACATCCTTATCTGGTTGTATCCGCTACATCCATCCATGGAGGAGAATATTCCATGTCCGCTGGTTACATCTACTAACATGTAGATGTTAGGTAGAGGAGGATCGTTTTTGGAGCAGCACATGTTCAAGTCTCTATGAAGCACATGATCTATCCATTTTCCTCGTGTCTGAACTGTAACTGTTTAACCGACTTGGATACAGGTATGACATGTAGATGATGGGTGACCAATCCAGCATTTCTTCATATCTCCAAGAGAATATGTCCTGGTACTCTTTGAGAAGTTCCACGAGATTCGTGCGTCTATCCGTACATAAGGTTGATCTATGGAGATAGGCCTAGGAGATTCCTCAATGATTTCAATCTCATCAGTTGTGGAGTTGGTGCCACCTTGCAGCTGTTGTGGAGCATCTAGAATTTGTTCTTGTGTTTCGTTGTTGTTGTAGTATTCCATTGGGTGAGATACTGGGTAATAGTCTCCCCTGCTAATTTATAATGGCAGCGTCGGTATTCCGTTTTCCATTTCTGGTTACGACTCTCCACAAAAGTTCGTTCCCTCTTCGTGTGAACGTGGGTCGTGGATTCACATGATGGAGAAGAATGCTTCGTCAGCAAAGATGCATCGTGGGTACTAGCCCTCAATGATACAAGCCGGTATTCTTCCTGAATTTATGCCTACGTGGGGAGTGGGATGCAACGAACTTTTCTGATTCTTTCCGCGGAGATTCTCCCGTATGTGCTGGTTTGGTTTCCCTTAAAGTCCGTCATTGTGGTAGGTTTCCGTACGACCTTTCCTGGGAGAACCTTGGATGTCCTGATAGTCTTGAGAGTAATCACATTCGAAGACGCTCCTGTGTCGATAAGGGACGTTTTGAACTCTGAATCCTTGATGCGTGCAGTGACATGTAGGGCACGGTTGTGACCTTCCTCTGGTTGATTGAAGCAAACTGTCTCCGCGCGCTGATTTTTCGAGAGGTGTGAACGTTCGCATAAACTTTCCACTAGAGAAACCGCTTCCCGATCCACCGGCCTCTGGTTTATAGTGAAACTATTGACTTGAGGAGGATCAGTCCCCAGTGTAGGAGTCTCCATGACAGGACTGCTCATATCTGATGTCGCTTCTTTGATCAGGTCCATGTAGGTCCGCAACGCTGAAGTACCTTCTCTGGTGCGTTGAATGCGTTCCTTGTTGGCTCAAGGGGCTGTCGCGGCTCTTATGTCAATCGATTAGTTAATTATCTTAAGAAAAGTGAGTACCTCTTTCTGAGTTGCGGCCATATCCGTTTGAGTCTTAGCAAGAACTTCCCGCTTCTCCATCAAGTCTGCAATGGTAATGGGAGATGGTCCTCCTCTCGTGCCTCCGGCTCCTCGTCTTGATGAAGGAGTGGAAGTTGCTGCTCTGGTGACTACCAGAGGCATTACAATTGAGGAGATGCTGGGATTCGCGGCTGCTCTGGCTCTGGTGATGGGAGGCATTACACCTACTGGAATATCTCCTGCTCTGCTAGTGTTGGTGATAGAATTGACGGCCCCACGAGATGTATTGACCACGGTAGCTCCACTGACAGGTAGATCGACACCGGGAGTGTTATCCACACTAGATCCATCAGAATTTATTGATGATCCAGACCTGAGTCCCACCATCTTGAAATGAATTGTTGATTGAATTGGTTCTAAGATCTACCCTTTTTGAAGTTGAGAAAATCGAATCGGATTTCGAAGAAATTGACTTTACGACCGAGAGATCAACCTCCCACTGTGGTCGCCAATTATTTATGGGTGAAAACTATTCCTGCTAATTTTGGTAATTTGGGATGTGGATGAGGAATGAATCTAAACCTAAAACAAATGCACTGCGCGGTGAGTGCTTGTAGATTTGAGAGATCAATCTGTGCAAGTCCGGCCTAAACCAAGAAATGGCCGTTCCAGACTTGTTTCGGTCACAAAGTGAAGGAGATAGGGTTGATCTTAGGGAGGGAAGCGAATAAGGTGTTGAGAATGTGAAGGTGTTGGCTATGCAAGACTTGTATCAGAAAGCTGATATGGCTTGCAGGATGTAAGCTATCAGTTCCGGTGTTTGAATACGATTGTATCAACACTTGCTTCTGTTGTCTGGACTTGTGTTCTTTGAAAAATAGGGCGGAGAACCTATTTATACAAGTCTCTTAGCCTAACCTTCGTATCTCGTGGGAAGTGGAGAAAGTGGAGTGATGGAGTAGTAGAGTAGTGTGTTAGTGTCACACGACCAGGCTTTCCAACTTATCCCATCATCACTAACCGTCCATGACTTCATGACACGTTCTTGTGATGACGCGTTGTGCGCTGCACGCTGTAAACCGCCAGACCAATACCCTAGTATGTATCCCCCAGTTTGTGAGATGATTGATGTCTCAAGTGTTTTTTGGAAAACATGTAACATTTTGTTGTGGTTTGGAAAGTCAGGATCGGGAAACTTGCTAGCTTGGTGACATTCGACGGTCGAGATTTTGCATCTTGAGAGGAGGGGCAACCGTTGATCGTTGCACGCCTTTGTTTTAGAAACCCTAATTAGCGCCCTTTACTAGAATCATTGTAGAATTCTAGTACGGACTCAGATTTTGACGGCCCGCCCCTCAAATTAACTGGAAAAAAAATTCTATCTCCTTACACGTGAATATTTAGGCTTTCAACTCTTTCGGGAGGAGAAAACATCCCGAAAGAAAAACTCAGGAAGAATTTAGGAAATTGATACTTGTGAAGTATCGTGTGTATACTATGCAGGTACTGCATCGAGTATATTCAGCATGTATGAAGCATCGCTGTTTGAGCATAATAACTTCATGTCCAGCCTACTTCATGTTATGGTTTGGAAGTTGCGTATGCAAACCCTCCCTTGACCGACCAAATAATGTGGTAGAGTGACGGATGGTGATCACCATGACTCCGCACTAACCAATTAATTCCTGACCAGGTCTATATAACTGATCTGGTGAAGTTGGACGGATGAGATGATCTTTGAGACACTCATCTGCGACACTTGGTGAAATTAGGGTTTCGAAGGAGGTGCGCAGGCACTGCTCTTCACCCTGATCGAATCCAAGCTTAGGAAACTATTCTGGGTTGGACGATCATACATGTGTGTAGATGTCGTGACGGTGTAGGCGCCTATACCTGACCGTCCCATAAAAACGTGATCTATGCCACTCAATTCGTCCGGCGAAGTTGAGTGGTCGAGATCGAATTGCGACAATAAATTAGTGCCGCAAAAGTTGCATCCCATACCTACTTCGAGCGGGCATTCCAAGATGACCAGGCTTGGTCGGTCTTGGCCGATTGCTCCAATGTGTAGGTGGTAGGCTGGTGTTCACGCCTATGTCTTACCGTCCCATGAAAACATGATCTAAGCCGCTCAATTCGTCCGAAGAAATCGAGCGGTTGAGATTAGTTTTCGGCTTGGGAGGTGCGACCACGCATGTTGGAGCGAACGATTTGGGACAGCCAGGCATGGTATGCCTTGGTTGATCAGGTGAGGGGATAGACGGGTCTACGGTGGTCATGTTAATATGACCGGACCTGCTTTGATCTAATCCCGGACCCTCCATTCGTGCCGGAGAAAATGGACACTCGTGAATCAAAACCCTAATTTTGGGCTTCAAGGCCGTGCGTCATGCTCCATTCAGGCGCACGATTTGGAATGACCAACCATGGTTGGTCTTGACCGATTAGTCAGGTATGTAGGTGGGCCCACGATGATTGTGTTGACATACTCCGTGCCTTTTGAATCTACACCTGCACCCTCCATCTACACCTGCGAAGATGGATGGTTGAGGCTGTTTTGCGACACATGTAATGTGCCGCAATCCCAAATTTAGGGTTTTCCATCCATACTGCTATGGTTTGGATGTTTTGGCAAGCTAGGCCAAGGGAGGCTGACCATGCGGGGTCCGCGTTGGTTCGTCAGGTATTCCATACCTGCTTGGGGCTTATGGAATCGATCTGGGCCATCCAATCAGGCTGGTGGAGTTGGATAGTCGTGATCATATGCAGACTGATACGGTCAGTCTAGATGCTCAATATGGCTAGTATAACACACCGAGAGTGGATCAATCGGGCTAGTATAACACACCGAGAGTTCAGCCTGTACGGGTATTTCGTACATGCTTTCATTATAATGCTTGGAGATTCGTGTTGCTCTGCTGAGAGCAACACTCAGTCGTCATGCCGCACTGATAATGAGTACAGGAAATACAAGGCTGTTGCGCATTAATTAATAATACTGGAAATTCACAAGGTATATGGGATTGTTGCTACATGCTCCAACCTGGATGAATTTCGTATTTTATTCACAGAATGGGAATGTTTCCACATGCTCCATCCTAAGTGAATTAATAAAGTGAATATCCATCACTCATTAATGGATTTATCTTACAAGATGTTAGCGCACAATTTTTTGGCTTTTACAATTTTATCCTTTAAATGAAAATCCACCATCAACACTACTTTAAATGGTCGTGTATTTATATCATCTCTAAAAAAACCTACAAATGCACCTACAACTAAGAAATGATCTTGTCAAACACATTATTGCGCGTCCTGGTAGAGGAGGCACGGAAGTGGACTTGTATAGTTTGGAGGGTTCAGATATGGAATACATGGTATTTCCATCATCAGAAGGAGATTATGATGATACAAACTTAGAATAAGAAGTTGTTCCTGGTTAAAACGAGGATGAAGCATTTGATTATTATGGAGATTACAACGACCAAATCCCAAATGACTTTGAACATGAAGTTGAACATGTTTATGCAGACGGACATGTGGGAGACAAATATGAACATGATTGAGATGACGATGAGGATTTTGGTGATGATGAGGATTATGACAATGATGAGGATGATGACGTTGAGGAGGACGATGATGATGAGGATTCTGACGATGACGATGATGCTCCGTACGATGATGCAAGTATGTATGATGATTATGATGTTGATGTTGAAGCATATGATGTATTTCACTGTTGTGTTTTAAGATTTCGAATGTTACATTCATATGTAATAACATACTTTTAAAAAATTTTGGGTGTCCAACAATTATGTATTCAAATGAATACGTTTATATTTGATGGCATTTGGTTTACAATTAGTAAAACCGTGAAGTTATTTAAATCTCCTTGTACAGTATACGGATATACATATCCATGAAATCTCTTTCTACAGTATATAGATTAGTATACTTATCCGTAAAATCTATTTCTATAGTGTATGGATATGTATATTTACCATGTATAAAGGATTCACACTCTCTTTAGAAATGAACACATTAGTTCGACCAACTCTGTTCTCCATCTTAAAAAAAAAACTTATTTTTGTCCTAGTTATTATCCACACCACTTTTCTTTCTTAATTACTAGTAAGGACACATGTGCAATGCACATGCTTGAATTTTTACTCATCCAACAATACTAAATTTGAAAGCCATGAATTTTTTTTCCTAAAACAAAAAATTTATTATTCTTATTTGTACTCGTTACGTAGATAATTGAAAGAGCTTTTCAACTATATAAATTTTAAAAAAATTCGGTGCATCTTTTGAAATATATTAAGTTTTTAAAAAATTTGGTCTATTTTTAAAATAATGGTATTTATTTAAATATGTAAAAAATAGGGACAACTAAGTAATTTAGGGGGTCTCCTACCAAAAAGAGCTCTTTTCTTTATATTAGTATATAAGGTAAGATGGTGAGTTATATTCCGGAGGAAGACGAATTGATAGTTAGTTTATGGGTTGAAGTTCATCTAGAGAATGAAGAAGAAGATGAACAACTAAATAACACAAACCTTTTGGAGCAGTTGCTGAAAAGGTTGACTATACATAACGGTAATCCGAATGAAAGCACATTTAAGTATCTGAAAACAAGGTTAAATGTTATAACTTCAGACGTGAAAGTATATGTAACAACACATAGATCGTTATATTTATTGAGGGATCCAGTACCTTTGGAAATCGTAAGAAACTTACCGGTTACCTATCCAACAATTTTTTGTGTAGGTGTATTGAATTTTTCAATAATTTAGTTGTAAATTGATATTGTTTTCTTTTGTTGTAGGAGAAATATGCTATGGACAAAAAAAGGTGGGGAACCTTTTAGATTTTTTAACTGCTATGTGATTTTGAAAAACAATTTCTCAGAATATAACTGTAGTTGCAGGATTTCCCACACTACACTCTTGTTAAGATTTTGCTATAATCAACTGTGAATTGAAGATGAAAAACGACACTTATTATTTTGGTTTCATAAATGTGTACAGAAATGGGAGAATTCAAGATTACAACTATTCTCTTGAAGTTTCTCTTTCCTCAAGACTTTCTTAACTCTCAAAAATACATCATCCTTTTCTGGACACATTGGGTCTATATTTATAGGGTAGTTACATAGTGGATGACAGCTAAGTTTTCCTCTTATTTCGGGTTGATTCTTCGATTGTACCGCGATTAGTTACAATGTTCACTCTCGCAAGTTTTGTAACCATCGCAGGACAAACATGCTTTTCTCAAGTTTTCTTCACTCGTCATTTATTACGTCGCTCTTTTGACTGACTTTGTGACACTCGCAAAGTGTAGTTTGAAGATCTTGCGGTGATGCTCGCTGGGAAATGTTTTTAATCTCGCAGAGAAGTATTGTAGCGATATTCTGGTCCTACATCTTGCCTCTTCTCATGTCTTCTTCGCAAAGTGAAGAGGATATGAGAATCTTCAATTCTTCAAATTGCTCTCAGCCTCTCTTCTTTCCATATTTTCTTCTCGACATTGCTCCGTTAATTTAGCTTTAACCGCCTACACGTGTTGTAAATTCATCTTTTTACTGACACGTCTTTATTCAACAGGTTATTCCCTTTTTCTTATAAAAGGTAGAGTTAAACTTCAGAACTAATTTTCTTCTTCTACTTCTCTATCTTCTTCATCTGTTTATTTTATCTTCCGTCTTCAACTTTTCTTCTTCTTCATATTCTCCTGCTACTGTTCTAATGGAATCATCAAGGTATGTTTTTTTATTATAATCTTTATTTGATTCAATTTTTACTCATATTCTTCGATCTTCTCTATTTGATCCTTCATAACTCCCGTATTATGTCTTCTCTTCAGTGGAACTATCCTTAACACCCAATCCTCAGGTCAAAACCCTAATGCTCGCAAAAGACCGACTGAGAAGAAGAAGAGAAGTTCTGAGAATGATAAGGTGGTAAGAAACACATCCTATTTCTTAATAACAATATTGTTGCCTCTGTTTCTTATCTAAGTTATTATTCGCAGAATGTCGAGAACATCGCTAATCCTCCCAAATGATCTCGTTATTTCAAAGATCTTGAGGCTGATTTCTCCATCCCCACATTAGCATCTGCAAGAGTTACCCCCACACCCTCGCAACTGGGTCCCCTTCCTTTTGCATGCGAGAACATTGTTGCCAACACCTCTACTTCTTTTGATTCATTGACAAATCAAGCTTCTGAAATTGTTGTGACTGAAGTTCCTTCTAGCCCTCTACTGCCTTCAACTGTTATTTTTCCCAACACTCCTCCTTATGATAATACAACCATCGCAAATGACTCAAATCGTCAACTTGCCCTTGTTACCACTTCACCCTCTTCATCTCTTCCTCCATCGAATGGAATCTTATCTGGAGTTGATATTGCTTTTAAAATTTTATCTAATATTTTAGACGATGCTAGAAAATCTTCTACCGACTCTCTCCAATATGAATCTTGCGAGACCTTACTTAAATATTTTGGCTCTGATAATACTGCTTCATGAGCATCTTTAGAGAATGAAGTTGAAACTCTGAGAAAAAGCCTTCAAGTCAAAACTTCTGAATGTGATACTCTGAACCATATGCTTCGCAACTCTTCTCTTAACTGCGAGAACCTTCGCATAAAAAATGACGAGATGAAAGGTACAATTTTCCTGCCTCGACCCTTTTGTTTTTCTGTTTTGCTTTCATATCCTTTGTACTCAAGTCTTCTTCTTAATTTCTTGATTCATATATTAGTTTCAAATCGGACTCGTTTCATGGAACGAATTAAATTTGAATCTATTGCTGACGAAGCTCGTGTTGAAAGAGATTCTTGGATGGACTAGTATAATAGATTAGATAATCTCTACACATATTCGATTGATCAAATATATAATCTTACTAATGAGAATAACCAACTATCACAAAGTCAAAATTTATTAAGTGACGAGATTACTCGTCTCTCATATTCGTTAACCAAGTCTAACTTGGCGGTAGAATCTTTATCAGATGAAAATAGAACTCTATCCTAAGAGAAACATAGATTTTCAAGCTTGATGGAGATTTCTTCACATCAATTGAGTAATCTAAAAAGAATATGTGATAATCAAGAACAATCTCTTCGTTCCCTTAAAGATGAACTCAAGGAGGTAACTGAATCATCCGCTGCTGAAAAGGATAAACTTATCAATGGTAGGTTAACTCTTAGTTTGAAGGCCAGTGAGCTTCAAGACCAATACTCTCAATTGAAGAAGTCTCATTCTTTACTAGCAAAGGAAAACTCGTATCTACGCACCAGAGAAGAAAACATGAAATCTTGTCTGAAGGGTGTGGTTGGCGATAAATTTGATGACGCTATGAATCAATGGGAAAACTGTTTCTTTATATTAATTCAAAACTTAACCTCGCAGAAAGAAGGTAGTTAGTTGACTGCCTCTCTTGTTGACCTTTCTGTAAAATTTTATGTTATATTTCTCGCAAAATCTTTGACTGAATGATCTTTTATCACTTTTGTTACTTGCAGAATCTGAAAGAAGTCTTCAATCCACCATCACTGATCTTACTGATAAATTGGATAAAGTTCGCAAAGAGAACAAGACTCTTACTTCCAATTATATTGAAGCTCGCGACAAAGCAGAAAGAAGGCTTGATTATCTCGAGTACTTCAAAAATATAGAGATTATGAATCGTGACAGAGGTTTCTTTCGCAAGGTTCACCTCAGTGTTGAAGTTCTCGTGAACGATATTCTGCTCTCCCATTCTCTCCCTCCTGTATATGTTCCTCCTTTGAAAGTTGATGACGATGAAACTCCTCTTCCCATGGATAAGGAATTAGAATTCACTGATGAAGAAAATACCACCCAAGAAGATAATGAAGAAGAGAGAAGTCATCCTAAAGAAGTATCTACAAGTGGTGATAAGAATACTGATGAAGCTGACAATCCTGGTGAATTTCTTTTTTGCTTTCTTTTTCTTATTCTTTCTTGCGAATAATATAACTTTTGAAATTTTGAGAACTCAACTTTTGATTTTGTTTACTTTGAATATCCTCAAGGAAGATAATGAAATATTATTTCTCCACTCCCATTCTTGCCCTTCATTATCTTTCTTGAAATGGTGAATTATTTTCTGTGTCTCCTTTCTGTGAACTGTGAAAATATGAATATTTCTGCGATGTAATGATTACAGCTGCGATATTCCGAAAATTTCTGAAACAGTTTACGATGTTACGAATCTACCTTCTTATATATTCTCCTGCGATGAACAAATATTTCCTGCATATTAAAATAGAATAGTTAATTTTTTAAGATTATTTTGTTGGTCTTATTTTTCTTTCCTAGTTAAAGGTCTTATTTTTCCAAAAAAAAAAAAATCCTTTCTGCGATAAAATCGCAGGACGTCTTTAGATTTGCATGTATTGACCCATTGATCTTGTCTTATCAATATTTTTTCAACATCTCTGCGAAAATATGATAAGTATAAATTCTCTTGCAAGAATTAAACCTTATGACATTGCCGTCTTGCGATGAAATCGCATGACGTCTTTACACTTTCATGTAAAAACCCATTGATATCATCTTAACTTTTTTTATTTTGGCTTGTTTCCTGTGTATAACTTTCGTCACGCGACAATATGACAGGCCTAAATGTTCTTGCGATCATAAATCCCCATGACATTGCCGTCTTTAGACACTTATCATCTCCCTAATGGAGGGTGCCGGCCTTATCTTCCCCCTGGTTTCTCCTTCAAGGAGGGAACATCGGCCATACAAGACTAGCTCCTCCCATACAGATTTTCCAACAACCAGTTGTTTTTCAAAGCCTCTTGTCCTTTATGCCTATATGGCTTATAATACAAGACTGCACCCTAAGTGGGGTTTTCTTAGGGCCGAGTGCATCATAGCCAAGACTTGCCAAGGATGGCCAGGGTAGTTTCGTACGCCCTGGGCACCCTTGACTCAACCATGTACCTCGGCGCCTTGGTCATACTCTGCACTCCATAGAAGAGTTCCTTAGTCGTTCAATCAGGGTATAACCTTATATAATTGGAAATCCAATATCCCTCTCCTGGATAGGTTTTCTTTAACCCCAACATCTGCATAACTCAGGTTCCAGCAGCAGTATAACCTTATCACTGAGTCATGTCAAGAGATACCCCCTTATATGACACACTATTAGGTCTTACATTTTCCTCTTGCGAAATTTTATTCGCGAACTAGGTTGCACGTCATATAGGTTCGTCCCATTCTATTAATCTCTGCGAAATTTTATCCGCCATTCTTGCGATTATGCTCGCAGTTCTTGCTTTTCTTTATTAGTAGGAGAACCTCGCAATCGTAATTTTTTTTTACAACGTACCTATATCTCTTATCTTGCATAAGTTGTCATTGATAATACTTTTTCAGATATAGTCTATTCCATGGTCTGTCAAGTCTTTGACCAACATCTCTCCCTTCAGGGTCCATTAGTTTGTATGCCCCGGCTCCAGCTATCTCTTTAATGATGTATGGCCCATCCCATTTTCTCGCCAACTTTCCACCATTCTCTCGCTGATAACTTGGTGTTTCTCGCAGCACTAAATCGCCAGGTTGAAATTCACGTTTCTTAACACGTTTGTTGTACTCGCGAGCTAATCTTCGCTGGTAATTTTCCATATGTTGCAAAGTTTTTTTCTCCTTTTTCTTCTAATTCATCCAATTTATTTAAAATCATTCCAACACTTAGATTTCTTTCCCAAGCCTCTCTTTTTGTTATAGGAATAGCTACTTCATTGGTAACATGACTTCAACTCCATATGTCAAACAAAAAGGTGACATTCCAGTAGCTTCTCGTCTAGTTGTATTGTAGGCCCATATTTCATTATGCACCTGTTCACACCATGCTCTATGGTATCCCTCTAATTTATTTTTTAAGATATATGTGATTGTCTTATTAGTTTCTTCAGCTTGACCATTTGCTTGTGGATATAGAGGAGTAGATTTTCCACACTTTATCTTAAATGCATTGAGTAGCAATTCTATATTTTGTCCTTCAAATTGCTTCCCATTATCAGACACCAACTGTGCTGGAATCCCAAATCTGCAAATTATATTCTCAAATATGAATGTAAAAATATCTTTATCGCGGATATGTTGTATTGCCTTTACTTCTCCCCATTTTGTGAAATAATCTGTTGCGACGATTAGGTATCTTCTTTGTCCAGAACCAGGCACAAATGGTCCCACAATATCTAACTCCCATTTCCCAAAGGCCATACAATTTTTGAAGACGATAATGGTGCTCCTGGTGCATGTATCTTCTTTCCATATCGCTGGCAATCTTCGCAACGCCTTGAGAGTTGTTTTGCATTTTCATGCATATATGGCCAGTAATAGCCTTGCATTTTTGTTCTATATGCCAAAGATCTTCCTCCACTATGATTTCCAGCATCACCACTATGTAACATCTTTAATATTTTTTGTCCTTCCTCCCTCGTCAAACATTTAGCGATGGTCCACTAAAAGATATGCGATATAGTATTCCTTCTCTTAGCTCATAATTGGTTGCCCTACTTTTTAATTTATGTGCTTCCAATCGATTTCTTGGGATTTATCCTCTTGCCAAATATGCATGAAGATCTACTCGCCAATCCGTAATGTTGTTCTTTAATTCCTCTTCGCCAACTTCAACCATCATCACATCTTCTTCTTCCTTTTCTTCCTTGTCTATCGCTGGTGTAAAAAGTGTTTGAATTTTTATGCATCTCGCAGTTGGATTTGTCATCATACTAGATATTAAAGCAAATGCATCTGCGAGCCTATTATCTTTCCTTGATATGTGTCTCCATTTTATTTTTGGAATTCTCGCAGATATTTCTTTGACTAACCTTTTATACTTTCTTAAAGATTGTTCATTTGTTGCGTATTCTCCTTTTATCTGGCGAATAACCAATTGTGAATCCCTGGTGATTCTAGCATTTTCCAACTTCATTTCTACTGCAAATTTTAAAGCATGAATCACGGCCTCATATTCTGTTTCATTATTAGTGGAGGTAAATTCCAATCTAAATGAAAAAGCTGATTTTTCTCCTTCTGTTGAAATAAAAAAAAATCCAATCCCATTTCCTTCCCCATTTGATGATCCATCCACTAATATATCCCATCTGAAGGGTTCTGTTAATAGTTCTTTTGGATCTCCATGTTCCTCTTCTACATCCACCATCTCTTCCATAGCTTCATCATCTTCTAAGGGAAATTCAGCTAAGAAGTCTGCGATAACTTGTGATTTTTGCGAGGATAAAACTTCATATTGAATATCAAAGTGTCCTACTTGTGCATTCCATCTCTCAACTCTGCCTGATCTTTTTGAATTTTTCATTACTGACTCAATTGGCACTTTTGTTAACACTTTGACCTTATGTGCTTGAAAGTAGATGCGAAGCTTAAAAGTTGCATGTACCAATGCTAGAATCAGTTTCTCAATCTTTGGATAATTTCTCTTTGCAGAATTGAACGTTTTGATGATGTAATAAATTGGTTTTTCTACCCCTGCATCTACTCGCAACAACACAACACTTAGCGCATATGTGGTTGTTGCGAGATAAATCAATAGTTCTTCTTCCGGTTCAGCTTTCTGTAAGATAGTTATGTTCATCAAATGTTCTTTTATCCCTTGAAAAGCCTTTTCACACTCATCTGTCCACTTGAATTTTGTTCTCTTCTTGAGTATATTGAAAAAATGTTTGCACTTGTCTGAAGATTGCGAAATGAATCTTCCTAGCGAGGCTAAGATTCCATTCAATTTTTGCACATCTTTTACCGTCGCAAGCGTTGGCATATCGCGAATTGCTTGTACTTTTTCCGGATCAACTTGTATTCCTTCTTTTGATACAATGTACCCTAGAAATTTTCCTGAAGTTACTCCAAGAGTACACTTATCGGGATTCACTTTAATATTAAATTACCGCATTTGATTGAAAATCTCTTTCAGATCTTGCACATGATTCTCAACTTCTTTGCTTTTGATCAGCATATCATCTACATATATTTCTAATGTTTTATGAATCCACTTTGCAAACACCTTCTCCACCATTCTTTGATATGTTGCACCAGCATTTCGTAAACCAAAGGGCATCTTTGTATAACAATATAATCCTCTTGGAGAAAAAAATGCAGTATGTTCTTGATCTTCTTCAGCGAGAGGGATTTGATTATATCCTTTATATCCATCCAACGATGATATTCTAGCATTTCCCGCCGCTGATTCAACCATCTGTGAGATATCTGGTAATGGAAAACTATATTTAGGACAAGCCTTGTTTAAATCATTGAAATCTATACAATTTTTTATCCCCTTGTTCTTCTTTGGGACCACTACCATATTTGTGATCCACTCTGGATATTTTTCTTGCCTTATAATTCCTGCGTCAAGCATCTTCTTCTATCTAAGAATGATATGTTGCTGCGATTTTCCTTATTTTTTGCTTAAATGGTCTTATATTTTTGTTGATTTATAATTTATGACATGCTATTGATGGATCTATGATAAGTGTAGATTACACCGTATTTACTATCTTTAGAGTTTATACTTTCTAATTTATGACATGCTATTGATGGATCTATGATAAGTGTAGATTACACCACCCAATCCAAGGAACCGGTTCCTACTTTTACTACTCCACCTCCTTTTCCTAGTCGTTTTGCTAAGTCCAAGAAGGAATCTCAAGATAAGGCACTCATGGATATCTTCAAGAAGATAGAAATCAACATCCCCTTCATCGAGGCCATCAAGAAAATGCCAAGGTATGCTAAGTTCATGAAGGAATTATGCACAAAGAAGGATAGGTTGCTTGATAATGAAATTACTAAAGTTGGCGAGAGTGCGTCGGCTATGCTTTTGAAGAAGATGCCTACAAAGTGCACGGATCCCGGTGGTTTCACGGTGCTAATTACTATTGGTAGGAAAAGGTTTGAACATGCTTTACTTGACTTGGGAGCTTCCATTAGTGTGATGTCGGCCGATATATATAACTCCTTGAATCTTGGACCGTTGAAAGAGACAAGAGTTATTATCCAATTGGCAAACAAGTCTAACATTTATCCAAAGGTACTTGTAGAAGACGTTCTAGTGCAAGTTAATGAGTTAATTTTTCCGGTGGATTTCTTTGTGGTGGATATGGACAACAATGCGAATCGGTCATCTACTTCTCTACTTCTTGGGAGGCCATTTATGAAGACCGCAAAGACGAAGATTGATGTTGATAAGGGTACACTTACTATGGAATTCGACAAGGAAGTAATACACTTCAACATATTTGAATCCATGCGCTACCCAAGTGATGTGCATTCCTCTTACTCCATTGATGTGGTTGGTTCATTAGCGTAACAAATGGTGGAATTGAATCAAGAGGATGAACTTGATGTGGTGTTGCAAAAGAGCATTGAATTGGACGTCCATGGCTTGTCTAACTTGGATGTTGAAATTTCCACGGAAATGGTGGAGATGTGTGGTGCTTTGACGGCATTACAAAAAGCTAAGGGTAATGTTTCATATATTTCTTTACCCGTGAATAATGAATTACTTGTACCATCTATTGTGAAGGCACCTAGGCTAGAGTTGAAGACACTTCCGGACCATTTGAAGTATGCGTTCCTGGGAGATGGAGATGAGCTTCCGGTGATTATTTCAAAGAACCTCACACCGGTACAAGAATACCGTTTGCTTAGAGTCTTGAAAGAGCACAAAATGGCTATTGGGTGGACAATTGCGTACATCAAAGGCATGAGTCCATGTGCATGCATAGGATTATAATGGAAGAGAATGTGAAGCCGGTACGTGATGCTCAACGTAGGATTAATCCTCCCATGATAGAGTTTGTGAAGAAAGAGATACTCAAATTGCTAAGTGCGGGGGTAATTTACCCAATTTCCGATAGCAAGTGGGTTAGTCCGGTATAAGTGGTGCCAAAGAAGTCCGGTGTTACGGTTGTTCGAAATCAAGACGATGAACTTGTTCCTACAAGAGTTCAAACCGGTTGGATAGTGTGCATTGACTATAGAAAGCTTATTTCCGCAACCCGGAAGGATCACTTTCCTTTACCTTTCATTGATCAAATGTTGGAGCGGTTAGCGGGGCATTTGTATTATTGTTTCTTGGACGGTTATTCTGGATACAACCAAATTGTGATTGCACCGGAGGACCAAGAGAAGACTACTTTCACTTGTCCGTTTGGAACGTTTGCATATATACGGATGCCGTTTGGTCTTTGCAATGCACCGGCTACTTTCCAAAGATGCATGGTAAGTATATTCTCGGATTACATGGAGCGCATTATCGAGGTATTTATGGACGACTTTAGTGTTTATGGCAATTCTTTTGATAGTTGTTTAGACAACCGTGAACTAGTTCTTAAATGATGCATAGACACAAACCTTGTCCTTAATTGGGAGAAATGTCATTTTATGGTAAACCATGGCATAGTACTTGGTCACATTGTGTCCTCTCAAGGGCTCGAAGTAGACAAGTCAAAGATAGATTTAATAAGAAACTTACAATATCCCACTTCGGTGAGGGAGGTTAGTTCTTTTCTTGGCCATGCAGGTTTTTATAGGCGGTTTATCAAGGATTTCTCCAAAATCTCCATGCCTATGTGCAAGTTACTACAAAAGGAGGTACCTTTTGACTTCAACAAGGAATGCAATGATGCTTTTGACAAATTGAAGGCAATGTTGACAAGTGCGCCGATTATCAAGTCACCGGATTGGAATCTTCCATTTGAACTAATGTGTGATTCTAGTGATTATGCGGTTGGAGCCGTTTTGGGTCAAAGAGTTGACAAGTTGTCCCATGTTAGCTATTATTGCACTAGAAACCCTGATTAGCGCCTCTCACTAGAATCGTTGTAGAATTCTAGTACGGACTCGGATTTTTATGGTCCGCCCTCCATTCCATACGGAAAAGAATTTCCTATCTCCCAACGCGGGAATATTTAGGTTTTAAGCTCGTTCGGAAGGAGAAAACATCCCGAAAGCAAAACCCATGAAGGAAATTGATACTTGTGAAGTATCGTGTTGTTTGTAGGCGCATATTGTATGCATGCGGTGCATTAAATATGCTTAACATATTTGAAGCCTACACAACCTTGATGAAAAGATTGCAAGTTGAAGTGACTCAACTAGCTATGTTCGAGGTCGCATGAGCGGGACCCACCTTGGCCGGTTATGCCATGGGGAAGTGTGGAGGATGGTGATCACGGTGATACCTTGTTTTCCACCTAACTCCCTTCCTAGGCTATTCATCCAAGCATGCGATCTTGGACGGACGAAATTGAAGGAGGAATAACCGTTGGATTAGGGTTTGGAAGGCTTGTGAGCTTCCTCTTTTACCCTAACGGTTTTATGCCTTGGGAAGCGTGCATGGAGTGGCTAATTGGTCTAGTAGGTAGGCGGGACGCCATTCTACACGCCCATGCCTGCAGGACGTCCATCGGAGCGATCTGGGTCGCCCATTCTAGCCTGCAATGATGGATGGTCGAGATTAGAACTGATGGAGGGGTCGTGACATGCCTCCCTTGGGCGTGCGTTCCGAGGAGCATGACCACTGCCGGTCTTGGCCGATCAGATAAGCGTGAAGTCGGGCCCTTGGTGGTCATGCTAGCATGCTCGGTCCCCTTTAAGTCTTCATCTTTGCCCTCCATCCAAGCCTGCGAAGATGGACGCTTGATATGTTTCTACGCCGCAAACCCTAGTTAGGGTTTCGGACCGGCCACTTTGGGCGATCGGTTTTGGGTGGCGTGCGCCTCTTTTGGGAAGGCCGGCTGTGCATGTAGAGATTATGGCCGATGGTGAGCATGTATATGCTTGCTCCATGGCTCTGGGCGCGATCCAAGCTATCCAACTGTGCCTGCGAAGTTGGATGGTCGTGATCGTTTTGGATCTTCTCAACCTGCATAAGGCGTTCCTAGCCTTGTTTGGGCAATCGGTTCTTGCTCCACGGCTTGCCTATGAGGGAGTCGGTCATGTAGGTAGAAATTGGGTCCGTCAATGGTGTACCATCACTTCACTACTTGCTTTAGGGTATAATCTAAGCCGTCCAACTATGCATGCGAAGTTGGACGCTCACGGTTAAAAGGAAACCTTGGCCGCATGACATGCCTTATTTGTCCGAATGGTTTGGGACAACCAACTGTAGTTGGTCTTGTCCGACGGGTTATGTGTGCAGGTGGGTCTGCGGTGATCATGTCGGCATGCTCTGGACCCCCTGAATTTATATCTATACCCTCCATCTATGCCTGCGAAGATGGACGGTTGAGATTGTTTTTGCGACACATGTAATATGCCGTTGTTTGTTTTTTAGCAGGCGGTACTAGCACGGGTAGTCTTTCCTGCGCTCAACGGGGCTAATATAACCCGCCGTCAAGTAGCATATGGGTGTTTGCATGTCGAACACAAGGCTTTAATTAAAGCATTGATAGTAATGTTGTAAACCTACATAAAATCGGGATGGTTGCCACATGCTCCGCTCTGGTAGGTTATAATTCTCAGGGATGGTTGCACATGCTCCAGTGAATTATTATGGTGAGAAGTATTCATCACCTGAAGGCTTTATCCTTTGCAGGACGTCACCTTACAAAAAATTGGCTTTTTACAATTTTAGCCTTTAAATAGAAATCCACCATTAACAAACCTATCAAAGAAATATTTTTTCTTCTTTTACTTCTTCGTCTTCTTCACCTCTTCATTCTATGCAAATTTTTTCTACCTGTAACTTTCTTCTTCTGCAAATTCATTTGATGCTGCTTCAATGGAATCTCCAAGGTATATGTTCTTCTGACGTTATTAAACTCGATTTTACTTGTCTAAATCATATTTATTCACCTTATTTGATATTTTTTGCTTTATTCTATATAACTCCCATACTATGTTTTATTTTCAGTGGAACTACATCCAATACTCAGTTTATCGACCAAAACCCTAATCTTCTCGAAGATTCACAACAAAAACTCACTGAAAAGAAAAGGAAGTCTGCGAGTCATAAGGTAGGAAAAAAAATTGTTTTCTTAATAACAATATTGTTGCCTCTGTTTCTTAACTATATTATTACTCGCAGGGTGATGAAAATGCTGTTAAACCTCGCAATAAATATCACAAAGCCAAGGCTCTTGAGATTGATATTACTATTCCCAAATTTTCATCTTCAAAATATGTTTCTACTACTTCGCAGATGGAACCTCCATCATCTATTTGCGAGAATATCATTATCAATACCCCCAATGCCATTAATCCTCCAATGAATGAGACTCCCAAAACTGTTATGAGCAAAGCTTCTTCCTCTCCTATTTTACTTCCAACCGTTACTTTTCCAGACACTCCACCTTCTGGTGATGCAACCATCACAAATGACTCAAATCTCCAACTCGCCATCATTACCACTTCACCCTCTGCACATCTTCCCTCATCTAAAGAAACATCAGTAGGGGTTGATGCTGCTTTTAAAGTTTTTTCTGACATTTTAGATAATGCCAGGAAATCTTCTACTGACCCTTTCAAATATGATGTCTGCGAGACTTTAATCAAATATTTTGGTTCTAATCGAACTGCTTCACGAGTGTCTTTAGAAAATAAAGTTGAAGCTCTAAAGAGAAGTCTCCAAGCCAAAACTTCAGAATGTGATATTCTTGATCACAAGCTTCGCAACTCTTTACTAGATTGCGAAAACCTTCGCGATAAAAACAAGGAGTTAAAAGGTATAGTTCTTCTGTCTCTGCCTATAATTTTTCTGTTCTAGTAGATTTTCATCTTTTCTGTACTCAATTTCCTTTTAAATATTTGGTTTGCCTATTTATCTTTAAATCAGAAACGATTAATGAATATATTTCAATTTGAGTCTGTCGCTGAAGAAGCCCGTGTTGAGAGAGATTCTTGGATGGATCAATATAATAGATTAGATAATATTTACACATACTCGATCGATCAAATAGATAATCTTACCAATGAGAACGATCAATTAGCGCAAAGGAAAAATCTGTTAAGTAGCGAAGTTACTCGCCTCTCATATTTGTTAACCCAAGATAACTTGGCGATGGAATCTTTATCAGATGAAAATAAAACTTTGTCTCAGGAGAAACGTAGCTTTTTAAAGAAGATGGCGATCTCCTCGCAGCAAATAAATATTCTTCAGAAAGTATGTAACGACCAAGAACAATCTCTTCGTTTATTAAAAGACGAACTCAAGGAAGCAACTGAATCTTCTGCCGCTGAGAAAGATAAATTTTTCAAAGGAAGGTTAACTCTAAGTTTAAAGGATAGTAAACTCCAAGATCAATATTCTCAATTAGAAGAATCTTACTCCTTATTAACAAAAGAAAATACTTATCTCCTCTCCAAAGAAGAAATTATAAAATCTCGCCTGAAGGGTATAGTTGGAGATAATTTTAATGATGCCATGAACCAATGGGAGAATTGTTTCTTAACACTAATTCAAAACTTAACTTCTCAAAATGAAGGTAGTCATTTTGACTGCCTTAATTGTTAATTTTTCTATTTAATTTCTCTGTAATATTTCTTGCGAGATTTTCATATGAATATTTTCTTGTCAATTTATGTTTCTCGCAGAATCTGAAAAAAGCCTTCATTCTACCATTTCTGATTTGACTGAAAAACTGGCTAAAGTTCGCAAAGAAAACGGAGTGCTCACTTCCAATCTTTTTCAATCTCGCGATTATGCAGAGAGGAGATATGACTATCTTGAATACTTCAAAAATATGGAAATTAGAAATCGTGATAAAGGTTTCCTTCGCAAGGTTCATCTTAGTGCTGAAGTTCTTGTGAATGATATTCTGATATACCAGTCTCTCCCTCCTGTATCCGTTGAGCCTCTAGAAGTAGATGATGATGAAATTCCTTTTCCCATTGATAATGATCTAATCTATTCAAGTGGTGAAGAAGATTCCTCTCAAGAAGAAGACCCAATAGAAGAAGAAAAAAGTCCTTCTAAAGAAGTAGCTACTGGTGGTGAAGCAATTACTGGTGAAAAGTTACATGAAGAAGAAACTCAAGCTGATCGTGACGCGAAGAATATCGACAAGGAGAATGAAGCTGGCGAGACTAATGGCAGGACCAATATTAAAGCTTGAGTTTTGTTTTTGTTTTCTTTTTCCTCCTCTTTCTTGCGAGCAATGTATCTTTATGCAACTGTGGAATTCAATTTTATTTCCGTTATTTTGAATATTCTCAAGGAAGATAATGATATTTTATTTATCAACTCCCATACTTTCCCCTCATTATCTTTCTTGTGATGAACAAATGTTTCCCGCATTTTCTCCTTGCGAATTGTGTTGCGAATAGTACTTGTGAAATTATGTATAATATTGCGATATTATGAATACATCTGCGAAATTATGAATAATCCTGTTGTGTGATTCTGAATAATGTTTCTAAGAAACTCTGAAGGATACTTGTTTCGCATCATCTCTTATGTGATAAACAAATCTTTCCTGCATTCTAAAAAGAAAATAGTTAATATTTGGGATTATTCTGTTGGTCTTATTTTGCCTTCCTAGTTAAAGGTCTTATTTTGCCAATTTTTTGTGTCTATGACAAAATCGCAGGACGTCTTTACATTTGCATGTAATAACCCGTTGATCTTGCCTTATCCGTATTTTGTCGATTTCTCTGCGATAATATGACAAGTCTAAGCTCCCTTGCGAGAACAAAGCCTTATGACATTGTCGTCTTGCGATGAAATCGCAGGACGTCTTTACACTTTCATGTAAAAACCCATTGATCTCATCTTATCTTTTTCTCATGGCTTGTTGCCTCTGTATAATATTTGTCACACGACAATATGACATGCCTAAATGTTCTTGCGATCATAAATCCCCATGACATTGTCGTCATTAGACACTTATCAACTCCCTAATGGAGGGTGCCGCCCTTATCTCCCCCTGGTTGCCCCTTCAAGGAGGGCACATCGGCCATACAAGACTAGATCCTCCCATCCAGTCTTAACAACAACCAGCTATTTTTGCAACCTCTTGTCTTTTATGCCTATATGGCTTATAGTTACAAGACTGCACCCTAAGTGGGGTTTTCTTCGGGCCGAGTGCATCATAGCCAAGACTTTCCAAGAATGGCTAGGGTAGTTTCGTACGCCCCGGACACCCTTGGCTCAACCGTGTACCTCGGCACCTTGGTTATAATCTGCACTCCTTAGAAGAGACCCTCGGTCGTCCAACCAGGGTATAACCTTATATAGTTGGAAATCCAAGGTACCTCCCCCGAATAGGTTTTCTTTAACCCCAACATCTCCATGACTCAGGTTTCATCATCGGTATAACCTTATCCCTGAGCCATGCAAACAGATACCCCCTTATATGACGTACTTTAGGTCTTACATTTGCCTCTTACAAAATTTTATTCGCGAACTAGGGTGTACGTCATAAAGTTTCGTCTCGTTCTTATATTTCTCTTGCGAGTATTGCAACTCTGATAAAATATCTTTTCTTTGACCTTCTCTTTATTTGCATTTCAACTCTTGTATAATTTTTCAACTTCATCTTTTTCATTCAAACGAAATATTCTTTTGAGACATTTTCTTCCACAAATCATTCATAAATTTCTTAAATTTCATCATTTTACCTTTTTACTTACCACTTTCTGCTTCTGCCTCTTTTGTTGTGTTTTGTTATTTTATCTCCATCTGCGAGATGCTCGCCATATACTGTTTGCAGCTCATGTTGATTTCGCAATGTTCTTTCCTTTCTCCGCTCTATTGTATCAACCATCAGCTTATCACCTCTTTTGTTTTGCTTGATGTTATGTTTACAATTTCTATTCCTCGTTGCTCTTTCTTCGCACGATTCCATGTCAATTTCATAACATTTTCTTCCCTCAATCAAATCTTTCTTTATAATTCCAACACCGCTGGGATGTGGAAACTTAATGCACTTGTGATAAGTTGATGCTACACCTAAGATTCCATGTAACCATGGCCTTCCAATCAAGGCGTTATATGGTGATTCTATGTCAACCACGCAAAATTGAACTTTGGAAGATAACCCCTTTAACGGAATCCGCATAGTAATTTCCCCTTTGGGCTTGTTGGCAGTACCATTGAAACCATAAATATTATAGGTTGACGGTATCAGATCCTCGTCTCTTCCACCATGGTTTTGTATGTATGATAAAATAAGATATCAACTGAACTTCCAGTATCTATTAGAACTCTGTTAATGGCCCAAGAATCTTCAGTTTCACCATTATCATTTTCTTCATCTTCTTCTTCTATTTGTTTTGGATTTATTTCTAATCTTACCACCAGTGGGTTGTCGTGCATCTCTCCAGGATATAATACATCTTGTGCAATGAAAGAAATAGTTTGCTTTTGCCACTCCTCTAATGGCGAGACTCTCGCAATATTCATTATATCTCTTCCATCCGCGTTTCTCGCGAAGACTCTGCTTAGAACGTTGTCGTGGAAATCCTCAATAATCTTGAATGAATGTATGATGGAATTATAGAACAAATTCTTCTCCTTGGCTCCAACCTCTATCACAAATGTTTCTGCTCCTTTTACAGTATTCACTCTGCGAATATCTGGTGCCGGTGGTAACTGCTGAGATTGCGGATGTCCTATTAGAAAATAATTTAATTTTCCCTGATCAATCATCCTCAAAATTATTCTTTTTACATTCCTGAAATCGTTTATTGAGTGACCATGAAAATTATGGTAAGGACAAAATTCTTGATTTCGATTATTCGGATGTGGTTCTTTTCCCATATTCCAGGGTGATGGTATATTTTCTATCAAAATGATAGCCTCCCAATTTTTTTTTCTATACTAGCATTTAGAGGGGGCATCTTAATTTCTTCCCATATTATCTTTTGACTCCCTTGCCCTCTAAAATTATTTTTCCTCTGACTACCATAAGTCTCTTACGGCTGATCAAGTCTTTGTATTCTATTATTTCCACCACGATTGTAATAATTCCTTTCCCTTTCATACTCCTATTGATCTCGAATTCCCATGGCTACTAACTTCTGCTGGTTTTCAATCACCACTTTCTCTTGTTGTGACTGCGTGGTGCTCGCAACATTATTAATCATTTTAGGAAGTAAACTTCCGTTAGCCGCTATTGAGCTGGTGTTTGCGACTGGATATGATTCCATCTCATTTTGTTTCTCCTCCAAAGAAATGTATTCTTCTTGTTGTTCTTGCATCTCAGTCATTGAGATGGTATTTTTGACTCTGAAAACTTGAACATATAGTAGATTGGTTGCGAACATAGCATTAATGAAAGATAAAATGAGGTATCTCTCAACCACTCTACCAGCCATTTCACTGCACATTGTTTTCCACCTTAATGTTAAGTGCTTCAAACTCTCGCCGACCCTTTGATTTAACCCAAACACATCTTCAATTCCTGGATGCGCAGAATTGTTACTTATGTATGCCCCTAAAAATGTGGTTTGTAGATGAGTGAAAGAAGTTATAGTATTCTTGGGTAAACCCTCAAACCATTTTAGCGCTTCGCCAGTTAAGCTTGACGCAAAATATTTGCACAACACAGTATCATGATTTTCCCACTGTAGCATACTTCTCACATAAGATTTGATGTGTTGAATGGCATATGTAGATCCATCAAAAATACTAGTTAATGCTGACAAGTTGCATTTTGGGGGTATTCCTCCTAATTGTACTTCTTGAATGAATGGAGTTTTTGCAGCTTCTTCAATCGCCTCATCAAGTTGTCTTCTGCCTCCTTCTCTTCTATCATTTAACATTCCCTCATTTCTGCTAATTCTCTTAAAACTTGTTCATTCCCAACTGAATTTTGCTCCATTGGCCTTTTCAGTGCAGATTCTCTTCTCCTGCGTTCTTGGCTATCTTGTGTTGCGAGATTTTGATTTCCATCTCCATTATTTTCTACTTGTATTTATCCGCTATCTTCTCTCACATTTCTTTCGCGAATACGCACACCGTTATATCTCTTATTTTCTCTTCTGCGATTTTCTTCTGCTCTCCTTTGCACCCTATCGTATTCTTCGTTAATATTACCAATATTGCGGTTCTGTTCTCGTCTTCTTTCTCGATTGTCATGATTATTCTGGCGAATTTCCTCTTGGAATTCTTGCTCTTCTACCTCTGCTCTCAATCTTTCCCTCTCGTAAGCTAAGCGTGCTTGTTCAACGTAATGTCTCTCGATTTCTATTTCAATTATCTGATGATTTCTTAGAGTTTCTATTCCATGCAATATCCTTCTTCCTTTCTCTTGATATTCTTCACCATCTTGGTTATTTCGTGCTTGAAGCTGTTCATTTTCCTGCTTTCTGTTGTTTGGTTAAATTTTACCTTGTGGTATGTAGCGATCTTCCCTTATTTCTCTCCTTTCGCGACGTCCTCCATTTGGATCATGATTTTCTTCTTCAATATTTGTTATAGGTGATCTTCTTCTTATCTCACTTCTAATTGTTCTCGAACTTGATCTCGTTGTGCTTCTTGATCTTCTATTTTGTAACCTCATATTTCCCATTCTCAATTCATGGTTTTGTCTTGCCAAATTTGCACGTTATTCCACCTTTAATCTCCTTTCTTCTTGTATTATTTGTCTTAAAACCTCTACTATTTCATTTTCATCATATCCATGTATTAATCCTCCATTTACTTCTTGATTTTTTTCCCTCTCGTCTTTCATCTCTTAATTGTCGATTTTCTGGTTCTTCTATTGAATCTGATCGCCAAGTATGCACACTTACTCTATCATAATCCACAACTCTATCTTGCATTGGTGTTTGCTGATTTTGGTGTCGAACCTGATTTTCTCCATCATCCCTCGTTCTATTTATTCTTGTTCTTACCCTTTAAGATTCTCCTATTTCATCTGTTTCTCCACCTGCAAGTCTTTTACTCCTCCTTACGGTTGTTGGTGGTTCTGATGTATTTCTTCTTCTTCTAGCCATTAATCTTAGTAAACTATTGGATATTGCGTAAGATCTTTCACTAATTGTTCCAAATTCCTTCCAATAACAATGTTAATTTTTATCTTTTTCTTCAAATATTCATCAATTCACCCCTCCTTCTAGCTCCAAGATATAGTTGCAGGAAAACCTACACTACACCCTTCACAAGAATTCACAATAATCAACACATATTTGAAGATTAAAGACAACACTTTATTATTTCATTCTCAGAAATGTTTACAAGAAATAGATGAGATCAAGAATACAATCACTCTCTTGAATTTTCTCTCTCCTCAAAACTTTTTTAGCGTTCAAAAATTCATCATCCCTTCTCTGAATCTACTGGGTCTCTTTATATAGGGTAATTACATAGTGGATGACAGCTAAGCTGTCCTTTAATTTCGGATCTGGTTTGCGATATTATCTCATTAGTTATAATGTCAATTCTCGCAAGCATTGTAACCATCGCAGGATAATCATGCTCTTCTCGTGTTTCTTCATTCTTCAGCTATTACGTCACTCTTTAAATTATCTTGTGATACTCGCAAAGTGTTGTTGAAGAACTCGCGGAAGTGTTGTTAATCTCACAAGAGTAATATCATGGAGATATTCTGGTCCTACATAGAGAAGGAAAAAGGAATGTAGGGTTTTGAAACCTTAAAACAGGTTCGTACACGACCAACTCTCAACCCTATCAAGAGTATAATTGTCGAAAGTACCCTTTCTTTTGTTTGATAGACAAAAAGAAGGAAAATCTAAGAAAAGAAGAAAAAAACTTTTCTGAAAGCCTGAAGGATACAAAATCATTGTCTCTTTTGATCAGGCACATGAGACAAGATTTCAAAAACAACACAATCAAGTTGCATTGTGGTGAACAACAATTTGTCCACCATTTTCCTATTGAGAGGAATTCACAGACTTTTGTCTATCAAAATGACTTGACCATACTTTCTTCTCAACTGGTCTAGTCATATCCTTGGAAACTAATTTCTTAGACGAAAATAAAATCCTACATACCTCAGCGGTCTTCAGAGCAAGTTTAAGCTTCCTTGCTAAATGATTTTCTCTTCGTTGAAGTTTGTTGGCGTGCCTTTGTTTATGTTTGAACCTGTAACACCTTCAAAGTTCATGACCCTTTAAAGAACAATATAAACACGTCAAACTAGGATAAAAATTAGGCTTTTGAGATGTCCAAAAAGCTAGGCACATGGTGGAACCTGAAACATTACACACAGAGTTTCCAAAGGATGGGTCAACTTTATCTTCCAGAATAATTGAATTATCTTTTGAAAGAATATCAAGATTGATGTATGTATTGCTACAATTATCAAAATCAATATTTTCACCAAAAAGTGCAACACTTGATTCTTGTCTTCATTAGAATCATAGTTGTCATACATTTCATCAAGAGTTGCTGCAAGACCTTTGTTCCCAGTGTATTTTCTATGATTTGGACACTCGTTTGCAAAATGACCAAATCCCTAACACTTAAAGTACTGAGGCATATCCTCATCATCGGTTTCATCAATATCCCTATTTTTAGGAGGAACATGATTATGAGGTTTGACTGATACCTTAGGATTATCTCTGGAGAATTGTTTACTTCTCTTCAATAGAAGATCCCTAAACTGTCTTATGATCATCGAGACTGATTTGTCAAGATATTCATCTGATGAATCTGTCCCAGAGTGATCATCTTCAGAGATATACACTTTTTTACTTTTGTCAAGTAATTTAGTGTCCTTTAGTGCTTTGAACGCAACATCCTTAGATTTGGATGAATGTTCGTGATCAAAGATCTTAAGCTTTCCAACCAGCTTGTTTTTGGAGAGATTATCAAGGTTATTTCCCTCAACGATGGCATGCTTCTTAGAATAGTATCTAGATGGTAGCAATCTGAGATTTTTCATCACAATGTCCTTTTCAAGAATAGTCTTACCCAATGCAAAAGATGCATTAAAAATTTCAGACACTTTGTGATTAAACTCATCAAATGTTTCTTCATCTGCCATACGAAGGTTTTCCCAATCAGAATTAAGGATTTGAAGCCTAGCTTCCTTTTCACTGGAATTACCTTCGAATATGGTTTCTAAGATATCCCAAGCTTCTTTAGACTTAGTGCAATTTGATACATGATGCTGAAGACTTGAGGTAATGGCATGTATGATGGCATTCAAACCGTCGAAATTTTGATTTGCATCAAGTATCTCGGCAGAGATGTATTCACCAATATTCTTGGGAACGTTTACATCTCCAACTGCCACAATGGTAGGATCATAGCCATTAACAACATATACCCATGATTGAAAATCACGCGCTTGAAAAAAAGCTCGCATATCAATTTTCCACCATAAGTAATTAGAGCCATCGAAGACTGGTGGTACGTTTATTGAGATGGCACCTCTGTCCATAGAGTCATATCACTACAAACACATACTGATAAGGTCTTTAACGTGTTTGCCTGCTCTGATACCAATTGAAAAAGCGGGGTTCTAACAACCACCACCAATATTTCGAATTAGCAATCTGTATGGACAAACTCCAATATACTTTCTAGAGAATCCACTAGACAGTTTGACACAATCAATAGAAAATTATATCAAAGAGTTTATATCTCTATCTCTCGATTAAAATCTTACTCAAGCAAACTGCGAGTCTCAATTTAAATACAAGAGAGATAAACTTGGATGGTACCAAAGACCAATATCCAAGTGTCAATCAATTTAAATCAACAACCAGAAGGTCGGATATTACAATTGATTGAACAATGCACAACCTGTATTATTTCAATTATAAAACAAATATAATACAGAAAAGAAATAACACAGACACCAGGATTTTATTAACGAGGAAACCGAAAATGCAAAAAATCCCCGGGACCCAGTTCAGATTAAACATACATTGTATTAAGCCGCTACAGACACTAGCCTACTCCAAGCTAACTTCGGTCTGGACTGTAGTTGAACCCCAATCAATCCCACATTGATCCAAGGTAAAGTTATGCTTCTACGCCTCTGATCCCAGCAGGATACTACGTACTTTATTCCCATAGCTGATCTCACCCACAAGTAAGAGTTGCTACGACCCAAATAAACAAATCTGTATCACACAAAAAAGTCTACGGTAATAGATAAAGCTGTCTTCCGCGAATATACCTACGAGTTTTTGTTCCATCTTTTGATAAATCAAGATGAACAAGAACCAATTGATAAACCAGACTTATATTCCCGAAGAACAGCTCAGTATTATCAATCACCTCACAATAGTCTTAATCGACACAGCGAAAAAAGATATTGTGGAATCACAAACGATGAGACGAAGATGTTTGTGATTACTTTTTATCTTGCCTATCAGAGATAAAAATCTCAAGCCAATTATTACAATTATACTCGTACTATAGAAAGAGCAAGATCAGATCGCACAACTATAATAAAAGTAGTATCGGTCTGGCTTCACAATCCCAATGAAGTCTTTAAGTCAGTAACCTGGTTTAGAAGAAGAAACCAAAGGTTAAACTATGCAACTAGTATCACACGTAAGGTGTGGGGATTAGGTTTCCCAGTTGCTAGAGTTCTCCCTTATATAGTCTTTTAAATCAGGGTTTGCAATCAATGTTAGCTTAGTAACAAAGCATTCAATATTCACCGTTAGATGAAAACATGATTAGATTCAAGCTAATATTTATCAACGGTTAGATCAAAAACATAGCTTGTTATACACACATGAAATGCACGTTTGTAGGTTTATGAAAACCGTACCCAAACTTGTACATTAGTTGGTTCAAGAATGGTTAACCAAATGGCTAGCCATATGATAACTTTCATATCAACCATATTCTTCTTCACGGTAACTAGTTTAAATGACTCAAATGAACTAGTTAGAGAGTTGTTCAATTGCAAGGAAATCTCATGTACTACACAAGACACAATTGAAGCAAAAATGATTTGATTCACTCGAATCGTTTCATGAACTATATAGCCACAGTTTTCAATAACATTCCTTAGTTTATAAAGATAAGTTCACAAACATCGTTTTTAGACATAACCTACTCAAGTTATGGACAACCACACCCAATATTTCGAATTAGCAATCTGTATGGACAAACTCCAATATACTTTCTAGAGAATCAACTAGACAGTTAGACTCAATCAATAGAAAAGTATATCAAAGATTTTATACCTCTATCTCTCAATTTAAATCTTACTCAAGCAAACTGCGAGTCTCAATTTAAATGCAAGAGAGATAAACTTGGATGGTACCAAAGACCAATATCCAAGTATCAATCAATTTAAATAAACAACCAAAAGGTCAGATATTCTAATTGATTGAACAACGCACAACCTGTATTATTTCAATAATATAACAAATATAATGCAGAAAAGAAATAACACATACACCATAATTTTGTTAACGAGGAAACCACAAATGCAGAAAAACCCCGGGACCTAGTCCAGATTAAACATACACTGTATTAAGCTGCTACAGACACTAGCCTACTCCAAGATAACTTCAGTCTGGACTGTAGTTAAACCCCAATCAATCTCACACTAATCCAAGGTACAGTTATGCTCTTACGCCTCTGATCCCATCATGATACTACATACTTGATTCCCTTAGCTGATCTCACCCATAACTAAGAGTTGCTACGACCCAAAGTCTAAGACTTTAATAAACAAATTTGTATCACACAGAAAAGTCTACGGTATTAGATAAATCCGTCTCCCACGAATATACCTATGAGTTTTTGTTCCGTCTTTTGATAAATCAAGGTGAACAGGAACCAATTGATAAACCAGACTTGTATTCCCGAAGAACAACTTAGTATTATCAATCACCTCACGATAGTCATAATCAACGCATCGAAAAAAGATATTGTGGAATCACAAACAATGAGACGAAGATGTTTGTGATTACTTTTTATCTTTCCTATCGGAGATAGAAATATCAAGCCAATTATTACAATTGTACTCGTACGATAGAAATAACAAGATTATATCACACAGTTACAATAAAATTAGTATCGGTCTGGCTTCACAATCCCAATGAAGTATTTAAGTCGTTAACCTGGTTTAGAAGAAGAAACCAAAGGTTAAAAGAGAATCGACTCTAGATATGCAACTAGTATCACACGTAAGGTGTGGGGATTAGGTTTCCCAGTTGCTAGAGTTCTCCCTTATATAGTCTTTCAAATCAGGGTTTGCAATCAATGTTAGCTTAGTAACAAAGCATTCAGTGTTCACCGTTAGATGAAAACATGATTAGATTCAAGCTAATATTTATCAAACGTTAGATCGAAAACATAGCTTGTTATACACACATGAAATGCACGTTTGTAGGCTTGTGAAAGCCGTACCCAAACTTGTACATTAGTTGGTTCAACAATAGTTAACCAAATGGTTAGCCATATGATAACTTTCATATCAACCATATTCTTCTTCACCGTAACTAGTTCAAATGAACTAGTTAGAGAGTTTTTCAATTGCAAGGAAATCTCATGTACTACATAAGAAACCATTGAAGCAAAAATGATTTGATTCACTCGAATTGGTTCATGAACTATATAGCCATGATTAGAAATAGCATTCCTTAGTTTATAAAAATAAGTTCACAAACATCGTATTTTGACATAACCTACTCAAGTTCGCGGACTTAAGTTCCCAGATGGAGTTCACAAACTCCAGTAGAAATTCTCGGGTTTGAGAACTTCGCCAGTTCGCGGACTGGGTTCGTGGACTGAAGCTCACGCACTTCTCCGGTTCTTTTATCAACAAAGTTCGCAAACTTTGGTTCAATAAATAAGGACTTATACACATATGTGTTTCCACAACAATGCTTATATCCTCCTTTGGTTATATTGTCTAAACTCTAATTTCAATCATTGAAACATTCTCAGAGGACGTTATATAGTTGTTATTCACAAACCAGTTTTTTTCAGAGAAATTTTCAAAGTGATTGAAACTTAACATGACTTTCGTCACTAGGTAAAGATGAACTTGGCTAAAGCGAAAGCTTTACCAACACATATTTCAAGAAATAGATAGGCGAGGTATACTCGGCTCTAAATACCAAATATGTATAATCTTAGTTTATACAGCAAAACGACTTTTGTCTCAAGATAGGAGATAAATAGACTTTTGAGTGATAGATAAGTTCAAGTCTCCACATACCTTTTAGTTGATGAAGATCAACCAGTTCTTTGAGTAGTTCTTCGTCTTGTATGATGATTACCATGGAGTTCTTGAGCTCAACTACACTTTCTATCCTAGTTCGAGACCTTAGCTATAGTAGACTAGAAATCAAGACTTATAGTTTTGATCACTAATATTGACAAACATGCTTGAGATAGCAACGCATGCGAGTTCGACCGAGCAATGCTCTAACAATCTTCCCCTTTGTCAATTTTAGTGACAAAACTATCAATACATATGGAATACAATAAATATATAAATAAACTTTGTAGCTCCTATTCCACATGTTTAATCTTCAACATTACTCGGAATCTTCGTCACTTCCAAGTACTCCAATGATCCCAAAGGTTGTAAGTTTAGCATCATCGTTTTTGAAAATCCATAGCTATAAAAATGAGAAAACAAAAGTTCTCAGTGTCATAGTATCATTACACAGCGTCAAAGTCCAATTGCATCACAACTTCAATAACAATACTATGGTGATATGTCACTCCCCATTAGTCAATACTCCATTTCACATGGAAACCACTCCCCCTTACATAATGATCCGAAAACCATATGTATTTGTAGTGTGAACTACATATTATTTCTCCTCCTTTTTGTCAACAAAATTGGCAAAGGTACAAGAATGAGATTCTAATGAAATTTCCGTAAGAGACGTTTCATGACCAAAGGTAAGTATATATCATCTTGTTTAGATGCAATCATAAATCTGGAGCTAAATTCATTCATCAAGGAGTTTATAAAGATACAAGATGACCCCTATAATATTCCATAGCCGCACTCCCCATAAAGATTTGGCAATTAAGCACAAGTTCAATTAAGAACTCTCCCGCATAATATGTCATTCCCGAAAGAACATCAAGAACGACCTTAATTTCATAAGAAAAGAAGGATTCCTTTGGACATAAAAAATCACATACAAGTATGAATTTGAATCCAAAAATATTAAATTAACCTCAAGCGAACTCATAATTAATTTAACCAAAATTGTTCAACACTAGTAATCTTATGGAGACTTAAAAAAATCAATCAGATTAATCACAAGAGAACCCATAATTAATCTAATCGGAATACACAACTAAACTAATCACAAGAGTAATCAATTTAATTGTTTATACTCACATAAGAAAACTTATGGAGTCATAACTAAATAACCAAACAAGATGATTAATTTAGATCAATATGCTCGACATAAAGTACCTTTCGGAACAACAACTAAGCTAGTCATAACAATAATCAACTTTGGTTGTTTAGTGCTCAACATAAGACACATTATGGAGACTCACAGTAATACACAAAAAATGGATCAGGGAAGATCAATTACTGCGGAATACACAAGGATTAATTCTATTTTCCATCACCATTTGCATAATGACATATAATAGACATAATCCTTGAAAACAAAAGATTTTAACCTATCTTCCATCAAAAATTTGACATAATAGGCTTAACTTTTGTATTTGTCAAAAGTCAATTCATTCTTTTAAGCATATAACTCATGAACGACTTTACTTTAGACAAGGTATGGGACAATCAAGTTCACGAACGCAAACGCACATATCCCATAACAATATTGCAATATATAAAATAATAAAGATTAATACTGCAAAAATCATCTTCCAAACAAGTTTAGAATTTAAACCAATAAATCTAAAAACATGAAGATGAAAACGTTGGACATAGCTATGTGTAATCACAATAATGGCTATTCCAAACTCTAGTTATTATTCTAAACAAAAAAAAAAAGAAAAATAGAAGATTTACTAGGAAATAAGAACTTTAAAGAATTCTTTATCGTCCCCGAACTCTTTGTCGTCAACCGCCATTGGAACATAAGGTTCATTAAGGTAGGAGGTTATATCAATAAACCTTCTTGGCTGATGTTGTCGATCCAGTGCCTTCTGAATCTCATGAGTCTTATACACAAAAGCCTTTATTTGTTGAATCTCCTTTTGCATCTCCTTCAACACTTCAAGAACATCAGAAAACTTCTGAGAATTTGAATGAACGTCTCTTGGCTTCCTCACATTCCTTATTTTTATTTTCAATGTTGGAGCTAGCGGAGATTTTTTTTTTCCTTCATGATTTATGGCTTAACAATCAAATTAACATCCTTTCCATCAGAAGACATCATGTTTGGAGTATCCATAAGCATATGGGTTTGTGAGAGGAAATCACAAATTGCTCAACAAGTAGTCTTGAGAAATAAGGAGGTTATAGAGAAGGAAAAAGGAATGTAGGGTTTTGAAACCTTTAAACAGTTTCGTACATGACCAACTCTCAACCCTATGAAGAGTAGAATTGTCGAAAGTACCCTTTCTTTTGTTTGATAGACAAAAAGAAGGAAAATCTAAGGAAAAAAAACTTTTCCTAAAGCCTGAAGGATACAAAATCATTGTCTCTTTTGATCAGGCACATGAGACAAGATTTCAAAAACAACACAATCAAGTTGCGTTGTGGTGAACAATAATTTGTCCACAATTTTCCTCTTGAGAGGAATCCACAGACTTTTGTCTATCAAAATGACTTGACCATACTTTCTTCTCAACTGGTCTAGTCATATCCTTGGAAACTAACTTCTTAGACGAAGATAAAATCCTACATACCTCAGCGTTCTTCAGAGCAAGTTTAAGCTTCCTTAGTAAATGCTTTGCCCTTCGTTGAAGTTTGTTGATGTGCCTTTGTTTGTGTTTGAACTTGTAACACCTTAAAACTTCACGACCCTTTAAAGAACAATATGAACACATCAAACTAGGATAAAAATCAGGCTTTTGAGATGTGCAAGCAGCTAGGCACATGGTGGAACCTGAAACATTACAAACAGAGTTTCCAAAGGATGGGTCAACTTTATCTTCCAGAATAGTTGGATTATCTTCTAAAAGAATATCAAGATTGATGTATGTATTGCTACTATTATCAAAATCAATATTTTCACCAAGAAGTGTAACACTTGATTTCTTGTCTTCATTAGAATCATAGTTGTCAGACATTTCATCAAGAGTTGTTGCAAGACCTTTGTTCCCAGTTTATTTTCTACAATTTGGACACTCGTTTGCAAAATGACCAAATCCCTAACACTTAAAGCACTGAGGCATATCCTCATCATCAGTTTCATCAATATCCATATCTTTAGGAGGAACACAATTATGAGGTTTGACTGATGCCTTAGGCTTATCTCTGGAGAACGGTTTACTTCTCTTCAATTGAAGATCCATAAAATGTCATGTGATCATTGAGACTGATTTGTCAAGATATTCATCTGATGAATCTTTCTCAGAGTGATCATCTTCAGAGATATGCACTTTTTTACTTTTGTCAAGTAATTTAGTGTCCTTTAGTGCTTTGAACGCAACATCCTTAGATTTGGATGAATGTTCATGATCAAAGATCTTAAAATTTCTAACCAGTGTATTTCTAGAGAGATTATCAAGGTTATTTCCCTCAACGATGGCATGCTTCTTAGAATCGTATCTAGATGGCAGCGATCTGATAATTTCCATCACAATGTCCTTTTCAAGAATAGTCTTACCCAATGCAAAAGTGCATTAACAATTTCAGAAACTTTGTGATTAAACTCATCAAATGTTTTTTCATCTGCCATACAAAGGTTTTCTCAATCAGAATTAAGGTTTTGAAGCCTAGCTTCCTTTTCACTGGTATTACCTTCGAATACGGTTTCTAAGATATACCAAGCTTCTTTAGACTTAGTGAAATTTGACACATGATGCTGAAGACTTGGGGTAATGGCATGTATGATGGCATTCAAACCGTCGGAATTTTTATTTTCATCAAGTATCTCGGCAGGGATGTATTCACCAATATTCTTGGGAACGTTTACATCTCCAACTCCCACAACGGTAGGATCATAGACATTAACAACATATACCCATGATTGAAAATCACGCGCTTGAGAAAAAGCTTGCATAGAAATTTTCCACCATAAGTAATTAGATCCATCGAACACTGGTGGTACGTTTATTGAGATGGCACCTCTGTCCATAGAGTCATATCGCTAAAAACACATGCTGATAAGGTCTTTAACGTGTTTTCCTGCTCTGATACCAATTGAAAAAGCGTGGTTCTAACAACCACGCCCAATATTTCGAATTAGCAATTTGTATGGACAAACTCCAATATACTTTCTAGAGAATCAACTAGACACTTAGACTCAATCAATAGAAAAGTATATCAAAGAGTTTATATCTCTATCTCTCGATTAAAATCTTACTCAAGCAAACTGCGAGTCTCAATTTAAATACAAGAGAGATAAACTTGGATGGTACCAAAGACCAATATCCAAGTGTCAATCAATTTAAATCAACAACCAAAAGGTCGGATATTCAAATTGATTGAATAACGCACAACCTGTATTATTTCAATTATATAACAAAAATAATGCGGAAAAGAAATAACACAGATACCAGAATTTTGTTAAATAGGAAACCACAAATGCAGAAAAACCCCGGGACCTAGTCCAGATTAAACATACACTGTATTAAACCGCTACAGACACTAGCCTAGTCCAAGCTAACTTCTGTCTGAACTTTAGTTAAAACCCAATCAATCTCTCACTGATCCAAGGTAAAGTTATGCTCCTATGCCTCTGATCCCAGCAGGATACTACGTATTTGATTACCTTAGTTAATCTTACCCACAACTAAGAGTTGCTATGACCCAAATAAACAAATCAGAATCACACAAAAAAGTCTACGGTAATAGATAAATCTGTCACCCACGAATATACCTATGAGTATTTGTTCCGTCTTTTGATAAATCAAGGTGAACAGGAACCAATTGATAAACTAGACTTATATTCCCGAAGAACAGCTCAGTATTATCAATCATTTTACAATAGTCATAATCGACGCAGCGAAAAAATATATTGTGTAATCACAAACGATGAGACGAAGATGTTTGTGATTACTTTTTATCTTGCCTATCGGAGATAGAAATCTCAAGAAAATTATTACAATTGTACTAGTACGATAGAAACAACAAGATTATATCACACAGCTATGATAAAAGTAGTATCGGTCTGGCTTCACAATCCCAGTGAAGTCTTTAAGTTGTTAACCTGGTTTAGAAGAAGAAACCAAAGGTTAAAAGAGAATCGACTCTAGGTATGCAACTAGTATCACACGTAAGGTGTGGGGATTAGGTTTCCCAGTTGCTAGAGTTCTCCCTTATATAGTCTTTCAAATCAGGGTTTGCAATCAATGTTAGCTTAGTAACAAAGGATTCAATATTCACCGCTAGATGAAAACATAATTAGATTCAAGCTAATATTTATCAACCATTAGATCGAAAACATAGCTTGTTATACACACATGAAATGCACGTTTGTAGGCTTGTGAAAACCGTACCCAAACTTGTACATTAGTTGGTTCAAGAATAGTTAACCAAATGGTTAGGCATATGATAACTTTCATATGAACCATATTTTTCTTCACCATAACTAGTTCAAATGACTCAAATGAACTAGTTAGAGAGTTAATAAATTGCAAGTAAATCTCATGTACTACACAAGACACAATTGAAGAAAAAATGATTTGATTCACTCGAATCGGTTCATGAACTATATAGCCACAGTTTGCAATAGCATTCCTTAGTTTATAAAGATAAGTTCACAAACATCGTTTTTAGACATAACCTACTCAATTTCCCAGACTAGGTTCGCGTATGGAGTTCACAAACTCCAGTAGAAATTCTCAGGTTTGAGAACTTCGCCAGTTCGTGGACTGGGTTCGTGACTGAGTTCGCGGACTGAAGCTCACGCACTTCTCCGGTTCTTTTGATCAACAAAGTTCGCAAACTTTGGTTCAAGAAATAAGGACTTATGCACATATGTGTCTCCACAACATTGCTTATATCCTCCATTGGTTATATTGTCTAAACTCTCATTTCAATTATTGAAACATTCTCAGATGACGTTATATAGTTGTTATTCACAAACCATTTTTCGTCAGAGTAATTTTAAAAGTGATTGAAACTTAACATGACTTTCGTCACTAGGTAAAGATGAACTTGGATAAAGTGAAAGCTTGACCAACACATATTTCGAGAAATAGATAGGCGAGGTATACTCGGCTTGAAATACCAAATATGTATAATCTTAATCTATACAGCAAAATGACTTTTGTCTCAAGATAGGAGATAAATAGACTTTTGAGTGATATATAAGTTCAAGTCTCCACATAAATTTTAGTCGATGAAGATCCACCAGTTCCTTGAGTAGTCTTTCCTCTTGTATGATGATTGTCATGGGGTTCTTGAGCTCAACTACACTTTCTATTCTAGTCCGAGACCTTAGCTATAGTATACTAGAAATCAAGACTTATAGTTTTGATCACTAACATTGACAAACATGATTGAGATAGAAATGCATGCGAGTTCGACCGAGCAATGCTCTAACATTACGAGATCCAAGAGATGTAAGGATCACAACTGAAGCTGAGTTGCTAGGAGGGTTGATTAGGTCTCAACTACATTTCAGCCCGAAGTATGATATTAAGCTGAAATGCTCGGTGGCTATTTGTTATAGCCCATTCGCTCTTCAGGCCACTTTATAGCTTCCAAGGCACTCCCTTCTATTCATCTAGAACTTTGAGCTTTTCCTTATGGCCCCTTCAAATTTTTATGCAATAATATGAATAATTAGTGTGATACCAATATGTTAAGTCTTCAATTATTGAAGACATATCAAAACTGATTATCACTCATAAAAGGCACATCAAATTTGATATTCACCTTATTTTGTAGTAATATCTCCATATTTTTATTATAGTTTTGCTTCATATATTTATATATAAGAGAATATTTATTTTGTAATAATATATAAAAGAATATTTAAATACTTTACTCGACAAAAACATTCAAAAAAACAAGAAAGAATTTTCTGGTTTTTTTTTTTTAAGCAACGGCCTGAAGAAAGGCTAGAGGTTTCCTCAACAGTTGGCATAAGCCAGATTGGAGTTCTAGACCAAAAATAAGTATCAGAGTTATTTTTGGCCCGAGATGCCAGAGAATGAGCCAGATTGTTACATATTCTTGGTTGAAAAGAAAACATGCAAGCTACAAGACTAGAATAAATATATTTAAATGAAGCATTCGTCCATTGATTGCTTTCAAAATTTCCTCGGGAGAATTGGTCAATCGGAGCTTTTGTGTCACTTTCCACGAGGAAATGAGTAATTTGTTGTTTCACTGCTTTCTTCAAAACTTTTCAGATGTCCCTGGTTTTTGCTTCCTCTGGACAGTAGACTTCAAAGGTGATAACAGCACAAAAATATGGTTTTCCAGCAGAGTTGCGCATTATATAGTTTACATTATTATCCAATGAGACATGATTGAAAGCACCATCAATATTTCCTTTAATACAACCATGTGAAGGAGGCATCCATGTAGCATAACCAATGAAATTAGTATAAGGGGCAGAGGTCATAGGGGGTTCCTAAGATCAATCATGGCTCTATCAATAACAATAGAAGGATTCTCCATATTATTCCAGATACACCACATAACAGCAGCAGAAACTTAGTTTTGACCCATTGGAAATAGAGGTATAATAACATTAACAAGCTAATAATCAAGCCACTCAAGCAAACTAGAGTTGTGAAAGTTTTGAACAGTCAAACAAAATGAAGAAGAAAGCCAAACCGAAATAGCATAGGGGAATAAGACCAAAGAATGCATAGCAGTCTATTTACATGATAGACATCTTGGAAAATAATATATCAATATGCATTCTGGTCTGTAGAATATTTCTAGTAGGTAAAGCATTTCCAGATGAAATCTGAATACGGTGTGAGACTCTAAGTTTCCATATGCACTTCCAAAGAATGTTGATTAGGGAAGGTCTAAGACCTAAGATGCCTAATGTAGGAGCAGAATCTAGCAACAAAAACGCTCTTGCAAGGATTTATGCCACACATGGCAAGTGTCGCAAATAATTATAAGAAATGACGAAATATGTGAAGATTTTATCATTACTCGCAAGAATAAGGTGATATTTCGCAAGAAATGTAGCAAGAAGGAAGAATCCTGCGAGACATGGAGAGACTTGAGGGAAATGTAATAGAAACTTGAGAGAAATGAAGAAAGATTGCGAAAGATATTACCGCAGAACTCAGATCCGAAATTAAGGGAAAGCTTAGCTGTAAATGAGCTGTCATCCACTATGTAATTACCTATATAAAGAAGAGAGCAGGAGAGAGAAAGGGAGAGATAATTTTAGGAAGAGAGAGAAAGATATTTGGCAGAGAGAGATTTTTAGAGAGAGAAAATGTATTTTCTTTATCATCTTCTTCCCCAAAACTAGATCTAGAATTCTTCCAAGAACTCCATTAATGGAGATTGTAAATGTAAATTGATGTAGCTACAAATTATCATAGTGAAGAACCGTGGATGTAGATCACATTGATCGAACCACGTAAAAAATCATGGTGTCCATTTATAATTTTAGTATTTTTATCACCATTTTTATATTTAGATCTAGAAATTGTTATCAAGATATGATAAGGGGTGTGTTGTAGGTTTTCCTGCAATTACATTTTGGCGCTAGAAACAGGGACTGCTAATCGTTGGATAGAAGAAGATTCAAAGAAATTAATTATTGAGAAGTTGGATCTGTAAAATTCAGGGATAACGGAGTAATACAAACAGTAGATGAAGGGAAAGAGAGGCTGACAAACAGTAACAAATCTAAATCGCATTAAGTATTTTAGTTTTCAGGAGAGAAGTTGGCTACTGATGTTGATGTCCTACGAGAATCTATGAACTTTAAAAGAAGAAATGGAGATGAAGAAAAAGTAGAAAAGAGAAACCAACCAAAGTCTTCATCAACAAATCAGGACAAATCTTTACCCTATTTTTTTATACTCTGTTCGTACGTTTAGATCTGGGAATGTTAAAGAAATTTTTTAAAAAAGATTTTTTTAAAAACAATCCTCTTTTCCTACAGAAATTAGATTTTTCACAAACATATTAGTCTGAAATCAATTGCAATTGCAGATACATCACCAGCGAGTCTTTGATGATAAACTTATTTAATGAGTTTCGAAAATATAGATTATTGCGATTTAAAAATGAGTCGAAGATTTTTCAGCTATGATTTTCACATTTCATTTATGCATTAGCTTAAAGCTTTTCTAATTTTCCCATCTGATCATTGTTTTGATACTTGCGAGGACAAAAATTCGCAGGATAGACTTGTTAGTGATGAACGAACCATCATTATAATGTAAAAATGAAGAGCACGTGCAGTTCAACGCCATATAGCAACATCAAAATTAATAATGAAAATAACTACTTGCGAAATAATCAAAATGAGGGCAGCAAAGAAAAAGAAGTACGGTCATTACCTGGCGAACAAAAGAGATTCTGCGGTGTTGGTTTTCGCCTCATCAGGTAACTAAAGAAACAGAATTTCTTAGAAAGGATCAAAGAAGACAATGAAGATATCAATCCATTAGACATGGCGGAGAGGGAGCTGCGACAATTTATGAACAACGAAGAAACTCAGTACAAAGAAGAACAGTTAAGCAGGAGTTTATAATTGAGAACCAATGGATCTCTAAAATGATGAGTACTCACAGGGGCAGCGATGATTCGCAGCAAAATTTTACATCTTGCGATCCATTAGACATGCTTCATATTTTCATCCCACAACTCAAAATGAAATGGAGTTTCTACTTTCTATGGTCCGTCCTTGGGTGAACTGACAATAAATTTGAAGAAAGAGGGGTTTTTAAGCGTTTGCTTCTGATATTTGCTCATACGTAACTTTGACCAGTTCTTGAGAGTGGAATACTAGACTATAGTACTTGTTATTGGGATAGAGGAGAACAAAGATTTGTTGAAAGGGGCTGATTGGAAGAATGTAGGTGGTGATGTGACTGACGCTAGTTCTGCTGCTATACCAGACAAGTTCCTGAGTATTATTTTCTCCCTCGAAGACCTTTATCGGTTATCCTTCCTTTCTATGGGGCACGTATTGCTGCGAGAATTGGTACTGGGATGTTGATTGAAGACTGGATTAATAAGAAAATTAAAGAAAGAAGACAAATTCTCACCACCCATTAATTCTTACAACACGGAATTTTGGGAAAGTTAACTAGCGAACCATTAAGTCTAGCGAAGTTAACTCGCAACAGAGAGGAATGAGATAACTTGCTTTCCTTGACTCTAATGATATCACACAGGTGTTAACTCGCAGGATATCGTAATTCAGAAGGTGAAGGAAAATAAAGACGCACACAGGAGAAGAAGAAGAGCAGAAAAAGACAAAGTTTGTGTAAAGAGCGATTACATTAGGATATATTTTGCGAAGCTTACTACCTTAACACAAACAGCGGTTCGCAAAGGTGGTTTGAGTTGTAGAAGACAAGATATAGGCCACTGGTTCGAGTCTTTATAATCACGTAGAATTTTTTGTTTTTTCTCGCAAATGTTTACTTCCTAAGCATTTCCTTCGCAGAAGTTCACCATGCAGACATTTGCAGCATGAACCAATATTTCCTAAAAACCAAGGCTTCAGTTTACTTTGCAGATTACTTCGCAGATATCTTCTTTTCAAATACCCGCCTGAAGTAACCAGCAAGACCAATTCACTTAAGCCCATTAAAAGTAAGCCAAGCTATTTCACGTAGGCAATTGAGTAGCGAGCAAGTGAAATCCAATTTCCGGAGGATGCTTTTATTTCACATAAGAAGAATTTTCCAAGAATGGTTATAGGCAGGAATTTGGTATTTCATTACTTCGCAAGATCTTTCGTTCTCTCGCAAGAAGAAAATGGGAGATTACTTCGCAAACATATTTCGCAAAAAATGGTTAGAAATGTTGGTATGGCCCAACATTATACAAGAGGCAGATCAAGAGTTAATTTTGCAAGACTTCATTTCTCATTACTTCTCAATTTTCAAGCAAATCATATACTTCCCAAGAGACAATAGCAAGCCGCAAAAGATAAGTACCATTTCCTTGAATATTTTATCTATGATTTTTGCGAGAAAGATTTTTTATTTTATTTATCAAAAGCGATACATAATCGCAAGATTTCTAAAATTTCTAAGATTTCAAAACATTTCAAAGATTTTTTAGATTGCGGTACAATCGCAAGATTCAAAAAAAGAATTCATCGCAAAAATTTAAAGATCTCAAAAATTTTCAATGATTTCAAAGTTACAAAAAAAAAATTAAATTAAATTAAATTAATATATTTCTATAAAACATTTTTGATTTAAAGACGCGATATAATCGCAAGATTTCAAAGAAGATTTCTAAGATTTCAAAATATTTTGCAGAGAATTTACTTCAAAAATGATATTATGAGAATGAAAGAAGAAATGAAAGAAATGAAAGAAAGAATGAATGAATGAATGAATGAATGAAGAAATGTGAAATTATCGCAAGAAATGCGAATAAAATTTCGCAAGAGAGAAATGCAAATGCATAAGACGGGCGCAAATCGCCTAAAAACACATAAGAATGGGACGAACCTTTATGGCGTACACCCTAGTTCGCGGATTCTATTCCGTAAGAGGCAATGTCCTTAAAGTGCGTCATAAGGGGGTATCTCTTTGCATGACTATGGGAAAGGCTATACTGCTGCTGGAACCTATTCATGGAGATTTGGGATTATAGAAAGTCCATCCAGGAGAGACAACTTGGATTCCCAGCTTTATAAGGTTATACCCTGGTTGGGCGCCCGATAGTTTCTCCTAAGGAATGCAAAGTATGATCAAGGCGTCGAGGTACACGGTTGAGCTGTGGGTGCCCGGGATGAATGAACCTAACCTGGACATCCATGGAAAGTCTTGGCTTACGATGTATTCGGCCCGAAGAAAACCCCTCTAGGGTGTAGTCTCGTAACTATAAGCCATATAGGCATAAAGGATAAGAGGCTACGGAAACAACTAGTTGTTTCTAGAACCGTATGGGAGAAGCTAGTCTTGTATGGCAGAAGTACGTCTCCTTGAAGGGGCAACCAGGGGGAGAGATAAAGGCGATACCCTCCATTAGGGAGTTGTGTATCAAAAAAGACGGCAATGTCATGGACTTTATATTCGCAAGAATATATAGGCCCGTCATATTGTCGCGTGACACAGACGGCAATGTCATGGGACTTTATATTCGTAAGAATATTTAGGCCCGTCATATTTTCGCGTAACAGGCCAAAAAGCCTTAAGAGAAATGTTAAGATGAGATCAATGGGTTTTTGCGATAAGACTAATGTTAAGATTATATCAATGATAAGAGGAGATGAGATCAATGTTAAGAGGATATAAATCGCAAAGACGCCCTGCGATTTCATCGCAAAGACGGCAATGTCATAAGTCTTAAAGAGCAAGGAGAATGATTAATCTCACAAGATGGCTTAGACTTATCATATTGTCGCAGAGATCAAAATAAATGATAAGACAAGATCAATGGATTATTACATGAAAATGTAAGAATGTCCTGTGATCTTGTCGCAGGCAAGTGGCATAATAAGACCTTTAACTAGGAAGGCAAAATAAGACCACAACAGAGGTTATACCTACAAGCGTATAACAGATTGCTAACGACTTTATATTAGTCTTATTTCATTTATCATATTGCAGATCAATAACAAGAGGCAAGTATGGGAATGCATAAAATGGAAATTACAATTTTTCGCAGAAAATAGTCGCAAGAAAGAAAGAGAGAAGTACACAAGTTTTACAAAAACAAGATCCAAAAGAGAAAATAAGACCACTAGAGAGAACGCAAGTAAACTTGCAAAGATGATTATATTGCAGGAATAAACGGTGGAGAAAATAACAATGAGATACAATGAGCCAGAAAAAAATGAGGCACAAGAGAATAAACTTGCGAGAATAAAGAGAAATGCTCACACTAGAGAAAAAGTCAAAGAAATGGAGAATGGAGGCAATTTAAAGCTACATCAATTTTACCGCGGCAAAATGAGATAAGTAACCCAAACATTAGATATAAATTACAATAGATAAGCATTCTCATCATACAAGCATCATACTCGCATCATAAAAGCATTGCATAAGCATCGCATACACATTTCATAACATAATCATTACATAAATATTATATTCGCACAAGTATTTTACAAAATTTTACAGAGTAATACCGCGAAATTTCGCAGGACCATTCATAATTCGCAGGACTATTCATAATTCGCAACACTATTCGCAGAACTATTCATAATTCGCAGTACTATTTGTGGCACTATTCATAATTCACAGTACTATTTGCGGCACTATTCAAAACTTCGCATAAATGTTCAAAAATTCGCAGAAAAACTCAGAAATGTTCAGAAATTAGCAGGGTTATTCATAATCACGTAGACTCATTCATAAACTCGTAGATTCATCCAGAATTTCGCAGGAATTGTGATTATTTCGCAGATGTGATTAATTTCTTAAAGTGATTACCACTTGAGGCAGAGGCAAGATAAGAATAGAGACGCAATTTAATCATTCAACATTTTCTCAATGATTCTCCTTCATAGATAAAGAACAAAGGCAATTATGGATTACCAAGAAAATATTTTATGTTCTTTATCTTCTCGGCAAGAATCATTTCCAAAATGGGAAATAATTCTCACCAAAAATGAAGAAATAATTTCGCATGAATAGAGGCAATATTTTTCATTCAATAGCGGATACTTCATATATTTCGAGGATTGAGTACTTCTTATACTTCTTCAAGGATACTTCGCATACTTCATACTTCGTGTACTTCAAAAGATGATACTTCTAATTATTTCTCAAAGCTTCAGAACTTCGCAAAAGAATAGAGGCAAGTATATACTTTTTAAGTTTGGTATTCTTTCGCTAGTTCCTTCGTCAACAAAGATCAGAGACTACTACAACAACGAGTTTTTTCTTAAAGATTGCTCTTCAAGCAATATTCAAGAAAAAAGAGGCAAAATTTAGGAGCAGAATCTCGCAACAACAACGCTCTTGCAAGGATTTATGCCACACATGGCAAGTGTCGCAAATAATTATAAGAAATGACGAAATATGTGAAGATTTTATCATTACTCGCAAGAATAAGGTGATAGTTCGCAAGAAATGTAGCAAGAAGGAAGAATCCTGCGAGACATGGAGATACTTAAGGGAAATGTAATAGAAACTTGAGAGAAATGAAGAAAGCTTGCGAAAGATATTACCGCAGAACTCAGATCCGAAATTAAGGGAAAGCGTAGCTGTAAATGAGCTGTCATCCACTATGTAATTACCTATATAAAGAAGAGAGCAGGAGAGAGAAATGGAGAGATAATTTTAGGAAGAGAGAGAAAGATATTTTGGAGAGAGAGATTTTTAGAGAGAGAAAATGTATTTTCTTTATCATCTTATTTCCCAAAACTAGATCTAGAATTCTTCCAAGAACTCCATTAATGGAGATTGTAAATGTAAATTGATGTAGCTGCAAATTATCATAGTGAAGAACCGTGGATGTAGATCACATTGATCGAACCACGTAAAAAATCTTGGTGTCCATTTATAATTTTAGTATTTTTATCACCATTTTTATATTTAGATCTAGAAATTGTTATCAAGATATGATAAGGGGTGTGTTGTAGGTTTTCCTGCAATTACACCTAAGTTGGCAGATTTAAAACTAAATTTACCATTCATTGAAAGCTCTCAAGCCCTCCTATTAAGAGTGCAAAGCATAAGGGAATAATAAAAATCTTATCAACAAAAACATTGTCAAAATGGGTGTTCAAACTAGAGAGGTTTTAACAGTTTGAGATAAGAGTTTGTGGAACCAAAAGTAATTATAGCATCGAAAAATTGCAGGATACTCATATAAATTTGGATTTTGAACTTCTGAAAACTAATGGGGTGTGTCCACGTATTTTTCATCGAGATCCAGGGACCTAACACTAAGTATTGAAGAAATATGGTAGGTCAAATAAGGAGGCAATTCCTTATTAAAAAGGATCCCATACTTATCAAAGTTAATTTCCTGACCATAGGTAGACAGTACATATGCATATTAGTTTTTAATGCTAGTAAGTGTGGTATAACTGATTCCAAGAATGTAAATCCATGTAAATATGAAATAAGGATTTATAGTGAAAATATGTCAACATACTTTGAACACGTACAATTATTCTTATCATTGATTGTTCAAAGATATTCCTTAGTACTCAAGGTGATCCTGTGACGAAATAAATTGAGAATCTTTTAATTAAGGTTTTTGGTTTTATATGTTTTAATTACCATCAATTAAATGCATATCTCTAGAGAATAAAAATTAGTAATGTGCATTTACTAATTGGAGATTTTCTATTGAGAGATTTCGAAAATATTGGACAAGCATTTATTGGAATTAGGAAAATCGAATTTTGTCATTCATTGCATATCTTGAGAATATTTCCGGCTTTAGAAATTCCTTGATGTCCAAACATCCCTGGTCTATAAATACCTAAGTTTTCATTTCTAGCAAACCATCCTAAGAACCAGGAAAACTTCATTCTTGTTGTTTCTGGTGGAGTCGTCTAATCGGAGAAGAAAGTATCTTAATTAGATGAAATCTCTTACGACCGCCCGTTTATAGACTTTTGTGGGATCAAGTATCTCTACGAGTACCGTTGGTGGGAAACTAGATAATTGCAGTGCTATTAGTTTCCGATTGATTTTATTAACTAAAGGTTGTTAAAACTTTGGTTGCATCTAGTTTGTTTATTCTTGAGAATCTTCTCTTCTGATATAAAATTCACTCAAACTAGATCGAAGTATGAACGAGATCTTTAGAATTGTTGTTATATCTAAAGACATCTTGTGATAATCCATTTTTAACATACTCCATTTTGTGTGTGATCGATCACAAGAGATTCAAGTGGTCTTGTGCAGGTTATTTGAAGATAAAGAAGATTTGAAGACGAAGAATATTTCGTATTGGTTTTTGTATCTTATTGTGTGCACAAACCTTGATCGGCTGGGATCCAACTAGAATCAGATTTATTCAATTGATTAGTTGCATGAGATCGGCATCGCTTTATAGTTTCTCTTTGAGATCTATATTGATTGATTGTGAATCTTGACTTGACTATTTCGTTAAAGTTAGAGTGATCTAACCAGGAAAAGGAGTTTCTTAGATTAAACGGAAAAGCCTTTGCGCATGACTTGAGATATCTTTATCTTGAAAAGAATCAATAGAGTTGTTACCAAACAGATTTGTTGTTCTTTTACTGTTTGGAATACGATTCAAATGAATTGTACCAGTGTGTGCCTCTTGAAGTCGGAAGAGCAGGGATACTGGGGAAACTAAGTAAACTAGGGGTAGTTGCTTGGTCTTAACTATACGAAGTTGGTGTAGATTTTGTACAACGGCTTAATTCTGAGAGTATTCAATACTGGACTAGGTCCCAGGGTTTTTCTGCATTTGCAGTTTCCTCGTTAACAAAATCTTGTTGTGCCATTTACTTTATCTTTCCGCATTATAATTGTTTTATTATAATTATAGTAAATTTCACTTTACGTTAACTCCGATATACTGGATAGTGATCATATAGAGGTTGGTTAAGTACAATCATATTATCAAGTATTACACTTTGTTTGTCGTATTGTCTCGATCTCGTATCCATAGACAATCACACTAAGTGTGAATACCGAAGTTGTCGCATTTTCTCGACTTTGTCCATAGACGATCATACTTGGTAAGAGGACTTATAGGTTGAAACAAAAAGATTGTGGTGTATTTGGGTACCCTCGTCTTTTCAATATATATTATGTTTAGATATTCAAATCAACCAAACACTGAAAATAGAGAAAATTATGGGGAATGAATGAGTATTGAAAATCCAAAAACGTCTTCAACAAAACAGCATCAAATCCCAATTTTATAACTTCCCCATGATTAAATATGCATCTAAATCCCTAATTAAAAACTGAATTATTGAATCAAAACCCTAACAAGTCAATTCACTCAATTCAAGTTGATAATCCCAAATTGACATAATTAGAGCAAACCCATGACTTAAACCATACGAATTAAAATCCAAATATCCAATTATAGAAAAAACCCTAAATTGTAATGATATTATGACACTGTATAACAATGATTGAGAACTCTTCTTTTCTCATATATTTATAGCTCTGGATTTTAAACAACGATGATGCTAAACTTACAACCTATGGGATCATTGGAGTACTTGGAAGTGACGAAGATTTCGAGTAATGTTGAAGATTAGACGACATGTGGAATAACAGCTATAAAGTTTATTTATATATTTTTTGTATTCCATATGTATTAATAGTTTTGCCACTAAAATTGACAAAGGGGGAGATTGTTAGAGCACTGCTCGGTCGAAATCGCATGCGTTGCTATCTCAAGCATGTTTTTCAATGTTAGTGATCAAAACCATAAAGTCTTGATTTCTAGTCTACTATAGCTAAGGTCTCGGACTAGGATAGAAAGTATAGTTGAGCTCAAGAACTCCATGGCGATCATCATACAAGACGAAGGACTACTCAAGGAACTGGTGGATCTTCATCGACTAAAAGGTATGTGGAGACTTGAACTTATCTATCACTCAAAATTCTATCTGCTCTATCTCCTATCTTGAGACAAAAGTCGTATTACTATATAGACTTAGATTATACATATATGGATATTTCGAGATGAGTATATCTCGCTTATCTATTTATCGAAATATGTGTTGGTAAAGATTTCGCTTTATCCAAGTTCATCTTTACCTAGTGATGAAAGTCATGTTATGTTTCAATCATTTTGGAAATCACTTTGACGAAAAATAGTTTGTGAATAACAACTATATAACGCCCTCTGAGAATGTTTCAATGATTGAAATGAGAGTTTAGACATTATAACCATTGGAGGATATAAGCATTGTTGTGGAAACACATATATGTATAAGTCCTTATTGCTTGAACCAAAGTTTGCGAACTTTGCTGATCAAGTGTAACCGCAGTAGTGCGTGATCTCATTCCGCGAACTCATCATACAAACTCAGTCCGTGAACTGGCGTAGTTCTCGAACCCGAGAATTTCTGCTGGAGTTTGTGAACTCCATCCGGGAACTTAAGTCCGCGAACCCAGTACGCGAACTTGAGTAGGTTATGTCTAAAAACGATGTTTGTGAACTTATCTTAATAAACTAAGGAATGCTAATGCAAACCGTGTATTTATAGTTCATGAATTGATTCGAGTAAATCATATCATTTTTGCTTCAATTGTGTCCTGTGTAGTACATGAGATCTCATAGCAATTGAACAACTCTCTAACTAGTTCATTTGAGTCATTTGGACTAGTTATTGTGAAGAAGAATATGGTTGATATGAATGTTATCATATGGCTAACCATTTGGTTAACTATTGTTAAACAAACTAATGTACAAGTTTGGGTACAGTTTTCACAAGCCTACAAACATGCATTTCATGTGTGTGTAACAAGCTATATTTTCAATCTAACGATTGATAAATATTAACTTAAATCTAATCAGGTTTTCATCTAATGGTGAATATTGAATGCTTTGTTACTAAGCTAACATTGATTGCAAACCCTGATTTAAAAGACTATGTAAGGTAGAACTGACTATATAAGGGAGAAATCTAGCAAATGGGAAACCTAATCCCCACACATTCTGTGTGATACTAGTTTGCTAAGATAGAGTCGATTCTCCTTTAACCTTTGGTTTTATTCTTCTAAATCCAGGTTAACGACTTAAAGACTTCATTGGGATTGTGAAGCCAGACCGATACTACTTTTCTTTTAGTTATGTGATCTAATCTTGCTGTTTCTATCGTACGGGTACAATTGTAATAATTGTCTTGAGATTTCTATCTCTGATAGGCAAGATATAAAAGTAGACACAAACACTTCGTCTCATCGTTTGTGATTCCTCAATATTCTTCTTCGTTGCGTCGATTGAGTTTATTATGAGGTGATTGATAAAACTGAGCTGTTCTTCGGGAATATAAGTCTGGTTTTATCAATTGGTTCATGTTCACCTTGATTTATCAAAATACAGAACAAAGCTCATAGGTTTATTCGTGGGTGACGAATTTATCTATCCTTGTAGACTTTTCTGTGTGATACATATTTGTTTATTAAAGTCTTCGACTTTGGGTCGTAGCAACTCTTAGTTATGGGTGAGATCCGCTAAGGGAATCAAGTGCCCGGTATCCTGCTGGGATCAGAGGAGTAGGAGCATAACTGTACCTTGGATCAGTATGAGATTGATTGGGGTTCAACTACAGTCCATACCGAAGTTAGCTTGGAGTAGGCTAGTGTCTGTAGCGGCTTAATACAATGTATGTTTGATTTGGACTAGGTCCCAGGGTTTTTCTGCATTTGCGGTTTCCTCGTTAAAAAAATTCTGGTGTCTGTGTTATTTCTTTTCCGCATTATATTTTGTTATATAATTGAAATAATACATGTTGTGCGTTGTTCAATCAATTAGAATATCCGACCTCTTTGGTTGTTGATTTAAATTGATTGAGACTTGGATATTGGTCTTTGGTACCATCCAAGTTATTTCTCTTTGATAAAGACTCGCATATTCTATTTTCTTGAGTAAAGATCAAATCGAGAGATTGAGATAATAACTCCTTGAGATATTTTCTATTGATTGAGTCTGTCTGTCTAGTTGATTCTCTAGTAAGTAACTCAGAGTTGTCCATACAGATTGCTGATCGAAATATTGGGTGTGGTTGTTAGACCCCCGCTTTTTTAGTTTTGTTCTATGTTTTTTGATCTTAGTTCTGATCCCTAATGTTTGATTGGGTTCTCGTACATCCTCTCCTAAATTTTCATTATAATCTATTTGTTGGTTGTCCCATTTAGGGCACTTTCTTTACTAAAAACCAATATTCAAGTTAATCTTTTGTCTCAAAAACCAATATCAATTTATCTTTGTTTTAAAATATTTTCTTTGTGTTGTTGAACACTAGTGTCTCTGTTTTTTAAATCTTTAATCGGGATCCAGGAGAGGTTTGTAATCTTAAGTAATTTCAGGCCTGATAATCTTTGTTCAAGTGTATGTGCACTTATACGTTTTAAGTTTTAGTATATCTCTGTCTGGTATGTTTTATGAAACAAGTACATTTGCACTTGTATGTTTTAATTTTCAGTCTATCGATTACCTGATAGTTTTTTATATCCGAAATCTGATCTTGATCATCGTAGTTATTTTTTCTATTATATGGTATGTCTCTTATGTTATACAACCATTAATTTAAGAACTATTGATTGAGGAATATTTTAAGGTTATCTTCGTCGCATACTTTGCAATTCCCAAAGATTCAAATATGGTTTTAGATTAATCTTGTGAGGTAGAATCGTTTGGATGTCTCTATAACCTTTTGAATAGAGTAAGCTAACCCAATAGTCGATATTTGCTTGATATATTATTTATCCCTGAAGATCCATCATAAACAAACACATTTATATTACCTTGGTTGAATATATATATATATTAAAGGAAGATTAGTTAAAGTCTTCACTTCGGTTGAAGCAACTCCTAGGACTGTAAAGGACGTCATCTAGGGGGAATCAACTGAGTATGGTCTTACGTGAAAAAGCGGGGGTCTAACAACCACACCCAATATTTTGAATTAGAAATTTGTAGGGACAAACTCCAATATACTTTCTAGAGAATCAACCAGACAGTTAGACTTAATCAATAGAAAAGTATATCAAAGAGTTTATACCTCTATCTCTTGATTTAAATCTTACTCAAGCAAACTGCGAGTCTCAATTTAAATACAAGAGAGATAAACTTGGATGGTACCAAAGACCAATATCCAAGTGTCAATCAATTTAAATCAACAACCAAAAGGTCGGATATTATAATTGATTGAACAACGTACAACCTGTATTATTTCAATTATATAACAAATATAATGCGGAAAAGAAATAACACAGACACCAGAATTTTGTTAACTAGGAAACCACAAATGAAGAAAAACCCCGGGACCTAGTCCAGATTAAACATACACTGTATTAAGCTGCTAAAAACACTAGCCTACTCCAACCTAACACTGATCCAAGGTAAAATTATGCTCCTACACCTCTGATCCCAGTAGGATACTACATACTTGATTCCCTTAGCTGATCTCACCCAAACTAAGAGTTGCTACGACCCAAAGTCGAAGACTTTAATAAAGAAATCTGTATCACACAGAAAAGACTACGGTAATAGATAAATCCGTCTCCCACGAATATACCTACGAGTTTTTGTTCCGTCTTTTGATAAATCAAGGTGAACATGAACCAATTCATAAACCAGACTTATATTCCTGAAGAACAGCTCAGTATTATCAATCACCTCACAATAGTCTTAATCGATGCGGCGAAAAAAGATATTGTGGAATCACAAACGATGAGACGAAGATGTTTGTGATTACTTTTTATCTTGCCTATCGGAGATAGAAATCACAAGCTAATTATTACAATTATACTCATACGATAGAAACAACAAGATCAGATCACACAACTACAATAAAAATAGTATCGTTCTGGCTTCACAATCCCAATGAAGTCTTTAAGTCGTTAACCTGGTTAAGAAGAAGAAACCAAAGGTTAAAGGAGAATTGACTCTAGCTATACAAGTAGTATCACATGTAAGGTGTGGGGATTAGGTTTCCCAGTTGCTAGAGTTCTCCCTTATATAGTCTATCAAATCAGGGTTTGCAATCAATGTTAGCTTAGTAACAAAGCATTCAGTTTTCACCGTTAGATGAAAACCTGATTAGATTCAAGCTAATATTTATCAACTGTTAGATCAAAAACATAGCTTGTTATACACACATGAAATGCACATTTGTAGGCTTGTGAAAACCGTACCCAAACTTGTACATTAGTTGGTTCAAAAATTGTTAACCAAATGGTTACCATATGATAACTTTCATATCAACCATATTCTTCTTCACTGTAACTAGTTCAAATGACTTAAATGAACTAGTTAGAGAGTTGTTCAATTGCAAGGAAATATCATGTACTACACAAGACACAATTGAAGCAAAAACGATTTGATTCACTCGAATCGGTTCATGAACTATATAGCCACGGTTAGCAATAGCATTCCTTAGTTTATAAAGATAAGTTCACTAACATCATTTTTAGACATAACCTACTCAAGTTCGCGGACTTAAGTTCCCGGATGGAGTTCACAAACTCCAGCAGAAATTCTCGGGTTTGAGAACTTCGCCAATTCGCGGACTGGGTTCACGGACTGAGTTCGCGAACTGAAGCTCACGCACTTCTCCGGTTCTTTTGATCAACAAAGTTCGCAAACTTTAGTTCAATAAATAAGGACTTATTCACATATGTGTTTCCACAGCAATGCTTATATCCTCCATTGGTTATATTGTCTAAACTCTTATTTCAATCATTGAAACATTCTCAGAGGACATTATATAGTTGTTATTCACAAACCATTTTTCTTCAGAGAAATTTTCAAAATGATTGAAACTTAACATAACTTTCGTCACTAGGTAAAATGAACTTGGCTAAAGCGAAAGCTTTACCAACATATATTTCGAGAAATAGATAGGCGAGGTATACTCGGCTCGAAATACCAAATGTATATAATCTTATTTTATACAGCAAAATGACTTTTTTCTCAAGATAGGAGATAAATAGACTTTTGAATGATATATAAGTTCAAGTCTCCACATACCTTTTAGTTGATGAAGATCCACCAGTTCCTTGAGTAGTCCTTCGTCTTGTATGATGATTTCCATGGAGTTATTGAGCTCAACTACACTTTATATCCTAGTCCAAGACCTTGGCTATAGTAGACTAGAAATCAAGACTTATAGTTTTGATCACTAACATTGAAAAACATGCTTGAGATAGCAATGCATGCGAGTTTGACCGAGCAATGCTCTAACAATCTTCCCCTTTGTAAATTTTAGTGACAAAACTATCAATACATATGGAATACAAAAAATATATAAATAAACTTTGTAGCTCCTATTCCACATGTTTAATCTTCAACATTACTCGAAATCTTCGTCACTTCCAAGTACTCCAATGATCCCAAAGGTTGTAAGTTTAGCATCATCGTTGTTGAAATTCCATAGCTATAACAATGAGAAAACAAAAGTTCTCAATCATTATTATACAATGTCATAGTATCATTACACAACGTCAAAGTCCAATTGCATAACAAATTGAACAACAATACTATGGTGATATGTCCCCCCCCCCCCCCTTAGTCAATACTCCATCTCACATGGAAACCACTCCCCCTTACATAATGATCTGAAAACCATATGTATTTCTAGTATGAACTACATATTAATTCTCCCCCTTTTTGTCAATAAAATTGGCAAAGGTACAAGAACGAGATCCTAATAAAATTTCCGTAAGAGACGTTTCATGACCAAAGGTAAGTATATATCATCTTGTTTGGATGCAATCATAAAGCCGATGCTAAATTCATTCATCAAGGAGTCTATAAAGATACAATATGACCCATATAATATTCCATAGCCGCATTCCCCACAAAGATTTGGAAATTAAGCACAAGTTCAATTAAGAACTCTCCCCCATAATATGTCATTCCCGAAAGAACAACAAGAGCGACTTTAATTTCAAAAGAAAAGAAGGATTTCTTTGGACATAACAAATCACATACAAGTATGAATTTGAATCCAAAAATATTAAACTAACCATAAACGAACTCATAATTAATTTAACCAAAAATGCTCAGCACTAGTAAACTTATGGAGACTTAAAAAACTCAATTAGATTAATCACAAGAGAACCCATAATTAATCTAATTGGAATATACAACTAAACTAATAACAAGAGTAATCAATTTAATTGTTTATACTCACATAAGAAAACTTATGGAGTCATAACTAAATAACCAAACAAGATGATTAATTTAGTTCAATATGCTCGACATAAAGTACCTTACGGAACAACAACTAAGCTAGTCATAACAATAATCAACTTTGGTTGTTTAGTGCTCAACATAAGACACATTATGGAGCCTCACAGTAATACACAAAAAATGGATCAGGGAAGATCAATTACTGCGGAATACACAAGGATTCATTCTATTTTCCATCACCATTTGCACAATGACATATAATAGACATAATCCTTGAAAACAAACGATTTTGACCTATCTTCCATCAAAATTTGACATAATAGGCTTAACTTTTGTATTTGTCAAAAGTCAATTCATTCTTTTAAGCATATAACTCATGAACGACTTTACTTTTGACAAGGTATGGGACAATCAAGTTCACGGACGCAAACACACATATCCCATAACAATATTGCAATATATAAAATAATAAAGATTAATACTGCAAAAATCATCTTCCAAACAAGTTTAGAATTTAAATTAATAAATCTAAAAACATAAAGATGAAAACGTTGGCCATATCTATGTGTAATCACAATAATGGATATTCCAAACTCTAGTTATTCTTCTAAACAAAAAATGAAAAATAGAAGATTTACTAGGCAATAAGACCTTTAAAGAATTCTTTATCGTCCCCGAACTCTTTGTCGTCAACAGCCTGTAGATGGGGAAAAACGATTTGATGGTTTTAAGGAATTGAGGAGATGACCGTACGGAGGAGACTCCTTGAACCGAGTGAATTGTTCAACCTCACATAGATACACCGCTACAAAGGGGGTGCTTTGAATTCGAGAGATCAATCAGTAGTACTCCGGCCTAAACCAAGACAATGGTCGTTCCAGAGTAAATTCTGAATAGTACTTCACCTACAATAAGACCTTTAAATAATTCTCACAAGAAAACATGGGTTGATCTGTACGAGGGAAGCTAAGAAATGTGTGGAATCAATGGTAATCAAAGATTGTAGATGTGTTGTGAATTTTGAATAAGATAAGTTCTGAATGATTGAAATTGCTCAGTTGAGAGTAATTGCTCAATTGATGAGTTGTTGATCTCGTATTGTTAGTGAGACGTGAGATTCTTATTGTTATTGTCGCATTGCTGGAATTATAGACACCATGATCCCATGAAGTGTGACAGTTTATGGAATCAAAGAGTGGGGAAGTGGAAATCATGTTTGAAACCATTTGCTCATCGTGCGGAGACTTGGTTGATTTTCCATCCACTACTTTGTTAACTCCTTCAACTGATTGCATGATTTGCTCACACTCCATCGTGTGTTTAAACACACGTGCCGTAGACCTCCAGACCAAAACCCTAGTTGATATCCCCCCAAGTGACACGATTAACGTCTCGTGGTTAGTTTAGTCAGTTGTTGACTTCATGATTTAATGGGACAATGAGTCCATGTATTTACCGAGTTGAACATGATTTTGTAAAATGTTCTGAAACTCATGAGTTGAATGTGGACATGATTCTCACATTGATAGTTGAGGCGAGCAAGTATTACTCTGATTTGTTGAATATTGATAGTTGGACCAATATTCCTTGATTTGAGCAAGTATTGATCATCTAATGAATTATTGGTGCCCTGACCAAAATATTAATTAAAATACTGGAAGTTGCACCGAGCATAATTAACAAAAATTCTGATCATGAGATCGTCGTAAAATTATTAGTGTTCGAGTCTGGAATTATGATCCTTGGACTCAGAAACCCTAATTTGATCAATTGATGACCAATTCATGGTTAATTGAAAATTAACTATGGAATGAAGGAGAACCAGCTTCACGGGACCGTGGGTCGACCATTTAGCTCTCACATGCTCGTGTGAGAAAACTACGAGGCCTCTTGAAGAGTTGGTGATTTGTTGATGAAAGAATGATCAAATGCTGGTTTAATCATTTATTCGAAAATGCTCGTATGAGCCATAGGTGAGGAAACCTAATTAATTATGAAGAGGTGAGGGACCGAACAATAGGTCATGAAACTGACCCTGGGTGGTCACGGGATCAAATGATGATCGTTTCATGAAGTTTCAAGTTGTTTGGAAGATTTTTGGACCTAATACATGCAATTGCGCAAATTAGGTCAAACCGTGAAAATACACGGGATTGGCTCATTGCGAGCCAAGGAGCCAACCCTGGTCGGTAAAGGTAACATTCTCACATCCTCAAAGTGTTCGTATCTCAGTTCTGAGAATTTTGATATTTTCTGGCGTGCAGTTGAGCATCCATTTGAGAAAATATGAAGAAATCAGAGATTTTTGATAAAACCGTCAAAACTTCATGAGATGAAGGAAAATAATAAAAAATGAGGGAATCATGAAGTGTGGGACCGGTTATGGCCAAGGCATGGCCATCCGGCCAAACGTCCCAATCCCACATGTTTTCCAAAATTTTAATAATATTTTCATGATTTTAGGGAAATATGATAAAATCAAGGAATTTGCTAAAACCAATGAGTTTTTGTTAAAATCAAAGAGTTTTGTTAAAATCAAGGAGTTTCATGAGATGAGGAAAACATGAAAAATAATAATAATAAAATAAGGGGCATGTGGGACCGGCTTGAGCATGGTTGGCCGTCTAGGGCCCTGTCCCGTGTGTTTTTCCCTAATTTTATGTATTATTTCATGATTTAAAGGAATTTTCATAATTTGAAGGAAATATCATGAAATCAAGGAATTCCATGGGACCAAGGAAACATGAAAAATATAATAATAATAAAATGGGACGTGTGGGGCCAGCTAGGGCTTGACTGTCCGGCTAGGGCCCAGTCACACGGGTTTCCATAATTTTATATTGTTTTTTCATGGGATCAAGGAAATATCATGAGATTAAGGAGTCTTCATGAGATTAGGGAAATAATAATAAAATAATAAGGAACCATGAGGCATGGGGCATGGGGCCGGTTGGGATCAAGACATGGCCGGTTGGCCAATGATCACGGCTCTACCATATTTTTCCAAATTTTATATTTTTTCCTTGGTGCGAAGGAAACACCATGAAACTGAGGAGTTTCATCAAAACGAAAGATATTTGTTCAAGTGAAATGATTTTCATGAACTCAAGGAAAATAAAAAAAAATATGTTAAAAATATAAAACTGGCGTGGGATTGACCATGGCACGTCCGGTCAGTCAGTGGGACCATGCTCCCAGTACCTTGGTCAATTTTTAATTATTTAATTATTTTTCTTCCTATTTTGCATAGGTTCATCGTCTCGTCGTATTTTTAAATACTCATTCGTGCGGTGACTGTTAGTGCATCATTGTTAAATACACTTACACCATTTAAATTGGGGCTTACTCAGAGGTAGCTCAGACGCCCGTGTGTTGAATATCTATTACTAACCCATGGAATTCTACTAGGAAGAACCATAGATTGAAGCAACAAAATATTACAAAAGTATTTGAATACTTTCAGAAAATATTTGAATATTTTCAGAAATTCAGTGGATGAATCCAAGAATTTTTATAATAATTAATTGATGGCTCTATACTAGCAGAGCAATCTATCTAGGAGCATTAATTATTCTGATATGAGCTTGCAGGAGCTTCACATCCTTTATATAGTCAGGGAAAACTGTTATTTGTTTCTGAAGACGTTGTCGCTCTATACTAGCAGAGCAAGCTGTCTAGGAGCCTTTAATCTTGTGATTCTATATAGAAATAATTACTGAAGTGTTCAGTATTCATGAGATATGTTGTTGTCCAGCCGAGAGACTACATATTTGCATGTACTCTGAGAGACAGTATTCTCAGTCAGAGGTTCGATGAGAGACCCGTGTCTCAATACTCACATCTGATTGCTGGATCAGAAGTTCGTATAATTATGGGTTTACGATTTTATCCTTTGTCGAAAATCCACCATCTACACAGCCATTGGAACATAAGGTTCATTAAGGTATGAGTTTATATCAATAAACCTTCTTGGCTGATGTTGTCGAACCAGGGCCTTCTGAATCTCATGAGTCTTATACACAAAAGCCTTTATTTGTTGAATCTCCTTTTGCATCTCCTTCAACACTTCGAGAACATCAGAAAACTTCTGAGAATTTGAAGGAACGTCTCTTGACTTCCTCACATTCCTTCTTTTTCTTTTCAATGTTGGAGCTAGCGAAGATTTTTCTTTTTCCTTCATGATTGATGGCTTAACAATCAAATTAACATCCTTTTCATCAGAAGACATCATGCTTGGAGTATCCATAAGCATATAGGTTTGTGAGAGGAAATCGCAAATTGCTCAACAAGTAGTCTTGAGATATAAGGAGGTTATAGATAAGGAAAAAGGAATGTAGAGTTTTGAAACCTTTAAACAGGTTCCAGCTTAGGGGACACTACAAAATTGGTATCAGAGCTCACTATTAGATCTTATATGGGAAAAGATAGGAATAAGGCAGTGCCATTTAGTGAACTAGATAAGTTTAGAACTGGGTTGGGTTGTGAGATAAATCTTAATCAGTAAAAGCTATTAATAATTAAAAGAATTGTTTGATTGATTGATTTGTTTGTTTGGTTGTTTGTATGTATGTAATGAAGTAAAAATTGTAGGGTACAACGGTACTTTAGCTAATAAGAATTTGAGAATAATTAATCTAAAAAGTACGAACACGTAGACAATCTAATGCTATAAAAAAAAATAGTGAGATTAGTATTATTGCTAGATTTTGTAAATCACATTGAAACTTTCTAAACACATTGACTTATACGAAGAGTAAACAAATTATAATACATAAATTTTAATAACATTTTTGGGATTTAATAATATTTTTTGGATTTAATAATATTTGTAAGAGTAGTTAGAATAATAGCCCAATCATCAATGTTAATAATAATAAAAATATTATAATAGTATGCAAAACCTGCGCGACTTTACTATGATAGCTTCATCATATCTTCTGCACAAGGTGTTCAACAAGGAGACCCCCTCGGTCCTCTCCTTTTTTCTCTCACGCTCCATCCCCTGGTGAAAAATATAGCTTCGCAATGCAAGTTAGAGCTACATGCTTGGTACCTAGACGATGGCACTATTATTGGGGACACAGAAGAGGTGGCCAAAGATTTAAAGCTCGTATAGTCTGAAGGTGTGCTCAGGGGATTGCATATCAATATCAAAAATATAGAGGTGTTTTGGCCGACTACTGATGTAAGGAGCTTCAATGAAGGTATGTTTCCTATCGACATTGGTAGACCCACTGGTGGTGTGAAGCTTCTTGGAGGTCCCGTTAGTCTTGATTTGCAGTTTTGTAGTGATATGGTTGTTACTCGGGTTAACAAAACCATACAGCTTATGGATTCTATTAAGAAACTTAAAGACCCCCAGTGTGAATTGCTCCTTTTGCTTAATTGTGCTGGTATTTCTAAGTTATACTTCACCATGCGCACCACCAGGCATTTGGCGCTCCAACAAGGTATTGACATTTTTGATAATCATCTTATGTTATTTATGAGGCACCTCGTGACTGGAGATGGAGCTGGTTTTGGCCCTTTGCAGCAACGTATCTCTACACTACCCATTAAAGATGATAGTTTTGGGATCTATACGATGTCAGACACAAGCAATTATTGCTATCTCGCTTCTCAGAGTCAGACCAGGTCCGTGCAGAATGTTATACTCAATGAACTGTACTCGGCTTGTCATGAGAATGACCACACATACCAGAAATCCTTACAATCTTTCATTCAGGTTTGTGATTTACCTACTTCCTTTAGCCTTGAAGGAACTTCCCCCCATCCATGCATACCCTGGAAGTTACCTACTTTGATGTTGTGAAGAAGAAGATTCCAAGCCAATTCACCTTGTATGTGAGAGATTCAGTTTTGTGGAAGTCTAACCGTATGAAGCATGCACAAGATTACCTTTTGGCGGTACCTATTAGTGGGCTTCAACAGAGTATTGGGCCTCGGCAGTTTAGAGTTGTTTTGTGTTATCGACTCGGTATCCCCCTCTTTCCCAAAGGTGGATTGTGTTCATGTTGTAAGCGAGATATGGATATTTTTGGTGATCATGCAATTCACTATGCCAGTGAGGTTGGGCTTAAGTATCGTCATGATCTCGTTAGAGATGTTATTGCTGACATGTGTTATAAAGCTGGTGTGCATGCTAGGAAGGAAGTGTCTTTGGGATTTATTTTGAAAGGCAAATCCATGAAGCCTGCGGACATCCTTTTATACTGTTGGGAGAATGGGAAGGATGTGTGTTTTGATGTTACTGGTGTTTCACCTTTCACTACCGCAGCTGGGAATGCCTTTGTACCGGGCCAGGCCATTTCCAATGTCATTTCTCGTAAACGGTCCAAATACTTGGATGTATGCACTTCTTCCGGATACGGTTTGGGGGTTTTGGTTTTCACTTCTTTAGGGGAACTTGGCGAGGATTTTGTATCTCTTTTAAAAAGGCTTAAGAACTGCTTGGCTAACCTGGATGCTAGTACTAGTCATGGTAGTTTCCCTTTTCATAGATATGTTTGGTTATTCAGAAAGGTATTGGTGCCCAGCTTGTTGCTAGGCTACCAACTACTCCTTTGTAATTTTTCCTTATTTTTAATAATAATATGCCCATGGGGGCTCTTCTTCTTCTTCTTCTTCTTCTTCTTCTTCATAATAATAATAATAAGACCATACAACTTATGGACAAAATCCAAGAGCTGCAAGATCCCCAATGTGAACTCCTGTTATTGCGTAGTTGTACTGGGGTATCGAGGTTGTATTTTGCCTTGCGTACCACCTGCCCGAAAGCGCTAGCACCTGCTGCTGAACGTTTTGATGGCTATCTTTTGCAGTATATTCGTCGCCTGGTGGTTGGTGATGGTGCCGTCTTTGGGGTAGTCCAACAGCGATTGGCTACATTTCCCATCAAGGATGGTGTCTTTGGTATTCTTACGATGTCAGATACAATGAAATACTGCTACCTAGCTTCTCAGGTGCAGACCCGACATTTACAACATTCTATTTTGAAGATGCCTGCTACCACAGAACCCAGTCCTAAATTTCACAGCGCCTTACAATCTTTCAAGCAAGCTTGTGGGATCTCCTCTTCGGATTTCAACATTAATGATACCGCCCCCCTTTATATGAAGTCTTTGGCGGCTATTTATTTTGGTGCAGTTCGAAGTCAGGTACCCTCCACCTTTGCTCTTTCATCACGTGAGGTTGCTGTTTGGCAGTGTAACAGATCCGTCCATGCTATGGACTTCCTTAAGGAAGTCCCGATTCCTGGGCTTGGCCAGGCTATTGGGCCTAGGCAGTTTAGCTCAGTGTTTCAGTACCGCTTGGCAATACCTCTTTTTGCTGAGGGTAGTAAGTGCTCTTGTTGCGGCAGGCTTATGGATACCTTCGGGGACCATGCCATCCATTGCGCAAGCGAGGTCGGGCTCAAATTCAGACATGATTTGGTGAAGGATATTTTGGCATATATGTGTTATCGTGCAGGGGTGGTAGCTAGAAAGGAGGTTTCGTTAGGCGTCATCAATGGCAAGGATTTTCGTCCAGCGGATATTATGGCTTATAATTGGGAAGATGGCAAGGATGTTTGCCTTGATGTTACTGGAGTTTCCCCTTTCACTAGTGCTCATACTCGCAACTTCATCCCTGATCACGCCATTTTTGCAGCTGTTACCCGCAAGAACAATAAATACTTGAGTGTTTGTACTTCACTCGGTTATGATTTTGGGGTACTGGCCTTTTCCACCTTTGGTGAACTTGGTTCGGATTTTGTACTTTTTTTGAAGCGAATTAGGAATTGCATGGCTCATCAGATGCCAATTTCAAAATGGGAAATTCTCTTTTTCATAGGTTAGGGATCGTTATCCAAAAAGGTGTCGGCGCCCAGCTTGTTGCTAGGTTGCCCACCATCTCCTGTAACGTTGATTTCGATATTGAGTTATAATAAAAGCCTTGCGGCGTCCTTTATAATAATAATAATAATAATAGCCTTCCATTCCATGTAATGTTGACTTTGATATCGTATTTGAATAAAAGCCTTCGAGGCCCCTTTTCATAATAATAGTAATTATAGATGACAATAATAGTAATAATAATTTTAATAAAATAATGTTAACATTTATCGATTAGTACCATATTAAACTTAATTAAAATTTTAATAAGGATATATAACGATAAAAATAATAATTATGAATAAATAGTTATGGAAAATTAATAACGCTTATCTATGGTTAAATTTTGCAAATTAAACTAATTACAAATTAGAGATATATTTTTCCGTCCAAACTAGATAGTTAATATAATACTTATTAGGTGTTAGACTTAAGAAAGTGAGAATATAATATATCAAATATAAAGACTCGACTTGTTAATAATCTTGTACCAAAATTATCTTTAGCCTAACAAATGATCCAGTAAATCCATAAAATGAAACATATATACATGAAGTAGTAATAATAGTATTTAGATGCTTAGTGTAGTATTAGAATTAAAAGAAAATAAATTTGTATATTAATAGGATCCTTCTTCATAATTAGATTTAATCATCTTTTGAAATGGAAAATTAGTATGACAAACTTAAACTGTTAGATTTTAAATTAGTACTATATTTAGTATAACTTAAATTAAAATCTTATTAACAAATATATAACAATAAATTAACGATTAGGATTAAATAACTATGGAAAATTATTAGTGTTTATTTACGGTTAAGTTTTGTAAAGTTAACTAATAACAAATTAGAATTATATATTTTGCGTTTAAACCAAATAGTTAATTAAGATTAATAACGCGAGGTCATATAATGCAAAATATAGAGATTAACCTTGTTAACGATCTTATACCCATATTATTTTTAGTCCAATAAATGATTCACTAAATCACTAAATTATACACATGAAGTGATATTTAGAATACTTGAATGCTTAGAAAAAAATTAAACTTAAAGGAGAATAAATTTGTCTATGAATAAGATACTTATCATTAATACAAAAATCTAAAGACTATTAAGGCATATTAAAATTTTACGCATACGCAAATTTAGATCATATTAAATTCCTGACGCCAATATTTAACAAGATATAATATACAGGTTCAATCTGAATAAATAAAATCTGTTATATCAACCCTTACGTAAATGTAAAATTATATTTACAAGATTAAAGTTTAATAAAATTAAAATAACAGGGGTTTACTTAATAAATACTTTTATCGATTTCTAAAGAGTTTAATGGATTTACAAAGTATTGTGTTATTGGTTATATACTTTTAAAATCTCTTTCAAAGTTTATGTTACTCGTTGTAGATTGTCAAAAGGTCTTCTAAAGTTTGTGTTACTCATTGTAAACTTGAAAATTCAAAGACTTTGCATACTTATCTATTTTCAAGACTTTGAGTGACTTTTGAGTATATATTTGCCTTGATTAAAGTCTTGCAAAATATGTAAGATTTTGGAAGACTTATAATTTTTTTATAAAGATGTTTTTTACTTTATCTTATTTTTTTTCATGAATACACAATCTATAAAACTCCTATTATAGATGAGTATAAATTATATGATATGATTAAACATTTTTTTTATTTTAATTATTATGTACAAATGTACAATAATAATTATTTTAATTTATTGTTACACTTTATTGTATTTCATTGAACCAAAGAAATAAGTTATATATATAAAATAATAATAATTTATTTTAATTTAGTTGAAGTTACTATAATAAATAAGCTACAATAAATTTTATATTTATGTCTATCATGCATATTTTCATATAAAATTTGTTTATACAACTCTTCAAGACTCTACAAATGTCTGCAAGACATTAGACAACTCTGCATAACTCCGCAAAAGTTTGCTCAATTCTGTATAATTCTCGCAAATTTATTAATTTTCATGACTCTTTTTAAATCTCTACAAATCTACAAATGTATTTATTGAGTAAACCCCCGTAAGTATCATTACGAAGTAGTTATTCTGACAATAATTTAATTACGCTAATAATTATTGGATAGTAATAGCAAAATGTAAACTTTATTAATAGTACAACTTAAGCATTACTTAGCGATAATATAAAATTTAAAGAAATAAAAATTAGATCAAATCAAATTTAGTTATAATAATATAGTTTCATTTGGAATTAAAATTCGATTTCACTAAAATAAATAAATAATAATAATAATGTTAAATAAAAATAAAATAAAATTTGATGATTATTATTATTTTAAATGATATAAACTATTTATATTTTACGAAGTAAATTTATTAGACTTACACCAGTTAAGATAAAAGTTAAAGACTAATTAATGTTGTTGATAAAATAAAATTAACACTTAGTTAATCGTAATAAGTTTGCACTTAGTTAATCCAGCGCTAGGGAATAGTGAGGTTGGTAATTCTGATGTGTTCGGGTGATACTTGTTACGTAGGTACGCATTGTCAAGCGTCGCGAACCTAGACAGGGCAACTGCATTCTTGTATCACTAGGCATAGAAGGAAAACTTGCTTCTGATAGTGAACTTTTAGATCCAGAATTCTATTTAGAAGCTTATAGAATATTTTCTCATATTTAGAACAAGTAACTTATTAAAATAGAGACTAGTCTTTGAAACTAGAGCCACAAATTTTAGTTGTAGAGAGCCATATAGGTTTGTGCTTTGTTTTATGTTGGTTGCGCTTAGACAAGAGATGAAATTATTCTATAAGGTGGAGAGTTTTTGAAGACCAGAAGGATGATTTGATTTTCGAGGACGGAAATTTATAAGGTGGGGAGAATGTAAGGAACCGCAAGCTCGTCAACGATGTTAGACCGGTCAAGAGACGTCTTATCCGATAATGACTCGATTAGTTTGACATGAACGTTAATCAATAGGAATTAATATAACAACGATCTAGATATGAAACTAGTATCATCGGTTAGAGCTCGGAAAGTTATGAGAGATGGACTACTCGAGCGTGTTATTTGGACACCGGATAAAGAAGATATCAGCAGTTTTGTGAGAAGGGAAAATATTCATTTTGCTTTAAACCGCCTGGCTTCCCTTATCCGTTTCTCGGGTGCCTTTAGTATTATGATCGACCTTATCTCCAAAAACAAATCGAGAAGAATACATTTCTCTCTTTTCTTTCTCTTTCTTCTTCTTCCTTCTTCTCTTTCCCCTGTTCATCTCAGCTCGTGATTTTTGTGGGAAGATTATATGATTTTGAGATTAGAAACTTAGGGGAATCAATAAGAACTGATTAGTGGTGGTGCTGTTGATGTTTATTGAGCTGGGAGAAGAAGAAGTTGATGTTGTGAACAATGGAAGTTAGGGTTTCTAAAGTTAGTTGAGAGATTTTATGAAATTGAATCTCTGATGAGTTCGAGATGTTGGGTTTTCATTAATGAAAGATAAGATGAAGATTTAGTAAATGATTCTTGAATTGCAGTGGAGGAAGGAAAGTTTAGGGTTTATGCATGTTGTGTTGGATTTCGAATTGGGAAAATATTGAGAAGATTTAGATAAAATTGTAAGATGGGTTTGTTTAATTAAGGTTGTGGAGATGTTTTAGTGGTGAACTGAAGAATTGGGATTTGATTATGCTTTAGTGAAGATTATTGGGAATTGGCTGTGATGAACTAGTAGTTTAAGGATGAGATGGTGGAGTAATTGATGTGTCGAATCAAGTAAAGAGGAGAATGATTTCAGTTACTTGTGAAGTTGTTATCAGGTAATTGTTATACTAGTTTAATTTTATACAAGTTGTGTATTTTGTTTGTTGAAGTATATGTTAATGAAGCTAATATTTAGGGTAAATGATAATCAAAAATGTACTAGCTGTAGTTGGGTGAAAATGAATTGCATCACTGAGTATGTGACTGAGGAGTTGTCATGATTGTACGTGTATGTAAAATGAATGTGTGTGTTGGTAGTTTAGATGAGTTGAGGTACAAGATGATATGTTGTTGAGTCATGAGATGATCCTTCAGATGGATGTAAATGAGTATGTTGGTGGTCTATTATTGAATTGTAGCTGAGTTTTTCTCAGGCTTGCAAGGGAGTAGTAGTGTTGTAATGAATTGAATTGGAGATTGTAATAAGTTAGTATTACAGATGGTGGTGAACTGTTACAGGGTGAAAATTATTGGTGGCGTTGAACTGGTGGTGGTATGTTGAAGCCAAATTGTAGTTGAGGATGGTGTGTTTATTTATATGAGATTGTGAGTGTTGATCTGAGAAGTTGTTGAATGGCTGAGATTGAACATTGTAGATGGAAGTATTAGTGATTCTGGTTTAGAAGAAGAATCAGGGAGTTAACAAATTATTGTATAGACTTGAACTGAAATGATGGAGGTCTTGTAATGTATGTACTGGTGGTAGAATGAATGGGTGTTTAGGAGAAGGCTAAATGTTACAGTTGAAGTTGTTCATGGCTAGTTTGTAGTTAGCAATGGAACCAAGTTTGAGTCAGATCAGGTAGATGATGGTACTGATTTACAAGTTGTGGTGTGGTTGATGATGCAGGTAGTGTAGGGATTTATATGTTGCAAATTTAGATGATGGTTTCTGTGAAAGTATACAACTACTGCTACACTCAGGTAAACTGAATTTGAATTTGTAAATGAATGAAGTACATGTTCATATTCAGTTGATTGTATATGGTCATTAGTGTAGAAATGGAGAAGTAGTATTACTCTTAGATTTCGCAGGTGGTAATAGTTTATGGAGTTTAAGGTTTTGAAGATGTTAATGAAGTTGCAATTGCAGATTTGAAGATGTTAGTGATAAAATCTATTACAACTGAATTGTAGATAGTGATAAAGTGTTGCCTAAAGCTGCAATTGCAGGTAAACTCAGTTTAGTGTTGTAATTTAATTCTGAAGCTTGTTTATGAATGAATGATCTGAGGTAATGCATACTTTGAGTTTGAACTAGGATTTGAGTTATAGTTGTGTGAGAACCTTTGTAGATAGTGATAAAGTGTTGACCGTTAGTTGTTTCTAATGGACCAGGCCTTAGATTAATGGGCTAGAGTAAAGGACTTGGGCTTAGAACTTATTTAGTTAATTAGATGTTTTGGACCATTTATGGCCTGAATTAGCCTTTGACTTCTTCTACAAAGTTGTAGATATTCATAAGACTTAGTTAATGGACTATAGAAAAAACCTAGTTGGATTAGTAAACCTTAGTTATGCTAAAGATAGAGTATGAAAATGTGTAAAGTCATAAATGGGATTAGTACCATTAGTTAGACTTGTATGAATCTTGTGTGAGCCATTTTGGCTAGATTCTTAGAGTTCTTGTGTGATTAACAGTTAATATATATTAACAACAATCGATTCAAGGATGAACTGATCGTTTTTCAGCCGGTCAAATATAATTTCACTTTCTTACTAACTAAAATAAATGAAGTACGTGATAAGAAAGAGTTCGTGTCCACAGAGAGGCAATTGTTGTTATGCAACTTTTCAGTTTTTTAGTAACCAAAGGGGGGGTTTTTGATTTATCAAAGCAATAAAAATGAATTGAAAGCAAAGTAATAATAAAAGTAATCAATAAGGAGAAGATATTGGTCACGGGATACTTTCATTCAAAAACTTGAATTCTCAACAATGACTAGAATTGGAATTTTAATCTCTCATTTACTAAAAGTCCTAGGATACCTTGATCGCAAGTATATCCCGCTAATTCCCTGATTTCATCACAACCACATTAAAAGATGCATATGTGACTTCTTCCTAGAAAGCAACCTAAAGTGTAAAAGAACAATTAGATTTAACTCCCTAAAAGCAATAAGTTTTATGGAATAAGACTAATCAAGGAAATCAAAATGTGTAAAAGCACTAAATCGATTTAACCCAAGTTATGATTCATATGTAACTAGTAGGATATATCACTACAAGCACTACCCACATTTATGCTACTTAAAATCAGGGATAAACAATGTTTTCGTATTGAAAACCCTAGCTCTAGATATGAATGCAATCGGATTGATTCCGGACTCAACCAAACAAACAATCAAATCATAAACAAAATAAACCATGAATCATAAACAATAATTTATTAAGACAAAACTAATTCATTGATTCAAATCTTATTTGTGAAATCCACTTTATATCCCATAACCAATAAATAGTATTTAGCTACTCATAACTTTTGAGTTCATCATAATTATTATCATCAATTATAAAATGAAAAACATGAAAAATAAACGAAAGCAAACCCTAGTAGAATCGCTCTCCTCCAAACTCCAGTAGAATAATACGTGATGCCAAAAAAGAAGTAAAACTTCTCCTTTTGTAGCTTTTCTCCAACATTAGGTCCAACTCTTCAAAGACCATTAGATGAAAAATCCACCAAGCCCATATGTGTGAGAAACCCATGTAGAAAATCTGTCACAAATCTGTCACCGTAAAACTGTTTTTCACACCGGAAGTTGGCCGGAATCCGGCACCGGAAAGTACCTCAGGTGACCGGAAAAGTCCACCAGGTCACCAGTCAAACGAGTCAAACCGTCGAGTCAACTGAGTCAATAGAGAGTCAAGATCAGAGTCAGATGGTTCACTCAGCTGAATGAGCTGAGTTGGTAATGGCTAAGGCCATTGCACTGAACCTAACTCACTGCTGCACTATCATTGTGCTTCACCAATTAAAACCCAGCCATGATGGATGTTCCATGTCTTGCACCATCCGTAACTTTACTTCACAGCTACAGCTTCACTCCTTGTGCCTCAAAATCAAGTCCACGGCTACCAACACCACCTGAATCATCTCCAACTACACTCAACATCTCAACTTCTCCCTATAACCATTCTCAAACAGCATCATAAGCTCAAACACCACCTGCAGTTTCATTCTGTGCTTTACCACTAACACCATAAGCTCTCAGTATCAACCACTGAGCTATTCCATTAGCCTTTGTCACCACCAACATCTGCCATTTTCTAATTCTCTATGGCAACAGCTGCAACTCAGCTTTCTCCTCTGCACTGCTCTGAATCACCTTCTCAAACCCTAAAACTTCTTACTTGAAATCTCCCATGACTCACTTCACAGCTCAACCATCTTCCATTACTGCACATCACCGCCATATTCAGTTCAATACCACATGTAACAACTCACATTCATTCTCCCTGCAACCAGCTTTAACTACTTCAGATTCAAATCCTAAACATACATCTAATCATCACTTCCACTTCAGCTTAGCTTTCCTGTATTTCATGCATCATCTGTAACTGCCACACCTCAACCACCAACTGCAATTTCACACTAAAAATACACATTCTCAGACATTCACCAACACTACCATAATCATCTCCTTCTTCAATTCAAACCAAACCCACCTGAATTTTCATATTTGTTTCATCATTTTCCACCAGCAGCACAACCAACTCATTGCACTTACAATGCTCTGTCCTCCAACTTTCACTTCACCATTGCCTTCACTTTAACCAGTTCCAAACCACCAAGGAGAGCACCACCTGCTACAATCTCATACACCTACAACTTCTTCTCAGGTCCCTTTCCCCAACTGCAACTCTGCTCCAACTACCCTGCAATTTGTACCTGAACTAGGCATATATCTAATGTCACAATACTCCTCCAGCACCACCAACACATCACCTTCTCAACTCAGTTATCTTGTGCTTGTTCCTCTCAGCCTTGAAACTCATCAGAAACAGCTACCACCATCACATTCAATTTCATAAATCAAATCCATTGAACTGTCCCAGTCTACTAAACCCTAACTCTGTAATTTCAATTTAGAAACAAACACCTTCTGTGAATCAATAACAGAGACAGAATCCCCTCTTCTGAATTCAATCCAAGACCAAATTTCAACACCTCAACTCCATTAGCAACTTTTCTATTTCAGTTCAATTTATCAACTCAAATTCATTCTCAACTTCAATTTCAGATCCAGAGCAAACCCTAATCTTCTAATTCTTGATCACAAAGCAGCATCTTCTCAATCTTCCTTAATTCTTCACCATAAGTTCTTCTCGATTCTGTATTTGCCGCATCTTTATTCTCGATTTGGTTCAACACTGAGTTGTTGCTTTAGACCACCATCAACTTCATTTCTTGATACCAGCATAAACCAATTTTTTTTCTCAAATTCTTCATTTCCACTAGTAACAGTAGCAGTTCAAAAAACCCGCATCGATCTCCTCTATTTCAGACCACCAGAAGCCCTATTCTCTGATTTTTAGGTGTCGCCATACTTTCTCCCATTTTCAGGCAAAGGAGGTAATGATGAGAACAAAATTATATTCTCTGAATTTTAGGTTATGTAGGAAAAAGGGATTCATATTGACACCCCAATTTAGTGGTTAAGGGGTAACCATCTCACACATGGCCCGTCGGTTCCAGAAAAACCGACAGCCTAGTTCGCTCCAAGTATCTTTCTCGTTATGAAAATTCTTGCTCCAAATATCGCCTATGAATTGTCCACTTTTCCCTTTATGCTCCAAATGAACGCTCTTCCACCAGCTGCAGCCGTCTCTTACTTCTCAAACCCACTTCATCTCTTCAATTTCTATTCATCACTAAAGCATTCGTGCTTTTCAGACAAAATATGCATCACTAAAGCCGACGTACTTTTCAGACAGAGATGAAGAAATAAAAGCAAATAATGAGAAATAGTCCGCCACAAACACCATTTGCACATGAGATGACGCTTTTTCCCTGTTTCTTCTTCTTTTGTTCCAAATGACTCCAAAGTACCTAAATACTCAAAAACAGAACATAAGATACATAATTTACAAGAAAACTCGCAAATAAAGCATAAACTATAGATAAATATCAAGGTGTTTTAGACACCTATCAAATTCCCCCACACTTAGACTTTGCTAGTCCTCGAGCAAATCAAACAAAATAATTATAAAACATACATACAACTCCGTCTCGTCGAGGCTATGGTTATTCTAAGCATAAATAACAAGCCTTTGAACCCCTAGGTGTCCCTAGTAGACGATTTTTAGTCTCGTGAAGGTTTACAAGAGGTCTGCCTACAAAACCTATATTTCAAACTCCGTCTATTTGTGACAAATCAATGAACGAATCCAAACTGACCACAGGAGGAGGTACCTTGCGCAAATTCAATTCATATATAAGCAAATAAAGCTTTAATTAGATAGTTGAAAAAACCACAATACTCGGAAACTAACAAACCACAATCACAATGAAAAGATTAAGAAGATGGATATAGATGTATATGTTGGCGAATGTTCACAAGTGATTGGTGTTTCCCATATCTGTCTGAAGGTCACCGCCAAGATGAACCTATGCATCCTATTGGATTAAGCTACTGGCCTGAATTCTAATGTCAACACACTGGCATATACAAGGGAACCAGTGGTCAACAATCTTATTTCTACATCAACTCAATTGGCATATACAAGGGAACCAGGAGTGACTTTATTCAACAATAATAATATCTTTTCTTTTCTTTTCTTTCATTTTTTTTTTGACAGCATGATTAGATCTTTTGGATCAAAGCGCATGCTTCTTTGTCAGCAAGTATGTGATAGTTGCCTTGGATCCTGTATTCCATGCTTGTTTAGGCGACGGAGACAGATACAACGTTTCACACATACTGCTATCCAAGTGTCTTTTTTATTCCATTTTGTCTAATTGGTCGGTCTCTTTTTTTTTTTTTTTTAGCAACTCAATCACTCTATTTCATCCTAGCAGTAATAACAAGTCGATGTTTAGTGACCAACCAAAGCACTTATAGAACAATAGATAAACATGGAAAAATAAAAATAGAATGCGATATGGTGATATTCCGAGATATGGTAACAACTATCATATTATTTGTGATTTCTGAGCTATGTTCATCCCTTTTTGTTAATTGGTTCCTCAACTCCTGCATTCAAAATGGTTCCATCCACTAATGGTGTCATCCTAAAGGCACAAGTTTCTAGATTTCGGAGTTCAAAAAGCACAATTTTTTCCTTGGTTTTTCTATTTTTCTAATTTTTTTTTTGTTTTTTTTTTTACTAAAGGCATAAAACAAACTAAAACAAACTATACAAACATATAAAATGCTCCCCCACACTTAAACTTTACATTGTCCTCAATGTAAAATTGAGTCATTCAAAATAAAGCTCAAGGTGGGAAATTTCGCAAATGATATGCAAAAAACAAGAAAATAAAGATAAAATGCTTAAAGAATAAAAAGATAAAGGTAAAGATACAAAACCGGTGGGTTGCCTCCCACTTAGCGCTTGGTTTAAAGTCGTCAGACCGACTATTGGTAGGATCGGAAAGATACCTACTTCTATGTATAAACTGCAAGTGCACAGTGTCAGCAAGCAACACAGGGCAAGCACATGTTGAACCACAGAGACTTGGAGAGTGTAAAAGTTGATTCTAAATCCTTACTTAGAACTGATTCAGAGAGTAACCAAAAGGGGTTTGTTTTTGTCGATACGACGAGGTATTGGCAAAGACTTAAACAGAAAGTAATTTGAATTGAAATATGAAATTAAATCAAGGTGTAAATATTGAGAATATGGATACTAGGGTATTCAAATCCACCACTAACCTATGATATGCATTCAACTTGTAATATTATTCTTGTCCTTACAGAAGATTCAAGTCTACCGTATATCTAAGGTGTTTCTCCAATGGATAATTTAATCACAACTAAAGTATTTCTCCAAAGCATTAACTGTCTAATTAAAGCACAACTAATCTGAGGATCAATATTTGGTTAAGCATGAGTTGTAGCATAATCAACATAGAGATATTCTAACTACAATGGATACATGGCATACATTGTGAGAGCAAGATGTTGACAAACTTGGATTAAATTATATCTTTAAACAATTCTAAACTTTCAAGAACAAGATACAAGATATGAATACATACCAATGAGTTACGGCTTCATTTAAACCCTAGCAAATGAAACTAGAACATGAAGAACATTACAACAAAATTAAAATTTGATAAACTAACATGAACAAGCTATTCTTGGATGAGTTTTCAACACAACAACCCTCTCTATTTATACACAAAAACTCTCTCACACTTTGGATTCGAATTTTACTGTAGCAACCACTCAACAATTAAACAAAACATGTTTTATTAATTGATGGATAGAATGGAATACAATGGGGGGTGAGGTGGATGTTTTGGAAAGAATCCAATGGGAGTGAGGTGGATGTTTTGGAAAGAATCCAATGGGAGTGAGGTGGATGTTTTGGAAAGAATCCAATGGGGGTGAGGTGGAAATGGATTTGGGTCTTGGGTTTTGGATCATGGGTTTTTTAATCCCATGAATTTGTAAACAGGATTCCACTGATGCGCGAGCGGGTTGCAATGCTTCCAACTTTCTTCTCTTTTGTCTTCTCAATTCTTCCAAGCTTTATTTAGTACTTAAAAACACAAAATTAATTAATACAAATATTTATTCTTGAAGATGGTAAGAATGCAGAATTTGGGATAATATATGACTTTGAAGCGCGAAAGATGAGTTAAGTGCCAATGAAAAGGTGTATGAATATGCAATATTTGGCACTCATCAACTATCTCCTTGCTTTCTATGACTCCTCCAGAGGGAGTGCATCCACAAAATTGGCTCCTTCCACCACTTCGGAAGTGAAATTCTCATAATATGGTTTCAATCGGTGCCCATTAACTTTAAGTTCCTTGCCTATAGCTATGCTACGAATTTCTACTGCACCATGAGAAAACACATTAGTAACAATGAAAGGTCCGATCCAACGTGACCTTAATTTACCCGGAAATAAATTCAAGCGAGAATTAAACAAAAGCACTTTCTGCCCAACACAAAATTGTTTTCTAGAAATCATAATATCACGAAAGGCCTTCGTTTTCTCCTTATAAATGCGAGAGCTTTCAATTGCATCATTGCGAAGCTCTTCTATCTCTTGGAGTTGCAACTTCCTTTTCTTTCCAGCCCCATCCATCTCCATATTGCATTGCTTAATCGCCAAAAATGCCTTATGCTCAATCTCCACAGGTAAGTGACAAGGTTTACCGTACACAAGCCTAAAGGGGGACATCCCAATAGGGGTCTTGTATGCGGTTCTATAAGCCCAAAAAGCATCATTAAGTCGCATGCTCCAATCTTTCCTTGTTGGATTCACCGTCTTCTCTAAAATGGACTTCACCTCTCGGTTGGAAACCTCGGCTTGTCCATTTGTTTGAGGATGATAAGGTGTTGCAATCTTGTGCGACACATTGTACTTCTTCAACAAGCTTTGCAAAATCCTATTTTTGAAGTGAGAACCCCCATCGCTAATTATGGCTCTTGGAATTCCAAACCTTGAAAAAATGTTAGCTTACACAAAATCTGAAACAACCTTGGAATCATTAGTAGGGGTTGCCTTATATTCCACCCATTTAGAGACATAATAAACAGCAGGTAAGATGTAATAATTCCCATGCGTGTTGACAAAAGGACCCATAAAATCAATACCCCATACATCAAAAACTTCAATAAATTTAATAAAAGTTTGTGGCATTTGATTTCGGGCACCTAGATTGCCTGTTCTTTGGCACCTATCACAAGTTTTACAAAATGTGTATGCATCCTTAAACAAGGTTGGCCAATAGAAACCTCTTTCAAGTACCTTGTGAGCGGTTCTTTTACTTCCAAAATGTCCTCCGCAAGCATAAGAGTGACAAAATGACAAGATAGAATTAAACTCGGATTCGGGAACGCACCTTCTTATTACTTGGTCGCTGCCATGTTTTCATAAGTATGGATCATCCCATATATATTGGTTCCCTAACATCTTAAGTTTGTCCCTCTCACCACGAGACAAGTTCTTTGGGATTTGTTTAGTTACCAAGTAATTCACGATATCAGCATACCATGGTTCACCAAAGGCAATTGAGAATAGTTGCTCATCCGGGAAACTTTCACGCAATGGGATAGCTTCCTTGTCCACAGCAAGATGGCTCAAGTGATCCGCAACGGTGTTCTCAATTCCTTTCTTGTCTTTGATTTCAATATCAAACTCTTGCAAGAGTAAGATCCATCGTATGAGCCTCGGTTTCGCTTCTTTCTTCATTAGCAAGTACCTAAGTGCTGCATGATCAGAAAAACAACAACTTTTGTACCAATTAGATAAGAGCGAAATTTATCCAATGCAAATACAATAGCTAAAAACACTTTTTCAGTGGTTGTGTAGTTTTGCTGGGCCTCATTTAACGTTCTAGAAGCATAATAAATAGCATGAGGTATCTTCCCCACACGCTTCCCAAGCACCGCACCAATCACATAGTCACTTGCATCAGACATGAGCTCAAAAGGATTGCTCCAATCCGGTGGTTTAATGATAGGGGATAAAATTAAAAGTTCTTTCAAACGATTGAATTCCGCCATACACTTTTCATCAAAGTTAAAAACCACATCTTTTTGCAATAAGTTGCAAAGTGGGGATGCTATCTTGGAAAAATCCTTGATAAATCTACGATAGAAACCTGCATAACCAAGAAAAGAGCGTATCTCCCTCATCGTAGTGGGAGGGGTTAGAGCACGAATAAGGTCTATATTAGATTTATCAACTTCCAAGCCTTTAAAAGATATTATATGGCCTAAAACTATGCCATGAGTTACCATGAAATGGCACTTCTCCTAATTTAGCACAAGGTTTGTTTCAACACATCGTTCAAGGATCAATGACAAGTTGTTCAAACAAATGTCAAATGAATCACCAAAGATACTAAAGTCATCCATAAACACTTCAATGATGTTTTCAACATACTCGGAAAAGATACTTACCATACACCTTTGAAAGGTAGCTGGAGCATTGCACAAGCCAAAAGGCATCCTTCTATATGCAAAAGTACTGAAAGGACAAGTGAAAGTGGTTTTCTCTTGATCCTCCGGTGCTATCACAATCTGATTGTAACATGAATTGTAGTTGCAGAATAACCTACAACTACACCCTCAGTAGAATTAGTAAAAACTCAAGAAGTTCTTGATGATGAATAACAATTTTCTTATTAATGTTCTCAATTGATTACAAAGAAGTATCTAAATGGAACAAGAATAGTTACAACTTTCTCTATTCTCTTTCCTAAAATATTTTCTAACACTCACTAAAAGAACCTCTCGAATTTTACATTTGAACTCCTATTTATAGTAAAACTTATACAACTGTATATGAGTTGCGAAGTATCGCAACTCATACTCGCAACATTATTCCATCCTCGCAAAACTTCATATTTCTCCGCGCTATTTCTATCATCGTATCATTTTATAATTCTTTTCTCCTTTATTTATTACGATACTCGTGAACTATTATCCTGCGATATTCAGTACTTACATCTTGCCTCTTCTCATGTCAATTCTACGAAGAAGAAATGTCATGAGAATCCCTATTCTCGTAAATTTAGTGTAGTTATTACCACCCATCAAGTTCGCAACACGTCTTTTTACTTTTCCCTTATCTTTTTGACACGTTTCTTCGTAACCGTTCTTTTCAACCGTTCACGCTTACTCGTATTAATGAATTTTTATCTTCATCAAACTCTCTTATAAATATTATCCTTTCTTTTTATTCCCTTATTCATCTTCTTCACCACTTCTGCCTCTGCAACCTCTTTTATCTTTTTTCCTTTCTATTTTCCCTCTTATATTCAATGGCACCAAAGAAGAAAACTATTGAACAAATTAATGCAGAACTTGCTGATAGAGACCTTATTCTCTCTGAGATTGAAGGTTATGATAATAAGTCTTCTCTCTGTGTGAAGCTCTTTACCAACTATATTTGGGATGATCAGAAAATTTTAATCTCACGAGGTCAAATCCTCGCAGGTCTTCCTCTTCCTCTTTATGATGTTAACTTTCCTTTATTCTACGAAATTATTTCCCACCCCAATTTTTCTTGTGCTATTTACCAATTGACTGGTGATTGTATTCGCCTCTTAGTTGAATTCGCATATCGTGCCGCTTTTGGGAAATATTTGTATTCAGTTGATCTTAGGAAACCTGGATTTGAAAATATAGAAATTGTTGCATGAATTATACTGATTGAGGGTTTCTTCAAGAATTACACACTAATTCCCGCGAGGAAAGAAGATAATCGTTGGGGTGTTCGTCTTCATCGTAAAGCTAATATCGCAGCAGATGATCTTCTCATGCACGATATTGATTATGCTTCAGGAAATAATAAGACACCTCGTCGTTCTAATGATGAAGATTGGTATAAGTACCCTTTAATGTTATCAGGTTCTTATATTACTGGGATAGTAGAACTTCCTGCGAACCTTCGTAACCGCTATTATCAACCTTGGGTTTTTAGAAATGTATGTACTTCCATCTCCTTATCTTTTGTTACCCTTTAATTTCAAATGAGGTAAGAAACACTCTTGTATTTTTCTAAACAATATATTGTTGCCTCTGTTTCTTATCCTTATTTGAATTTACAGGTTTCACTTCTTCCTGAGATTGCTGCGAGTGAAAATAAGAGTTGTACATCTTCTAAAAGGCTTACTGCGAGGCAACAAACTCTTCATTCTGCGAAGGTCTCCCAAGATTCTGGTAGTCAAGATGATGCTCTTCGCAAAGGAAAAAGAAAACTTCAAGATGTTGTTTACGAGAGGAGGAAAAAGAAGATACTCTCAACCAAATCTCATTCCAATATAATTTCTTCTAATGAGAACATTGAGGAAGATCTTGGTGATGAAGATGATAAATTTCCTGAGAAGGACTTTAGTTCTAATTCCGATACCCTTTCTGACAAAGGAGATGATGATAATAATGTTGATGAAGGTGGAAATGAAGATTATAGTATCCCAGAAACTTTTGCCTCAGCAATGGTTAGCATCTCTGAGGCTTTCCTCCATTCTTCTCGTGGATTAGGAAATTATCCTACAGAGAATGCTCGCAAACTTATTGCGAAAGCTTGTAAAGTTCCTACTGTAATTGATAATAACTCCCTCAAAGGAATTTCAAGATTCGTCTCTCCTGCTTCATTATATACTTTAGGTAGCATGGTAAGTTTCTTCTCTATTCCTTGTTTATTTCCCTTATTTTGTTGATTTCTAACTCCTTTTTTCTTGTTTAGGTTGGAAGAGTTAGTTGTGCAGCTGCTTCTGATTGGGAAAGACGTCACTCTATTGCTGAGAAGAAAACTTTGAATCGTTGTAAGAAGTTAGAGGTTGAAAATTCAAGTCTCCGTCAGAAAGTAGAAGATCTAAATATTGATAATGCAGAATTAATATCTCGTCACGAAGATAATTCACAATCTGCGAACATCGCAATTGACAATTCTTCTCTTCTTGAGGAGAATAATCAATTAAAGCTTGAAAATTCTTCTCTTCGTAATGATAAGAAGCAACTAGAAGGTAAATTCTTTGCGATGGTAATTATTTTGGTTACTTTTCCTTCATAATTCGCTAATCAATTCCTTAATTTCTCTCCTTGCTGCAGAAAATTATGCGAAGATGAATAACGATCTGGAAACTCTCCTTGCTAATCGTAATAAGAAAATTTCTGACTTGAGATCTCAGCTTCTAATTTCCCAGCATAACCATAATTTATATGTCAAGCGTTTTCGAGCTAAGATGACTCGCAAGATTTGCGAAGATAATGAAATTCCTCTCAAGAAGTACCATACGCTCCTTTCTGAAGAAATTCCTGAAGATACTCCATATCTGGAAATCTCTGAAAGTGAAGTCGAAAATGATAGTGAAGTTGAAGAAGAAGATCATTTTGATGGGGATAAATCGCCTGAAAAATAACTTCACTCTTTTTTTTGTATATTTGTTCTGTAATTTCACTCTTTTTTGTATGTCTATTCTGTTTCTTTTCAATATAACACTTTCTTCTTGATTGCACTTTGAATCAATCCAACAATTTCTTTTTCAAAGATTAATTTGAATTAATCTTTCTTTGATATTTGTTTCCCTTATTCACATAACTTGATCATGTGGAGAGAAATAATATATCTTAAAGACTTAGCTTAGTATTCCCTTTCCCCTTATTATTGCTCTTCAGATGATCAACTCTTGCTGGAAGTATTAGAATATCCTTCTCAATCTATCTTACGAAGTTTTGTCTGATTGTGATTATGAATAAAAAGTCCTCCCTTTGAAGTATAAGAAATATGAGCCTTTTGCGGAATAATGTTGCGAGGTAAATAATAAATCTCCCCTTGAAGTATAAAAAGTATGAAGTATACGAAATATGAAATATCCTTAAGATGTATAAGAAGTATAAAATATCTTTGAAGAAGTATTAGCAGTATCCAATTCATGAAAAATTTCCCAATATATGAAGAAGTATAAGAATTGCATAAAGAAGTATAATAAGTACTTAACCTTCGCAGAATTAAATATCCGTTGAAGAAGTATAATAAATATGATATACTCTTGAAGAAGTATAAATAGTATTGAATTTGTTGAAAAATATTCAATATATGGAGAAGTATAAGAAGTATTTAATTCTCGTAACATTTTACGAGTATGAACTTATTTGTATTTGATTGCTATCAAAATCGCATCTTTTGTTAGGTCTTCATTAAAATTCTTCAATGATGTTGTCTCTTCAATGATATTGACAGAGCTATCTTCTCTTCAAAATTTCTTGATATATATTCTTGTAAAATTTCTTCAATGATATTGACGAAGTTGTCTTCTTTTCATATCTTCATAATGTATATTCTTGTATAAATTCTTCAATGATGTTGATGCAATGATTTTCATTAATTTATGTGGTCTTATCATGCCTTCCTAAGTAAAGGTCTTATTTTGCCACCTCTTTTGTAATAAATTTTTGTATTTGCGATAATATGACAAGTCTGAACATTCTTGCGAACATACAACCTCGTGACATTATCGTCTTGCGATGAAATCGCAGGACGTTCTTACACTTTCATGCAAAAACCCATTGATCTCATCTTAACTTCTTTGAATAGTATTTTTGCCTCTTCAGGAATTGTTGCGACAATATGACAGGCCTAAATATTCTTGCGAACATAAAGCCCCATGACATTGCCGTCTTGCGATGAAATCGCAGGACGTCTCTACACTTTCATGTAGTGACCCATTGATCTCATCTTAACTTCTTTATTATGTTCTGCGAGTTCTTTATTCTTTTCTTTCTTTCTTCTTTTTTTTTTTTTTTTAGAAGGCTCGCAGAACTTCATTTGTTGCACAAATATGACAAGCCTTTATGTTTTCTCAAACAAGAAGCCTCGTGACATTTGCGTCTTATAGCACGTATCAGCTCCCTAATGGAGGGTGCTGCCCTTTATCTTCCCCCTGATTGCCCTTTCAAGGAAGCGTACATCGACCATACAAGGTTAGCTCTTCCCATCCGGTTCTGCCAACAACCATCTTTTGATCGCAACCTCTTATCCTTTTTGCCTATAGGGCTTATAGTTATGAGGTTGCACCCTATGGGGTATCTTTGGGCCAAGTGCATCATTTGCCAAGACTTGTCAAAAATGGCAGATGTGGTTCAACCTCACCCGGCACTCTTGACTCAACCGTGTACCTCGGCGCCTTGATCGTTTTCTGCACTTCTTGGGAAAGACAGTATGCCTTAGTCGCCCAACCTAAATCCTCTTACACCGCATTTTATATTGCGTAATGTCGCTAGATTAGGTGAGAATCCAAGGTGTATAACCCGGATAGGTACCCCATTATTGGGTTGTACCCCAAAATTTTTACCATGTACTAAGGGCCCTTGGTGGTGTTCCGGTTACCCTTAGCCACGTTATTGGTACCCCCTTAAATGACGTACTTTAGGACTTTGCCTCTTACGAAATATAGCTTCGCGAACTAGGGTGTACGCCACAAAGGTTTGCATGTATAAAATTTTCTGCGGCTCTCTTTCTTTTTTGGAGGCTGATCACAGATTGCGGTCTTTTAGTCGCAAATTAATGAAATTTTAATCGGAATATAAATTCTGAAATTCGTAACTTTTCCCAATTTCCTGCGAGCAAACAATATTCGTAAAATTTATCACGAAATAAATTTTTTGTTTTACCACATACCTTATTTCCACGAGCAAACATACTGATTACCTTCTTGTTTTATTATTTTCCTTCTTCTTTCTTCGCAAATCACAATCCCTTATTATCATCGTAAATTTCTTGTATGATTATCATCGTAACTTTATCCTCTTTTTCCTTAATCCTCTGCCATTAAATTTTCACTTCTTTTCACAGCCTTTGCTCTTTTTCTCCAATTTTCCTTCTCAGCAGTTTTTCCTTCGCAAACTTCTACTTCTGTATCATAACATTTCTTTTCCTCAGCCCAATCACCCTTGATAATTCCAATACCCTTCATATGAGGAAATTTTATGCACTGATGTAGAGTGGAAGCTACGCCTAGAATTCCATGAAGCCATGGTCTTCCTATCAAAGCATTATATGGTGATTCGACATCAACAACGCAGAACAGAATTTCAGTTCGCATTCCACTTAATGGAATTCGCATACTTACTTCTCCTTTTGGCTTGTTGGCATTTCCATTAAAACCATAAATTCTGTAAGTAGAAGGTATTAAATCTGCATCTTTTCCCCCCATAGTTTTGTAAGCAGAATAGAAGAGGATATTGATAGAACTTCCCGTATCAATCAAAATCCTATTAAGACCAATTGATTCTTCCTCCATATCATCTTCGTTTTCCTCCATATTCATGTAGATTGCTAATCTTACTACCAATGGATTATCATGTGCTTCACAACCTTCTGGAATTTCAGTGGCTTCAAAAGAAATTTCACGTTTCTGCCAATCTTCAAGTCGTGAAATTTTTGCGATGTTCATTACTTCCTTTCCTTCACCATCTCTCGCATATACCCTGCTTAACACATTATCATGAAAATCCTCTATGGTTTTATATGAATGAACAATGGAATTACATAAAACATTCCTTGCTTTTGACCCCACTTCTATATGTAGGATTTCTTCTCCCTTTTCTTTTGTTGTGTTCTCCCTGCGAGTTATGGCTGGAGCCTGTGGTAATTGTTGCGACGTGTCTCCGCTTAAGTAAAAATTGATTTAGTTTTCCTTGATCAATCATTCGCAAGATTATCCTCTTGATATTATGGCAATTATTTGTAGAATGTCCATGAAAATGATGATATGAACAAAATTCATGACTTCTTGGACCCATTGGTGGTTCCTTTCCCATGTTCCATGGAGTTGGTATATTCTCTACCAGGATAATTGCTTGCCATATCTTTTCTACACTTGTATTCAAAGGTGGCAACTTTATCTCTTCCCTTACCATTCTTTGACCTCCTTGACCGTTGTTATAATTTTGTCTCTGGTTTCCTTGTCCAAAATAATTTTGCCTTTGTCCCCCATAATTTTCTTATTGTTGATCTAGTCTTGGAATTTGGTTATTTCCTATTCGATTATATAAATTCTTCTCTCTATCATACTCTTCTTGATCTCTACTGCCCAATGCTACCATATTTGGCTGGCTATCATTGATTTTCTTCTCTTCTGAAATTTGCGAAGAAGTTTGTGAGGATGTTTGCGAAGTACCTGCTACTACATTGATTATTTTGGGAAGTAAATTTGCTCCTCCTTCTTGATTGCTAGTGTTTGCTACTGGATATGACTCCATACTGTTTTGCTTTTCCTCTAATGTAATGTATTCTTCTTGCAATTCTCGTAACTCTGTCATCATTATGGAATTCTTTATTCTGAAGATTTGAACATATAATTGTTCAGTTGTGAACATCGCATTTATGAAGGACAGAATCAAGTATCTCTCATCCACACGCCCTGCCATATCACTGCACATAGTCTTCCATCATCTTACCAAATGCTTCAAACTTTCACCCACTCTTTGTTTTAAACCAAATACATCCTCAATACCAAGCCGTGAAGAGTGATTTGTGATATATGCTCCTAGGAAAATTGATTGCAAATGATTGAATGACGTAATAGTGTTCTTAGGGAGTCCTTCGAACCACTTTAGAGCTTCCCCTGTTAAACTTGATGCGAAGTACTTGCATAACACATCATCATGATTCTCCCATTGTAACATGCATCTTATGTATGCTTTAATGTGCTGAATATCACAAGAAGTCCCATCAAAAATACTGGTAAGTGTGGGAAAATTACATTTTGGTGGAATTCCTCCCAACTGTACTTCTCTAGCAAATGGAGTCCTCGCAGCTTCTTCTATTGTTTCATCTAATTGCCTTCTATCTCCTCCTCTTCTATTGTTTATCATCCCTCTCATTTCTGCTAATTCTCGAAAGATTCGTGCATTTGCCTCAGAATTCTCATCCATTGGTCTTTTTTATGCAGCTTCTCTTCTTCTACGTTCTTGCGCTTCCTCCCTTGCGATCCTTCGTATTCTATCATATTCTTCATTAATGTTTTAATTTGCATAATTTTGCAAATATCTTCTTTCTAAATTATCATAATTGTTCAGTTGTAGAGCATCTTGGAATTCTTGTTCTTCCCTTTCTATTCTTCTCATGCGAATATCGGGAATTTCTTCTTCTTCATTTCTCCTTCTTCTGTGACTTATTTCTTCTTGATTTACTTGTACTCTGATTCGAGAATTTGGTTCATTCCTTTCCACTTCTGTTTGTTGATTTACAATTCTTCTCTTAATTCTTTCATACTCAACATTTTGTTTGTTACGAACTTCTTCATGTCTTCTTACTCCATTCTCGTGATTGTTTTGATGTATTGCTTGTTGTCTCTCAGTTTCTTCCATAAGTTGTTGTTATTCCTCTCGATTCTGATTTTTTTCTCTAGGATTTGGTCTTGTTCGTAAATTCTCCATGCTTTGTTCTTGGTTTGGTATTAAAATGAAACGATTCTCTTGATTTCTGTCACTTTGATTCTGCGCTTGTTCTTGCATATTATTTTCATTATTGATTATCGGTGAATTTTGTCCTTCTCTTTCTGTTCTAACATTTGATCTTGCAACACTTTGAGATTTCCTCCTTTGTAACATCTCATTTTCCATCCTTAATTCTTGATTTTGTCTTGTTAATTTGGCGCGTTCTTCAGCTTCGATCATTCGTTCTTTTTGGATTCCTTGTCTCAATGTTTCTAACATCTCCCTTTCTCTTTCAAGAATTGTTCCTCCCATCAACCTCCCATTTTCTCTGATTTGTGGTTCTCTATCTTCTTCTTCTGGTGTATTAGTTCTCCAAGTGTGTATACTCACTTGATCATGATCTCCTATTTGTTGAGCTTGATTTCTTCGATTACTCCTTCTCCTACTAGGTTCTCCTGTTATATTTGCTTCTCCTCCTGCTAGTCTTACACTTCTTTTTACTTCAGTTAATGGTTCTGATGTGTTTCTTCTTCTTGTCATTTTTCTGGTACAAGAATTCTTCAAATCCCTGTTTCTAGCGCCAATTATGTAGTTGCAGAATAACCTACAACTACACCCTCAGTAGAATTAGTAAAAACTCAAGAAGTTCTTGATGATGAATAACAATTTTCTTATTAATGTTCTCAATTGATTACAAAGAAGTATCTAAATGGAACAAGAATAGTTACAACTTTCTCTATTCTCTTTCCTAAAATATTTTCTAACACTCACTAAAAGAACCTCTCGAATTTTACATTTGAACTCCTATTTATAGTAAAAATTATACAGCTGTATATGAGTTGCGAAGTATCGCAACTCATACTCGCAACATTATTCCATCCTCGCAAAACTTCATATTTCTCCGCGCTATTTCTATCATCGTATCATTTTATAATTCTTTTCTCCTTTATTTATTACGATACTCGTGAACTATTATCCTGCGATATTCAGTACTTACATGAATAGCCATCAAGGAACAAATAATAAGCATGTCCAACTAAACGTTCAAGCATTTGATCAATAAAAGGCAATGGAAAATGATCCTTCCTAGTGGTGGCATTCAATTTTCTATAATCTATACAAACACTCCAACCGGTTTTCACACGAGTTGGGACAAGTTCATTCTCATCATTCTCTACCACCGTTACACCTGATTTCTTTGGTACAACTTGTAGCGGGCTTACCCACTTGTTATTGGATATGGGGTAGATAACACCCACTTCCAAAAGCTTGAGTATCTCCTATTTCACAACTTCCATCATGGGAGGGTTTAAACGACGTTGCGCTTCCCTTGTAGGCTTTGCATCGTCCTCCAAATGAATCTTATGCATACAAATGGCAGGGCTTATACCCTTGGTATCGGCGATTGTCCATCCTATGGCCGTCTTGTGCTTCCTTAGCACCCTTAGAAGTTTTTGCTCCTGTAATTCACTAAGCTCGTTAGAAACAATCACATGTAACTCTTCATTGTCACCCAAGTACAAGTACTTTAAGTGACTTGGAAGAGGTTTCAATTCCAACTTTGGAGATTTAACAATAGAAGGTAAAAGCTTTTCATCACTGCATGGTAAAGAAATAAAAGAGATATTATGAGTTTCCGGACATCCTTGTAGTGAGTTAAGATCACCAAGGGTTTCCTTAACTTCGTTACCACACTCTACACCGTTATCCATGGATGTAGTTAAAACAGTTTCCAAAGCATCATCATCATTCAATTCAAACACTTTTTGTGCCAATGCATCCATAACATCAACGGAGAAACAAGAGTGGACATCACTAGGATATCTCATCGTCTCGAAAATGTTGAAACATATTATTTCTCCATCAAACTCCATAGTCAACGTTCCCTTGTCCACATCAATAATGGTTTTAGCCGTTTTCATGAAGGGAATCCCAAGTAGCAATGGAAGAGATGAGTCCGGTGAACCTTCATCCATCTCTAACACACAAAATTCAGCTGGAAATACAAGTTGATTAACCTGCACAAGAACATCCTCAACAATACCCATTAGGTAAACATTAGAGCGATCGGATAATTGCAACACAATTTCAGCCTTTTTCAAAGGACCTAGATTAAGTGAATTATACATGGATGCCGGCATAACATTAACGGATGCACCTAAGTCTAACATTGCTTTTTTAAAAGTGGTGTTACCAATTGTGACGGGAATTTCAAAGCTACCGGGATCCTTGCATTTCAGTGGGAGTTTGTGTTGTAAGATTGCCGAAGCATTCTCCCCCACACTTAGCACTTCATTTCCTTTAATCCTTTGCTTATTGGTACACAAGTCCTTCAACACTTTTGCATACTTGGGAACTTGCTTGATAGCATCAATGAGTGGTATATTCACATGAATCTTCTTAAGAACGTCTAAAATCTCCTTTTCTAGTTCCGCCTTCTTAGAACTTGCAAATCTGCGAGGAAAAGGTATAGGAGGAACATAAGTAGAAAATGGAGTTTTAGAGTTAGGAATAGGTACCTCAGGTGTTTGGGGAATTTCATCCCTCTTTTGCTCCAAAACTGGCTCCTTTGGAGCTTCCTCTTCACCCAAATCAGCAACTTTGGGTTGCTCAAGTTGTGTACCACTTCTCAACGTAATAGCATTGACACCCTCTTTTGGGTTAATGGGTTGAGAAGGAATTCTCCCACTATTTTGTGCCTTCAATTTGTTGATATCAATCGCCATGGAGCCCACTTGAGTCTGCAACTCCTTGATAGCACTCTTAGTTTCTTGTTGACTTTCTTTGAACATGGTAGAAATACCTTGCATCATTGTTTGTAACTTTGCATCGATATCGGAACCTTGGTTTTGAACCGGTTGTTGTTGTTGCTGAAATTGTTGCTTTTGTTATTGAAATTGTTGTTGTTGAGGTTGAAATTGTTGTTGTTGCGGTTGAAATCCACTCGGACGGTTGAAGGTAAGTTGTTGAACCGCACCTTGCTTGTTGGAATAGCTGAAATTTGGATGATCTCTCCATCATGGATTGTAGGTGTTGGAATAGGGATCATACCGTATTTGTGGGTTTGGAGAAACCGCATTAGCTTGCTCCAACTCTTCACCATACGAAGGTAATATAACCGCATCCATCTTTTGCATCATGTGCTCCATATTGTCCATCTTGTGTAGAATTGAGGTGCATCACGGTGTGATGATGATAAAGCAACATGCGGGAGAATATTTGTATGAATGTTGGGAGCGATACAAGAGATTGGTGACAAGCTATCCTCACCATCTTTTGAAATTAGTAACTCAGCATCTTACGGGTTCTGTGTTGGTGGTGCAGAATTGAGGTGGATGAATGAAAGCTGGTGATGATTTGCTGAATTGAATTGTGAATGATGTTGCAGTAGCAGCAACTGGGTATGGAAATAACTAGATGAATGTTAGGATTGTGCAGGAAATGGAGCTAAAATTAGCCTGAAATCGGCCTGGGAGATGCCCTGAATATAAACGAAACTCTGCCGGATTTTATTCCCATCGAGTTAACTCAATGAGCCCGTTAACTGATCCATCCGTTAACTCAGCCGGGGAGCAATGGACGATCTTAGTTGTTTTTATTTATTTTTTTGCTTTATTCTTGCTTTGTTAGATTCAATACCGTATCTAACTTAGTTTTGTGAACCTTGTTTTAGGTACTATATCTTTGGTGAATGCTTAAAAAGGGAATACCGAGTCCAATACGTCTTCGATCCGGCACTCAACTAAAGGATTTCATTCGAGCGGTTAACACTCCGCTTCCTCGTTCTACATCAAGTGAATTCGCATATTCGGACATAGAAGAAGAAGCAATGGGTGATTGTACACTCAAGGACCTAGCTTCTCACAATCTCGATACATAACAATGGTGTATCCAAACTAACTCAACTTTCGAGATCAATCCGGGGTTGATTAGAGAATTACCAAAGTTTCATGGCATGGTGAATGAAGACCCAAACAAACATCTTATGGACTTCAATACCATAGTCATGGCCATGCTTCCACCGTATATTAATGCGGATGGAGCAAAGTTGAAATCTTTTCCGTTCTCTTTGGCGGGTAATGCTAAAGAATGGTTGTACTATTTGCCTTCCGGAAGTATCACAACATGGAATGGGATGAAGAAAATTTTCCTTGAGAGATATTTTCCCGCATCAAAAGCTACTCAAATTCGCAAGGAGATTTGTGGGATGAAGCAACATGTGGGAGAGTCATTATATGAATGTTGGGATCGGTACAAGATATTGGTGGAAAGTTGTCCACGCCATCAATTTAGTGATGCCATGATAATCCAATACTTCTATGAAGGTCTTCAAACAAGTGATCGATATCTTCTTGAGATGCGGGTGGTGGTGCACTAGTAAACAAGACAGTGGCCGAAGCTACCGAGTTGATTGAAAGTATGGTGGTAAACTCGCAACAATTCTATGCGAGAGGTGATTCAATGGTTAAGTTGGTGCATGAATTTAGTGACTCGTCTTCACAATCCGACCACCGGTTAAACAACATCGAGAGAGTAGTGCAACGATTGGCCGCGGTAATTTATTCCGGATGATGAAACCTAACAAGTAAATGCTTTATATCCAAATCAAAGGCCAAGGTACGATCCATACTCAAATACTTACAATCCCGGTTGGAAGGATCATCCCAACTTTAGCTATGCAAACAAGCAAGTGGAGGCTCCTAATCCATATGCGCAACAAGGTGGATTCCAACAATCACGTTTCCAACCTCAACAACAACAATTCCAACCACAACAAGTCAAGGATCAAGATTCTTCTAATGATGACAAGTTGAATGTGATTATGCAAAGCATGTAAGGTCTCACTTCTATGTTACAACAAAACCAACAAAAGACCGATTCGGCAATCAAATATTTGGAACAAAGGACCGGTTCGGCAATCAAGGATTTACAAACTCAAATGGTACAATTGGCGACCGATATGAACTTAATGAAAGCTCAAACATCCACAAAACTTCCTTCACAACCATTTGTGAACCCAAGAGACAATGTTAATGCGGTTACTTTACGAAGTGGAAGACAAGTAGAGAGTCCAAGTCCTCATGAAAAAGCTAGTGAAGAGGTAGTTAAAGACAAGGAGGAAGCCGTACCAAAGGAGAATTCAACACCAACCGCCCAATCTAAGGAACCGGTTCCTACTTTTACTATTCCACCTCCTTTTCCTAGTTGTTTTGCTAAGTTCAAGAAGGAATCTCAAGACAAGGCACTCATGGATATCTTCAAGAAGATATAAATCAACATCCCCTTCATCGAGGCCATTAGGACAATGCCAAGGTATGCAAATTTCATGAAGGAATTATGCACAAAGAAGGATAGGTTGCTTGATAATGAAATTACTAAAGTTGGCGAGAGTGTATCGGCTATGCTTTTTAAGAAGATGCCTACAAAGTGCACGGATCCAAGTGGTTTCACGGTGCCAATTACTATTGGGAAGAAAAGGTTTGAACATGCTTTACTTGATTTGGGAGCTTCCATTAGTGTGATGTCGGCCAATATATATGAATCCTAGAATCTTGGACCGTTGAAAGAGATAAGAGTTATTATCCAATTAGAAAACAAGTCTAACATTTATCCAAAGGGACTTGTAAAAGACGTTCTAGTGCAAGTGAATGAGTTAATTTTTCCGGTGGATTTTTTTGTGGTGGATATGGACAACAATGAGAATTTGTCGTCTACTTCTCTACTTCTTGGGAGGCCATTTATGAAGACCGCAAAGACGAAGATTGATGTGGACAAGGGTACACTCACTATGGAGTTCGACAAGGAAGTAATACACTTCAACATATTTGAAGCCATGCGCTACCCAAGTGATGTGCATTCCGCTTACTCCATTGATGTGGTTAGTTCATTAGCGCAACAAATGGTGGAATTGAATCAAGAGGATGAACTTGATGTGGTGTTTCAAAAGAGCATTGAATTGGACGTCCATGGCTTGCATAACTTGGATGTTGAAATTTCCAAGGAATTGGTGGAGACATGTGGTGCCTTAACGACATTACAAGAAGCTAAGGGTAATGTTTCACATATTTCTTTACCCGTGAATTATGAACTACTTGTACCATCTATTGTGAAGGCACCTAAACTAGAGTTGAAGCCACTTCCGGATCATTTGAAGTATGCATTCTTGGGAGATATAGATGAGCTTCCGGTGATTATTGCAAAGAACCTCACACCGGTACAAGAAGACTATTTGCTTAGAGTCTTGAAAGAGCACAAAACGGCTATTGGGTGGACAATTGTGGACATCAAAGGCATTAGTCCATCCATGTGCATGCATAGGATTCAAATGGAAGAGAATGTGAAGCCGGTACGTGATGCTCAATGTAGGCTTAATCCTCCCATGATGGAGGTTGTTAAGAAAGAGATACTCAAATTTCTAAGTACGGGGGTAATCTACCCAATCTCCGATAGCAAGTGGGTTAGTCCGGTACAAGTGGTGCCAAAGAAGTCCGGTGTTACGGTTGTTCGAAATCAAGACGATGAACTTGTTCCTACAAGAGTTCAAACCGGTTGGAAAGTGTGCATTGACTATAGAAAGCTTAATTCCGCAACCCGGAAGGATCACTTTCCTTTAACTTTCATTGATCAAATGTTGGAGAGGTTAGCGGGGCACTTGTATTATTGTTTCTTGGACGGTTATTCGGGATACAACCAAATTGTGATTTCACCGGAGGACCAAGAGAAGACTACTTTCACTTATCCGTTTGGAACGTTTGCGTATAGACGGATGCCGTTTGGTCTTTGCAATGCACCGGCTACTTTCCAAAGATGCATGGTAAGTATATTCTCGGATTACGTGGAGCGCATCATCGAGGTATTTATGGACAACTTTAGTGTTTATGGCAATTCTTTTGATAGTTGTTTAGACAACCTTAAACTAGTTCTTAAACGATGCATAGACACAAACCTTGTCCTTAATTGGGAGAAATGTCATTTTATGGTAAACCATGGCATAGTACTTGGTCACATTGTGTCCTCTCAAGGGCTCGAAGTGGACAAGTCAAAGATAAATTTAATAAAAAACTTACAATATCCCACTTCGGTAAGGGAGGTTCGTTCTTTTCTTGGCCATGCAGGTTTCTATAGGCGGTTTATCAAGGATTTCTCCAAAATCTCCATGCCGATGTGCAAGTTACTAAAAAAGGAGGTACCTTTTGACTTCAACAAGGAATGCAAGGATGCTTTTGACAAATTGAAGGAAATGTTGACAAGTGCGCCGATTATCAAGTCACCGGATTGGAATCTTCCATTTGAACTAATGTGTGATGCTAGTGATTATGCGGTTGGAGCCGTTTTGGGTCAAAGAGTGGAAAAGTTGCCCCATGTTATCTATTATGCATCTAGGACCCTCAATGATGCACAAATCAACTATTCTACCACGGAAAAGGAGTTATTGGCTATAGTGTTTGCATTGGAAAAATTTCGATCATACTTGGTGGATACAAAGGTTATTGTGTATTCCGATCATGCGGCACTTAAATACTTACTAAAGAAGAAAGAAGCTAAGCCAAGACTAATCCAGTGGATCCTATTACTACAAGAGTTCGACATAGAAATTCGAGATAAGAAAGGTGTGGAGAATACCGTTGTGAATCATCTTAGTAGACTTGTTATGTCTCACGAAGAACTCCCATTACAAGACCGCTTTCCGGATGAACAACTTTTCTCCTTAGAAGAATCAACACCTTGGTATGCGGATATAGTGAACTACTTGGTGACAAGGAAGGTACCTAGTACAAGTCCAACTTCCAAAAGATGAAACTTAAGAAGATAGTGAAGCAATATGTGTGGGATGAACCATACTTATGGAAATATGGCATTGATCAAATAATACGAAGGTGCGTACCTAACTCCGAATTTCAATCTATTCTCTCCTTTTGTCATACTTTTGATTGTGGTGGCCATTTTGGTTCTAAACGTACCGCTCTCAAAGTTCTTGAAAGTGGATTTTATTGTCCCACCTTGTTTGAAGATTCATATGTTTTTTGTAAATCGTGTGATAGATGTCAAAGAACGGGCAATCTAGGTGCTCGAAATCAAATGCCACTCACACCAATTCTCGCCGTAGAAATTTTTGATGTGCAGGGAATTGATTTTATGGGCCCTTTTTTCAATTCGAATGGAAATTTTTATATACTTCTTGCCGTAGATTATGTTTCGAAATGGGTGGAAGCTAGAGCCACCAAAACTAATGATTCTCAAGTTGTTTGTGATTTTGTAAGAGAAAACATATTCACTAGGCATGGTACACCAAGAGTGGTGATAAGCGACGGAGGCTCACATTTCAAGAAGTCTTTCCACGCTCTCCTCATAAAGTACAACATAACACAAAAGATTGGTACGCCTTACCATCCACAAACTAGTGGACAAGCGGAAATTTCAAGCCGTGAGATCAAGTCCATTCTTGAGAAAACTGTGAATACCACAAGGAAAGATTGGATCTTTAAGCTCAATGATGCACTTTGGGCGTATAGAACGTCGTACAAGACACCGATTGGTATGTCTCCATATAGGTTGGTTTATGGCAAAGCTTGTCATCTTCCGGTTGAACTTGAACATAAGGCTTATTGGGCAATAAAGAAATTCAACATGGAGTATGATGAAGCGGGGAAACAAAGAAAGTTGCAACTAAATGAGCTAGAGGAGATACGTAATGATGCTTACGAGAGTGCCCGGATTTACAAAGAAAAGACCAAGCTTTTTCATGACAAGATGATTTCTTGGAAAAGTTTTGTCGTGGGGCAAAAAGTTCTTTTATTTAATACTCGTTTACGTTTATTTCCGGGTAAGCTTAAGTCCCGTTGGGTGGGACCATTTATTGTTACTAATGTTTATGATCATGGTGCAGTTGAAATTGTTAGTGGAAAAACAGGACAACCCTTGAAAGTCAACGGCCATAGGTTGAAGCCATATTATGAAAACTTTCCAACGGAGCATGTGGATGTGATTGGACTTCGAGATGTGCTCCCTCTAGAGGAGTAATGTGAAGCAAGAGCTATGTTGGGCCGTTGACTTTAAAACAAGCGTTAAGTGGGAGGCAACCCACCGGTTTTGTATCTCTTATCTTTTTGTTTTTATTTGCTTTTTGTTTTATTTGTTTATTTTTCTTTCCATATCATATTAAGATTTCCCACCTTGACTTTACTTGGACGATTCAATTACATTGAGGACAATGTAAGGTTTAAGTGTGGGGGAATGGCTAAGCATATATTTTTGCATAAAAAATAAAATAAAAATAACTTTTAACTTTTAGAGATTTTAGAGTCACTAGCATACTTCTAGGTATGTTTACATAGAGAATTCTGACCGACATAATTGAACTTGGAAGTGTTAGCGAACTACGTTCGGATTTCTTATTTGTTAGAGTGTTAAATAATGGATTTAATCATGCCGGTGATGCAAATTTGGTGCAGGGAAAAGTGCGTTATTAGAGTTGCTGATCAATCATTAGTGAAGACTACCCATTTTCGTATCAACCAAGGCACCGACCAGAAATTCTTCCTTTACTAAAGAGCTTCTTTTGAGTGTGTGTCACCGTACGTTAATTCCGGGTAGAATGGTGAGCTACCCAATTTCACACCAATTTCAGCACTATTTTGATATCTTGAGTGCTAATTTTTGTCAATCATGAGGGTGACGTCTATGGATGAAATCCTCCTTCTTGTAGTTCGATTTGCAGTTAGCACAATTATCTCAACAACGGGTCCATAGAAACACCACATTTAACAACAAGGGAGCGACATAAAAATCTACAAGGGAAGTTGAAAAGGTTCAAGGTTTGCAAGCAACAATGGAACAAGAAAAAGAGCAAATTCCATATTCAAGTAAAAAAACATACAATGAGCAGATTTTTACATACATGTTGAAGACTAACAATACAATGACGTAATTCTATATCCAAGTATGAAGACTTATTTACAAGAGCGAAGTAAAGCAAAAGGTGGGAATTATTGAAGTTTATGATTTTGAGACGATACAAGTTGTGAAAAATCAAGCGGTAAAGTACTTTTCCACGGCCATGGTTTATTTTATTTTTCAATTTGTTTTGTATTTTGTTTCTCTTGTCTAAAAAAAAATAAAAAAAAAAGAAGAAAAATTTGAAAAATTTGAAAAAGAAAAGAAAAATTAAAAAAAATAATAATAATAAAAAAAAGAAGAAAAAAAATATGAGACAAGAGAAATATCTATTATTGTTTTGTTTTTATTGAATATAAGCCGTGGGGAAGGAAAATTTATAAGGAAGTTTCAAGCGACAAGGATTTTAAGGAAAAAGGTTACAAATTGTCAAGGATCTATGAAATTCAAGAGTTGATCATCAATAGTTGAAACCGAAGACTAAGAAGATGAAGATGAGGAGCGGAAGACGTTTCTATTGGATTCCGTGAGAGTGGTGTTATCATAATTGGCAATCGGATGTGAAGGTAAGTAAGTAATCTCATCCTCGATAATAGTGGTTGATTTCCTTTCTTAGAGATCGTTAGAAAAATGGTTTTTCAAAATGTTAAAAGATGTGGGTTTTTCAAAATTTCGGAAGTTATCCTTCCCACCATTCAACGTGTTGCAGGAATTCTCTCTTCATTCCTACTGTAGGTGTAAATTATCTACAGATCCAGGTGGCAACATCCTAGACCTAGTGCACCCAAATACAAAGAAACGCGAAGTATAGAGCAAAGATTAAAGAGCGTGAGATTTAAGGAAGCCACGTGGATCGGGCGTAATAATGTCGGACAAGACTTGACCCAGAATTTTGATAAAGCTGACAAGATAAGTCGGGACGGGACAAACGAGGAGCTACAGTCAAACAGGCAAGAAAGTGTGGAACACATCGGATGATCATAAGGGCGACTATCGAGACAGCCGACATCGCGTCAACAGAGGACCATAAGAGATTGGCTCGAACGAAATACAGGCGAGGAGCCAAGATGCATCGACCGCACAAGACGACGTGAGTCGGCCCGATCACAAAACAGCTAATTAGATGTAACAGGGTCAACATTCTAACTTCGTTGTATAAACTTTCTCCTATAAATAGCGGGACTTGTATTCTAGAGAGGCAAGTTGTAATTTTTGGAAGAGAAAGGAGAGAGAAACCCGAGTTAGCATTAGAAAGAAGTGAATGAGAAGTAAGTTCATCTTGTAAGGAAATCCCACTAAGAGCAACACCTTTGTAACACCGTGAAGTAATAAGATTCATCATTTCACCCCCGTGGACGTAGGTAATCATACCGAACCACGTATATCTTGTGTTCATGGTTGAGTGTTTACTTTCGTTTGAGAAGAGTCGTACATTTATATCTTTTGGATGTAGTTTGTAGTAAAATGCATCTACATTCTGGCGCCGACTAAGGGGACACGACTAAGATCTCCGGATACCTTGCCATTAAAGTCTTCAGAGACGATCAACAGCTCCTCAATACACGTTAATGTGTTGGAGTAGAAGCTACGATGAACTCTGTTGGCCGAAGTAATGGTTGTTTTGAGTCATTTACTGAGCATTTAAAGTTATAGTAGTAGCAGCGTCTTCTTAGCATCTTCAACAGTTTGATCAACAGAGAAACTTCACGATCTCATCAGCGACTAACAGTTCGGGATAGAAGCTACGTGAAGAATCTGTTGAAGGGACGACTGTTTGTTCTTGATAATTGTGTGTTTGTTAGCGTTAAGCGAGTTGTTTTTAGCTGCGGTAAGAAGTTGGGTGCTCGGAGTTACCAAAAGTTAGCGTTTTAGATGTTTCATCGTGTAATGAACTGTCGACCTTGTATAATTTTTAGCCGACGGTATAGCGTAAGTCGTCGGAAAGGTCATAATTAAATCTCGAGAAAGTGGAGTTGGTACAAGTTCAAATTAATTCTAGGGGTTACTTGCCGTACTTTCTAAGCATCACGTGCATAAGATCAATGATTTAGAGCATGTAGAACAAAGGACAAACCAACTTAAATGCATAGGTCGAGTACAGAGAGCGACGTCGTACGGAGTGATAGTGACGGGGAAGTGAGTACAGCCACAGATTCAGCATAAGACCAAAATAGGGTAGATAAACGGAACCCACATGATAACCAAAGTTGACCCTGCATAGTGACAGTAGTCGTAGAGTCGAACGTTTCGTCTTTTTTGTCTGTGCATTTTGTTAGAAAAATCAGGTCGAAGTAAGGGGTTCTTTTTCGTATTTGCTGATGTAGGGACGGGCGATACTCGGCTTATCACGCGACGTAACTAATGGCTAGCACTTCAGGGATGATAAGGATGTTGAGGAATCGCACGGTCACTAGCAGCAGCATGCAGGCAGGGATAACGGGGCCGAGGCAAGGGAACAGTCGACAACCACCGCCCGAGGAATCTCATGCAGCTGCGCGAGGGATGCCTGTTGTGGACGAGGAAGTAGATTTGGGGCGGGATGATAACACCTTACCTCTGCACCAGATTATACTAACTCAGAGAAGAGTCGATCAAGTCGATGGACTCACAGCTTCAGACACCGATGAAGATGAGGAAGAACTTGCAGCGCGAGCTCAGAGGAAATCAACGAGGCGACAAATTGAACACCAGGAAGCTTTGGTAAGGGAACAAGAGCGTCTTAGGCAGATTCAGTTGGGGCGAGCAATAGCAAGTGACATCGGCCCGACAACCGTTCAAGCTGTCAATCATATAACCAGTCCAATACCGCCCCCACCACCCACATCAGCACCATTACAACCTTGGCCACACCAACCCAATGGACATTCCATTCATGAGAGTACGGACCCGACGTTGTTGGCCATTTTGGAGAGTCATAGGAGACAAGAAGCGGCACTAAGGGAACTCCAGCAGCGGAATTTAGCCTTGGAGTATGAGAACTACCAACTGAGGAACCAACAGACCAGATCAAGAGGGTCGTCAAGCCGAGGAACATCGGGTTATCATGGCCGATCCGATCACTTGCCACCCATGATGGGGAAGAGTAACATTAATCAGCACAATCAGTCAGGTCAGCCGCCATTACCTCCGGTTCCCCCAACGCAAAGATATGGACCACCCGAGGACTCGTCCACCGATGAAGAAAGGCGAGGAAGGGACGGGCGACAAGATCAGACAACTAAATCCAAGCTTAAGGAGTTGGAAGCAAAAATCAAGGAACTTTCGGGCGGAAGCGAAGAGGATAAGCTGGCCGAGATTATGAGCGAAGCCGAGAAAACGCCTTTCTCTCAAGAATTGGAACAAATGTCGTTCCAACCTAAGTGTACCTTACCTTCATTCCCCTCTAGATTTGATGGAACTGGCGATGCGACCGAACACCTTAAGATGTATACCATGTCACTGATCCAATGGAGAAGTAACCCGGTAGTTATGTGTAAATTCTTTCCAGCTAGTTTGGAGGGCGAGGCGCGAGATTGGTTTTATTCGCTCGCACCTGGTTCGATCAACGGGTACGATACGCTAGTCGAGGCCTTCCTTGAGACCTATATGCATAACAGTCGACCTCGGCCAAGAATGAACAAGCTATTTACCCTCGCCCGAAGATTCAGAGAGCCATTGAGAACCTTGACCGACAGATAGAGGAAGCCGTGTACTGAAATTGGGAAGGTACCGGTGGACCAAGCCATCTTTGGGTTTGAAAACGCGTTGGGGAGATCGGACCCCATTTGGATTGCCATGTTTTCTGAAAAACCTAAAACCTTAAAGGATATGAGAAGAATGCAAGAACACTACATCGCCTTGGAAGAAATTCAGCCGAATCAAGAGATAGAGGGGTACAATAAGCCAAATCTTTCAAGTCGGTACTGAAACTAAAACGGTCACGGACGACCATATCAAAGCGATCGGAAAAAGATCGGACCCTCCCCCGAGGAACAGTGAGAAGAGGGAATGGATGGCCAAAGGATAGAAGCCAAAGAAGGAAGCCCGATCGTATACCCCACTAAACGCTTCTTTGGAAGAGGTGTTCAAGGAAGTTGAGAAGAGGAGCGACATCAACTACCCAGCATCGAGGGGGGTACAGTTCCAAGAGACCCGAGATCATCCCGAATACTGTCACTACCATCAATATAGGGGCCATTCCACCAATAACTGTCGAGAGGTGAAAGATATTGTTCAACACCTCATCCGCGATGGATATTTGAGGCGTATGTCCGCCACCCCTTCGGCCGGAAGCAACACCCGATGCGCCAGTTCATCAAGTCCGCATCGATAGGGCTTAACCAATTCGTAAACACCATTTCACATTCGGCTATGCAAAACTACACTCTCGGCCCAGTAATCACCACTAGGATCCATAAAAGGGATCGTGACGGTAAAGAGATATTCAGCGTAGCCAAGTCTCTTCCCATGGAACCCTGGATGACGGTGCCCATATCGTTCTCGGCTAAGGATGTCACAGCAAACGGACAGGCACACAGAGATCCACTGGTCATCACACTGTTGATTGAAAAGTGGGGAGTAAGAAGGATTCTTGTGGATAGCGGAAGTTCAGTCGAGGTGCTGTTCTACGACACGTTCAGAAAAATGAAACTCTCAGACGATATGCTCGTCCCATACACATACCGTATCTACGGCTTCAACGGCACAATAACCATCCCGAAGGGCGAAGTAACTTTAAGAGTTTCAGATGGTGGTGGCTACCTCGACACACTAACCACTTTCTGTGTAGTCGACGTCGCTTCACCTTATGAGGCCATTATCGGGCGCCCATGGGTTGCGGGGATAAAGGGCGTAGCATTGGCCTACCATCAAAGGTTAAGGTTACCGACTTGCAAGGGAATAACGAAAGTTATGGGCGACTCCCAGGCGGCACGACAATGCATGAAAGTTGATATAGAAATAAATGAGCGACAGCGAGCTCGGCAAAGGCAAGAAAATAACAAAGAAAAGGAAGTGAAGGCAGCAAAAGAATTGGAGGAGGCGATTTCTCAAGCGGTCCTGGCACACGAAAAGCGAGAACAAGACCCTTTATAGCAATTAAAGGAAGCATCCCCAGTCAGGGAGACCAAATCAAACTTCTCGATAGTCGAGCCACTAAAGAAGTAAACTTGGGAACAATAGAGGAACCTAAAGTAGTGAGGATCGGGGCATTACTATCGGACGAAGAAACCAGTAAACTCACGACGCTATTAAAAGAAAATCTGGAGGCATTCGCTTTGGAAGTGCATGATTTGGAGGGTATTGACCCAAAGTTCTGCTGTCATCACTTAAAAATTGATCCGAAGTTCAAACCGGTTAGACAAAAAATGAGGCGTATCGCGCCAGAATTGCAAGCGGCGGTCGAGGTCGAGCTGAAGAAGTTACAAGAATCCGTAATAATAAGGAAGTCCCACTACCCACAGTGGATATCTAACATGGTCGTGGTACCAAAAAAGAAAGGGGGAGTCCGAATATGTATCGATTTCAGCGACTTGAACAAGGGCTGCCTGAAAGACAGCTTCCCCCTTCCCAGTATAGATCAATTAGTAGAATCAATAGTGGGATACGAGGCGATGACTTTAATGGAAGGATACATGGGATACAACCAAATACCACTGGCACCCGAGGACCAGGAACACACCTCCTTCTTCACGCCAAGAGGATTGTATTGTTACACCAAGATGCCATTCGGACTTAGGAATGCTGGGGCTACGTACCAGAGATTGGTAGGCGATATGTTCGAAGACAAGATCCAAGATACCATAGAAGTTTACGTGGAAAACATGTTAGTTAAGAGTCGGAAATCAAAAAACCACGTCCGAGACCTTCGAGAGATCTTTCAAATAATGAGGAAACACAAGATGAAGATTAATCCTGCCAAGTGTGACTTCTGGGTCACATCGGGGAAATTCTTAGGCTACATCATCACTCCCAGGGGAATAGAAGCGGATCCCGAAAAGGTACGAGCCGTCCTTGACATGCCATCTCCCGCGACGGTTAAAGACGTGCAGAAACTAAACGGTTGCATAGCCGCATTGGGACGATTTGTGTCACGATCATCGGACAAGTGCAAGGCTTTTTACGACATCTTGAAGAAAGGAGAAAAATTCCGATGGACGGACGCAAGCGAAGAAGCTTTTCAAAGTATCAAGCTACATCTAGCTAGCCTCCCGGTTCTTCAAAGGCCTGAGCCGTCAGAAATTCTCACTTTATACTTAGGCGCGACACCCTATGCCATAAGTGCGGTATTGGTTAAAACAGAGATGGGCATGGAAAACCCGGTATACTTCGCCAGCAAAACTTTAAGTCCGGCCGAGAAGAACTACACTAGAATGGAGCAGATGGTGCTCGCGCTAGCCTTTGCTTCCTCTAAACTATGAACATATTTTCAAGCTCATCGAATACGGGTGCTCACCAAATCGCCTATCGAAGCGGTCTTGGATAGTGTTGGGCGATCGGGGAGAATCTCCAAGTGGGGAGCCATAATCAAACAATATGATGTGATATACAAGACAAGAACCGCGATCAAAGGACAAGTAGTGGACGATTTCTTGGCAGACTTCCCCCTCAGTGATGAGGACGAGGTAGAAGATATACCGGGAATGACAGAAGAACAAGAGGGGCCGGCGGACCTGCTAGCCGCTAGTAGCCCAACACGATGGGAAGTATTTGTTGATGGGGCATCTAACAAAGACGGATCGGGTCTCGGGTTGGTGTTCACCACGCCAAAGGGGAGAACTAAGGGGAGGAAGATTGTGCATTCGTTCAGGTTAGAATTCAAGGCAACGAACAACGTCACCGAATATGAGGCGGTAATCCATGCCTTACGGATAATTGTGGAAATGGGGCTGCATGAGGTTCGAATGACTAGTGACTCTCAACTAGTGATCCGGCAAATTACGGGCCAATACGCTACACACGATCCGGTGCTACAAAAATATTGGGAGCTCGCCAAATTTTATATCAAGCAAATCCCAGATATTAAATTCCGCCACATCTGCCGAAAGGATAACAGACACTCGGATGCTCTATCATACATCGCCTCACAGTTAGTAGACCCGAGCATTGAAGGGATACGCGTTATGAGGCTACTTAACCCGTCTATCCTTGAAACACCAGAAGCACGGATCGAGGTGGCCGTTAACACAGCCGAGAGATACAAAGAAGGCGACTGGAGAAAGCTGATACATCAATACTTAAAGACGGGTGAGCTACCTAAGAGTCGGCCTGAGATGAACAAGATCAAAAGTAAATCGGGCGCCTACGAGTTAAGGGGGGGGGGGGGATCTTATATCGGAATTCCTACCTAGGGCCACTCCTACGATGCTTAGCAAGGAAGAAGGCCATATAATCCTACATGAGCTACACTATGGGGCGGCTGGAAATCACAGCTCGGGAAGAAGCTTGTCGGCTAAGGCAAAAAAAATGGGCTACTTTTGGATGTATATGAACGGGGACGCAAAGCAAATGGCAAGAGCTTGTGAAGAATGTCAGCGTTTCGGGAAGAAAATCCATGCTCCCGGCGTACCGTTAAAATCGATCATAAGTCCGTGGCCTTTTGCTAAATGGGGAGTGGACATTGTCGGTCCGTTACATGTAGGAACGGGGCAAAGGAAGTATTTGATCGTGTCTACGGATTATTTTACCAAGTGGGTCGAGGCGGCACCACTGAGGCATATTCGAGACAAAGATGTTTTTAAGTTCATTTGGGAACATATCATTTGTCGCTTCGGGGTCCCGGCTGCCATCGTCTCTGATAATGGAAAACAACTTCAGGGCGAGAACATTGATCTTTTATTTAACACTTACAACATCAGGAAGAGCAAAGCTACCCCGATTTACCCCTAGTGCAATGGGCAGGCCGAGATCACTAATAAGACCATCGCCGATAACATGAAGAAGAAACCGGACGGGAATACGGCAAGCTGGTGCGAGGAATTATATAACGTCCTATGGGCATACAGAACCACACAGAGGGAAGCTACGGGGTTCTCCCCTTTTATGCTTACCTACGGAACCGAGGCGATTCTACCAACAGAAGCAATGATACCTACCACAAGAACTGGAGCGTGGAGGCGAAACGTGTCGTCCGATCTGATCTTGGCTAAACTCGACAACTTGGAAGAAACAAGAGAAATGGCGCTACAAAAAATGGAAAATTATCAAAGGAGGTTACAACGGGAGTACAACAAGCGCGTTCGACCAAGAGAGTTTAATCCCGGGCAGCAGGTATTGAAATTTCTAGCTGAATGGGAGCGCTACAAAAAAGGCGGAAAACTAGCACCAAAGTGTGGCGGGCCATATATAATCGAATCTAAGGAGGGCGAGGGATCGTATCGACTACTGCGACTCGACGGAACAAGAGAGCTCAAACCATGGAACATCCGATTCCTGAAACTCTATCATCCTTGACGGGCAATGCGGAAAAAAAAAACGGTAAGCAAACGTGTCTTCTATCTCTGTGAAACCGTGAGGGGTATGGGATAGGGAACAAGCGACTAATGGTCATTCGTACTCGGGGAAATGCCAGTGTGGAAGTGCCGAGGTGACTTACACTCGAATGGTAATTCGTACTCGGGGCAAAGCCAGTGTGGAAGTGCCGAGGTGACTTACACTCGAATGGGCATTCGTACTCGGGGAAATGCCAGTGTGGAAGTGCCGAGGTGCCTTACAGTCGCCTGGCTATTCGAACTCGGGGCAGTGGCAGTGTGCAAGTGCCGAGGTATCCTAAGGGTTCTGGTGGTTGGAAACCAGTTCCAAAGGTTGTTTATATGCGAGGTCTACTCAGCTAGGTGGCCTACTTACATCTGAAAGGTCACCACCATCGCAAGTGGGCGTGTCCACTTGCCCGAGATCGGTTGATCGATAACCACTCGGGGCCATCGGGCCTAGAACTAGGATGACTGATACCCTTCCACTGAATCCAAAGAGATAGTGATGAGATACCCCGATCAGGACATGGCATAGGGCCCGATGACCCTCCTTGTTGGGTGTGTTCGACAGAAATGGTTAGAGTTCTAACATATAAAAGCAACAATTGTAGGGCATAACACCAGGAACAAAAGCGAAACAAATAACGTCGTGCGTTAATCAACAAGCGGTCGGGGCAACATGCGGAACAAGAAACAAATCGATCGTGTCGTGCAACAACCAACACCCAGAGGAGCAGCATACAAAATGAAAACCACATCGATCGCATGGTACATCAATCAACAATCGCCAGAATAACATAAGAAACAAAAGCTAAATCGATAACACCAAGCGTCTGATAACAAAGTACGGAAAGCATCGCGCGGACATACGAATGAAAAGTTTAGCGGAAATGAAACAAACAACATCGGTGACGCAGCACCCCCATTAAAATGAACAAGCGAGGTAGCAGAAATTAAAAAGGGGAGAAGTGTTTAGAGCGATTTACAACCCGATGGAAGGGGCAACATAGTGACGCAGCACCACAAAAATAAATCTTAAACCTTGGGAGGAGCCGCGCCGGCCTTCCTCTGCGCGACCTCGAGCCGCTTCTTCTCCACCCAGTCCATAATGCCAGCCTGAACTTTCTGATCTAACTCCTATGCATGGGCGACCCGTTCATCCTCGAGTTGTTGGGTAATCTGGGAAGCGTTTTCCTAAGCCTCAGCTAACTTGAAGCCCAAATCGACCTCGGCCTGTTTCAATCGGCGAACCTCCAGATCAAGCTCCTGCAAACGTTTTTGCGCGGCTACAAAAACACAAATATAGGATGTTATTCATCGGATACAACTTAACATTTTTGAAAGAATAAAGCGTGATCTGGATCTAAAAAATGGCCTCAACACATCGGCTAAGAGACCTGACAGGGCGGGTAACACCGACTGAAGCGACTCTACCGACTTGGACAACTCATCCTTGATCCTGGACAACTTCATGGTTAATTCGTTATAATGTTGCTCGTTGAACTCGTTACTAGGGCAATACTTCTTATGCTCGGCCAAATCGTTCATTAACCGATTACGCGACGCTAGGAGAACCACAAGCTGCGATCTACTCCACTCTAAATCGCCCATAACTTTATCAAATTCACGCACTCGGCCCAGTAAATAGCTGTTAGCTCGCTCCACCACATCCTTATCTCTCAATATTCGTCTGCGGTCCTCGTGAAGATCTCGATTCTGTAATTGAAGAGCGTTTACCCTTTGCTCCAAACTCGTGGCTAAAGCAGTTTTTTCGGCAGCAAGACGCTGAGAAGATCCCAAATGAGCCCGTAAATTTTCCATCTCGGAAGGATCATAATCAAACCGGCGATGTGGTTCTAACTCGTCCTCAAGACTTGCAATCTCCTCAGTTTTACGGTCTATTTTGTCGTCTTTGTTTGCCATTCGTTGACGAAGATTTTCCACAAGGTCTTTCTCAATATCCCATTTTCTCTTCAGAATCCTAAACTCTGAAGTAGCGTCTATACCTATACTAGATACCTCGGCTAATAAGAAGGATACCTGACTCAGGATACTAGCACGATAAACTCAATCAACCCAAGTCAAGAAGAATCATATACCTTGAGCATCGGCAAGTTTGTTCTCCAGCTCGTTCGCGCGACCCATCTCATTCTGAAGTTGAAGTTGGAGAGACTCTATCAACTATTTATCTCGAAGGAGATTGGAGGCATCCAAGCGTACACGGTTCATGATCTAACACAAACAAACGAATTTGCATCATAAGCGACACTAAGGACAGAAATCAGAAGTGGGGCATTACTATACAGAACCGAGTCGCTCACCACAGTGTCAAGTGTCAATGCGATGTCACCATAACAGGGTACATCATTCAACATTTCTTCACCAGTATACTTCCCAAATTCGGAGGAAGTAAGCGCACCCAAGGAATTCATGATCGGGCCAGAAACAGTGAAGAAAGTCTCGGCGCTAGAAGACGATCCCTCAGTAAACCGGGGCACACAGGGAAGCTCTACCGGAACACTAGTAACAACCTTCTCTACGACGGGTGTCTCCGAGGGCTCCTGCTGGTCGCCCACACCTTGTTCACCGACTTTGTCACCCGGCACAATCTCTCCAAACAACTCATCCTCATCGGAAAGATCAATGAGGGGGCTCGTTTTGGGCTGTGGCTTAGCAATTTCTTTACCTCTACCAGGATTATGCCTAAGCGGAGTAGGGTCGACATCGTCAACGTCATCATCATCGTGCCTCGGGTGTTTCTGCACAAGTGTCTCGTCAGAACATGTGAAGGCAAAAAACAGGGGCAAGTACATAAGGGAATCATTATGTTTGTTACCTTCCCCTGGTCTTCCTCAACCCTTGTGCCAGCACCTCTTTTCCTAGACCCGATAGTTTTTGTGGAACTGACCTGAGATTTTCAAATAACAACAAATGACTAACTGACGCCCGAAGCTAACAAGATAGAAATCAAGAAAAGCGCGTACCTTATCGGCCTTGTCATCATTAACCACCCAGAAAGAATAAGGCTCGGCGGGAAAAGTAGGCGACGGGAAGTCACCATGAAGGATAGGACCTAGGATAAGAAGCGAAACTCGGGGATAGGTCAGATCATTAGAATGTCGGGCTCGCCTGTTGGAACCATGGCCGATAGGATAGGCATCCAGCATCATTCTTTCGACACCCTCGGGCATAGTTTTGACCCGACGAGGACTTGCAGCAAACCCAGCAAGATCGCCCAAGGTCGAAATACCAGCTCGATAGTTGACAAGGAAATTGGCAACGGTATACTCAGGAGCGTCCTCGGGCTTGTAGGTCGACCACTCGGCAGTAGAACCATGATCATCGCGGCGATCCATCCACTCGTTCATAATTCAGAAAGTATTGCCAGTCCATTGAGCTAAAGCACGAGAAGGCCGAATCTGGGACAAAATCTCGTAATAAAATGGGCTATCAGGGTTGTATAAGGGAAGACGAAGGCCTAGCTCCATCTGACCCAAGGTGATGACCAAACAATTAGCCGATTGCTCGTGCTTCTTCATATCGGTTTTCTTCAAACTACCGTTTTGTCCCGAGAGAAGGCTCACTTCATAATTTTGAAGATCGTACGTCTCCTTCAACTGCTCAATGAACTCTTCATCGGAAAGATCTTTCACCCTTTTCTCGGACCTGCACGAAATAGAAGAAGAGCTATCAGCAAAAATAGATCTCATCGCGCGATCATCATACCTAGAAGGGCTCTCAAGGAAAAACAGAGAAGCAAGGGGGGGAACATCAAACTCGGAAAAAACATCATCAACAGACCTCTTTTCAGCCATGGAAGGAGAAGAAGCCATTAACGAAGATAATGCAGAACTCGTTTTTCAACAAAGAAAGATGAGGCGACAACAGCTACTGTAACGATCGATGAGGAGAAAAGGACGAAAGAAAATCAAGAAAGCTAGGGTTTTTTGAGAAGCGTAAGATATGAAGAAACTTGGAAGAAAACCACAAAGAAAGAATGTAAGGGCGAGAGAAGAAGAAGGAAGAAAGGAGCGGGCTATTTAAAGAAGAAACTTTGTAACCGACGCTGACGGTTACCAGTCATAAAGTGGAAATTAGTGGGGCACTGCATGGCGGGATTAGCGGCATGAGCGAAGACATGGGAGGTTAAGACAATGTTCTTCCACTCGTTCCTCCCACACGGGTGGAAGAAGGGGCATAAATGTAGGTGTAAATTATCTACATATCCAGGTGGAAATATCCTAGACCCAGTGCACCCAAATACAAAGAAACGCGAAGTATAGAGCAAAGATTAAAGAGCGCGAGATTTAAGGAAGCCACGTGGATCGGGCGTAATAATGTCGGACAAGACTTGACCCAGACTTCTGATAAAGCTGACAAGATAAGGCGGGACGGGACAAACGATGAGCTACAGTCAAACAAGCAAGAAAGTGTGGAACACATCGGCTGATCATAAGGGCGATTATCGAGACAGCCGACATCGCGTCAACAGAGGACCATAAGAGATTGGCTCGAACGAAATACAGGCGAGGAGCCAAGATGCATCGACCGCACAAGACGACGTGAGTCGGGCCGATCACAAAACAGATAATTAGATGTAACAGGGTCAACATTCTAACTTCGTTGTATAAACTTTCTCCTATAAATAGCGGGACTTGTATTCTAGAGAGGCAAGTTGTAATTTTTGGAAGAGAAATGAGAGAGAAACCCGAGTTAGCATTAGAAAGAAGTGAATGAGAAGTAAGTTCATCTTGTAAGGAAATCCCACTAATAGCAACACCTTTGTAACACCGTGAAGTAATAAGATTCATCATTTCACCCCCGTGGACGGAGGTAATCATACCGAACCACGTATATCTTGTGTTCATGGTTGAGTGTTTACTTTCGTTTGACAAGAGTCGTACATTTCTATCCTTTGGATGTAGTTTGTAGTAAAATGCATCTACACCTACCTGCACACATGTGAGACCCATAAAAAAGCCGTCTTTTTGAAGTGCAATTATCATAAAACCCTTTTGTGAGGCAGAAGTCAAGGAGAAATGCTTATTGATCGTTTCTCAAACACGCGTTCTCTCATTATGGTGTGGTTATTTCTCACTCAACATTTAAGAATGAGAATATGTTCTTTAGTATTTCTAACTTATTACTAGCATGCAGAAACTCTATGTCTTCATAACTCTTAGGATGCTTGGGACGCTGGAACGCTTTGAAGTTGTGAGTTTTAATTTGATTTGCTCAAGGACTAGCAAAGTCTAAGTGTGGGGGAATTTGATAGGGTGTAGAATACATCGTATTTACTATTTAGAGTTTATGATTTCTTTGCTATTTTTCTTGTAAACTATGTATTTTACGAGTGTTTTGATTTATTAGGTACTCTGGAGTCGCACGTAGGAAAAGAAGAAGAAATCATCCTAAATTGAGCATTAAGGGAAAAAAGGTCATTTCATATGCCAACAAAATTTGGAGCCCAGTCAAGGTTAAGGGGCAAATCTCTTTTGGAGGAATACTAAAGCCAGACCCGCTGAGGTTAAGGGGTTGTCAATGAGTGGCCCCTATCAGTTACAATGAGTGGCCCCTATCAGTTGCCATTGGGTGGTCGTATCCATGCACAGTGGGTGAAAATAACCATCCCACGTTCAAGACCTACATCTAGGTCGCGAGAAGATATTCTTCCCCAAAATTCTTAAGCTGAGAACACATAACACAGATCGAGTCTGTGATTTCATGGATCGATGAGTATCACGGGATATGAGGCTGAGCAGTGAAAGAAGAAAAATGGGTTCGAATTCAGGCAGAGATCGTGAAGCTGATGAAGATCGATTGGATGTGATTCAAGGGTTTGGTGCTGTGAATGATAGTGGGTTGAGGCTGGAAAATAAAAGCAGTGAAGATGAGATTCTAAGGGTTGATTGAACTTTCTGAGTAGAATTGAAAGATGGGTTTTGTTTACGGTCTATGGTTCTTGTCCGAGAAATAAAGATGCAAGTGATGAGATGAAGTCGTTACTGTTAAACAAGAACGGCTAGAATTGATTAGTTGCTGCTAATGGGTCTTGAGCAGAATTCCAGATGGTGCGAAAGAAGATCCAGGGAAGAAGGTGGTGATTAATTAGGGTTTGAATTTGAGAAAAAAAGGATATGTGGCTGTTGAACGCAAGAAAAGGAACAATGGGTTTTTGTTCTCTGGTTCGAATTTGATAAGATGGGTTTTTTTTGGGTACTGATTGAATTCGAGGATGAAGCTGTAGGCTGATGTTGCTGTTATTGATCAAAGAACGGGTTCTGTGTTGGTGGTGCAGAATTGAGGTGGATGAATGAAAGCTGGTGATGATTTGCTGAATTGAATTGTGAATGATGTTGCAGTAGCAGCAACTGGGTATGGAAATAACTAGATGAATGTTAGGATTGTGCAGGAAATGGAGCTAAAATTGGCCTGAAATCGGCCTGGGAGATGCCCTGAATATAAACGAAACTCTGCCGGATTTTATTCCCGGCGAGTTAACTCAGTGAGCCCGTTAACTGATCCAGCCGTGCAACTCAACAAAAGTGTGAATTGTCACACAAATTGAGGTGACAATATAGAGTATTTCGTAACTGGTTATTTCGTAACCACAACAAATTAATTAATACTTTACTACCTAATTAACAAGTAATATAGGGTAGTCAACATCGATCCCACGAGGAGCACGAGATTTTAGTTGTAAAATTGTCACACAAAGGGGGGGTATTGATTAAGAATTTAAGGAAGTAAATAAAATAAACAAAGCAATTAAAAGTGTAAATTGAAATCAATAAGAGAGAATAGATCAAGGAATCCTTCTTCGCTGCAAAATAATGATTAAAGTTATGTTCTTTTCCACTTGTTATTAGTCACAAATTATCACCAACCGTAAGTATAGCATCTAGATCAGTGCTAACCCCAAAATCCCTTATATCACCGGATATGGAAGTTCTCGACTACCGGATTCTATTCAACAAACCACCTAGTAGTAGATCACTCAAGATGTAATTTAGTTAAACGCATTAAGATTTATGAATTTATTAGGTTGATATTATTAGTTAGACTCTTAGATCAAGGTCCACTTGCTAACGTTGTTTTTACACACAATTGCTCCACGGAATCCCTACGCAAGGTCTCGTGTTTTCTACTTATGTAAATAGTCAAGAAACGATTACTTATCCCCTAACTTTCACTAGCTTTAGGTCAATTAACAAATCAATTTAGTTGCGCACCTAAACAATCTATCAATCAACCATGAATGTATAAACATTCCTATTAGTAAAAACAAACGATAATCATGTGAAAATTCAAAGTAGATTTGAAACAAAACTCAAAACATGTTAAGAACTAGGAATTCATCCTCAATCATTAGCTATTCATGCTTAAAGAGTTCACACAATAATAATAAAGAAAAGTGTTGTGTGTGTAGAGGTGTGCAAAAGATGTGCACAAAAGTGTATGGAAGTATCTAAGTGTATATGTGTGTATAGAAAAGTAGAGAACTTCTCTATTTATAGGCTTCAATGCTCTCCAACTCTTCTAAGGAATAGAATCCCTTTCCTTTAGCACTTCAATTTCCAAATCCAAGCCTTTCTCAAATCTCCCATCTTCTCTTTCCATATTCAAACCAAATTCTTCATCCAATTCCAAGTCAAATTCTTCACATCCCATGAGAGAAAGCCACACAAAATTCTGCACTTTTTCTCGCCGTAAAACTGGGTTTTTGGCCGTCACCGCCGGCCACCTGAAAATTCTATCCTTCAATGGAATATTCCGTCAGTCCACCGTTAGGACTAACGGTCAATTCAGTCAAACCGCCAGCCAATGGGTCAAGGGAGAGAGTGAGTTAGCCTCCGAGTTAGCATCTTACTCGGCTAACTGGGCTTACTCAACTGAGTAACTAATTCTGCACAAGATGGACAATATGGAGCACATGATGCAAAAGATGGCTGCGGTTATATTACCTTCGTATGGTTTGTGTATCACGGTGTGATGATGATGAATTACTAATTTCATGCACTTGCCTAAACATTGGTTCACCTCTTGTGTAGAATTGTTGCAAGTTTGCAGCCATGCTTTCAATCAACTCGGCAGCTTGGGCCACCATCTTGTTCACTAGTGCACCACCACCCGCTGCATCAAGAATATATTTATCACTTGATTGAAGACCTTCGTAGAAGTATTGGATTATCATAATGTCGCTGAATTGATGGTGAGGACATCTTGCCACCAATCTCTTGTATCGCTCCCAATATTCATACAAAGATTCTCCCATATGTTGCTTTATTCCATAAATCTCTTTGCGAATTTGAGTAGCCTTTGACGCAGGAAAATACCTCTCTAGAAAGAGTTTCTTCAATCCGTTCCATGTAGTGACACTTCCGGATGGCAAACAATACAACCAATCCTTAGCGCTATCCACCATAGAAAATGGAAAAACTTTCAACATTGCACCATCGGCTTCAGTCTCCGCTGGAAGCATAGCCTTAACAATGGTATATAACTCCATAAGATGCTTGTTTGGGTCTTCATTTGCCATACCATGAAACTTCGGTAACTCTCTAAGCAACCCCGGCTTGATCTCGAAAGCCGAGTTTGTTTGGATACACCATTGTTGTGCATCAAGCCTATGAGAAGCTAAATCCTTGAGTGTACAATTTGCGTCTCCCATTGTTTCTTCTTCTTCAACTAGTGGTTCTTCTACAAATGGAACCTCTTGTTCTCCTTTTAGTTTTAATTCTTCTTCCACTTCTAACTCTTGCTATTCCGGTATGTCTTGAATTGGTTGGAGTATTGTGCCTCTTCGAGTAGCTATCCCGCACCTTGGATAGTTCCAATCTTTAGAAGCCAGGGATTAGGTACTGACGAGCGTCGTTTACTCAACAAAATAAAAATATATTTCCCACTAATTAAATATAATATAGCGGTAGTAAGAGATCGTTCCCACGAAGAGTAATGCAATTGATATGTTATCTAAATCGGCGAAAATATAAAAGAAGGATAAAAGATAATAAGAAAAGATATTGAAGAAATCCTTCGCCGTTACTAACCGTTAACTCAACATTGTACCCGTTTATCACTTGCTAGAAGCAATTGTCACCAACCGTAGGAAAGCAGGTACGCTTAGCAATCCCCAAAAACTCCATATATCACCGGATACGGAAGCGCTCGACTACCGGATTCTATTCAAAAGAACCACCTTGACACGGAAGCGCTCGACTACAAGATGTAATTCCCAGAACGCATTAATATTTGTGAATTTAGGTTTGATCCCAGCAGTAAAACTCGGTACACTCGGTCCACTTACTGGTGTTGCCTTTACTCACAATTGCTCCACAGAATCCCTCCGTAAGGTCTTGCGATTTCTACTTGTGTAGGAGATAAGAGACAATTACGGGTCGACTCACCTCTCTACTAGCATTAGAATGATTAATAAACTAATCTGGTTGCGCACCCAAACTAATCTAAGAACCAATCATAAACCTTCGATATGGTAAAAACAATCCACAATGAATCAATTTAAAACTTGAAACAAACTTGCAAAATAACTGAGCTTCACAATTAGAAATTTGAATTCATCCTTACAATATAAAAGAGATAGTTCTCCCCCCTAAGGGGGAGAAAAACGGTGAAAAAGATATGTGTCAAGAAGATAATCTATAAAATTCTGCCTAGGGTTCTCTATATATAGAGTTTTTGTAACCTCCTTCTTAAGAAACTAGAAAACCTAGCAAAAATAGGAAAGTGCACCTCCTCTTGAAGAATACTAGTAAACCTAGCAAAAATAGGAGAGTGTCCCGTGCATCAAATCCCGTGCCAAAGTAGGTCACAAACTCACGGCCAAATATTTCCAAAACCCCTTGGCCACCAAAATTTAATTCTGGCCGTGTAAGTATTTTATTGGGCTTGTGCAACAGCTAACCTAGCCGACCCACTTCTTGTTTGCATATGAATTGGATGAAATAGCCAAGTGGGCTTGCAAGGAAACCCAACCCATCATTCCTGAGCATCACCAGCATCGACTAGTTACTGCCATGCTCTTCTGCGTCTTGTCTTGGCTATCACTTCATACACATCGACTCCATCTTCCCATTAGCATCAGTGGCTATCACTGCCAGCATTGAAATTCATCCAACTCCTCGTCACTGCCAGTATATCCTCATTGATCATGTTGTACTCGATCTACTGGATTGCTGCTCTCGCTCTCTCCTTATCGATCACTGCCATAAACCATCTGTTTCTACAGCTTCTTACTTCCATCGTATCCACAACTCATCCTCTGTGCTTCAGTTCATCCCATATCCACAACTCTCTGTAGCAGCAAGCCACCTTCAATGTTCTTAGCAAGCCAAGACTCAACTCCACCTTCTCACAATGGCAGCAGCCAAGGTCCGTATCTGCCATCAAGAACAGCTTCACATTAAACACCGGCAACCATCATCACAACTCATACAGCTTTGCTTTCTCATGATCGCTGCCAACATGCACATCTCATGAGCAGCATCATTCATCCTGAAACTCTCGAGCTACGTTATCTCAGTCAACTTCCCTCATAACCGTAGCTAAAAAATCCATGTGTTCTTCAGTGAAACTATCCTTTCTCATCTTAAATTCGTTCAACTGTCATCGCCTTAGCCCGTCTGTAGCTTTTCAGTCACCAACAACTCGAAAAAGAACATCTACGGAATCAGTAGCCAGCCACCACTTCTTCCCTCACTGGCATACATGCAGCACCATTGATCAACGTTAGAAGCTCCTCTATTGATTCTCGACATCATTAGCTCCATGCAGCTGCATGCCTTCCATTTTTTTAACTGCAACAACAGCGAATCCTCTTGGTTCATTGGCAGCAACTATCATTGCATAGCTCACTCATCATCACCGGGCATACATCTGTCGTTTAGTCTCATCACTGCCATTGGCAGATAGTTTAAATCCTCTGTTAAACATTACTGCCAATCCTAAAATCAGCAACCTCCACTCTCGTTATCTCACTGTTCATTTTCATCACTGAATGGCAGCAATCTTCCTCACCAGCAAGTTCTTCTTTCATTCAACATGCAGCCCATGCAACACCACTAGTCGTCAGTATCACTGCCTGCTTATAAAAGCGCTCCATCATTCGACCATTCCTCCAATGTGCATACACCGCAATCAAAGAGGCTCCATTTCTTGTCCAGCGTCTGGCAACAGCATCATTGCTCATAGCATAGACAGCAAATTCCCATGCATCTGTTATCAAACCTATTTACCCTAGTCCGTTACTGCCCGTAGTAGATTCCATGCAATGAAAATTCTACCTCTTTTGTGGCCAATTGGACGATTCTTGTTATTTTTGGGAATAAGCTCCAAAATTCCCGTAAAATATAAAAAGAAAGATAATAATGCAATTTCACACGAAAACTAGCCAAGAAAGCATAACCAATCGATACTTAGAGAGGTGTTTTTACACACCTATCAAATTCCCCCACACCCAAACTTTGCTAGTCCTCGAGCAAACAAAACGAAACAAAAATATAATACAACTCCATGTCGTGAGGATACGGTTACTCTTAGCATGAATAACAGGCCTTTAAACCCCTAGGTGTCCCTAGTGGACGAGTTATAGTCTCGTGAGGGCTTACGTGAGATATACCCACAAAACCTTTATGCCAAAAAGAATAACATACCAATTAACAATTACTCCCCGGCAACGTCGCCAATTTTGACGAGCGTCGTTTACTCAACAAAATAAAAATATATTTCCCACTAATTAAATATAATATAGCGGTAGTAAGAGATCGTTCCCACGAAGAGTAATGCAATTGATATGTTATCTAAATCGGCGAAAATATAAAAGAAGGATAAAAGATAATAAGAAAAGATATTGAAGAAATCCTTCGCCGTTACTAACCGTTAACTCAACATTGTACCTGTTTATCTCTTGATAGAAGCAATTGTCACCAACCGTAGGAAAGCAGGTACGCTTAGCAATCCCCAAAAACTCCATATATCACCGGATACGGAAGCGCTCGACTACCGGATTCTATTCAAAAGAACCACCTTGACACGGAAGCGCTCGACTACAAGATGTAATTCCCAGAACGCATTAATATTTGTGAATTTAGGTTTGATCCCAGCAATAAAACTCGGTACGCTCGGTCCACTTCTTGGTGTTGCCTTTACTCGCAATTGCTCCACAGAATCCCTCCGTAAGGTCTTGCGATTTCTACTTGTGTAGGAGATAAGAGACAATTACGGGTCGACTCACCTCTCTACTAGCATTAGAATGATTAATAAACTAATCTGGTTGCGCACCCAAACCAATCATAAACCTTCGATATGGTAAAAACAATCCACAATGAATCAATTTAAAACTTGAAACAAACTTGCAAAATAACTGAGCTTCACAATTAGAAATTTGAATTCATCCTTACAATATAAAAGAGATAGTTCTCCCCCCTAAGGGGGAGAAAAACGGTGAAAAAGATATGTGTCAAGAAGATAATCTATAAAATTCTGCCTAGGGTTCTCTATATATAGAGTTTTTGTAACCTCCTTCTTCAGAAACTAGAAAACCTAGCAAAAATAGGAAAGTGCACCTCCTCTTGAAGAATACTAGTAAACCTAGCAAAAATAGGAGAGTGTCCCGTGCATCAAATCCCGTGCCAAAGTAGGTCACAAACTCACGGCCAAATATTTCCAAAACCCCTTGGCCACCAAAATTTAATTATGGCCGTGTAAGTATTTTATTGGGCTTGTGCAACAGCTAACCTAGCCGACCCACTTCTTGTTTGCATATGAATTGGCTGAAATAGCCAAGTGGGCTTGCAAGGAAACCCAACCCATCATTCCTGAGCATCACCAGCATCGACTAGTTACTGCCATGCTCTTCTGCGTCTTGTCTTGGCTATCACTTCATACACATCGACTCCATCTTCCCATTAGCATCAGTGGCTATAACTGCCAGCATTGAAATTCATCCAACTCCTCGTCACTGCCAGTATATCCTCATTGATCATGTTGTACTCGATCTACTGGCTTGCTGCTCTCGCTCTCTCCTTATCGATCACTGCCATAAACCATCTGTTTCTACAGCTTCTTACTTCCATCGTATCCACAGATCATCCTCTGTGCTTCAGTTCATCCCATATCCACAACTCTCTATAGAAGCAAGCCACCTTCAATGTTCTTAGCAATCCAAGACTCAACTCCACCTTCTCACAATGGCAGCAGCCAAGGTCCGTATCTGCCATCAAGAACAGCTTCACGTTAAATACCGGCAACCATCATCACAACTCATACAGCTTCGCTTTCTCATCATCGCTTCCAACATGCACATCTCATGAGCAGCATCATTCATCCTGAAACTCTCAAGCTACGTTATCTCAGTCAACTGCCCTCATAACCGTAGCTAAAAAATCCATGTGTTCTTCAGTGAAACTATCCTTTATCTTCTTAAATTCGTTCAACTGTCATCGCCTTAGCCCGTCTGTAGCTTTTCAGTCACCAACAACTCGAGCAAGCACATCTATGGAATCAGCAACCAGCCACCACTTCTTCCCTCACTGGCATACATGCAGCACCATTGATCAATGTTAGAAGCTCCTCTATTGATTCTCGACATCATTAGATCCATGCAGCTGCATGCCTGCCAATTTTTTAACTGCAACAACATCGAATCCTCTTGGTTCATTGGCAGAAACTATCATTGCATATCTCACTCATCATCACCGGGCATACATCTGTCGTTTAGTCTCATCACTGCCATTGCGAATAGTTTAAATCACTTTGTTAAACATTACTGCCAATCCTAAAATCATCAACCTCCACTCTCGTTATCTCACTGTTCATTTTCATCACTGAATGGCAGCAATCTTCCTCACCAGCACGTTCTTCTTTCATTTAACATGCAGCCCATGCAACACCACTAGTCGTCAGTATCATCGCACTTTTATAAAAGCGCTCCATCATTCGACCATTCCTCCAATGTGCATACACCGCAATCAAAGAGGCTCCATTTCTTGTCCAGCATCAGGCAACAACATCATTGCTCATAGCATAGACAGCAAATTCCCATGCATCTGTTATCAAACCTATTTACCCTAGTCCGTTACTGCCCGTAGTAGATTCCAAGCGATGAAAATTCTACCTCTTTTGTGGCCAATTGGACGATTCTTGTTCTTTTTTGGAATAAGCTCCAAAATTCCCGTAAAATATAAAAAGAAAGATAATAATGCAATTTCACACGAAAACTAGCCAAGAAAGCATAACCAATCGATACTTAGAGAGGTGTTTTTACACACCTATCAGGTACCTAAAAAAAATTCTCGCAAACAAGTAAGAAACAAGACAAGAAATCAAAAAGCAAGACAAAAGCAGAAATTGTAAAAAGAAACTAAAAACTTAATAACAAGCCGTTTGCCTCCCCGGAAACGGCGCCAAAATTTGATCGGTTGTCAGCCGGTCAAATATAATTTCACTTTCTTACTAACTAAAATAAATGAAGTGATAAGAAATAGTTCGTGTCCATAGAGAGGCAATTGTTGTTATGCAACTTTTCAGTTTCTTAGTAACCAAAGGGGGGGTTTTGATTTATCAAAGCAATAAAAATGAATTTAAAGCAAAGTAATAATAAAAGTAATCAATAAGGAAAAGATATTGGTCACGGGATAGTTTCATTCACAAACTTGAATTCTCAACAATGACTAGAATTGGAATTTTAATCTCTCATTTACTAAAAGTCCTAGGATACCTTGATCGCAAGTATATCCCGCTAATTCCCTGATTTCATCACAACCACATTAAAAGATACATATGTGACTTCTTTCTAGAAAGCAACCTAAAGTGTAAAAGCACAATTAGATTTAACTCCCTAAAAGAAATAAGTTTTATGGAATAAGACTAATCAAGGCAATCACTAAATCGATTTAACCCAAGTTATGATTCATATGTGACTAGTAGGATATATCACTACAAGCACTACCCACATTTATGCTACTTAAAATCAGGGATAAACAACGTTTTCGTATTGAAAACCCTAATATAGCTCTAGATATGAATGCAATCGGATTGATTCCGGACTCAACCAAACAAACAATCAAATCATAAACAAAATAAACCATGAATCATAAACAGTAATTTATTGAGACAAAACTAATTCATTGATTCAAATCTTATTTGTGAAATCCACTTTATATCCCATAACCAATAAATAGTATTTACCTACTCATAACTTTTGAGTTCATCATAATTATTATCATCAATTATAAAATGAAAAAGATGAAAAATAAACGAAATAAAACCCTAGTAGAATCGCTCTCCTCCAAACTCTAGTAAAATAATACGTGATGCCAAAAAAGAAGTAAAACTTCTCCTTTTGTAGCTTTTCTCCAACATTAGGTCCAACTCTTCAAAGTCCATTAGATGAAAAATCCACCAAGACCATATGTGTGAGAAACCCATGTAGAAAATATGTCCCAAATATGTCACTGGAAAACTGTGTTTCACGCCGGAAGTTGGCCGGAATCCGGCGCCGGAAAGTACATCAGGTGACCGGCAAAGTCCACCAGGTCACCAGTCAAACGAGTCAAACCGTTGAGTCAACTGAGTCAATGGAGAGTCAAGATCAGAGTCAGATGGTTCACTCAGCTGAATGAGCTGAGTTGGTAATGGCTAAGGCCATTGCACTGAACCTAACTCACTACTGCACTATCATTGTGCTTCACAAATTAAAACCCAGCCATGATGGATGTTCCATATCTTGCACCATCTGTAACTTTACTTCACAGCTACAGCTTCACTCCTTGTGCCTCAAAATCAAGTCCACAGCTACCAACACCACCCGAATCATCTCCAACTACACTCAACATCTCAACTTCTCCATGTAACCATTCTCAAACAGCATCATAAGTTCAAACACCACCTGCAGTTTCATTATATGATTTACCACTAACACCATAAGCTCTCAGTATCAACCACTGAGCCATTACATCAGTCTTTGTCACCACCAACATCTGCCATTTTCTAATTCTCTATGGCAACATCTGCAACTCAGCTTCTCCTCTGCACTGCTCTGAATCACCTTCTCAAACCCTAAAACTTCTTACTTTCAATCTCCTATGACTCACTTCACAACTCAACCATCTTCCATTACTGCACAGCACCATCATATTCAGTTCAATACCACCTGTAACAGCTCACACTCATTCTCCCTGCAACCAGCTTTAATTACTTCAGATTCAAATCCTAAACATACATCTAATCATCACTTCCACTTCAACTTAGCTTTCCTGTATTTCATGCATCATCTGTAACTGCCACACCTCAACCACCAACTGCAATTTCACACTAAAACTGCACATTCTCAGACATTCACCAACACTACTAGAATCATCTCATTCTTCAATTCAACCCAAACCCATCTGAATTCTCATCTTAGTTTCATCATTTTCCACCAGCAGCACAACCAACTCATTGCACTTGCAATGATCTGTCCTCCAACTTTAACTTCATCATTTCCTTCACTTTAACCAGTTCCAAACCACCAAGGAGAGCACCACCTGATACAATCTCATACACCTACAGCTTCTTCTCAGGTCCCTTTCCCAAACTGCAACTCTGCTCCAACTACCCTGAAATTTGTACCTGAACTAGGCATACATCTAATGTCACAATACTCCTCCAGCACCACCAACACATCACCTTCTCAACTCAGTTATCTTGTGCTTGTTCTTCTCAGCCTTGAAACTCATCAGAAACAGCTACCACTATCACATTCAATTTCATAAATCAAATCCATTGAACTATCCCAGTCTGCTGAACCCTAACTCTGTAATTTCAATTTAGAAACAAACACCTTCTGTGAATCAATAACAGAGATGGAATCCCCTCTTCTGAATTTAATCCAAGCCCCAATTTCAACACCTCAACTCCATTAGCAACTCTTCTATTTCAGTTCAATTTATCAACTCAAATTCATTCTCAACTTCAATTTCAGATCCAGAGCAAACCCTAATCTTCTAATTCTTGATCACAGAGCAGCATCTTCTCAATCTGCCTTAATTATTCACCATGAGTTCTTCTCGAATCTGTATTTGCAGCATCTTTATTCTCGATTTGGTTCAACACTGAGTTGTTGCTTTAAGCCACCATCAACTTCATCTCTTGATACCAGCAGAAACCAATTCTTTTCATCAAATTTTTCATCGCCAATAGTAACAGTAGCAGTTCAGAAAACCCCCATCGATCTCCTCCATTTCAGACCACCAGAAGCCCTATTCTCTGATTTTTAGGTGCCGCCATACTTTCTCCCATTTTTAGGCAAAGGAGGTAATGATGAGAACAAAGTTATATTCTCTGAATTTTAGGTTATGTAGGAAAAAGGGATTCATATTGACACCCCACTTTAGTGGTTAAGGGGTAACCAGCTCACACATGGCCTGTCTGTTCCAGAAAAACCGACATCCTAGTTCGCTCCAAGTATCTTTCTCGTTACGCAAATTATTGCACCAAATATCGCATGTGAATTGTCCAATTTGCCCTTTATGCTCCAAATGAACGCTCTTCCGCCAGTTGCAGCCGTCTCTTACTTCTCAAACCCACTTCATCTCTTCAATTTCTATTCATCACTAAAGCCGTCGTGCTTTTCAGACAAAATATGCATCACTAAAGCCGACGTACTTTTCAGACAGTGATGAAGAAATAAAAGCAAATAATGAGAAATAGTCCGCCTCAAACACCATTTGCACATGAGATGACGCTTTTTCCCTGCTTCTTCTTCTTTTGTTTCAAATGACTCCAAAGTACCTAAATACTCAAAAACAGAACATAATATACATAATTTACAAGAAAACTCGCAAAGAAAGCATAAACTATAGATAAATATCAAGGTGTTTTAGACACCTATCATGAACCAGTGGATCATGGATTTCGAGGTAGGCGCGGCCTGTCATCAAAAGAAGTGGGAATTTATATTTAACTCTTTTTTGATTATTGTTTTTTCTTTTACCAAAGTTTATGTTTAAAAAATTCATGCATTGTCTAATTGTGTATTGCTTGCATTGTTTTATTTTTTGATTGGGGCTAGTTTTGGGTTAAGTTTTTGTAGCCGATTTCTAAATTGAATGTTTAAGTAAATGATTTAGATTCTTAGTGATTCTTTATTTAGTTAATCTCTTGGATTAGTCAGCTGCTAGCTTAGGAGGCGCTACAAATTTGGTATCAGAGCTCACTATTAGATCTTATATGGGAAAAGATAGGAATTAGGCAGTGCCAGTTAGTGAACTAGATTAGTTTAGAACTGGGTTGGGTTGTGAGATAAATCTTAATCAGTAAAAGCTATTAATAATTAAAAGAATTATTTGATTGATTGATTTGTTTGTTTGGTTGTTTGTATGTAATGAAGTAAAAATTATAGGGTACACCGGTACTTTAGCTAATAAAAATTTGAGAATAATTAATCTAAAAAGTACGAACACGTAGACAATCTAATGCTATAAAAAATAGTGAGATTAGTATTATTGATAGATTTTGTAAATCACATTGAAACTTTCTAAACACATTGACTTATACGAAGAGTAAACAAATTATAATTACATAAATTTTAATAACATTTTTGGGATTTAATAATATTTTTTGGATTTAATAATATTTGTAAGAGTAGTTAGAATAATAGCTCAATCATCAATGTTAATAATAAAAATATTATAATAGTAATTATAGATAACAATAATAGTAATAATAATTTTAATAAAATAATGTTAACATTTATCGATTAGTACCATATTAAACTTAACTGAAATTTTAATAAGGATATATAACGATAAAAATAATAATTATGAGTAAATAGTTATGGAAAATTAATAACGCTTATCTATAGTTAAATTTTGCAAATTAAACTAATTACAAATTAGAGATATATGTTTTCCGTCCAAACTAGATAGTTAATATAATACTTATTAGGTGTTAGACTTAAGAAAGTGAGAATATAATATATCAAATATAAAGACTCGACTTGTTAATAATCTTGTACCAAAATTATCTTTAGTCTAACAAATGATCCAGTAAATCCATAAAATGAAACATATATACATGATGTAGTAATAATAGTATTTAGATGCTTAGTGTAGTATTATAATTAAAAGAAAATAAATTTGTATATTAATAGGATCCTTCTTCGTAATTAGATTTAATCATCTTTTGAAATGGAAAATTAGTATGACAAACTTAAACTGTTAGAGTTTAAATTAGTACTATATTGAGTATAACTTAAATCAAAATCTTATTAACAAATATATAAAAATAAATTAACGATTAGGATTAAATAACTATGGAAAATTATTAGTGCTTATTTACGGTTAAGTTTTGTAAAGTTAACTAATAACAAATTAGAATTATATATTTTGCGTTTAAACCAAATAGTTAATTAAGATTAAGAACGTGAGGTCATATAATGCAAAACATAAAGATTAAACTTTTTAATGATCTTATACCAAGATTATTTTTAGTCCAATAAATGATTCACTAAATCACTAAATTATACACATGAAGTGATATTTAGAATACTTGAATGCTTAGAACAAAATTAAACTTAAAGAAGAATAAATTTTTCTATGAATAAGATACTTATCATTAATACAAAAATCTAAAGACTATTAAGGCATATTAAAATTTATTGCAGACACAAATTTAGATCATATTAAATTATCGTCGCCAATATTTAACAAGATATAGTATACAGGTTCAATCTGAATAAATAAAATTTGTTATATCAACCCTTACGTAAATGTAAAATTATATTTACAAGATTAAAGTTTAATAAAATTAAACTAAGTATCATTACTAAGTAGTTATTCTGACAATAATTTAATTACGCTAATAATCAAATAGGAAAAATTGATAAAACAAATAATGAAAATGACAATATAATTAAGATAATAACTTTTGATTATTATTATTATAAAATTTAGAGTCATTGTAAATATCATTTGGGTAATAATTATTGGATAATAATAGCAAAATGTAAACTTTATTAATAGTACAACTTAAGGATTACTTAGTGATAATATAAAATTTAAAGAAATAAATATTAGATCAAATCAAATCTAGTTATAATAATATAGTTTCATTTGGAATTAAAATTCGATTTCACTAAAATAAATAAATAATAATAATGTTAAATAACAATAAAATAAATTTTGATGATTAATTTTTTTCTTTAAAATGATATAAACTATTTATATTTTACGAAGTAAATTTATTAGACTTACACCAGTTAAGATAAAAGTTAAAGACTAATTAATGTTGTTGATAAAATAAAATTAACACTTAGTTAATCCATCGCTGGGGAATAGTGAGGTTGGTAATTCTGATGTGTTCGGGTGATACTTGTTACGTAGGTACGCATTGTCAGGCGTCGCGAACCTAGACAGGGCAACTGCATTCTTGTATCACTAGGCATAGAAGGAAAACTTGCTTCTGATAGTGAACTTTTAGATCCAGAATTCTATTTAGAAGCTTATAAAATATTTTCTCATATTTAGAACTAGTAACTTATTGAAATAGAGACTAGTCTTTGAACCTAGAGCCACAAATTTTAGTTGTAAAGAGCCATATAGGTTTGTGCTTTGTTTTATGTTGGTTGCGCTTAGACAAGAGATGAAATTATTCTATAAGGTGGGGAGTTTCTGAAGACCAGAAGGATGATTTGATTTTCGAGGACGAAAATTTATAAGGTGGGGAGAATGTAAGGAACCGCAAGCTCGTCAACGATGTTAGACCGGTCAAGAGACGTCTTAGCCGCTAATGGCTCGATTATTTTGACATGAACGTTAATCAATAGGAATTAATATAACAACTATCTAGATATGAAACTAGTATCATCGGTTAGAGATCGGAAATTTATGCGAGATGGACTACTCGAGCGTGTTATTCGGACACCGTATGAAGAAGATATCAGCAGTTTTGTGAGAAGGGAAAATATTCATTTTTCTTTAAACTGCCTGGCTTCCCTTATCCGTTTCTCGGGTGCCTTTAGTATTATGATCGACCTTATCTCCAAAAACAAATCGAGAAGAATACATTTCTTTCTTTTCTTTTCTTTCTCTTTCTTCTTCTTCCTTCTTCTCTTTCCCATGTTCATCTTAGCTCGTGATTTTTGTGGTAAGATTATATGATTTTGAGATCATAAACTTAGGGGAATCAATAAGAACTGATTAGTGGTGGTGATGTTGATGTTTATTGAGTTGGGAGAAGAAGAAGTTTATGTTGTGAACAATGGAAGTTGGGGTTTCTAAAGTTAGATGAGAGATTTTATGAAATTGATTCTTTGATGAGTTCGAGATGTTGGATTTTCATTAATGAAAGATAAGAAGAAGATTTAGTAAATGTTTCTTGAATTGCAGTGGAGGAAGGAAAGTTTAGGGTTTATGCATGTTGTGTTGGATTTCGAATTGAGAAAAGATTGAGAAGATTTAGATAAATTTGTAAGATGGGTTTGTTTAATTAAGGTGGTGGAGATGTTTTAGTGGTGAATTGAAGAATTGGGGTTTGATTATGCTTTAGTGAAGATTATTGGGAATTGGCTGTGATGAACTAGTAGTTTAAGGATGAGATGGTGAAGTAATTGATGTGTCGAATCAAGTAAAGAGGAGAATGATTTGAGTTACTTGAGAAGCTGTTATCAGGTAATTGTTATTCTAGTTTAATTTTATACAAGTTGTGTATTTTGTTTGTTGAAGTATATGTTAATGAAGCTAAGATTTGGGGTGAATGATTATCAAAAATGTACTAGCTGTAGTTGGGTGAAAATGAATTGTATCATTGAGTATGTGACTGAGGAGTTGTCATGATTGTAGGTGCAGGTAAAATGAATGTGTGTGTTGGTAGTTTAGATCCTAGTTAGTAATTCTCTGAATTATTCCCGAACGTATTCGAACTGACCGAATCCGAATGATACTTCCGAACTATTTGAACTCCGAACCTAGTTCCCGGATTATATGGACCTCACGAATGATTCGCGAACGTATCCGAACTAACCGAATCCGAATGATATTTCCGAACTAGAACTTCGAACCTAGTTTGCACCCAACCTCGCTCTCCCATAAGTAATTCTCTGATCGGAGTTTTGTTGCTTGGTTTTTGTTTGATTTTGAATATACTTTATATTTAAATACAATTATTCAGTTAATTTTTTTATTGATAGTTGTTTAACCAGTGTTTTATGTGTTAATTTTTGTTTAAAAATCTATAAACTCGTTTTATAATACATTTATGCGATTAAACTGTTTACTTCTTGTTAAATAATCACGCTAAAATGTTTTTTTCATCTTATAAATCATATACAAATAAAATTAGTCTCGTAATAATATCATAATACTTATCAATTTATCATTTATGTAATCCGAATTTTAAGTGCCGAACTCACATTTATAAAACGAATATACACGTACGTATGACGTTCCGAACTACTGTCCGAACAGCGAACCGTTGACCGGATTTTTGACCGAATCAGACCTATCTGAATCTGTATAATTCTCGTACGTATGCCACGTATGCCGTCCCGAACTACTACCCGTACCCCGAATTGCTAACTAGGGTTTAGATGAGTTGAGGTACAAGATGAGATGTTGTTGGGTCATGAGATGATCCTTCAGATGGCTGTAAATGAGTATGTTGGTGGTCTATTATTGAATTGTAGCTGAGTTTTTCTCAGGCTTGTAGGGGAGTAGTAGTGTTGTAATGAATTGAATTGGAGATTGTAATAAGTTAGTATTACAGATGGTGGTGAACTGTTACAGGGTACAAATTATTGGTGGTGTTGAACTGGTGGTGGTATGTTGAAGCCAAATTGTAGTTGAGGTTGGTGTGTTTATTAGGCCGACCGAGCGAAGCGAGTGAGGACTCTATATATGGTGACTTTATGTCAATGTGGCTCGTGACTTTTTTTTCCAAATTGAAACAAAAAAATTGTTGTTTATTAATGAAAATCCAAAAATACCCCTCAAAAAGGACGGAGGGGTAATTTAATGTTCCTTTTCTTTTAAACATTTTCGTAGATAAGCTGAAAAGTCAAGGGTAATCGCGTAAATTTTATGGATAGGAAAAAGGACACGGAAGTTGGAAATCATTTATTTATTGAGGGGCATTTTAGTCAAAAACGAGTTAGAGGTCGAAGGGTCAAATCCCGGCAACCTCCAAAAATTTCAATTTATTTTCCCTTTCTTGCTTCTTCTTCTTCCTCCTCTCGATTTCTTCTCAGAAAAATCAAATCGTAAATTTTGTTTTCAGCGGCAGCAGCAGCAGATCTCCGCCTCTCCCTCACTGTTATTCTTCTGTTGCTGATTTCACAACCCTCAATCACAGACATCATCTCCATTACCACCTCTGTCTTCTTCTTCTTCTGTTCTTATTTCTGTGGTGTTTTGGGATTGAGATTCAATCCAATTGCTTCAATTCTCTCAACGACGACGATTGAATTTTGGGGGTTTAGTTTGAGTATTTAAAGGAATAGAGATTTAAATTCTTTGTCCACTACGACCACCAGACAACTACCATCACCGCCATCAAATCTAAAATCACCGCTGCTGCTACCACCTCCTTCAGTTTTGTCTTCGACCGTCACCACCACCACCACCATACTTCTAAAAGTTTAACTGCCATCACCACCCTCTTCTTCCTTCAGTTTCATCTTTGAATCCATACACAAATTATAATCAAAATTGATTCATACACAAACCATAGTCAAATCAGCTGATACATCAAATTGAATAATCGAATAATCCATCAAATCAGATCTATTTATTCATCAATTTCATTCAAGATATAAAATTTTGATTTTCATAAATCCCATCATATAAGGTTCCTATGTAAATATGTAATATAAAATCAACGGCATGAACTTATTAGTCCTGCAACAATTACAAGTCCCGGATTCATTCAGTTGAGCATGGAATTTAATTACAACCTACACAGAGTTGATCATTGATAAAAAAAAAAAAAAAAAAAAAAAAAAAGTGTAAGATGACGGAGTTCTGGTTGAGTTATCGCAGAAAACTCACTGACCTGACTCAACTGGTTGATGACTCGGTGATGACCTTGTCAGGTTCTCATATTTCCATCAGCGATATTCAACGAATCCAATTTCATTCTCTATCAAGCCAAGAGTCAAATTCACAAACCCTTCTCTTCAAATCGAAAATCAGACAAACTCATATTACGACCTAATCAAACAAGAATCGAAATCACAACCCTTTCTTTAAATCGAAAACCAAACAAACTCATATCAACATCTAATCACCAATATGGATTAACAAACACCAATATGGATTAACAAACATCCGTAAATTAAGAGTCTACAGAAGAAGAAAAAATCTGATATAAAAGGGAAAATTTATTATCAAAATAAGAGAGGTAAATTGTTTATCAGGAAAAGGGAGAAAGAAAAAAAAAGATGAGATAATCGAGTAGTTCTTTGCAACTTAAAACTTTTTTTTTTCATGCTTACGAATTCATTATTGAGCTACAGTAAGAAGTAGAGATGAAGCAGAGGGAGACGAAGAAAAATAAAGAGGAGACGGATTGACCGAGAAATTGAGAACCTCAGTTTAACTTTTTTTCTTATTTCATGGTTTATTAACATGACACGTAATGGGATGGGAAACGAGAAAAGCTATTTAGTATTTTACTAGTATTTAAGTATTTAACAATAAACACGTATAAGTATGGTGTTCATGTCTTACTGCATTAATGCTACCCAGTTCATAGGTCTATCTTGCTTCTATGAACCTTGTGTAGTATGCCGGTGAATTTTTATTATTTTTTTGTTGATTAGTAGAATGTTTGCACCTCCATTTCCCCCACTGTCAAGCAGATGATATTAAGGATTGTTACAATATTTGAGAGCAACCGCAGTATACGGCTATAACTAAAAACCAAAAAAAAAACTAAAATAATATGGGTTTAGTCAGTGGTGAGACGTTACGGTGGTGAAGTAAATTTGGTGGAGCGGATGTATAAAAGTTCGTCTCACATGGGGCGTAGGTATAAAATGCGCTTGGATGGGATGTAACTTTAATTTACGCCTGATGTCGTGCATAGTCTAAAATTGCGTTTGGTGCGGAACGTAATATATAAAACCGCCCGATGGAGAGACGTAACTTGAAACTACGCCTGACGGGGCGCAAATTTAAAATACGCCTGGTGGGACGCAAACTACACACTACGCCTGATGGGGCGTAACTTTGAACTACGCCCCATATATTCTTTGACGAAGCTTACTTGAATTCTCTGCAAACTGCAATAATCAAGAATAGAAATGTGAAATGAGAATTCTAAGTTCAAATTTGAAGATTAGCGAAATGTTATAAGAACGAGAATATATGATAATAACACAAATACCCCTTACATACATTAATGATAACAGAAGGGTGATTTTTTCCATGGAATTTTAATTCTCCTCCTTGTAAAGACAAACCAATGAAGGATCTAAAAAATAAATTTCCATTAGAATTTCAACCAAAGAATAAGAATCAGAACAAGAGAATCAAACATTTTTACCTTGGAAGATTCAGATGGCAATTCATTTGCATAGTTTTGTAAAAATACAAGAAAATTCGAAGGTGGACTCTAATACTTGCGTCCGGGTTGAGGTGGACTTTAAAGTTACACCTGGGCAGGCGTAACTTGTAACTACGCCTGGTTGAGGAGCAATTGAAAAATACCGCCTGGTATCAGGCGCAATTGTAAACTACGTCTGATTGGGCGTAGATTAAAGTTACGTTTCAAACAGGCGTAGATTAAAGTTACGCCTCACTACCAAACGTAACTCATAGTTGCGCCCCAATCAGGCGCAGCGTTAAATTACGCTCAATCAAAACCAAACCAAAGATCAAATATAATTTGGTTTTTGGTTTTAGTATAGTATTTGGTCTTTACTCCTCTCCGTAGCGTCTGGGATTTAGTCGAAATATTTAGTTATAGTCGATGACTGTGGTTGCTCTGAGAACTTAATATTGGTGTTATTATTTATAAAAACGTATATGAACTTGGAAACAACAACGTTATAAGGTCCACATAGTGTGCTGCGAACTTTAGATGCGATTAAATTTTGTTGTGAAGTTAAGATGAATGTTTGGATTGAATTTTGTAGGGGGGGTAGAACTCGAAGTCCGGCGAGTTGAAACACTAAACCAGGCGGGCTTTACGATTTCGCTTTACAAATTTACAAGTCTGATTCCGTGCCATCACCGCAGAACTAAATTGTGAGTACAAATTTTAATTCTGCGTCAATTTTTTCGGTCGGCCATTCCACTGTGGCAACGGTCATCTAGTTTATATGAGATTGTGAATGTTGATATGAGAAGTTGTTGAATGGATGAGACTGGACATTGTAGATGGAAGTATTAGTGATTCTGGTTTAGAAGAAGAATCAGGGAGTTAACAAATTATTGTATAGACTTGAACTGAAATGGTGGAGGTCTTGTAATGTATGTGCTGGTGGTAGAATGAATGGGTGTTTAGGCGAAGGCTAAATGTTACAGTTGAAGTTGTTCATGGCTAGTTTGTAGTTAGCAATGGAACCAAGTTTGAGTCAGATCAGGTAAATGATGGTACTTATTTACAGGTTGTGGTGTGGTTGATGATGCAGGTAGTGTAGGGATTTATATGTTGCAATTGTAGATGGTGGTTTCTGTGAAAGTATACAACTGCTGCTACACTCAGGTAAACTGAATTTGAATTTTTAAATGAATGAAGTACATGTTCAGATTCAGTTGATTGTATATAGTCATTAGTGTAGAAATGGAGAAGTAGTATTACTCTTAGATTTCGCAGGTGGTAATAGTTTATGGAGTTTAAGGTTTTGAAGATGTTAATGAAGTTGCAATTGCAGATTTGAAGATGTTGGTTGATAGGCTCAGAAAGATAACTACAACTATAAATACTGCAAGTGCACAGTGTCGACAAGAAACACAGGGCAAGCACAGGTCGAACCACATAGACTTGGAGAGTGTAGAAGTTGATTCTAAATCCTGACTAAGAACTGATTCAGAGAGTAACCAAAGGGGGTTTGTTTTTGTCGATACGACGAGATATTGGCAAAGACTTAAACAAAAAGTAATTTGAATTAAAATATGCAATTAAATCAAGGTGTAAATATTGAGAATATGGATACTAGGGTATTCAAATCCACCACTAACCTATGATATGCATTCAACTTGTAATATTATTCTTGTCCTTACAGCAGATTCAAGTCTACCGTATATTTAAGGTGTTTCTCCAATGTATAATTTAATCACAACTAAAGTATTTCTCCAAAGCATTAACTGTCTAATTAAAGCAAAACTAATCTGAGGATCAATATTTGGTTAAGCATGAGTTGTAGCATAATCAACATAAAGATATTCTAACTACAATGGATACATGGCATACATTGTGAGAGAAAGATGTTGACAAACTTGGATTAAATTATAACTTTAAAGAATTCTAAACTTTCAAGAACAATATACAAGATATGAATACATACCAATGAGTTACGGCTTCATTTAAACCCTAGCAAACGAAATTAGAACATGAAGAACATTGCAACAAAATTGAAATTTGATAAACTAACATGAACAAGCTATTCTTGGATGAGTTTTCAACACAACAACCCTCTCTATTTATACACAAAAACTCTCTCACACTTTGGATTCGAATTTTACTGTAGCAACCACTCAACAATTAAACAAAACATGTTTTCTTAATTGATGGATAGAATGGAATACAATGGGGGTGAGGTGGATGTTTTGGAAAGAATCCAATGGGAGTGAGGTGGATGTTTTGGAAAGAATCCAATGGGAGTGAGGTGAATGTTTTGGAAAGAATCCAATGGGGGTGAGGTGGAAATGAATTTGGGTCTTGGGTTTTGGATCATGGGTTTTTTAATCCCATGAATTTGTAAACAGGATTCCACTGATGCGCGAGCGGGTTGCAATGCTTCCAACTTTCTTCTCTTTTGTCTTCTCAATTCTTCCAAGCTTTATTTAGTACTTAAAAACACAAAATTAATTAATACAAATATTTATTCTTGAAGATGGTAAGAATGCAGAATTTGGGATAATATATGACTTTGAAGCGCGAAAGATGAGTTAAGTGCCAATGAAAAGGTGTATGAATATGCAATATTTGGCACTCATCAAATACCCCCAAACCTGAATTTTACTTGTCCTCAAGTGAAACAGAACTTAAGAAATCCTAACTATACCACTGTCGCTGGTCTCTCGAATGCATTTAGCGTATGCATTAGGCCTTTAAACCCCTAGGTGTCCCTAGTGGACGAGTTGTAGTCTCGTGAGGTCCTACCAAAGATGTACCCACAAAACCTTCCCCAAATTCAGAGAATCCATAGAAATGTCTTCGTCTTCGGTCTTCAACTGTAGATGATGAACTTCGGAATTTCGTAGAACCATGAAAATTTGTAACCAATTTTTTTTTATTTTTTTAAGACCCGCTACACAGCTGATCATCATTTTTTTTAGTGACCCGCTACACAGCTGGTCATCAGATAACATACTAAAAAAGACCCGTTCCACAGCTGGTCATAGAAGACAACAAAAAAAATGCAAAAGACTACAAAGGATCCTACAAAAGACACGCTACACAGCTGGTCATAAAAGATAACAACAAAAGACTCAAAAAATGCAAAAGACTACAAAGGATCCTACAAAAGACCCGCTACACAGCTGGTCATAAAAAATGCAAAAGACTACAAAACGCCATATGCAAATACTCCCCCAAACCTAAATCTAACATTGTACTCAATGTTTCAAAAGATAACAGAAACCACAACAAACTATGAGAACAAAACAGATTCAAAGGAAAGAGATTACCAGATGCCAAACCAGAGACAGTAGAGTATGTCCAAAGCAACCAGCAGGGAAGATATCTGTGGTATGTACAGGGGGTGAACTTTTTAGTCCACATAGATCGGATCAGCAAGATGAGTTGTTTCAATCTCAGGTGGGATTGGTTCAAGGAACGGCTTCAGTCTCTGCCCATTGACCTTGAAGACATTCTTGGTTGCTACATCTTCTAGTTCTACAGCCCCATGGGGGAAAATTGTTCGCACCACGAATGGGTCTGTCCATTTAGAACGTAATTTTCCTGGAAAAAGGTGCAGTCGTGAGTTATACAATAGAACTTTCTGTCCTGGAGTGAATGACTTGCGCAAAATGCGTTTGTCATGGAACACCTTCATTCTTTGTTTGTACATTTTTGCATTATCATATGCATCATTTCTTAACTCTTCCAACTCATTGAGTTGAAGCTTCCTTTGGGTGCCAGCTTTATCTAGATCAAAGTTCAGTTTCTTTACAGCCCAATATGCACGATGCTCTAACTCTACAGGGAAATGACAAGCTTTACCGTACACAAGTCTGTAAGGGTACATACCAAAGGGGGTCTTGTATGCAGTTCTATAGGCCCATAAAGCATCATTCAATCTTAAAGACCAATCTTTTATAGACGGGTTAACCGTCTTTTCTAGAATGTGCTTAATCTCCCTATTTGAAACCTCTACCTGGCCACTGGTCTGTGGATGATATGGGGTTGCAACTTTATGAGTTATGCCATACTTACGGACTAAGCACTCAAAAGGCCTATTACATAAATGTGAACCACCGTCACTTATTATATCTCTAGGGGTGCCAAATCGAGAAAATATGTTTTCCTTTAAGAACGAAAGTACCACCTTGTGGTCATTAGTTTTGGTTGCAATTGCTTCTACCCACTTAGAAACATAGTCAACAGCAACAAGAATGTACAACTTTCCTTCAGAGCTAGGAAATGGACCCATGAAATCAATGCCCCATACATCAAATAGCTCAACAATCAAAATGGGTTGTAAGGGCATCATGTTTCATTTTGATATACTTCCCAATTTCTGGCACCGGTCACAAGAAACACAGAAGGCATGGCTATCCTTAAACAATATTGGCCAGTAAAAACCACTCTGCAAGATCTTTGCAGCAGTTTTCTTTGCACTAAAGTGTCCTCCACATGCTTGATCATGACAAAAAGAGATGACATCCCTTTGTTCAGAATTGGTGACACATTTCCTAATGATTTGGTCAGGACAGTATTTGAACAGATATGGGTCATCCCATAGGAAATGTTTCACTTCGGCCAAGAATTTAGACCGGTCTTGTTTAGACCAATGAAGTGGCATCCTACCTGTAGAAAGGTAGTTCACGATGTCGGCAAACCATGGAATTTCAGAAACCAGCATCAGTTGTTCATCAGGGAAGGATTCCCTAATAATCTCTGATTCATCAGCAGATTCGACATTCAATCTAGATAAGTGATCAGCAACAACATTCTCTGACCCTTTTTTATCTCGAATTTCGAGGTGGAACTCTTGTAACAAGAGTATCCATCGAATTAGACGAGCCTTAGCATCTTTTTTAGATAAAAGATATCTTAATGCGGCATGGTCAGTATAAATGATGATTTTAGATCCTATCAAATAAGATCTAAACTTATCTAATGCAAACACAACAGCTAGCAACTATTTTTCGGTTGTTGAATAATTCATTTGAGCCTCATTCAGTGTCTTACTAGCATAGTAGATCACATAGGGGTGTTTGTCAACTCGCTGACCTAAGACAGCTCCAACAGCAAAATCAGATGCGTCACACATGATTTCAAATGGCAATTTCCAATCAGGAGGTCGGACTATAGGAAATTTGAAGTTAGAAGAGTTTTGAGCTCTTCCCAAGCATGCACACAAGAATTATCAAACACAAATGCAACATCTTTACTGAGTAGATTACACAGTGGTCTTGAGATCTTACTGAAATCTTTAATGAATCTACGGTAGAAACCAGCATGGCCTAAAAATGATCTAACCTCCCTCACAGAGCGAGGTTGCGGCAAGTTTTGAATGAGGTCGACTTTGGATTTGTCTACTTCAATGCCTTTTTCAGAGATGATGTGTCCTAGAACTATGCCCGAGTTCACCATAAAATGACATTTTTCCCAATTTAAAACCAAATATTTCTCTTTACATCTAATCAGTACGCGAGTGAGATGGTTCAAACATTCATCAAAAGATGATCCAAACACAGAGAAATCATCCATAAAGATCTCAAGGAAATTCTCTATCATGTCAGAAAAAATGCTCATCATACAACGCTGAAATGTAGCGGGTGCGTTGTACAACCCAAAGGGCATACGACGATAGGCAAACATTCCAAATGGACATGTAAATGTAGTTTTTTCTTGATCTTCGGGTGAAATATGAATCTGGTTGTAACCAGAAAAACCATCCAAGAAACAATAGAATTTACGCCCAGACAATCGTTCAAGCATTTGATCTATGAATGGAAGAGGGAAGTGATATTTCCTTGTAACTGCATTCAACTTCCTATAATCAATGCAAACTCGCCACCCTGTGGTTACTCGAGTAGTGATTAACTCATTTTTATCGTTTTGAACTACGGTAACTCCTGACTTTTTCGGCACAACCTGAATGGGGCTAACCCATTTGCTATCTGAGATTGGGTATATGATACCCGCATCAAGAAGCTTTATAATCTCACTCTTAACAACCTCTTTCATGTTAGGATTGAGACGCCTTTGCATCTCCCTAGATGGTTTAGCATTGTCCTCAAGGTTTATATGATGCATGCAATCAGTGGGACTTATGCCTTTAAGGTCCGAGATTGTCCATCCTAAGGCTTCTTTATGCTCCTTAAGTACTTCTAAAAGTTTACTTTCCTGTTCTGTATCTAAGGCAGATGAAATGATTACAGGCAAAGTATTAGAAGGTCCCAAAAATTCATATTTAAGAGTATCAGGCAATGGTTTCAGTTCGAGCTTTGGTGGCTCAACAAGAGAGGGAACATACTTGGATTCCAAGACTGGAAGTAGTTCCACTCTAGCTTTCTACTTAGACGTGTCCATAAGTGGTGTGGATTCAAGCAAAGTATTCACTTCACTTATATATTCATCATCAAACAAATCCAGGTCAAAATTATTCAAACAAGCATCCAAAGGGTCAACATACATGCTACTAGACAACGAATCCTGAATCAAACTTTCAATCATGTTGATTTCATGCACATCATTATCATCATCAAGATCTAAATGTTGTTGGCTAGTATTGAAAACATTCAACTACACATTCATATTACCAAATGACAACTTCAACACTCCATTACGGCAGTTAATGATTGCATTAGACGTCGCTAAGAAGGGACGTCCCAAAATGATAGGAATGTGACTGTCAGGGTTTTGCACAGGTTGAGTATCTAAGACGATGAAGTCCACAGGAAAATAAAACTTATCAACCTTAATCAAAACATCTTCTACCACACCACGTGGCACTTTGACGGATCTGTCCGCCAATTGTAGAGTTATAGGTGTTTCCTTCAACTCTCCAAGACCTAACTGCACATATACTGAATATGGTAATAGATTCACACTTGCCCCTAAGTCTAGCAACGCCTTCTTAACCGTTTGGTTACCTATTTTGCATGTGATAGTTGGACTACATGGGTATTTAAACTTAGGAGGTGTGTTGCTTTGAATGATTGCACTCACTTGCTCAGTGAGAAAAGCACGCTTATGCACATGAAGCTTTCGCTTTTGTGTGCACAGATCCTTAAGGAATTTAGCATAAGCAAGGACTTGCTTGATTGCATCAAGAAATGGGATGTTGATGTTAAATCGTTTGAACATTTCCAAAATCTCGTTGTACTGTATACTCTCTTTTTGTTGCACCAATCTTTGTGGGAATGGAGCAACATGTACATGAGATGGTGCAGAGACATTAGAATTATGGGAATTCTTATGTTGCTCAGATTTTTCCTCAACAATAGGTGTTTTCTGTGGGATTTTATGCACTGGTGAGTCTAATGTAGACTCACTCGACTGTGGTACACCTACATTGTTTTCAACAACTTTACCACTACGAAGAGTGGTGACAGCATTTACTTGATTATGGGAGGCCTCATTTCGAGTTGAATTTTCTTCCTGATATACAGTTTTTGGATTTTGTTGGGGCTGACTAGGGAGTTTTCCTTTGTCTCTTTCATTCAATGCTTCACAAATTTGACCCATTTTAAGTTCTAGACTTGTAAAACGTTCGTCTGTGGTCTTTTGGAGTTGTACCAAATTTTGGGTCAACAAACCGAAACTTTCTTCGAAGCTAGGATTTTTCTCTCAGTGGTGCGAGAATGTGGTTGTACTTGGGGGTTTCTAGGATAAGGGTATCCTTGGTTATTATTTGTTGTTCCCCCTTGTACATGTCCCTTAGACCATGAAAGGTTAGGGTGATTTCTCCACCCTGGGTTGTAGGTCTGAGAATATGGGTTGTTCTCTTGCCTTTGGTACAAAACATTGGGTTGCTCGGTTTTAGACTCTTGAAATGCATGGAGGTCTGGACAGTGTCCACTAGATGGTCTGAACTATGCCATGCGGCACAAGTGGCCATTTCAATTTGACTACGGAGAGTAGGGATATTAGTTTTTCCATTCTTTTATAGTTCTAGCTTTTCTATTCTCCTGGCCAAGGATGCCATCTTTGCACTTCCTTCGAAGTCAGAGTCAATTCTATGAACATTGGATGCAAGGGTAATCCTATTTGGTTCACGGGGGGATTCCCACTGCTGAGTCTTTTCAGCGACTTCGATTAAGAAATCCCAAGACTCATCAGCAGTTTTTTAAATAAATTGACCATTGCACATGGTCTCAACTGTAGTTCGGTTCTTGAAATCTAAGCCTTCATACAAAATTTGCACAAATCTCCATTTTTCAAAACCATGGTGAGGACATTGGATCAATAATTCATTGAATCTCTCCAAATATTTTGCCAAAGTTTCCTCCTCTAATTGCACAAAACTATTCAGATTTTGACGAATTGTCGTAGTCTTATGGTTTGGGAAGAACTTTTTGAAGAACTCTTTCGTAAGAGAATCCCATGTATGAAATGACTGTGGTTGTTGAGCACACAGCCAAGTCTTGGCCTTTTCTTGTAAAGAAAAAGGAAAAAAGTCTCATTTTGAGGTCCTCATCCGTCATTTGGTTGATCCAAAGAGTCCCAAAAATTTCCTCGAACTCTCTCACATGGTGGTAGGGATTTTCAGCTTCAACCCCTTTAAATTTAGGCAACATATTGAGGATACTCGCCTTTAGCTCAAATTGTCCAACAACAGCTGGTAATACAATGCACGAGGACTGGGTTGTCCTCGTTGGGTACATGTATTCCTTTAGACTACGGACTGGTTCTCCCATTGTTTCGGATGGGCTTGGACTGTCTACCTCAGAACTATGTATTTCAGTTAACTCTTCTTGACTGATTCTAACTAGTCGGTGTGTGTGGTCACGGAAAATAACACTCATAACCTAGGTAGCACATCAAGTATGTTAACCATTCACCTAGAAGGGAAGTTCTATGCAATCACAAACAAGGATGACTCCACCACAGTAAACCTACTGATTTCTAGCAAACAAAAAGCATGATGGCTCCACTTAGGTTGTTTTCTAGACCATCTTCTAATCCTTCGAAAGGGAATTCGTTACAATCTGAGCAAACCCCTCTAGAATCAATCCTAGTTTAAGTAAATTGAATAGAGGCGAGGGAAGCTGCTAGAGCTTTGATACCCAAGGCCTCACCATATTACAAGGCGGCGCAGTCACGCATTCAATTTACAGAAACCGTCATGAACTTCGAAGTATGCTTAAAGAGTAACCAATATTTTTCAAACGACTTTCCTACTAAGCTCGTTACCTTATAGGTCTTGTTCTAATTCAGATTTTAAAGCTTAGGTTCGCGTATGTATTGTTTTCCTAAGGCGGGCAAGAAGAGAACGGTGATGAAATTCGAACCCTTATCTTGTATGGCCAGTCCTTGCCCTTTACTAGGAAAATAAAGCAGCCGTATTCAAGTCCTCAACATATATGCAAACGAAGGAATACAGTAACTCGCTAACAAGGGATTCACGAGTGTTTCGACAAACTTACCTCCCGTTCCAGACGGGGGATGAACCGTTGTTGTCGACTCGGGCCACGACTCCTATGTCATGAACGAACCCGAGGGGCCGAGGTGATATTGTAATCACCGTCCTTCTCTGCAAACAGTTTGATATTTAATATTACCCTTCCGTAGGGTTTAAAAATAAAAATAGAATGTCCAAAGTCCAAAGTCCAAAAATAAAAATAAAGTGCAAAAGAAAAATAAAATTACAAGAGTAGAGGAATCCTAATACAAACTAAAAATAAAATAAACTTTTTTTTTTTTTTAAAATAATAAAAACTCCTTTCGCTTCCTTTCCTTCCTTTCCTTCGCCTTTACAACAGCTACTCCGGTACCTGTTGATCTCAAAAGAGGTAGTTAGGGTTTCGAAGTTTTAAAGCAAAAGCAAAAATAAAAATAAAAAATAACAAAAAAAGTGTAAAATCGATAGTGAATAGCTGCTACAGTGATATGTTCAGATTCAGTTGATTGTATATAGTCATTAGTGTAGAAATGGAGAAGTAGTATTACTCTTAGATTTCACAGGTGGTAATAGTTTATGGAGTTTAAGGTTTTGAAGATGTTAATGAAGTTGCAATTGCAGATTTGAAGATGTTGGTTGATAGGCTCAGAAAGATACCTACAACTATAAATACTGCAAGTGCACAGTGTCGACAAGCAACACAGGGCAAGCACAGGTCGAACCACAGAGACTTGGAGAGTGTAGAAGTTGATTCTAAATCCTGACTAAGAACTGATTCAGAGAGTAACCAAAGGGGGTTTGTTTTTGTCGATACGACGAGATATTGGCAAAGACTTAAACAAAAAGTAATTTGAATTAAAATATGCAATTAAATCAAGGTGTAAATATTGAGAATATGGATACTAGGGTATTCAAATCCACCACTAACCTATGATATGCATTCAACTTGTAATATTATTCTTGTCCTTACAGCAGATTCAAGTCTACCGTATATTTAAAGTGTTTCTCCAATGTATAATTTAATCACAACTAAAGTATTTCTCCAAAGCATTAACTGTCTAATTAAAGCAAAACTAATCTGAGGATCAATATTTGGTTAAGCATGAGTTGTAGCATAATCAACATAGAGATATTCTAACTACAATGGATACATGGCATACATTGTGAGAGCAAGATGTTGACAAACTTGGATTAAATTATAATTTTAAACAATTCTAAACTTTCAAGAACAATATACAAGATATGAATACATACCAATGAGTTACGGCTTCATTTAAACCCTAGCAAATGAAATTAGAACATGAAGAACATTACAACAAAATTGAAATTTGATTAACTAACATGAAAAAGCTATTCTTGGATGAGTTTTCAACACAACAACCCTCTCTATTTATACACAAAAACTCTCTCACACTTTGGATTCGAATTTTACTGTAGCAACCACTCAACAATTAAACAAAACATGTTTTCTTAATTGATGGATAGAATGGAATACAATGGGGGTGAGGTGGATGTTTTGGAAAGAATCCAATGGGAGTGAGGTGGATGTTTTGGAAAGAATCCAATGGGAGTGAGGTGGATGTTTTGGAAAGAATCCAATGGGGGTGAGGTGGAAATGGATTTGGGTCTTGGGTTTTGGATCATGGGTTTTTAATCCCATGAATTTGTAAACAGGATTCCACTGATGCGCGAGCGGGTTGCAATGCTTCCAACTTTCTTCTCTTTTGTCTTCTCAATTCTTCCAAGCTTTATTTAGTACTTAAAAACACAAAATTAATTAATACAAATATTTATTCTTGAAGATGGTAAGAATGCAGAATTTGGGATAATATATGACTTTGAAGCGCGAAAGATGAGTTAAGTGCCAATGAAAAGGTGTATGAATATGCAATATTTGGCACTCATCATTGGTGATAAAACCTATTACAACTGAATTTTAGATAGTGATAGAGTGTTGCCTAAAGCTGCAATTGCAGGTAAACTCAGTTTAGTGTTGTAATTGAATTCTGAAGTTTGTTTATGAATGAATAATCTGAGGTAATGTATACTTTGAGGTTGAACTAGGATTTGAGTTATAGTTGTGTGAGAACCTTTGCCTGTCTGACTGAACTTATTCAGTCTGACTCGATTCTTATATTTTACCTGACTCAGCTATCTGACTGAGTTAACTCGTTAACCAGTACTGACTCAGTGAACCTTGACTGAGTTAGTTCCTTTGACCATTTGATTAGGACCTTGACTTGGCTATGGACGTTGATTGTTAGTTGACCTTGACCGTCACTTTGACCGTTAGTTGTTTCTAATGGACCATGTCTTAGATTAATGGGCTAGAGTATAGGACTTGGGCTTAGAACTTATTTAGTTAATTAGATGTTTTGGACCATTTATGGCCTGAATTAGCCTTTGACTTCTTCTACAAAGTTGTAGATATTCATAAGACTTAGTTAATGGACTATAGAACAAACCTAGTTGGATTAGTAAACCTTAGTTATGCTAAATATAGAGTATGAAAATGTGTAAAGTCATAAATGGGCTTAGTACCACTAGTTAGACTTGTATGAATCTTGTGTGAGCCATTTTGGCTGGATTCTTAGAGTTCTTGTGTGATTAACAGTTAGTTTATATTAACAACGATCGATTCAAGGATGAACCAGTGGATCTTGGATTTCGAGGTAGGCGTGGCCTGTCATCAAAAGAGGTGGGAATTTATATTTAACTCTTTTGTGATTATTGTTTTTTTCTTTTACCAAAGTTTATGTTTAACAAATTCATGCATTGTCTGATTGTGTATTGCTTGCATTGTTTTATTTTAAATTTCGAAAGTACTGTTATTTCTTTTAATCTTTCTATTGTTTGGAAAGGAGTTGTAATGCTTTGTTTGTCTTTCTGAATTGTTTGGGAAATAAGAATTTCCATTTGATTGCCTGGAAAATGAGAGTTTCCATCTGTGGTATATAGGATACTTCTCCTTCATTTATATCTACTTACTTTTATTGCAATAACTAGGTGCAGGACGATTCACCATATAGCTATCTAGGTGCGGGATGAGTCACCATAATAGTAAATTATTTGGAAGGAGTTAGATCCATATACATGATTGTTTACCTATGTGAAATTGGTTGCGTTTTAGTGTTTAGGGAAAACATGAATTGTTTTCAAATCATTTTCAATGATTACTTGAAAGTTAAATGTTATTCCTACCGGGCACCCCTTTTAGGGATGATGTGCACACCCATTCCCACTTTCAGTTTCAGAGACAGATCAGAGTTTCGCAGCAAAAGCTTCAATGGTTGATTTCGTTAGTTGGTTAACTTCTTCTATGTTTATTATGTTGTATATTTTATTTGTAAACCAAATGACTATTGTATATGTATCATTTTGAGAGGAATCCTTGTATATATATATATTTCTGAGCGGGGCTAGTTTTGGGTTAAGTTTTTGTAGCAGATTTCTAAATTGAATGTTTAAGTAAATGATTTAGATTCTTAGTGCTTCTTTATTTAGTTAATCTCTTGGATTAGTCAGCTGCTAGCTTAGGGGACGCTACATCATAACAGTCTATTTACATGATAGACATCTTTGAAAAATTATACTCCCTCTGTCCAACTTTACTTGCAAAAATTGTATTTTTTTTAGCAAATTTGTACCAAAAAATTGAAATATTTCCCACTAATTATCAAGACAGAAACAAAAACTAGGATATCAAAATTTGTATATTAAACAAACAATTTGGAAGACCAATGGTGTATGTGGAAGTAATTTGAATTTCTTTCAAGTTTTTGCAAAATCCAAAATCCAATTTTGGCAAGTAAAATTGGACGGAGGGAGTATATCAATATGCATTCTGGTCTGTAGAACATTTCTAGTAGGTAAAGCATTTCTAGATATAATCTGAATACGATGCGAGACTCTAAGTTTCCATATGCACTTCCAAAGAATGTTGATTAGGGAAGGTATAAGACCTCAGATGCCTAAGTGGCAAATTTAAAACTAAATTTACCATTCATTGAAAGCTCCCAAGCCCTCCTATCAAGAGTGCAAATCATAAGGGAATAGTAAAAATCTTATCAACAAAAGCATTGTCAAAATGGGTGTTCAAACTAGAGAGGTTTTAACAGCTTGAGATAAAAGTTTATGGAACCAAAAGTAATTATAGCATCAACAGATTGCAGGATACTCGTATGAATTTGGATTTTGAACTTCTGAAAACTAATGGGGGGTGTCCACGTATTTTTCATCGAGATCCAGGGAGCTAACACTAAGTATTGAAGAAATCTGCTAGGTCAAATGAGGAGGCAATTCCTTATTAAAAAGGATCCCATACTTATCAAAGTTAATTTCCTGACCAGAGGTAGACAATACATATGCATATTAGTTTTTAATGCTAGTAAGTGTGGTATAACTGATTCCAAGAATGTAAATCCATGTAAATATTAAATAAGGATTTATAGTGAAAATATGTCAACATACTTTGAACACGTACAATTACTCTTATCATTGATTGTTCAAAGATATTCCTTAGTACTCAAGGTGATCATGTGACGAAATAAATTGAGAATCTTTTAATTAAGGTTTTTGGTTTTATATGTTTTAATTACCAGAAATTAAATGCATATCTCTAGCGAATAAAAATTAGTAATGTGCATTTAATTATTGGAGATTTTCTATTGAGAGATTTCTAAAATATCGGGCAAGCATTTATTGGAATTAGGAAAACTGAATTTTGTCATTCATTGCATATCTTGAAAATATTTCCGGCTTTAGAAATTCCTTGATGTCCAAACATCCTTGGTCTATAAATAACTAAGTTTGCATTTATAGCAAACCATCCTAAGAGCCAGGCAAACTTCATTCTTGTTGTTTCTGGTAGATATGTCTAATTGGAGAGGTAAGTATCCTAATTAGATGAAATCTCTTACGACCGCTCGTTTCACGACTTTTGCGGGACAAGTATCTCTACGAGTATTATTGGTGGGAAACTAGATAATTGCAGTGCTATTAGTTTCCGATTGATTTGATTAACTAAAGGTTGTTAAAACTTTGGTTGCACCTAGTTTGTTTATTCTTGAGAATCTTCTCTTCTGATATAAAATTCACTCAAACTAGATCGAAGTATCGACCGGATCTTTAGAATTGTTGTTAGATCTAAAGACATCTTGTGATAATCCATTATTAACATACTCCATTTTGTGTGTGATTGATCACAAGAGATTCAAGTGGTGTTGTGCAGGTTATTTGAAGATAAAGAATATTTGAAGACGAAGAAGATTTCTTATTGGTTTTCGTACCTTATTATGTGCACAAACCTTGATCGGCTGGGATCCAACTAGAATCAGATTTATTCGATTGATTAGTTGCCTGAGATCGACATCGCTTTATATTTTTTCTTTGAGATCTATATTGATTGATTGTGAATCTTGACTTGACTATTTCGTTAAAGTTAGAGTGATCTAACCAGGAAAAGGAGTTTCTTAGATTAAACGGAAAAGCCTTTGCGCATGACTTGAGATATCTTTATCTTGAAAAGAATCAATAGAGTTGTTACCAAACAGATTTGTTGTTCTTTTACTGTTTGGAATACGATCCAAATGAATTGTACCAGTGTGTGACTATTGAAGTCGGAAGAGCAGGGATACTGAGGAAACTAAGTGAACTAGGGGTAGTTGGTTGGTCTCAAGTATACGAAGTTGGTGTAGATTTTGTATAGCGGCTTAATTCTGAGAGTATTCAATACTGGACTAGGTCACAGGGTTTTTCTGCATTTGCAGTTTCCTCGTTAACAAAATCTTGTTGTGCCATTTACTTTATATTTCCGCATTATAATTGTTTTATTATAATTATAGTAAATTTCACTTTACGTTAACTCCGATATACTTGATAGTGATCATATAGAGGTTGGTTAAGTACAATCCTATTATCAAGTATCACATTTTGTTTATTGTATTGTCTCGATCTCGTAGCCATAGACAATCACACTAAGTGTGAATACCGAAGTTGTCGCATTTTCTCGACTTTGTCCATAAACGATCACACTTGGTAAGAGGACTTATAGGTTGAAACAAAAAGATTGTGGTGTATTTGGGTACCCTCGTCTTTTAAATATATATTATGATTATATATCCAAATCAACCAAACAATGAAAATAGATAAAATTATTGGGAATGAATGAGTATTGAAAATCCAAAAACGTCTTCAACAAAACAACATCAAATCCCAATTTTATAACTTCCCCCTGATTAAATATGCATCCAAATCCCTAATTGAAAAATGAATTTTTGAATCAAAACCCTAACAAGTCAATTCACTCAATTTAAGTTGATAATCCCAAATTGACATAATTACAGCAAACCCATGACTTAAATCATACGAATTAAAATCCAAACATCCAATTATAGAAAAAACCCTAAATTGGTAAGAAAACCTAAATTTATTTGAGAAAGAAATTTATGATTAAATACGGTAAAACACACAATCAATTTATATGATTCACTGTAGTTAGTTGAATGAAAATGATGATAATCCCCAAAACAGTTTCCAAACTAGAGAATAAGAAGAAAGAAAGAGAGACAGATAAAAAAAACAGAGAAGGGAGAAACGAAATGAACATTAATTTTCTTTACAAGTATTTTGTTCTTCATCTAAGGGCAGGGCAGTAATTTTCTTATTGATAATGAACCTTAGCCATTGATCAGTTCTAATAAATGTATGGTTGGATATGGACTACAAAAATATGGTGGGCCTTAACAAAATTTTGGATGGAGGGTGTATTTTAGCAATTTTGAAAAAAAAACGGGTGTACTTTAGGAAATACTAACGGGATGTATTTTATCAAAATTACCTTAGTCATACAACCACCATCAAAATTAAAACCTATATGCACGGGGTAGTGATCAGATGAATCCCTAGATAAATTATTCACTCAGAGATTGGGGAACAAGACTTCCACATTATGGTTTATTAAACATCTATCAAGCCTCTCAAGAATCAAATCAGTACCACTCTGCATATTAGACCAAGTAAATCTAGGACCAGAATATCCTGGATCATGCAAATCAAATACAGAATAAAGTCATAAGATTCAAGAAATCATTATCATCAAGTTCAAGGCCACCACTCTTATCTTCAGGACCTAAAAGGGAGTCTCCTACTAAGAAAGCAGGTTCATTGCTAGGGATTAGAGGAAGATTTTTCTGACTAGACCAAAAAGCATACTTAAGAGTTTGGTTTGGTTCACCATAAATAAAATATATTTGACAGAGTTTAAAATGAATAATGTCATTGGTCGCAACATAAATGTCTCTAGAGTTTTAAGAGATGATTTTGAGATCCAATTCGTATTTCCAAGCCAAAATATGGTCACCACTTATACCAATACAGGGAACATTGAAAGCATATGTTGAATCCTAGTTAAAATATTTCATTCTGATAAAATAGAAGTGGAAAGCATATATTTATCATCTGATCAAATAATGATATATTAGTTGGAATTTTGAATAAAAATATGATGTAGTTAGTCTGAATGGATGTGTCCACTCGCTTAAACCTTTTCAATATGTAATTTTCGAAAATGCGGGGGTCTAACAACCACACCCAAAAATTTATTTGGCAATCTGAGAGGACTTACTCCAATACACTTTATAGAGAATCAAATATACACATAGAATCAATCTAGAGTAAAGTACATCAAACAGTTTAATATCTATGTTTCATAATGTAATCAGCAAATCAAACGGATAGAAATTCGTGAGCCTGATTATTATGTGAAACAACTTGAATGGTACCAAAGACCAATGTTCAAGTGTCAATCAATGTAAATCATCAACCAAAGGTTGGATATTCTAATTGATTAATCTTACCGCACAACCTGTGATATTTCAATTATATAATAATATATAATGCGGAAAAGAAATAACACAGACACTAGAATTTTGTTAACGAGGAAACCAAAAATGCGGAAAAACCCCGGGACCAAGTCCAGATTGAACACCACACTATATTAAGCCGCTACAAACTCTAGCATACTACTAATTAACTTCTGACTGGACTGTAGTTGAACCCCCGATCAATCTCACACTGATCCAAGGTACAGTTGCGCTCCTTAGGTCTCTGATCCCAGTAGGATACTACGCACTTGATTCCCTTAGATGATCTCACCCACAACTAAGAGTTGCTACGACCCAAAGTCGAAGACTTTAATAAACAAATATGTATCACACAGAAAAGTCTACAAGAATAGATAAATCTATCTCCCACAGAAATACCTACAAGTTTTGTTCCGTCTTTTGATAATCAAGGTAAACATGAACCAATCGATAACCTGGACTTATATTCCCGATGAACAACCTAGAATTATCAATCACCTCACAATAATCTTAGTCGACTAGCGAAACAAGATATTGTGGAATCACAAACGATGAGACAAAGATGTTTGTGATTACTTTTCTATCTTGCCTATCAGAGAAATTAATCTCGAGCCAATTTTACAATTGTACTCAATACGATAGAAACAACAAGATCAGATTACGCAACTACAGAGAAAGTTAGTTCTGGCTTCACAATCCCAATGAAGTCTTCAAGTCGTTAACGTACAGGGTCTCGGTATAAACCTAAGGTTAAAGGAGAATCAACTCTATCTTATCCAACTAGTATCACACATGAGGTGTGGGGATTATGTTTCCCAGTTCCTAGAGTTCTCCTTTATATAGTCTTCAAATCAGGGTTTGCAATCTAAGTTACCTTGGTAACAAAGCATTCAATATTCACCGTTAGATGAAAACCTTATTAGATTCAAGCTAATATCTTTCAACCGTTAGATCGAACTTAGATTGTTATATGCAAATGAAATATACATCATTTAGGTTTGTGAAACCATACCTAAACGTGTACAAGTTGTTGGAACCAAATGGTTAGCCATATGAGCACTTTCATATCAACCTTATTCATCTTCTCCATAACTAGTTCAAATGACTCAAATGAACTAGTTCAAGAGTTGTTCAATTGCTTAGATCTTGTAGGATCAGAATATCGCCACAACAATACTCCTACGAGATTTACAGCGACAGTTCTGCGAGCTCTTCAACAACACACTGCGAGTGTCACAAAATGATTAAAAGAATGACGTAGCGGATGACGATAATAGAAACATGAGAAAAGTGTGATGATGCCGCGAGGATCACAAACACCTATGAGAATTAACATTAACATCTACTGCGAGAGTATCGCGAGTCAGATCCGAAAATAAAGGACAACTTAGCTGTCATTCACTATGTAACTACCCTATATAAAGAAAATCAATAGATTCAGAGAAGGATAGATCAATTTTGGAGTGAGGAGAGAGTTTTGAGGATAGAGAAAATTCTTGTGAGTGGTTGTATTCTTGATTTCTTCTATTTCTTGTAACATTTCTGAGAATTAATCAATAAAGTGTTATTCTTAATCTTCAAATATGTGTTGATAATTATGGATTCTGGTAAGGGGTGTAGTGTAGGTTTTCCTGAAACTACATTCTGGCGCCCGAAACAGGGACGAATTGATGATTATTTGAAGAAAAAAGTGAAGATTGACATTGTGATTGGAAGGAATTTGGAATAATTAGCGAAGGATTTTTACGCAATTTTCAACGAGTCACTAGGATTAATGGCTAGAAGAAGAAGAAATACATAAGAACCACCAACAACCGTAAGGAGGAGAAACAAATGAAATGGGAGAATCTTCAAGAATAAGAACAAGAAGAAATAAAACAAATAATGATGGATAAAATCAGGTTCGACAGCCAAATCAGCAAACACCAATGCAAGATAGAGCTGTGGATTATGATAGAGTAAGCGTGCATACTTGGCGATCAGATTCAATAGAAGAACCAGAAAATCGACAATTAAGAGATGAAAGACGAGAGGGAAGAAACCCAGAAGTAAATGGAGGATTAATACATGGAGATGATGAAGATGAAACAGTAGAGGTTTTAAGACAAAGAATACAAGAGGAAAGGAGATTAGAGGCGGAAGAACGTGCAAATTTGGAAAGGCAAAACCATGAATTGAGAATGGAAAACATGAGGTTACAAAATAGAAGATCAAGAAGCACAACGAGATCAAGTTCGAGAACAATCAGAAGTGAGATAAGAAGAAGATCACCTATAACAAATATTGAAGAAGAAAATCATGATCCAAATGGAGGACGTCGCGAAAGGAGATAAATAAGGGAAGATCGTTACATACCACAAGGTGAAATTCAACAAAATGAACAAAACAATAGAAGGTAGGAGAATGAACAACGTCAGGCATGAAATAACCAAGATGGCGAAGAAGATCAAGAGGAAGGAAGGAGGATATTGCAAGGAAGAGAAACTCTAAGAAATCAGCAGATAATTTAAAGGGAAATCGAGAGACATTATGCTGCACAAGCACGCTTAGATTGCGAAAGGGAAAGATTGAGATCAGAGGTATAAGAGCAAGAATTCCAAGAGGCAATTCGCCAGAATAATCATGACAATCGAGAAAGAAGACGTGAACAGAACCGCAATAATGGTAATATTAACGAAATACGATAGGGCACAAAGGAGAGCAGAAGAAAATCGCAGAAGAGAAAATGAAAGATATAATGGTGTGCGTATTCGCGAAAGAAATATAAGAGAAGATAGCGGAGAAAGACAAGAAGAAAATAATGGAGATGGAAATCAAAATCTCGCAACACAAGATAGGCAAGAACGCAGGAGAAGGGAATCTTCACTGAAAATACCAATGGAGCAAAATTCAGTTGGGAATGAACAAGTTTTAAGAGAATTAGCAGAAATGAGGGGAATGTTAAATGATAGAAGAGAAGGAGGCAGAAGACAACTTGATGAGGCGATTGAAGAAGCTGCAAAAACTCCATTCACTCAAGCAGTACAATTAGGAGGAATACCCCCAAAGTGCAACTTTCCAGCATTAACTAGTATTTTTGATGGATCTACATGTGCCATTCAACATATCAAAGCTTATGTGAGATGTATGCTACAGTGGGAAAATCATGATGATGTGTTGTGCAAATATTTCGCGTCAAGATTAACTGGCGAGGCGCTAAAATGGTTTGAGGGTTTACCCAAGAACACTATAACTTCTTTCACTCATCTACAAACCACATTTTTGGGGGCATACATAAGTAATAATTCTGCGCGTCCAGGAATTGAAGATGTATTTGAGTTAAAACAAAGGGTTGGCGAGAGTCTGAAGCACTTAACATTAAGGTGGAAAACAATGTTCAGTTAAATGGCTGGTAGAGTGGATGAGAGATACCTCATTTTATCTTTTATTAATGCTATGTTCGCAACCAATCTACTATATGTTCAATTTTTCAGAGTCAAAAATACCATCACAATGACTGAGCTGCGAGAACTACAAGAATAATACATTGCTTTGGAGGAGAAACAAAATGAGATGGAATCATATCCAGTCACTAACACCAGCTCAATAGCGGTAAACGGAAGTTTACTTCCTAAAATGATTAATGTGGCGAGCATCTCGCAGCCACAACAAGAGAAAGTGATGATTGATAACCAGCAGAAGTTAGTAGCCATGGGAAGTCGAGATCAAGAGGAGTATGAAAGGTAAAGGAATTATTACAATCGCGGTGGAAATAATAAAATTCAAAGAATTGATCAGCCGCAAGAGACTTATGGTGGTCAGAGGCAAAATAATTTTAGAGGGAAAGGGAGTCAGAAGATAATATGGGAAGAAATTAAGATGCCACCTCTAAATGCTAGTATAGAAAAAATTTGGGAGGCTATCATTTTGATGGACCATCACCCTAGAATATAGGAAAAGAACCACATCCAAATAATCGAAATCAAGAATTTTTTCCTTACCATCATTTTCATGGTCACTCAATAAACGATTGCAGGAATGTAAAAAGAATAATTTTGAGGATGATTGATCAGGGAAAATTAAATCATTTTCTAATAGGACATCCGCAATCTCAGCAGTTACCATCGTCACCAGATATTCGCATAGTAAATACTGTAAAAGGAGCAGAAACATTTGTGATAGAGGTTGGATCCAAGGCGAAGAATTTGTTCTGTAATTCCATCATACATTCATACAAGACTATTGAGGATTTCCACGACAACGTTATAAGCAGAGTCTTCGCGAGAGACGCGGATGAAAGAGAGATAATGAATATTGCGAGAGTCTCGCCATTAAAGGAGTGGCAAAAGCAAACTATTTCTTTCACTGCACAAGATGTACCAGAGCTTGGCGAGATGCATGACAACCCACTGGTGGTAAGATTAGAAATAAATCCAAAACAAATAGAAGAAAAAGATGAAGAAAATGATGATGGTGAAACTGAAGATTTTTGGGCCATTAACAAAGTTCTAATAAATACTGGAAGTTCAGTTGATATCTTATTTTATCATACTTATAAAACCATGGGTGGAAGAGACGAGGATCTGATACCGTTAACCTATAAGATCTATGGTTTCAATGGTACTACCAACAAGACCAAAGGGGAAATTACTATGCGGATTCCGTTAAAGGGGCTATCTTCCAAAGTTCAATTTTGTGTGGTTGACAGAAAATCACCATATAACGCCTTGATTGGCAGACCATGGTTACATGGCATTTTAGGTGTAGCATCAACTTATCACCAGTGCATTAAGTTTCCACATCCCAGCAGTGTTGGAGTTATAAAGGGAGATTGGATTGAGGGAAGGAAGTGTTATGAAATTGACATGGAATCTTGCGAAGAAAGAGCTGCGAGGAATATAAATTGGAAGTATAACATCAAGCAAAGGCAAAGAAGTGACAAATTAATAGTTGATACAATAGAATGACGAGAAGATGGAATATTTCAAAGTCAGCACACACTAAAGGCAATTGATGGCGAGCGCCTCGCAGATGGAGAGAAATAACAAAAGGGCAGAAGCAGAAAGTAGTAAGTAGAAAGGTAAAATGATGAAATTTAAGAAATTTATGAATGATTTGTTGAAGAAAATGTTTCAAAAAGAATATTTAGTTTGAATGAAAAATATGAAATTGAAAAATCATACAAGAGTTGAAATGCAAATAAAGAGAAGATCAAAGAAAAGAAATTTCATCAGAGTTGCAATACTCGCAAGAGAAATATGAGAACGGGACGAACCTTTATGGCGTATACCCTAGTTCGCGAATAAAATTTCATAAGAGGCAAATGTAAAACCTAAAGTGCGTCATATAAGGGGGTATCTCTTTGCATGGCTTTGGGATAAGGTTATACCGCTGCTGGAACCTGAGTCATGGAGATTGGGGTTATTGAAAACCCATCCAGGAGAGGTACCTTGGATTTCCAACTATATAAGGTTATACCCTGGTTGGGCGACCAAGGGTCTCTCCTAAGGAGTGCAGAGTATGATCAAGGCGCCGAGGTACACGGTTGATCCAAGAGTGCCTGGGGCGTACGAAACTACCCTGGCCATTCTTGGCAAGTCTTGGCTATGATGCACTCGACCCGAAAAAACCCCCACTTAGGGTGCAGTATTTTAACTATAAGCCATATAGGCATAAAGGACAAGAGGCTGTGAAAACAACTGGTTGTTGTTAAGACCGGATGGGAGGAGCTAGTCTTGTATGGCCGATGTGCCCTCCTTGAAGGGGCAACTAGGGGGAAGATAAGGGAGGCACCCTCCATTAGCGAGCTGATAAGTGTCTAAAGACGGCAATGTCATGGGGCTTTATGATCGCAAGAACATTTAGGCCTGTCATATTAGCGCGTGACAAATATTATACAGAGGCAACAAGCCATGAGAAAAAGTTAAGATGAGATCAATGGGTTTTTACGTGAAAGTGTAAAGACGTCCTTCGATTTCATCGCAAGACGGCAATATCATAAGGCTTTGTTCTCGCAAGGGAGCTTAGACTTGTCATATTGTCGCAGAAAAATTGACAAAATACGGATAAGGAAAGATCAATGGGTCAATACATGTAAGTGTGAAGACATCCTGCGATTTTGTCGCAGAAAAGAAAAAAAAAGTGGCTAAATAAGACCTTTAACTAGGAAGGCAAAATAAGACCACAAGAGATCATAAGATTATACAGACATGACCTGCGATATTTACGCAGAAGTTGAGGCAAAGTTTACAAATAGTTTTATTCAACATTAATCCACTCAATCTTTCATATTGCAGATGAATAACAGAGGCAAGTATGGGAATGAACAGAATGATAAGATTATTATTCATCTTTATATGGAAGATTTACGCAGATGGATAAAAATTAATAATCATGTTAATTAACCATATTGCAAAAAAGAATTGTTTTATAATTTATACAGATAGAAGAAAAAGAAATCTATACATCAAGGAACCTTGCAGTAATATCACAAGAAGAAGGAGATAAATGTACACATATTACAAGGAGATTAAAAATTGGAAACAAAACTAGTTAGATCCATCATCATCCTCGCCAGATTTTTCTTCTTTGTCTTCACCGTTATCTTCGTTGTATCCTTCATCTCCGCCATATTCTTCATCTTCACTGTCAGAGATAACAAGATTTGGAGTATTCTTTGGAACTTCTTCCGCGAGGAAAGGATACAAAGAGTGAGGAATGTTATGATCATCATAGACCTTCTTGGCAGAATCATTACGAACACCAACAAGGAGATTACTAAAATTGGTAGCAGTAATCTTTAATTGGGTCTTCAATTTTGATTATTTCTCATTGCGAGCAGAAAGAGTCTTTGTGAGTTGATTCTTATCAGCTTCAAGTTCTCCAATTCTTTCAGAGTATTTCTTCTCATCTCCTGCGAGTATATAATAACAAGTTGAAAATTTTGCAAAAAACTATAAAAGACAAGAAATTAAAAATGAAGAACAATTAACAACCTTCTCTTTCAGAAATCAAGTTTTTAATTAAGGCCGCTTGTTCAACATGAAGTCTAACATCTACACCTAAGTTAGCTCTGGCATTGTCAAGAATCTTTGCAACCCAGGCAAATTCATCATCATTATCAATAAGAAGACGGGAACAAATTTGGTTTTCTCTTTCAACAATATCCTCTCTCTCGCGGATAAATTTATCTCTTTCAATTTGGACTTCAAGAAGGGTTTTATGAAAATCCGCTAAAGTTTGAGCTCCTTTCCTAGAGATACGATCTTTTTCATCCATAAGATCACTTTTTTGGGCTCTTAGAATCTTGATTTCTTCTTTAGAGTTAAGATATTGACGCTTGGATGTATTAGCCTCTCTCAAACTAGATCTGTGATCAATTGCTAAAATATGAAATTTGGATCTAAGATCATCTACAGAAAGGGATTTAATCTGTTCATTTGAATAGTTGTCTAAGGATTCATTAAGGTGATTGAGAAGAGTATCATCGTCTATTGGATTTGGAGAAGAACGAAGGATTACAAATTCGTCAGAAAGGTCGTAAACATCTGCGAAGAAGAAAAATAAGAAAAAATGCAAAGGAGTACAAGGTTAAAGAAAAAGAGAGAGATTTCTTACCATAAAGTTGATCGTTCGCAGCTTGGAGGCTTGCGACCTTATCTCGCGAGGAAGAAAGTTCAGTTTCCAACCGCTTGATCTTTTCTTGAAGGTCAGCAGACCCAGATTCCAATTGCCCACGAAGACTAGCGGACTCAGATTCCAACTCCACATTCTTCTTGCGAAGAACAATATTCTTCTTGTAAAAAGATGCGCACCTCTTCTCCAAGTCTGAGGCAACAACAAAGGAAGCTCTTCCAGTTTGTGAGGGAACAATGTAAATTAAAACTTGGCGAGGAAATGAATACATAAATATGGTGAAGAAATGAAAACATACCAGAATACTAAGAGAATTTAAGAGTTTGAGAGTTATTGATATTGAGATTCCTTGGAGAGAATCATTATCAACCAATATGGGAGCATCGCAGATCTTGGCAAGAGCCTGGGATACCCCGTTAAGAGCTTCATTTCCATAATCATTTGCGATACCATTTGTAATATCGCCAAAAATGTTAGATAGATGGGCCATGGAAGATTCAGATTGGGAGGATTCCATTGCGGAAGGGATATCAGCATCAAAATCATCATCATCATTATCAGTATCATCATGATAATTTTCTTCATTAGACTAGGGTAATGAAGGGGAAGTAGTTTGGATCTTTCTTTTCTTCGAGAGAGGACTAGTGGATTTTTTCTTGCGAGGAGCACCAGATTTCTCCTTGTGAGGAGCGTTAGATTTTTCCTTGCGAGAAGAATCTTTGCTTTTCCCTTTGGTCCTCGCAACCACAACAGGTTCTCTTTCTTCAATAACCTGCGAACATAGATAAAGATAAGAAATAGAGGTAACAATATATTGTTAAGAATCATAAAGCAATATTTCTTACTTCATCTGTGAGAGATTTAAGGGCTAAAAAGGTGCTGGGCTTACCAAATTTCTGGTAGTTAAGTTTCAGCCTGTTAATCTGGAAAAATTGGAGTAGTCAGGGAGAGTATGAAAACATCAGGAAGATAATATTGATAATTATGCAAAAAAATTAAGGGAACATACCTTTTTATTCCTTTCAGGCCAGTTGAAAACCCACGGCTGATATTATGTGAGATTCGCAGGCAATGCATGAGGACCGGAGATGTAGGGACCCTCTAGACATAATTGAAAAATGAACCATTTGTCATCACTGGAGTGGCGAGGGCCTTGATTATTACCCGTATGTCAATCGATATCTAACATAAGAACTTTATCTTCAGCGATGTCATCCTTCTTTTGTAAGTGGACACCCCAACAAGTGTTGTCCTTCTTCATAGGGATTATAACATAATTTGCGAAGAAGTTCTCCACAATATACTTCGCGAGAAAAATTGGAACATCTTTAAATTTAGGATTCTTCGCAGTATCAAGGTAGCGAGATTCTTTACCAGCACCGCGAGTAGCATACTCAAGCATTAAGCGAATGCAATCCCTACTCAACTGATATACCGCCCGCAATAACTTCGCGTGAGAGAGTATCTCGTAGAATAAAGGAAGTTCAGGGTCATAGAGAGGAATGGGAATACTAGCTTTAAGCTGGCCTAGCGAGACTATGATCTTCTCATGGTTACATGGAAGATCAGAAAATAATAGAACAGAAAGTTCAGACTTAGGGTTTTGATTGGGAATGATGGATAAAGTAAAACCTTTGTCTTGAAGTTCTTTTTGAATCTTCTCGAAAGAAATCACATATTTGAGACCGTTTGCAACCATTTTTAGTATGGGAATGAAGATTGAAAGAGTAAAAGATCGAAAGAAAAATTGTAACAGTAGCGAATCCGAAATTTACGGAAGAACAGTAAATTTGCAGAGACATTACGGAGAGAAGGAAGAAAGAAGAAAAAAGAAGAAAAGAGAAGAGTGAAGAAGATATATATAGAAGGCAAAAAATCTCGAGAAGATAAGTGCAATTAATATAAGGAAGAGACGTGAACGGTTGGAATGCAGCGATTGAAAGGGACGTGTCAGAAGTTGAATGGATAAAAAGATACGTGTAACAAACCTGGCGAGGAAAAGATATGTGTCAAAAGAACATGAAAAATAGACAGCCGCGGCATTTCAAAAGGTTTTGATTTCTCATGGTCTTTTCCCTTCGCAGAAAATACATGAAAAGAGGCAAGATGTAGGATCAGAATATTGCCACAACAATACTCCTGCGAGATTTACAGCGACAGTTCTGCGATCTCTTCAACAACACACTACGAGTGTCACAAAATGATTAAAAGAATGACGTATCGGATGACGATAAAAAAACATGAAAAAAGTGTGATGATGCCGCGAGGATCACAAACACCTGTGAGAATTAACATTAACAGATACTGCGAGAGTATCGCGATTCAGATCCGAAAATAAAGGACATCTTAGCTGTCATTCACTATGTAACTACCCTATATAAAGAGAATCAATAGATTCAGAGAAGGAGAGATCAATTTTGGAGTGAGGAGAGAGTTTTGAGGAGAGTGAAAGTTCTTGTGAGTGGTTGTATTCTTGATTTCTTCCATTTCTTGTAACATTTCTGAGAATTAATCAATAAAGTGTTATTCTTAATCTTCAAATATGTGTTGATAATTGTGGATTCTGGTAAGGGGTGTATTGTAGGTTTTCTTGCAACTACAGATCTCATAGAAGTATACAAGACTCAATCGAAGCAAAATCGATTTTTATTCACTCGAATCGATTCATTAACTTTATAGCCACGGTTTGCAAATATGCATTCCTTAGTTTATATAAATCTAATTTCACGAATAAACCAATTTTATAAAGTAACACACTTAAGTATGCATACTTAAGTAACCGGATTTGAGTTTGTTTTGGTTTCCAAACTCGGAAGAAATTCACGGACGTGAACTTTCCACCCGTATGCATACGGGTACGCATAATTAGGTAACCATATTGAGTTGGTTTTTATTTCCAAACTTAGCAGAAATTCACGGACGTGAACTTTCTCCAGTATGCGTATGGGTACGCATACTTACCCAGTCTCCATCAACCATTTAGTACACACACAAGTATGCATACATTTGGTTCCCGGTTTTGGACTTATACACTAATGTGCGAACACATTATATGATTTATATCCGAAGATGGTTACATGTTCTAAACTCTTTATTTCAATCATTGAAATATTCTTAGAGGATGTTAAATAAAGGTTATTGACACACTATTTTTCATCAAAGCAATTTTCAAGATATTGAAATAAGCAACATGAGTTTCGTCACTTGCAAAGTCAACTTGGACAAAGAGAAAGCTTACCATCACATATTTCGAGAAAAAGATAAGCGAGATAAACTCGGATCGAAATAAAAAATGTGTATAATCGAAGTCTATATAGAAATACGACTTTTGTCTCAAGATAGGAGATAAAGTAGATAGACTTTTTGAGTGGTAGATAAGTTCAAGTCTCCACATACTTTTTAGTCGATGAAGTTCCACCATTTCCTTGAGTAGTTATTCGTCTTTGTATGATGAACGCCATGGAGTCTAGAGCTCAACTACTCTTTATATCCTAGTCCGATACTTATCTATAAGTAGACTAGAAATCAAGACTTATAGTTTTGGCAACTAAACTTGACAACAAGCTTGAGATAGCAACGCTTGCGAGTTCGACCGATCAGTGCTCTAACAGTGTCCTATCCCAAGGGATGTGAGATGTGACTCTTCATGAAAAGAATTCTCCAAGAGTCACCTCTAAACCTATATAAACCCCACTCAATCTCAATTGCACTAATGTGTTTTAGAGTCAAAAATATAGTACTACAAAAATGGTAGTTTTCATATTGTCTTCAAGAGTTAAAGAAGAGTTTGTGATACATCTATTCACGTTTGATGTATGGTGATCCTCAAGTATTGAGAAGAAAACCAAAGGTATTGTTGAATGCTGGAGACATATGCCATACACTATAACAACATTAAGTACATAGAATTAAATATCTTAAGTAAAGAGATTACTCACCTCAATACACCCAAGTTAATTTTGTTTAATGTAATTTTGGATTGATCATTTCTTTATATTCTTTTTCTTTTCTTGTTTTGGTTTTCGATAACCAAATGTGTTACAAGAGATGTGATACATAAGAAAACCGTTGTTACAAAGAGTTGTAACGAATCGTGGAAATAATTCACGAATCGTATTATTGAGAAATCGGTAACCAAAATATCTGTCCAAAAATATTAACATGTCATATTATTTTCAAAAAATTACAAAATTATTTTTAACCATCCAAAAATAGATCTGCGCTATCTGTTAAAATACTTGTGATTGCTACACTATTCTTATACTCAAGTGAAAAGTTCTAAACTCCATTTATGGATTGTCGGATCATTTCTGGTGGGTTTGGATGTAGAATTTTATGGGTGGGATTTATGGGTCCAGGGGATTTGGTGGAATTACGTTTCCCTCGGTATGTTTGGTTGTCCAAATTCCTGGAATCACGTTTCCGATGGGAATTACTTTTCCAGCAAATCCTCCATATGGAGTCTGACCTCTTCCCCTTAAAATTTGTTGGGAAACTTCTCAAGGGATTTATGAACCCATTTTTTTTAACTAGAAATCCCATATATATACAATTGTAAGATTTTAAGATAATGCCAAACAACATATGCACTTTAAAACAAGATAATTTTATCAATCCTTAAATTTTCAACTGAGTTACCAAACACACGAGGGATTCACATGAATCCCATAATTTATAACCCCTTGGGATTATAAATACTCGAAATTGTGAATTCTGCAAACAAACTCACCATTCATTTATTTCTAATTAAATGGATGACAAACCATTTTCGAATTAAAAATTAGGCAGGGTGAAAAACGTGAGCTTTGCGATCAAGTAACACAAATGTCTAACTATGGATTATTACACTGCTTTAACTCAGGCAAATGACTTTATTTTCTTCTGGAAAGCTATTATTGGGGCGTCACATTCCAAAAAACCCTTATTTAAAATAATTTTATAATGACTAAACAACCCTTATTTAGTTAATGTTAATTTTATTTAATTACGTAAAAAAACAGAATTTTTAGTTTTTCTCATCGGTTTACGATTGGGTTCTTCATAACCAACCGTAATACAAATTTACGGTTAGGTAAGGATGAAGCCCCAACCGTAACTAAGGAAAATAAGAAGAAACTCATTCGAAAAAGAAAACCAGTTTCGGTTGGGTAACAAAAAAAAAATCAACCGTAAATTTATTTACGTTTTGGTTGTTATATTTCCAACTGTAAAAGTTTCTCTTTGTATTTGAGAATTTTACTCTACCAAAACACAGATGCCAATGCTAATTTTTCGTGAGTCTATCACATAAAGAAAATATTTAATGTGGTTAATTAAAGCAAATTTTGTTTGGTAACCGAAGATTTTGGTCGGTTTCTTCAGGGAAATTCAAAAACGAATACTTGGTCCCGCATGAATAGGAAGTGGGCAAGAGCAATTCCTATGAGAATGAACAAACCCATGTGTTTGTTCATCCAGGTGGATGGCCAAACGAGTTTTTCCACTATGGTAAAGCACTTGGCGTTAGATAAACAAGCGCGCGGATGTAAGACAAACTCTAGAGATCGTAGTTAAAGCGCCGGCATTGGAAGGAGAAATGCTGGCGCTCAAGGATTCAACACGGTGATTGAGCATATAACGCTGGCGTTTCTAGCGAAAACGCAAATGGCTAGTTTTTTTAAAATTTGAAATTCACTTTTTACCTCTATAAATTACCATCAATTTCAAACAATTCACTCACACCAAAATTCAGTCTCTTGACTTTTCTTTTCTAAAATCTATTTCTCAATGGCTGAAAAGGAGATCACACTTTTTTGCGATGCAAAACTTGAATCTGATGTTTCTAAGATATGTGAGAGTTTTAAAAATATTGACAATTGTAAGAGGGAAGTGCAAGTTTTTGAAGTTGCTCCAAGAAAATGTTCCGCTAAAATGCAAAGAAGAGCTCCAGTTTTGAAAGTTAACAACCAAAAATTCAAAAACAAAGGCGAAACTGTCAAAGAGCGCGTTGAATGGAAGATACGTCAAATGAAGATAAACAGGAAGCCAAAACTTGTACTTAGATTTTTATTGAAGTTGTTAGTACGTTTTATTATTGCCTAAGTTTATATCTTGTAAAATAACTGGCATCAATGAACAAAAATATTTTAGATTTTAAAATAGAGATTTCCACTTCAGATAAAGCGAAATTTATTACAATTTGAACTTGCAATTCAAATCCACAACAAAAACATCAAACTACATCAAATCCAGTGACATTCTCTCTGTAGAGTTCATAGCATTCAAAATGCTTAAACTCTCTTCCGCTTTCTTCAGTAAACTTGGTCGGAGCGATGGTTTTCTGTAAAACATAGAAAAAACAAGTTTAGATATTTATAATGTAGTTAATCAGTGAGGAATAAGGGAAGATACTCACCAGTTATTCGTTGGATAATCCAGAATATCTATTTTGAACCATCCATAAAACTTCCGTATAATGTTTGACTTCCTTAGTGATGAATGCAATTCTTAGTTCTAGTCTGTTACTGTTTCTTATGGATTCGCTCCGCGATGCTACAAAATGTCCTAATACTCTTTCCCAGAAATTATCATTGTTCATTGGTCTCATCATACAGTGTAACCAACATCGAACAAGAGCAACATCTTTTTTCATTGTAAAGACCGGCAGCGGCACTCGAGTGCAGTAACGATGTGCTTGAGATGGACCATCTTTTAAAATTCCGAAACATGCTTCTTAACGAAAAGGCTTACCGTGAGCTTCCTCCCAATTATCAAGATATGTTTGGATCACTTCATCTTCAGTTACACTGATGAACTTTTCTCGATCAATTTATATTACCAGAGCAAGAAATGGCTGGACTGCAAGCCTAATAGAATAAAAACGAGCACGCAATCGACGAGCATCTCGGTTTCCCGTCAGTGAGACGAACATTGAAAAAATGTTCTCCCAAAAATAACCATCATGAGGAATAGCAACACCGGTGATTACCCTATGAAAGAAATATGCTTTGCATAGACTTATATCCTCTTCTTGAGTAAACTCGGGACCACGAATTCTAACAGACATTTATGCAAAGGGGGAGAGATTTAGCAAAAAAGAATAAGAAGAAGATGTGATTTTGGAGATGGGAGGAATGAAATTTATAGGTCGAGAAAGAAAAGTGAGTCGTTGGAAATTTGGTCATTGGCATTTGAAGTAAAAGCGCTGGCGTCTAAGCGCCTATTTAAATTACATAGATGTTGGCGCTTGTAGTAAAACCGCCGGTTTGAATTACCAACGCCTATTTTCTATTATAAATATGCCACTAGGTTTTATTCTAAACCAAACCATCCGATTTCTTTCTCAACATCCACCATGTTTTCTAAAGGCAAAGCGAAGCAAATATTTTGTGTCGAAGCAAAAGAGGTTTGTCCATTATGTTTCATGGATAACCACAGTCTTATGCAATGTCCTTGGATGTATTCAAAGTGTCCGCGGGAAGGTTGTTCACGCATCAGAATGGTGATTGAATCACAACCGAAAAAGCTCAGGTATTTACAATGTCAACATCCCAACTGTCCAGGGGAACCACATATGCTGGATGATGCTATAAAGATTAAAAAACAAGAAGAAGAAAATATTACAACACTCTTCAAAAACTTTAAACTTAAATCCAAATTAAAGAATGAGCTATTACACTTCAAGCATTGTGGATATGAAGATCACGTATACAAACATTGTCCACGGAGAGTCAGTGCATGCTCAAAGCCCGATTGCAAGACTTTTATGCATTTGCAGACGTTTTCTGAAAAAGACACATATGGAAGGCATCTCTGGGAATGTCTCAGGTGTTTTTTGGTGGAGTGGGATGATTCAAGTTGTATGACAAATCGATTCACTATGGTATTATGTTATTTAATTTGTTGTTTATTTTGTGTTATTACGATTATCTAAAACCATCAATATCAAGTAATCTAAAATTTTCCTCGATTAACATTGCACCATCAATTTCATACATAAAAACATACTGCATTGAACAACCACATCATACATGAGAATAAAAGAAATACATTAAATTAAAACAACTATTACATAGGTGTCAATTCTCGGCGGGTGGTGGAATTCCTAGGGCGATATAAGGATCGTATTTGATGAGCACCCTAAGAATATTGAAACAATCATGGAATTCGAAAAGACGACCGCGGTGAGATGCTGGCCACATCGATAGAGTTCTGGGTTCCACTTCATGTTCGGCTTCACAGTTGAGCTTAGTTTTGATACATTACAACTAATTACACTAAAACGATGCGCCAATCTGTGACAATCATGCCTATTAATGTTCATCGTTTCAGCAGCGAACATTTCAAAAAAAAATCTCCCAGAACGTCGATTGTGATACATTCCTATCGGTAGCAACATCAGCGGCAACATCTTGTGTTTGAAAAACGTAGGATCTGCAAATAGCTAAATCCTCTTGTTGAGTGTATCTAACACCACGAACTCTGGGAGGCATTTTTGTAGATGATTTGAGAGTGAAGAATGTGTAAAATGTGTGAATTTAGAGTTGAAATGAGGAGTATTTATAGATTTCAAAAAATGTATCCGTTGGATCACAAGTTTTTGCGGCCGTTCAGATTGAGCTGTTGGCTCCATTGTGCCAGACGCTGGTGTTTTTGTTACGAGCGCTGGCGCTTTAATTCAAGACGCACGTTGGTTGTAAAAGCACCGGCGTTTTTTCTTCTGACGCCAGCGTTTGTAGCAAGTTCGCCCGTCCTTACCACAGACGCGCGCTGGTTGTTCCATCTCGATGTTCAAATCAACAAATATATTAATTTGAACATCCATTTTTCATGTTTGTTCATTCCATAGTGGGAGAAAACTCTGAGTTTGTTCATTCCATAGGAACTACTCTAAATCTCTACACTGATTTATCCTTTGCTAAAAAATCTCAACAAATCCCTACTTTCCCTATTTATATTTATAAAAGATTAATCTAAATCTTAATAAATTTTTATTTATTTTCCTTTGAACCGTAAATTACTAATGCATAAGATTTACGGTTAGGTTTAATAAAAGTCGAACCCAACCGTAAGTGAATATGCAACCCTAATATTTACCCTATGTCAACCAATTTAACCATACTGTCCCACGATTTATGATTATAAAGATTTCAATTGAAGTTGAGAATAAGAGGAGGAACTAGATTTTGATTTTGATTTTAGTTTTAGGTTTTTATTTTAAGTGGAGGGTAATTTAGACATTTTCCATTGTATCAAGCCATCCCATAACCAATTTTTTAGTCACTAGGAATCTATGTGAAGCCCCTTTATTAGAATGTAAAGCCCTAATAATAAGTTTCTTTTTCAGACTTCCAATGTGCGATACATTTAACAGGCTGGATGAATAAGATGCTCATAGAATGTGCACCGGAACATAATAACCAATAATTGAGAGGTCTCGATTAAGTTAATTATTGAAAGGACGTGATTGAGTTACAAAGGTCGTACATTGTACAACAATGATCATAAGTAGCAGTTAGAAAACATAGTGTGTATGGTACAGGTTCTGTCTCAATTTTGCTTGGCAAATTTTTATGTTACAAATTCGTATACAATCTTGTTTATTTACTCACAATCTCACATGGCACCTAACACTAACAAGCTTGGACCATTACCATGATAGGTCGCATTTATAGTGTGTCGTCCAAGCCAAAGTCTTGTAAGAAGCTGGGTCCTAAGCCAAGAAGGAGTCACATGCACAATAAATCCAAGTACGTAGTTTAATGGGAAATGAAAAAAACTGAAAATTCTTAGGTTTTTTCTTTGTAAGTTAAGGATGCATTCAAAAGACTAACCCTGGGAGTTAGTAACCCTTACATCAAAATGAGTAGATCCGTCTAATGTTAGATTATGAGTAGCTGCCATATCATTAGAGATATCTACTTTCAAGGCTTGCATGATGCAAGCTGGAGGGACATTCCTCCAATCCAAAACTGTTTGATAAAACTTAGCTTCCTTTGCTAATAAATCAACCACATTGTTTGCTGATCTTGGAACAAATAAAAAACCTAAAAAATTATGGCATTTGCCAATAAGTTACTTCAATTCCTCCATTATGGATTGGTTTTGCCATGATATTTCCAAAGGAATACCATTTAAGTAATCAAAAAGATTTTTGCAATCCCCTTCCATGCTGAAATCGGAGAATCTTTCTTCAACTGCCCATTTAGCTGCATGGAGTAATCCTAGTGCTTCTGCCTCTTCTGGAGATGTTGCTGTGATTGGTCCTGCTCTTGCTTGTTCAAATTGTCCTGCATCATTACGAAGAATTAAAGAGAAACATGCAGGTACATTTTCAGATATCCATGCTGCATCCAAATTGAGTTTTTTCCGTAGAGTTCCAGGTGCTTTCCAAATCTCATTCTTCTTGGTAGTGGCACTACTTGATGTAACTGAGGCTGTGAACTTTTCTTTATGCCAAAAAATTAAATGTCTCTGTATTTCTAAAGCTAATTGTACATGAGTTTGTTGTTGTTTTTCAAAAGTTCTGTTACATCCTTCCTTCCATATAATCCAAGTTTTGGTAAGGATAATTTCTATAGGAATAATGGTATTATCTTTGCCTAACCAGTCTTTACAAATATCCAAAAAGTTAGTTGTAGAGATGAAGTGTATTTCTACTGGGTAAGGTCATAGAGCCCAAACAAATTTGGCATAAGGACAGTGAAAGAGAACATGTTCTAAGGATTCATGTGCAATACAGCCAAAAGTGCAATTAGGTGAGACATCCTGCATGAATCTAGCTAATTTAAGATTAGTAGACACTGCATTTTGAAGACATTTCCATGCAAAGATCTTGATTCTCTGTGACACTTCTAAGGTCCATAGGCTTTTCCAGAAGGCATATGTTAAACCTAGATTAAAGTTATTGATAGTTCTTTCATTTAGTTTTGCATACATTGATTTAACAGTGAATTTCCCTGAAGCAATTGGAAGCCACCTAAGTTTATATGGGATACTATTTCTATTGTTGCCATGTGCTATTCTGAGATTACAAATTTGCTAAGCTATCATACTAGGGAATACGAATTAATCAAAGAGGAATTCTACTTTTTAGTGATTGGATCAATAATGTCCTTCACAAGTGTTAAGTGAGAGTTTCTAGCAGTCTTATATTGGCTGAGATTTCCTACTAATTTGGGAATCCAGTTTTCCTCCCAAATATTTATGCTAAGTCCATCACCTACTTCCCAAATACTATTTTGTTCAATCAAATTGATACCCTTACTAATACATTTCCAGATCCATGAAAAATCTTAGTATTAATCTTAGTTTGTAACCTTTTTGATTTTGTATATTAGTAGGGGTGTATATTATGAAATTAAAGCTCAGAAGGTCCGATGACCCGATCTTAATCAACCAAGACGTGTTTTTTTTTTTTGAAAGGAGGTTAAAATGTATTGAAAGAAAAATGTAACAAGTTCAGAAAGACCCCCATTTTGAGCTTACAGTATTACAAGCAGTCTATAATTACTTTCCAGTGGGTGATTAAATCCCTGAAAGGGGTTGTTCTGAACCAATTTTTGGCTGAGCCCCATAAGTAAATGAGAGACTTGAATTCGTTAATGACCACTGCCTCAGGTCTTGGATATTTGGATGCCATAGTTCTTCTGTTTCTTTCTTTCCAGACCGCGCAGCAAATGGCGAAAATTAACAGTGGCCAGATTCTCCTACCTCTATTTCTTGAAGAATTAATTGGGGGATATGGGAATTAATTGGGGGATATAGCTACGGGACAAAATAGGTGTCCCATTATCAATTCTGGGTGACCCCCTATGTAATTATTTTTTTAATTCCTAATCTAGCCCCCACTAATTAGGATTAGTGATTAAGTATAATTAGTAAAATGTTAAGTATTTGGGGGATAAATTAGTGTGTATTTTTATTTGTGTTTGGGTGAGAGTAGAAGGAGGGAAAAAAATATTTGAGAGGAATTTCTTTTTTTGAAAATGGGAAGATGATTGTGATGAGATAATTACTGATAATAATAGGTTGAAAAATTAATTTTTTTTCTTTGATCCACCATTGTTGCAGCTGAAAAAGCTTGGTGCCGGCATGGTATTCAACAAAAAACTCATGCCGGCAATTGTTGGAAATGTTCATAAATTGTTTGCCACTATCCGGGGGGGTTCGGATTTTTTTCCTGGTTTTGATCTTCTGAATGTTGATTTTTTTCTGGTTTTGAACAGGTACCGGCATGGTAATAGTTTTTTCGAGCGTGCCGGTACCTGTTCCGGCATAGTATTTTGCTTAAATACCTATGCCGGAACAGAATGAAAAGTATCCAGAATGTTGATTTTTTTTTCACTTGACTACCGGCATTGATAGGAAATTATCGGGCATCGGTCGTCAGGTGTTCCGGCATATGGTCTTCATCAATTCCGGCATGGTATTCCTCACTTCCATTTTGAATTTTTCTGGCTTTAAAAAGCTTGGTGCGGCATGGTCGAGTTGATATGAAGACCATGCGGTATTGTTTTCCGGCATAGGAAATAAATATGAAAACTATGCCGGAAAAAAAATACCGGCATGGTCTTCATATCAACTGACCATGCCGGTACCAAGCTTTTTAAAGACAGGAAAAATTCAAAATGGAAGTGATTTAAGACCATGCGAATTGATAAAGACCATATATGCCGAACACGGTACCGGCATGGTCTTCATCAATTCCGGCATGGTCATCATCACTTTCAGCATGATCTTCATCACTTTCGAATAAAAAAAAAAATTCGTTTCCAAAGTGAGGTGAAGAGAATTTGATATAGAGTGCGGAGAGTTTAGAATTTGAAAGGGAATGGAGAATATTTGGGTTTCAAAACACTACCCCTAAATAAGATTAATAAGAAGTGGAGATGGAAATGAGGGATATGATTTAGATTTTTGATTTTAAGTTTTTAATTTTTATTTTGAGGGAAGAAGTGGAGATGGAAATGGGGGATATGATTTTGTTTTTTGATTTTAAGTTTTATTTTTTATTTTGAGGGAAGGGTATTTTAGTATATTCATAACCAAAAGTCACCCCTTAGCATACACCATGGGTTGGGGGAAGTAATTCATATCCCCCAATTAATTCTTCTATTTCTTCCTCTCCTGAATTTCCAAGCCTCTAGTTGCCCATTTATGGATCCAGATTATACCCATTTTACATTGTACCCTGCGATGAAATAGCTACAGATATTGTGCACATAGTTACAATAGAGAAAGAGATGATTGACTGTTTCAGGGAAGAGATTACAAAGAGAGCATGTGGCAGTCTGAATTGTACATCTTCTTCTCAATAGATTATCTGCAGTGGGTATGGAATTGTAAGAGATTGACCACATGTGAAATTAGACTTTTGGGGGGACAAATTGCACCCAGATGCACTGAAAAGGTATAAAATCCTGTAGAGTTTGAGTTTGAGATTGTTGTATCAGCCATTTGTAGCAAGACTTTGCTGTAAAACCTCTAGTATTAGTGATACTGACTTCATCTTCCCGATCAATTAAAGTAGGAGGAGTTCCAAGGACTGCCAATAAGTCCAACATTTCCTGCATCTCAGTATCCTTTAAGTCTCTGTTTATCCTTAGATTCCAATCACCATTCTCAACCACTTCCCTTACAGATGCATTTTTTTTGCGCTGAAATCCTGAAGATTTTAGGAAATGTTTCTTTGAGAGTGAGGTTGTCCTTCCATTTATCCCACCAAAAATATAACGAAGAGCCATTCCTTAACTCAGTTGTTGAAAATTCTTCTATTATATGTTTCTGTTTTTGTATGCCAGACCAGATACCTTTGCCTTGAGGTAAAGTTGTGTTTTTAACCCGTAAATATTCTTCTCTACCCTTTCTTTTCTTGCTTATAACTCTTCTACAGAGATGGTGTTTTTCTTTAGTGAATCACCAGGTCCACTTTGCTAATAGGGATTTATTTGTGAGTCTTAGGTCTCTAATTCCCAAACCCCCTAGTTCTTTTGATCTGCAATACTTGTGCCAAGCTATCCATTTGATTTTCCTTTTTGCTGAAGAGGAGCCCCATAAAAATTCTCTCATTATTTGATTGAGTTTATTCTCCACTTTTACTGGAATTGGAAAAATGGATAAAAAGTATATTTGTAAGCTTGATAAAGTGGTCTTAATCAATATCACCCTTCCTTCTTTTGTGAAAAATTTCCTTTTCCATGGAGCAAGTTTCTTTTGAAATTTCTCAATAACCACATCCCAGATAGAAGAACTTATACTTGTTGCACCACTGGTAGACCCAAATATTTAAGTGGAAGAGATTCAACATTGCAGTTTAGGATATCTGAGATAGCTTGCACTTTATGATCTGCTCCCACACTTAAAACTGCACTTTTAGACAAATTCACCGGCAATCCAGTCATAGCTTCAAAAATTTGTAGAATGATAAGTAGATTTTCAGCTTCTTCTTCCGAGCCATCTAGAAATACCAATGTATCATCATCATATTGAAAATGTGAGATGGTAATGTCATCTATTTTGAACCCTGATATCATATTTAACTCCACTTCCTTATTCATGAGTTTTGTGAATATTTCTTCCACCAATATGAACAAGAAAGGTGATAATGAGTCACCTTGTCTCAAACCTTTTTGAGGTCTAAATCTTGAAGTTGAACTACCATTTATTAATAGATAGTGTTGAGCCGATGTTACACTCCACATGATTCACTGAATCCATTTATTGCCAAACCCAGAACATTGAAGAATATGATGAATAGTTTGCCAACTGACATTTTCAACGCTTTTTGAATGTCAAGTTTGCATAAAATTCCTGGGGATCCACTTTTCAATCTTGAGTCTATCAACTCACCAGCTATAAGTATCCCATCCAAGATTTGTTTTTCTTGTATAAAGGCTCCTTGATTTTCAGATATTAATTTAGGAATGACTTTTTTTAGCCTTTGAGATAAAATCTTGGAGATGATTTTGTAAATGCTGCTAACTAGACTTATTGGTCTGAAATCTTGAGGGGAGCCCACTTGATCTTTCTTTGGAATCAAACTGATAAAGGAGCAATTTTTTCTCCAATCCATTTTCTCATTTATTTGAAATTCCTTCACCACTGCCATGAAATCCGATTTGATAATCTCCCAAGCTATCTTGTAGAATTCCATGTTATACCCATTCGGACCAGGTGATTTGTTGTTTTTGAAGCCTTTAATCACATTTTTAACTTCCTCCTCCTCAAAGTCTCTCTCAAGCCATGTGATGTCTTCTTGTGAAATTTTAGTGAATGAGTCTTCATTTAGAATTGGTCTGCTGTGATGGTTGTCTTGAAACAAATGAAAGAAGTATTGTTGGATTTTTTCTCTGATATCAGCTTGACAAAATTTGTCTTCCCCCTTGATAACCATCTTCTGAATTGTATTTCTTCTTCTTCTCCCATTTACCAAAGTATGAAAGTACTTGGTGTTGACATCTCCTTCTTTTAAGTGGTGAGATTTAGCTCGTGTTAACCATGTTTGTGGGAGAAAACTACTTCTGCAGGTTTAGGTAATTTTGGGTGTGTGTGGATAAGAAGTGAATTTAAACCTTCAACAAATGTGTTGCACGATGAGCACTTTTGATTCGAGAGATAATATGTACAATTCTGGCCTAAACCGAAGACACGGCCGTTCCAGATTTGTTTCGGTCAAAAGTGAAGGATGTGAGGTTGATCTTGGGGAAGGAAGCGAAGAAGGTGTTGAGAGTATGAAGGTGAAGGCTATTTGATGACTTGTTAACAGAAGGTTGAGCAGGCTAGAAAATGTTGCAGGCATGCTCTAGGTGTTGAATACGATGGTATTAACACTTGGTTTTTTCTGTGTCATTGGAAATAGGGAGGAGAGCCTATTTATACAAGTCGATAAGCCTTTATCACGTCTCTCGTGGGAAAGTGGAGGAAGTGGAGTGATGGAGGAAGTGGAGTTGTGTGTTAGTGTCACACGGTTACTCGCCCACTTCTCCTATCATCGCTAACCGCCCATGTTTCCCTGACACGATCTTGTGATGGCGTGTTGCACACTGCACGCTGTAAACCACCAGACCAATACCCCAGTTTGTATCCCCCAGTTGTGACGTGATTAACGTATCGGGTGAGACGTGGGACCCACATGTGATAGAAAACGGTGCTAGGTGAAATAACTGAATTATTTCCAAGTGTTCATTCTACGCATACGTTGCATTGAATGTGCTCAACATGCTGGAAGCATTGTTGCCTTAAAACTTTGATGAAACAAAGTTGCAAGTTGAAGTGCCTCAACTAGCTATGTTCAGGCAGTGTTTTGGACGTCGCATGAGTGGGAACCATCTTGTCCGATTATGCCATGGGGAAGTGTGGATGATGGTGATCACGGTGATACCTTGTTTGCCACCTAACTCCCTTCCTAGGCTATTCATCCAAGCATGCGAACTTGGACGGACGAGATTGATGGAGAGATAACCGTTGGATTAGGGTTTGGAAGGCTTGCGAGCTTCCTTTTTCACCCTAACGGTTTTATGCCTTGGGAGGCGTGCAAGGGAGGACCGATTGGTCCTACAGGCAGGCAGGACGCCAATCTACACGCCCATGTAGAGTTGAATCTCATTGGAGCGATCTGGGTCGCCCGTTCTTGCCTGTGATGACGGATGGCTGAGATTAGAAGTGGACTTACATGCCACCTTTGGGCACACAAATCGAGATATACAACAACCATGGGCACCGGCCGATTGGTTCACCATGGAGGTGGGCCCACGGTGGTCACGTAAGTGCCATCAGTTGGTGACGACGCCTCCAAACCGTTCATGCACGATGGTTCCAAGTTGCGTGGTCGCAACTGTCGGCAAACCCTAGTTTTAGGGTTTGCGGGCCTGCTTCCTTTGCGCCAAAGTAACTCAACGTCTGTGACTCCCATAAAGAAGCCGTTTGTACCAGGAGGGAGGTGGGTTGGTGGCGAGCATGTGCATGCTTGGTTTGCGACCATAGGCACGATCTAAGCCATCCAAACACGCCTGCGATGACGGATGGCTTAGATTAAAAGGGATCTCGCATGCTACTTTTGGGCACAAATTTCGAGATGGCTGGCTGTAATCTTCAATGTCCGATTGATTGGATGTGTAGCCAAGCCCACAGTGAGCATGTTGGTACTACCGGACGGTGGTTGGGACACCAAACCGTTCGTGTACGCCGGTTGCAAGTTGCTTGGTCACAACTTGTTTAGCAAACCCTAATTTTAGGGTTTGTGGGTCCGCCACTTCTATCTAACAGTTTTTTGGTTTCTACGCCCCCCTTGGGGAAACCAATCAATCCAGGAGGAAGGTAGGCTGGCAGTGAGCATGTGCATGCATGATACTCGGTCCCACGTGCGATCTAGGTCATCCAACTATGCCTGCGAAGTTGGACGGTTGAGATCTATTTTTTAAGCTTGTCTTTGCAGAACAACTTTTCATGACTAGCATGGGTAGTATTTTTTATACTCAACAGGTCTAATATAACCCGCCGTGAGAGACACTCAACGGGGCTAGTATAACCTTCCGTGAGGCTTTACTCAATCGGGATAGTATAACACCGAGAGTTTCAGCCTGTACGTGTATTTCGCATATGTCTCCTTATTAATGCTTGGAGATTCGTGTTGGTCTGCTGAGAGCAACACTCAGTCGTCATGCCGCACAAATAATGAGAGTGGAGAAGTACAGGAAATACAAGGCTGGCTATGCATTAATCAATAATGCTGTAAATTCACAGGGTGTATGGGATTGTTGTTACATGCTCCAACCTGGATGAATTTTGTGTATTTAATTCACAGAATACTGATATTGTTTCCACATGCTCCATTTTAGGTGAATTAGTAAAGTGAAGAAGTACTCATCACTTCATTAATGGCTTTATCCCTTACAGGATGTCAGCATATATTTATTTGGTTTTACAATTTTAGCCCTGAATTAAAATCCACCATCAACATTAAGTCCCCTGCCTAGCACACAACGGTTACACTGTTGCGAGGTAGGCATGAGATGGTGACAGTTTAAAGACAAAACTTATAAGACAAAGTTAGATGTTACCAGGAGAGACGGGTTATCCTGTCCTCGGAGGATGTCACGTTTAAGAGGCGTGCAGGCGAGCGTTCCCCTAGCATGATGTAGGTCTTGCTTGTTTCAGTCGAACTTGTTATGCCTGCTTCGATCGAGGGACTACTGCACATGCTCAATCGTGGGGTTGTGTCAAATTGACTGACTGTTGCGCTTGCTTCGTTCATGGGTCTACTGCGCCTGCGTGATCGAACGTGGAACTTGATATGTGCATGTGTGCTTCAAACATGGGAAGTTGTGCATGCTTCGATCGAACATGGGTCCATCGTGTGCACGTTTTCAAACTTTGTCCATGTCCTATGATTTCTTGATATGCATGTGGGCCCGCCTAATTCTCTTAACCGTGGGACTCATCATGCGCCTGCTTGATCTGGGATTGTTATGCCTGCTTGATAGGCATGTTGAACCTTGCATGCGCCTGTATTCTACCTGCATGCTATGCCCGCATGCTCAACCTTGACTGCGCCTACATGCTATGCTTGCATGCTCAACCTTGCGCCTGCATGTTATGCTTGCATTCTTAACCTTTCCTGCACCTGCATGCTCAACCTTTCCTGCATGTTATGCCTGCATTCTCAACCTTTCTTGTGCCTGCATGCTCAACCTTTCCTGCATGCTACATGCTCAACCTTTCCTGCACCTGCATGCTATGCATGCATGCTCAACCTTGCCAGCGCCTGCATGTTATGCCTGCATGCTCAACTTTGCATGCGCCTGCATGCTTGATGTGTCTGCTTTGATGAACTTTGTGTGCTCAAATGTAAATGCGGGTCCTGTAGAGAGCGTTGAAACAACTTCTTAAGCGAGCGTGGAGACGTCTCCCTGTGAGAGCGTTGAAGCAGGCTTCTGAAGCGAACATGGAGGAGGCTCCTGGTGAGAGCGTTGAAGCAGGTTTCTGAAGCGAACACGGAGGAGGCTCCTGGTGAACATTGAAGCAGGCTTCTGAAGCGAACATGGAGGAGGCTCCTGGTGAGAGTTGAAGCAGGCTTCTGAAGCGAACATGCTGGAGGCTCCTGAAGAGTGTTGAAGCAGGCTTCTGAAGCGAACATGGAGGAGGCTCCTGGTGAGCGTTGAAGTAGGCTTCTGAAGCGAACATGCTGGAGGCTCCTAAAGAGTGTTGAAGCAGGCTTCTGAAGAGAACATGGAGGAGGCTCCTGGTGAGCATTGAGGAAAGAGACGACTCCTGAAGAGAGCATTGAAGAGGCTCCTTCTTCGATTCGGTTTTCCTTTTACATGCTTCTTGATTGACCATCTATTGGATAAGTCCTTGACTTATGGCAAAGGAATCTCATCTGTGTGTCTCCATCTTACATTCCCGGTTATTAGCATCAACAATTATTAGAAACTGGTAGGGAGAGGTGTGGTGGAAACTTGCACGAACTTGGCACTCTTCGGTAAAGATCGTCTCGTTTAGAAAGATAAGCTGGAACCAATGGCTTTCTTGATGATTTTTTATGAAATAGAGAAGGGGAAGACAGTCCCCTACCCACGAGTATCCAGAGCTTTCGACTTGATAGGTATTTCCACGATAGGTTCATGAGGATGTCTTCGAGATAGGCGGTGCTAAGCAGTCCCAATCATACTCCTTTGGTAAAGCAACTACTTCTTCTACGGGAGACAAATTCTAAAATCTATCTCACTGATGTAGTTACCATCGATCCAGACATGGAATATCTTGGACATTGTTTCACCATTGCGACAGTTGTGTATAGGGTGTTGGAGTTGGAGTTGGTGATGTTGGACGCGCATGACGTTGTATCTCGGTGGATTTACTCTTGCTGCTTCAACTAAACTACTTATGGAAGGCTGAAGATTGTATTTCATGTTGGTGGGATGTATGCTTCCACGAACATCATGAGGCTCTTCATTACTGGCAGGCCTTGTGCTTTCCAGCAGAGTGGATGCTGTCGTTGATGAGTGTTCAATAACTTCACGAATTCCAGAGGATGACCAAAAGTGCAAATTCTCTAACATAGCATGGTAGACATGCACCATTGTCTAATATAGTGACTCGATTTTGTTCGACATGACGCATGGAAATCATTATCCTCTTGAGGCTTCTCCCTTGAGGTATAAACTCCAGTGGAAGATTTCCTCCATAGCGTTGATATGTTGTACCAGAATTCTTTTAACCCAATGGCAGTACAATATACTAAAAATTTCCGAGAGAAGTTCGAAAAGCTATCTTACTTGCGTCATGCTCGTACATCCTTATCTGGTTGTAGCCACTGTAACCATCCATGAAGGAGAACATGTCGTGTCCGCTGGTGGCGCCTACTAGCATGTCGATGTTAGGCAGAGGAGAGTCCTCCCTAGGGCAATATCTGTTTTAGTGTATACAACACCTGATCTGACGCCTGAATTTCCTCAGAGATTGTCTGACCAGCTTGGACCAGAGATTGTATGAATTCCTACACAAGGTAGAGCTGATGGAGATAGGCCTAAGAGATTCCTCATCTTCGAGCTCATCAGCTGTGGGGTTGGTGTCGTCTTGCAGATGTTGTGGAGCATCTAGCACTTGTTCTTGTGGTTCGTTGTTGTTGCAGCATTCCACTGGGAGGGGAGAACGTGCATCAGTCTCCCTCTTGGTGTGAACATGGTTCGCTTCTTCACTAGATGAAGAAAAACTCCTTGTCAGCGAATATACATTTGGAGGAATAACCCTTAATGATGCAATTCGGTCCTCCTGCCGGATTGACATCCACACAAGGAGTGAGATGCAATGAACTTTGTATGGTTCTTCCCGCGGAGCTTCTCTTGGTTCGAATAACTCCACTCCATACATCGATGCGTAATAAGACAGTGATGCAGGAATACAGACAATTTCTTTATCCAGCATGGTATTCAGGCACTGATGATATGTTGAAGGGAAAACCCCGTATGTGCTAGTCTGGTTTCCTTCGAAGTCCATAATTATGGTAAGCTTCCGTATTATCTTGCAGGGGAGAATCTTGGATGTACTGAGAGCCTTGAGGGTAATCACATTCGAAGACGCTCTTGTGTCGATGAGGGCCTTCTTGAACTCTGAGCCCTTGATGCGTGCAACAACATGTAGGGGCCGGTTGTCACCTTCCTCCGTCATCATGTCGTCCTCTGTAAATGTAACATCATTTACATATGCTTCCGATGCTGTTAAGACTCCTTGACATGAAGGAGTCAGGTGCACATTCAGATCTATCTGATTAATTGCAGCAAACTTCTCCGCCTGCTGATTCATCGAGAGATGTAAGAGTTTACACAAGCTTTCCACTAGAGATGCCATTTCCTGCTCCATTGGTCTCTGGTTCGTAGTAAAGTTGTCGAAATGAGGATGATCGTTGTGAGGACCAGTCCCCAGTGTAGGAGTCTCCATGATAAGACCGCCCATATCTGATGTTGCTTATTTTATCAGGTCCATGTAGGCCTGCGTCGTTGAAGTACCTTCTCTGGGTACGTTGAACGCGCTCCCTGTTGGCTCCAGGGGCTGTCGAGGCTCTTCTGGCAATCGATCAGTTAATATATTAAGAAAAGTGAGTACCTCTTTCTGAGTTGCAGCCATATCCGTTTGAGTCTTAGCAAGGACTTCCTGCCTCTCCATCAAATCTGCAATGGTAATGGGAGATGGTCCTCCCCTTGATCCTCCAGTTCCTCGTCCTGATGAAGGCGTGGAAGTTGTTGCTCTGGTGGCTACTGGAGGCGTTACACTTGAGGAGATACTGGGATTTTCGGATGCTCTGGTTCTTGTGATAGGAGGTGTCGCGCCCAATGGAAGATCTCCTCCTGCTCCGTTGGTGCTGGTAGTAAAGGAAATAATTCCACGAGATACATTGATTGCACTGAAAGGCTATACGGTAACACCACTAATTGGGATATCAACACCAGGAGTTCTGTCGGCGCTAGTCCCTTCAGGATTAGTTGCTGATCCAGACCTAAGATCCACCATTTTGAAATCAGAGAAATTGAATTGGTATTGAAGGAATTGTCTTCACAACCGAGAGATTAATCCTCCCACTGTGGTCGCCAATGGTTTGTGGGAGAAAACTACTTCTGAAGGTTTAGGTAATTTTGGGTGTGTATGGATGAGAAGTGAATTTAAACCTTCAACAAATGTGATGCACGATGAGCACTTTTGATTCGAGAGATAATCTGTACAATTCTGGCCTAAACCGGAGACACGGTCGTTCCATATTTATTTCGGTCACAGGTGAAGGATGTGAGGTTGATCTTAGGGAGGGAAGCGAAGAAGGTGTTGAGAGTATGAAGGTGAAGGCTATTTGATGACTTGTTAACAGAAGGTTGAGCAGGCTAGAAAATGTTGCAGGCAGGCTCTGGGTGTTGAATACGATGGTATTAACACTTGGTTTTTTCTGTGTCGTTGGAAATAGGGAGGAGAGCCTATTTATACAAGTCGATAATCCTTTATCACGTCTCTCGTGGGAAAGTGGAGGAAGTGGAGGAAGTGGAGTGATGGAGGAAGTGGAGTTGTGTGTTAGTGTCACACGGTTACTCGCCCACTTCTCCTATCATCGCTAACCGCCCATGTTTCCCTGACACGATCTTGTGATGGCGTGTTGCACGCTGCACGCTGTAAACCGCCAGACCAATACCCCAGTTTGTATCCCCCAGTTGTGACGTGATTAACGTCTTGGGTGAGTCGTGGGACCCACATGTGATAGAAAACGGTGCTAGGTGAAATAACTGAATTATTTGCAAGTGTTCATTCTACGCATGCGTTGCATTGAATGTGATCAACATGCTGGAAACATGGTTGCCTTAAAACTTTGATGAAAAAAAGTTGCAAGTTGAAGTGCCTCAACTAGCTATGTTCAGGCAGTGTTTTGGAGGCCGCATGAGTGGGAACCATCTTGGTCGATTATGCCATGGGGAAGTGTGGATGATGGTGATCACACCTAACTCCCTTCCTAGGCTATTCATCCAAGCATGCGAACTTGGACGGACGAGATTGATGGAGAGATAACCGTTGGATTAGGGTTTGAAAGGCTTGCGATCTTCCTTTTTCACCCTAACGGTTTTATGCCTTGGGAGGCGTGCAAGGGAGGACCGATTGGTCGTACAGGCAGGCATGACGCCAATCTACACGCCCATGTAGAGTTGAATCTCATTGGAGTGATCTGGGTCGCCCGTTCTTGCCTGTGATGACGGATGGCCGAGATTAGAAGTGGCCTTACATGCTACCTTTGGGCACGCAAATCGAGACGTACAACAACCATGGGCACCGGCCGATTGGTTCGCCATGGAGGTGGTCCCACGGTGGTCACGTAGGTGCCATCAGTTGGTGACGACGCCTCCAAACCGTTCATGTACGGTGGTTCCAAGTTGCGTGGTCGCAACTGTCGGCAAACCCTAGTTTTAGGGTTTGCGGGCCTGCTTCCTTTGCGCCACCGTAACTCAATGTTTGTGACTCCCATAAAGAAGCCGTTTGCACCAACAGGGAGGTGGGTTGGTGGCAATCATGTGCATGCTTGGTTTGCGACCATAGGCACGATCTAAGCCATCCAAACACGCCTGCGATTACGGATGGCTTAGATTAAAAGTGATCTCGCATGCTACTTTTGGGCACAAATTTCGAGACTGCTGGCTGCAATCTTCAATGTCTGATTGATTGGATGTGTAGCCGAGCCCACAATGAGCACGTTGGTACTACCGGCCGGTGGTTGGTACACCAAACCGTTCGTGTACGCCGGTTGCAAGTTGCTTGGTCGCAACTTGTTTAGCAAACCCTAATTTTAGGGTTTGTGGGTCTGCCACTTCTCTCTAACGGTTTTGTGGTTTCTACGGCCCCCTTGGGGAAACCAATTAATCCAGGAGGAAGGTAGGCTGGCGGTGAGCATGTGCATGCATGCTACTCGGTCCCGCGTGCGATCTAGGCCGTCCAACTATGCCTGCGAAGTTGGACGGTTGAGATCTATTTTTTAAGCTTGTCTTTGCAGAACATCTTTTCATGACTAGCATGGGTAGTATTTTTTATACTCAACGGGGCTAATATAACCCACCGTGAGAGACGCTCAACGGGGCTAGTATAACCTGCCGTGAGGCTTTACTCAATCGGGCTAGTATAACACCGAGAGTTTCAGCCTGTACGTGTATTTCGCACATGTCTCCTTATTAATGCTTGGAGATTCGTGTTGGTCTGCTGAGAGCAACACTCAGTCGTCATGCCGCACAAATAATGAGAGTGGATAAGTACAGGAAATACAAGGCTGGCCATGCATTAATCAATAATGTTGTAAATTCACAGGGTGTATGGGATTGTTGCTACATGCTCCAACCTGGATGAATTTCGTGTATTTAATTCACAGAATACTGATATTGTTTCCACATGCTCCATTATATGTGAATTATTAAAGTGAAGAAGTACTCATCACTTCATTAACGGCTTTATCCCTTACAGGATGTTAGCATATATTTGTTTGGTTTTATAATTTTAGCCCTGAACTAAAATCCACCATCAACAAACCACTTCATGGCATTATTCAAATTCACTTTCTTTAACTGAGCTCTGAGTTCAACTCTCTCTCCAAATTGAGTAAATGATAAAGCCCCACTTTCTTCTAATGCATTAAGTCCATCTATGTTAGCTATGATTTCCTGTTTTTTTTCACCATCATTACCAAACATAACCTTGCTCCAATTTTTGAGAAAGACTTTTAATTGTTGTAGCTTCTTTGACATAATGAAACTTGCGGAACCACTAAATTCCATTGCCTCCCACCAAAGTTTCAAATTTGTTAAGAAATCAGGATGTGAAAACCAAACACTTTCAATTCTAAAAGGAGGTTTTTGCCTATTCACATTTGAAATTGAGAGTAATAATGCAGAGTGATCAGATAGGGTTCTAGAAAGAAGAGTTTGTGTAATTGCAGGAAATTTACCTTCAAAGCTAGGCGACACCAACACCCTATCCAATCTGCATAGGAGCGGGTCTTGTTGCATATTGCTCCATGTGTACATTCCCCCATTTAAAGGAAGATCAATTAGAGGATGTTCTCCCAAGAAAGCATTAAAGAATTTTCTACCTCTTGTTGCTCCTCCTAGTTTGTTTCTTTCTCTCCTTCTTCTAATGGCATTGAAAATAAACCTCTATGGATCTACCCCTTCTCATATTCCATCTGGTTCCTTTCCCAAGATGTGTTCTTTTGAGAAAGGAACCAGATGGAATATGAGAAGGGGTAGAGCCATAGAGTTTTATTTTCAAAGATAGCAGTAAGGAAAACAAGAAAAGATATATAGAGAGTTGACAAACAAAATTGTACTTGAATAAATAATTAAGGTTTGGTTATAACTCATAAACCTAACGGTGGGCATGTCAATAACTTCAATTTCAATCATGTCTACAAGAGTTGGCAAGATGTCATGTTAACCAACCTCCTTCCTCCTACCTAGCTATCTAGAAACAAGGAAAAGGCTAAATGCCACCGCAACATTCTTGGACGTTATATCTAAGGCACTTTAGGGGCCGGTGCCAAAGTTCACATGGATTCATCTAGGATTATACCAAGATAGGCAAAAGGGACACAGTGTCGTTCACATTAACCACCGAATGTCCATAGTCCAAATAGGCTATTATTATCTTATATACCAGAATATAGGTTAATAAATAATTAACGGGTGATTTTTTGTCTTGGAATACATAATTTTCATTGGAGTTGCGGTTCTTTTGGGACACCAATATATATAAATGTATGAAATATTTTGTTACATTACCCTATCTCCATATAATTGTCAAATAGTGCACACGTGACTGCATGATTATGATACTGGTTAAAAACAAAATTTTCTTATTCATTGTTCTCTTTCGATTCTACCTGCGAAAATAATTTATATCCCACAGGTTGAATCCCGCGGATTATCCCAATTAAGAGAATGGGGATGAAACTGGCACTAAACCCACCCATGTTAAACCACCGGATCAGAAAGACCATCCTACTCTTTCTTGCGGTACAGTCCGGAATCTAACCTGCGGTGAGTGTATCAGTTCCGTTCTTTGTCTCTTTTAAATAGTTAGGGTGAGAAATGGAAAACAGATGCAATCTCCACTCACACCACAAAAAAAGAAAAACTCAAACAATCTATGTCTAATTCTATTCTTGTTTCAAATCCCACCATCAGAATCAATATAATTTTTCCTCGGTAATTCAATTCTTTTAACTTATTCATAATTATCTAATCTTGATGAACTTTTTTCACCATAGAAATGTAATGTCAATTTCCATGCTGATGATAACTTTAAAAATCAAAGAAGATTCTCATACGATCCAGATTTGTTTAATACTTGGTTTTTGGAAATTTTAGATTTATGTTATTTAAGTTTGCAGTCTTGGTAGAAAATGAAAGAAGAGTGATACAGGGAGAAAAGAAATCAGTATAAATAGATGATTGAACGGTGAACAAATATTTTTTTTAGAGTATCGTATAATAAGAACGGAGAAGAAGATGATTAAATGGAAAGAAGGAAAGAGGAATGAGATTGGGAGGAGATTATTTATCGCCTTATTGTTTGACTACCTTTTTATTTTATGCACAAAATTTAAGGGTGTAAAAGGAACATGAATTATAATTTTAGAGAAACTTAAATTATCATCTAGCAGCGCCTCCAACAGAAAGTGAGAATTTTATTTTCTTATGATACTGTTTGTGGGTGGAAACAGTTTCCGCTGATTTTGGTAATCTCGGGTGTGTGGATGAGAAACAAATTTAAACCCTAAATAATGTACTGCAAGGGAGTACTTTAGATTCGAGAGATCAATCTGTACAAATCCAGCCTAAACCAAGAAATGACGTTTCCAGACTTGCTTCGGTCACAAAGTGAAGGAGAAGGATTGGTTTTGGGGAGGGGAGTGAAGAAAGTGTTAAGACCAGAATAGTTGATTCTGGAAGAGTAGTTGTTTCACGACTTGTATCAGAAAGTGGGAAGCTAACAGATGGAAAGCTAGCAAATGTTTTCTGAATGTTGTATGCTCCTGACCTGAACTTGTTGTTCGGTGGAAATAGGTAATGCCTATTTATACAAGTCGACATGAAACGTACTCTGGTCTCATTAAGAAATGGAAAATGGGTGAGTAAATGGGAGGAGGTGGTCACCGGTAACGTCTGGAATTAATGTTCCATTAGAGAAGGCGTTTCACCATTACTCCCTGTATTTAGTAACCTCTTCATCCTTATGACACTCTCTTATAATGGGCGTAGTGTACGCCGCACGCTGTAAACTGCCAAACCAATATCCAATGAGCATCCCCCAATTTTTGACATGCGTTGATGTCTCGAATATTTTTGTGGAAAATATGTAGCACGTTTGCTGTTTTCTGGCAAGTTGAGCTTGGGAGACTTGCGTGGTGACCTTCTACGGTTAATATTTTGCATCTTAAGAGGACAGGTAGCCGTTGATTATTGAATAATTAGTATGGCTTTAATATGGCCTAGTTTAGGCGCGGCCAAAAGTTAGGGTTTTGGCTTTGTTTAGGCTCGACCAAACTAGGGCCAAAGGTTGCTTTGCGTTAGCTGGTAACCTTGGACGGCTAAGATCTGCACCTTAGATGAAAAGTGGTCGTTGATTGTTGCAGGACTTCGTTTTGAAAGCTGTAAAGGGAAGGACGTAATGGTATGGGTTAGGCGTGGCAAGGTGGATGGCACGACATGCCATTGCGAGGCCAAAACTAGGGTTTTTGCGTTGGGCCAAAGGTTACCAGGCGTTGGTTGGTGACCTTGGACGACTAATATTTGCATCTTAGATGGAAATATGGTCGTTGATTGTTGCAGGCCTTCGTTTGGTAGCCAGCGACATGAAAGCATGGCCGGCATGGTTTTGAATGGAGTGGATCCACTAGCAGTGTGCGGCTTGGAAGGGAAGCGCTTGCGGCTTTGTCTAAATTAGGGTTTAGTATGCTGAAACCCTAATTAGCGCCCTTTACTAGAATCGATGTAGAATTCTCATACAGACTCCTATTTTTATGTTCCACCCCTCCATTTTGTACGGAAAAGAATTTCCTATATCCCTACGAGGGAATATTTAGGTTTTGAGCTCGTTCGGGAGGTAAAAACAGCCTGAAAGTAAAACTCAGGAAGAATTTAAGAGGGACAGTGGCATGTTTGGTGTGGTTTTGGGAAGCTAGCGTGTTTTGGGACAAAGGTTACCATGCATTGTTTGGAAACCTTGGACGGCTAGAATTTGCACCTAGGATGGAAGGGCGGCCGTTGATCATCGTACGCCTTAGTTTTGGTAGCCACATAGGGAAGGCCAGCATGGTATGGCGCGGCAAGGTGGTTGGCATGTCATTGGCACATGTGGCATGGCATGCCTGGGTGCGGTTTGGCGTGGCCAAAACTAGGATTTTTGGCCAAAGGTTACCATGCGTTGTTCGGCAACCTTTGACGGCTAAGATTTGCATTTTAGATGGAAATATGGTCGTTGATTATTGCATGCATTTTTCTTGGTAGTTGCATGGGGAAGCCCAACATGGTATGGCATGACAAGGTGGCTAGCATAACAAGCCATTGGCACATGTGGCATGGTCGGCATGCCTTGGCGCGGTTTGGGCATGGCCAAAACAAGGGTTTTGGCGTTGGGCCAAAGGTTACCATGCGTTGGTTGGTGACCTTAGACGGCTAAGATTCGCATATTAGATGGAAATATGGCCGTTGATTATTGCGGGACTTTATTTTGGTAGCCGCATGGGGAAGGCTAACACGGTATGGCGCGGCAAGGTGGCTGGCACGGCATGCCATTGGCACATATGGCATGGTCATGGTCGACATGCCTTGGCGTGGCCAAAGGTTACCATGCGTAGGCTGGTGACCTTGGATGGCTAAGATTCATATCTTAGATAGAAAGTGGTCGTTGATTGTTGCAGGCCTTTGTTTTGGTAGCCGTATGGGGAAGGCCAACACGGTATGGCGCAGCAAGGTGGCTGGCATGCCATTGGTACATGTGGGGCCAAGGATTTGGTATGCCGTTGGCGCATGATGCATCTAGCATGGTTAGGGCCAAGGAAAGTTGTGGTTGGCTTGGCATGGTGGGGCCAAGGGTTTGGCATGCCGTTGTTTCATGGTGCGGCTAGCATGGTTAGGGATAAGGCAAGGTGCGGTTGACTTGTCTATCATGATTGGCATGCCTTGGCGCGGTAGGTGTGGATGCCATGGTTTTCCATTGGCACATTGGTACATCTAGCATGGTTGGCATTCCTTGGCGCGGTAGATGTGGCTGACATGGTTTACCATTGGCACAGTGGTGCGGCTAGCATGGTTGGAATGCCTTGGCGCGGTAGATGTGGTTGACATGGTTGGCCATTGGAATAATGGTGTGTCTAGCATGGTTGGCATGCCTTAGCGGTATATGTGGCTGGCATGGTTTTCCATTGGCACAGTGGTGCGGCTAGCATGGTTGGCATGCCTTGGCGCGGTGGATTTGGCTGGCATGGTTTGCCATTGGCACAGTGGTGCAGCTAGCATGGTTGGCATGCCTTGGCGCGGAGATGTGGCTGGCACGACATGCCATTGGCACATGTGGTGTGGGAATTAGGGTTTGGCCTATCGAAACCTTAATTAGTATTAAAAAAAGGTACCCTGGTAATTTTCTCGCAGACATATTAAAGGGTTCAATTAATGCACTTAGTGGAGACATTATTACTCAGATTCTGTGACGTCACTGTCCGACTAGGGTTTTACGATTTTAACCCTAAGCTAAAAACCACCATCAACATTAAGTCCCCTGCTTAGCTCAGAACAGGGGCATTATTGCGAGGTAAGCATAAGAAGGTGATAGACAACGACAGAATCGAAACGTAAATCATGCAAGATGGTCAAGAAAGTCCGACTAACCTTTTTTGAGAGGTAAGGAGAGTTCATGATCCCGTGTTTGGCGGCCTTGCATAGCTTCTATTTGTGGTATAGACCGTGAAGTGGTGAGATGAGATTCGTCAGTTTATTATGGCTACTCATCATCTTGGCTGGGTTAGGGAACGTCATGACGTTGGCTTGGCGAGTTATTGGTGTTGCCGCGGCAAGTCATGGCGCGAACGGATTTTCATGGTGGGGCCAAGGCATGGTGCGGATGGTGGTGCAAGGCATGACACGGTTTGGGCACGGCGTGACTTGGGCGCGGCTTGGATGGCTTGGATGGATTGGGCGCTGCTTGGATGGCTTGGATCGGTGTGGCTTGGACGGCTTGGGCGCGGTTTAGGCGAGGATATGGTGGCGTTGTCTTGGCGAGCCCAGCTGCCGTCTCATTGTGTATTTTAAACAAGAAACCTTTTTTCCATCATAATTCCAAAAGGGTTGTCCTTATAAAAGGAAGCCCTTCTACCCAAACTCCAAAAGTAATGTGTATACAAAGGGTGCCGCGCCTCTTGTATTTTTGTAGTATTAGCCTTGTTTTCACGTCTCCATATTAGCAGCAAAGCAGATAAGTAAGCGAGCGCATTCCAGGTACGTGCTCTAACGTTTTTCTTCTCTCCCTTGTTTTTGTCGGTGCAAACCCTAGACACAGATATATTCTCCATGAACCGGTAAGTATACCTTTGCATGAATGATTCTTCCTCGCTGGCAGTATCATAGTAACATTAGTCGTCAGACCGATAGTAAGAAAACCAAATATTATACAACATGCGTGTAAGAGTAGGTTTCTGCCGTTAGTCCTCTTCTTGTGAAAACCTAGCTTCAAGCTTGCCTTTCCATTTTGTGGCCGTGTGAAAATATTCCTCTTCTAGTTTAGAGCGTACTTTTATGATAGGGCATAACTTGACCTGGGTTGTACTTTCTGAGACCTTGCATGATTCCGACGACATTTCTTAATTTCGGCCAAGAGCATATTTCACGTGACGTCACGCATACCCCGTTGAGCAGAATCAGTCCCCATTATTTTAGTCGTGAACGTCGTGATATGTGGCCAAAGAGAAATCTCCGCAACAAATGTGATGTTGTTCATAATCGATTTTGTGCATGTTTTTTTTCTAAGGTAGTAATTCCTCTTTTCACTTTGTTGTAGTTTATTCAAAATCATAAGGAATTCTGTTAAGATGTCACCTAAAAAAAGTCTTGCCACTTCACCGAAAAATGTCGGCAACTCCAAGCCGAACACGGATGATGAGTTCTTCATGATATTTTCTGCTAGGAAAAACTATCCCAAGTACGCGTCGATCCTTCTGATCGGCTCGGAGAGTGAAGGAGGGATTCGGTTGGTTCCGCCAGGGGATGTAGTACGATTTTTCCTTCAGAGGAAGGAGTGCTTCGCTTCTCCTATTGACTTTAGAATCTCCGCGAGTTCGCTGAGTTCTTTTGATAAATGGGTGCGATTCATGATAATTCAAGACTGTGTAAGAGCTAGTTTGACCAAGGCGCAAATAATTGATGATGTCATGGCTTCCGCAACACTTAAAATTAGGAAAGATATACCGGGTCTGATTGCTTTTGTCTCCAGATGGTGTCCAGGTACATACGTCCATATGCAGGTGGGGTGAAATGACCATCTCTTTAGAGAGTGTAGCTGTTTTGTTGAGTCTTCCCATAATAGGGAATCTTAACATCACGTTATCTGACGATGAAGAAGAAATATGTGCTACTCTTTTCGATAAGTCAAAAGAATTCGTTCGGAAGGATTACAAGACGAAATGCTTCTACAGCTGGTGGGTGTCTGAGTGGTTCCCTGATGAAACGGAGTCGGACCTAGTCCTAGACGATACTCTCCATGTTGCTGCGTTTTTAGCATTGTGGCTCTCCAGAGACATTTTTGACGACAGATCCGGCAAAAAGGAGATAAGGAGGGGGTTTATTAAATTTGCTATCAAACTGAAAAATGACGTCGTTCTCCCCATCGGCGGCTTGTTTCTCGGTTCTCTGTATACACACTTGGATCACCTGGTTGCGGACATGCGTGTTTCGAATGGTTACATGAAGGTGGGCTCATATGTTCATGTCGTTTTCCTCCTAGCATGGTTATGGGATAATTTCGAGAGATACGCTCCTAAACCGTTAGCTTCGCTTCCCGATCCTTGCGGTGGTTCGAGAATACTTCGCTGGTCGAATAGGCGCCCAAGAGCCAGTCCAAAACTAGTTGATTTTCTCGACTATTCGTACGTGGTCAACTTTCATCCATAGGCCCCGGTGTGTACATCTGTAGTTCAGGTTAACACCTTTGCTTCTGCTCTGAGCATTCTTTGCTCTCTGACTAAAATAACATGGGCGTTGGAGAGGTTGTATTCACGTGAAGTTATATGCCTGGTTACATACCGTTCTTCTTTCAAGGTTCGTTTCAGGCAGTCTCTTACAACATCGATCGTGCAGTTCGAGGAGTCCCTCTTGTTCGTCAGCCAGTTCCTCCAGAGGATTTGTTACCATCCGTTCTTGACGCTAGTGTTCTCGTGCCGGGTAAAAGTCTCCCTTTTTTGCTTTCGGAAAGAGATTCATCGACGACCTCCAAGTATAATGCATTATGAAAGGGTGAGTTTCTTGTCATCCAAAAATTTGTGAAGGTCATAGTGGAGAATACTCGTGGTAAACCTTCCTCCGAGACTTTGGCAGAGCACCCGTTATCGATAGAACTTTTTTCTGCTAAGCGGAAGTCATCTAATCTGGACGCGAGTCGTTCTCAAAGAAAAGAACGAAGGTCCAAAAACCGTGCAGGTATTTTTTGGTCGGATGCAGAAGTTCCTATGACCTTCAACTCTCTCAACATACGGGTATGTACGACTCCCTAATGATTTACGCAAGTCTTCCCCCCACCCTTTTTTTTGTTATTAAACATATTTTCTTCTTTCATAATTCAGGGCCTTGGCAGCACAAACGTATTTGCTAGGCTTGCACAGAAGTTAGCTAATAAGTTTCCTGAAGACACAGAAGACTCCGAAAAAGAAGAAAACTCGGGATCCAGTAGTGACGATGAAAGTGTTTCTGAAAGTAACGTTGATTCCTTCTCTGGTGAGTCCGCAAATGAGTTGGTAAGTTTTCTGTATCTCTTTTCTACTTTGGAAACAAAACTAAAACGTAATGTTGACGGGAGGAGTTATTTCTGAACATGGCCTCGAGATGGAGACTCGCCATGACGAAAGTCCAACCGTGGAAGCAGCGCCTATTGGTGATTTGGAAATGAATGTTGATAACGTTGAGACCTAGGTGGTGGAAAGTACTTCGGAGACCGTTGGTGCAATCGTGGTCAGGAATCCTTTTTCGGTCACAGATTCGGTTGCGGGCACCATTTTCGTGCCTCCATATTTGACTCCCCACGAAGACCATGTGTTGATTGGAGGCTTCAATGTTCCTGCTAAGTACGCGGAGTTGTATACCAGGATATGGGAGAAATACGGACATATTGCCATGACCAAGAAGCTTACTATACGATTTGCATTGGTCAAGCGTGTGGAAGAAGCTTTATCTTCGATTGACAATATGTGCAACGTGACTGGTCATACTGTTTATGAGGATGTAATCTCGAGCTGGAGGTTCCATCGTGACGTGTGTGTAAACTTCGAATTCAATGTTCCTTGGTTCGTTGAAGGTTTCTCTGAGATTGAAAAGTTGCTGGTCGAAACAGTCGAAGGTCCTTCTGCGGACATGGTGAAAAAGTAGGAAGCGGAAGTCGAAAAATTGTCCAGAAATCTGAAGTTAAAAAGGGCAGCTCTGCAAAGCACGAAGGAGGCTCTTGCTAAGAAGAGGAAGCCATTGTTGGAAAACTTTCCTTGAATGCATTTCTGTCTTCTGAACTTCTTATTTTTAGGTTTTTTCTTTTTGAAAGGCAAATGAAACGCCTAGTTTATGATTTTGATATCTTGGATTTCTTGGGTTGATAGACAAATGTTACCTTGAGGGTTTTGGATTATTCTTTTGGAATGGATTATTTTGGGAATGATGTTGTCTTGGTTACGATTGCAAGTGACGCAAACATCCCAGGAAAACCATGGAACCATGTGTTGGTAGATGACATGGGGTGAAACATAACTTGACAATCGGTTTCATCATTCCCATAAAAAATTGAAACAACAAACCGTGTATCTTGTCTAGGTAAGACTTACTCGGTTTTTCAGGTCTCCTGATAAAGAGGGAACCTTCCGGGTGTAACACTGAGTTTTATGGGAAGCGCCGCCATGATTGTGGAAAGTCCCCAGTCGTCTCATCTGATAATCAAGTCATCAATCCCTGGTTGGATCATTCTCTTTTAATAAATCCCTGGTTGGATTATTCGCTTTTAATCGACCCCTGGTTGGATCATTCGCTTTTAATCTCCAGGCAGTCCCCAGTCATCACTCACCGTGTTAAGACTGATAATCGGGTCGTCTAGTAGATAAGTTATCGACCCCCGAGCAGATCGCCTTCTTCTACTATCTTGACGTCTGGGTCAAAGCATAAGATCGATGGTTGAAAATTGACATCGTAACCGAAAGATAAATCTCCCACTGTGGTCGCCAATTGTTTGTGGGTGAAAACGGTTTCTGCTAATTTTGGTAATCTCGGGTGTGTGGGTGAGAAACAAATTTAAACCCTAAACAATGTACTGCAAGGGAGTACTTTAGATTCGAGTAATCAATCTATATAAATTCGGCCTAAACCAAGAAATGGTCGTTCTAGACTTGCTTCGGTCACAAAGTGAAGGAGAAGGTTTGGTTTTGGGGAGGGAAGCGAAGAAAGTGTTGAGACCATAATAGTTGATTCTGGAAGATTAGTTATTTCACGACTTGTATCAGAAAGTGGGAAGCTAACAGATGGAAATCTAGAAAATTTTATTTGAGTGTTGTATGATCCTGACATGAACTTGTTGTTCAGTGGAAATAGGTAATGCCTATTTATACAAGTTTACGTGAAACGTACTCTGGTCTCATTAAGAAATGGAAAACGGGTGAGTAAATGGGAGGAGGTGGTCACCGGAAACGCCTGGAGTTTATGTTCCATTAGAGAAGGCGTTTCACTGTTACTCCATGTATTTACTAACCGATTCATCCTTATGACACTTGATGAGTGCCAAATATTGCATATTCATACACCTTTTCATTGGCACTTAACTCATCTTTCGCGCTTCAAAGTCATATATTATCCCAAATTCTGCATTCTTACCATCTTCAAGAATAAATATTTGTATTAATTAATTTTGTGTTTTTAAGTACTAAATAAAGCTTGGAAGAATTGAGAAGACAAAAGAGAAGAAAGTTGGAAGCGTTGCAACCCGCTCGCGCATCAGTGGCAACCTGTTTACAAATTCATGGGATTAAACAAACCCATGATCCAAAACCCAAGACCCAAATCCATTTCCACCTCACCCCCATTGGATTCTTTCCAAAACATCCACCTCACCCCCATTGGATTCTTTCCAAAACATCCACCTCACCCCCATTGTATTCCATTTTATCCATCAATTAAGAAAACATGTTTTGTTTAATTGTTGAGTGGTTGCTACAGTGAAATTCGGATCCCAAGTGTGAGAGAATTTTGTGTATAAATAGAGAGGGTTGTTGTGTTGAAAACTCATCCAAGAATAGCTTGTTCATGTTAGTTTATCAAATTTCAGTTTTGTTGTAATGTTCTTCATGTTCTAGTTTCATTTGCTAGGGTTTAAATGAAGCCGTAACTCATTGGTATGTATTCATATCTTGTATCTTGTTCTTGAAAGTTTATAATTGTTTAAAGATATAATTTAATCCAAGTTTGTCAACATCTTTCTCTCACAATGTATGCCATGTATCCATTGTAGTTAGAATATCTCTATGTTGATTATGCTACAACTCATGCTTAACCAAATATTGATCCTCAGATTAGTTGTGCTTTAATTAGACAGTTAATGCTTTGGAGAAATACTTTAGTTGTGATTAAATTATCCATTGGAGAAACACCTTAGATATACGGTAGACTTGAATCTGCTGTAAGGACAAGAATAATATTACAAGTTGAATGCATATCATAGGTTAGTGGTGGATTTGAATACCCTAGTATCCATATTCTCAATATTCGGCCTAAACCAAGAAATGGTCGTTCTAGACTTGCTTCGGTCACAAAGTGAAGGAGAAGGTTTGGTTTTGGGGAGGGAAGCGAAGAAAGTGTTGAGACCATAATAGTTGATTCTGGAAGATTAGTTATTTCACGACTTGTATCAGAAAGTGGGAAGCTAACATATGGAAATCTAGCAAATGTTATTTGAGTGTTGTATGATCCTGACATGAACTTGTTGTTCAGTAGAAATAGGTAATGCCTATTTATACAAGTTTACGTGAAACGTACTCTGGTCTCATTAAGAAATGGAAAACGAGTGAGTAAATGGGAGGAGGTGGTCACCGGAAACACCTGGAGTTTATGTTCCATTAGAGAAGGCGTTTCACTGTTACTCCATGTATTTACTAACCGCTTCATCCTTATGACACTCTCTTATAACCGGCGTGTAACCGCCAAACCAATACCCAGTGAGCATCCCCTAGTTTGTGACATGCGTTGATGTCTCGAATGTTTTTGTGGAAAACATCTAGCACGTTTGTTGTTGTCTGAAAAGTTGAGCTTGGGAGACTTGCGTGGTGACCTTCTATGGTCGAGATTTTGTATCTTAAGAGGACAGGTAACCGTTGATTATTGCATGATAAATATGGCTTTAATATGGCCTAGTTTAGGCGCGACCAAAAGTTAGGATTTTGGCTTTGTTTAGGCGCGACCAAACTAGGGCCAAAGGTTTCTATGCGTTAGCTGGTAAGCTTGGATGGCTAAGATATGCACCTAAGATGAAAAGTGGTCGTTGATTGTTGCAGGCCTTTTTTTGGCAGATGTAAAGGGAAGGCCGGCATGGTATGGGTTAGGCGCGGCAAGGTGGCTGGCACAACATGCCATTGACACATGTGGCATGGTCAGCATTCCTTGGCGTGGTTTAGGCGTGTCCAAAACTAGGGTTTTGGCGTTGGAAAAAAGGTTACCATGTGTTGGTTGGCGACCTTGGACGGCTAAGATTTGCATCTTAGATTGAAAGATGGACGTTGATTGTTGCAGGCCTTCGTTTGGTAGCCAGCTGCATGAAAGCATGGCCGGCATGGTTTTGACATGGAGTGGAGCCACTGACAGTGTGCGTCTTGGAAGGAAAGCGCTTGCGGCTTTGTCTAAATTAGGGTTTAGTGTGCTGAAACCCTAATTAGATCCCTTTACTAAAATCGATGTATAATTCTCATACGGACTCGGATTTTGATGGTCCGCCCCTCCATTCTGTACGGAAAAGAATTTCATATCTCCCTTATAAGGAATATTTAGGTTTTAAGCTCGTTCGGTAGGTGAAAACATCCCGAAAGTAAAACTCAGGAAGAATTCAAGAGGGACGGCGGCATGTTTGGTGCATTTTTGGGAAGCTAGAGTGTTTTGGGACAAAGGTTACCATGCGTTGTTTGGAAACCTTGGACGACTAGGATTTGCACCTAGGATGGAAGGGTGGCCGTTGATCGTCGCACGCCTTCGTTTTGGTAGCCGCATAGGGAAGGACAGCATGGTATGGCGCGGCAAGGTGGTTGGCATGCCATTGGCACATGCGGCATGGCATGCTTTGGTACGGTTTGGCATGGCCAAAACTAGGGTTTTGGGCCAAAGGTTACCATGCGTTGCAACCTTTGACGGCTAAGATTTGCATCTTAGATTGAAAGATGGTCGTTGATTGTTGTAGGCCTTTGTCTTGGTAGCCGCATGGGGAAGGCCAACACGGTATGGCGCGGCAAGGCGGATGGCAAGGCAAGGCGGATGGCACATGTGGCATGGTCGGCATGCCTTGGCGCGGTTTTGGCGTAGGTCCAAAGGTTACCATGCGTTGGTTGGTGACCTTGGACGGCTAAGATTCACATCTTAGATGGAAATATAGCCATTGATTGTTGCAGACCTTTGTTTTGGTAGCCTCACGGGTAAGGCCAACATGGTATGGCGCAGCAAGGTGGATGGCATGACATGCCATTGGCACATGTGGCATGGTCGGCATGCATTGGCGCAGTTTGGGCGTGGCCAAAACTAGGGACTTGGCATTGGGCCAAAGGTTACCATACGTTGGTTGGTGACCTTGGACGGGTAAGATTCAGCATCTTAGATGGAAAGATGGTCGTTGATTTTTGAAGGCCTTTGTTTTGGTAGATGCATGGGGAAGTCCAACACGGTATGGCGCGGCAAGGTGGCTGGCATGCCATTGGTACATGTGGGGCCAAGGGTTTGGCATAGACGATTTTGCATGCCGTTGGCGCATGGTTTGGATAGCATGGTAGGGCCAAGGTAAGGTGTGGTTGGCTTCGCATGGTGGGGACAAGGGTTTGTCATGCCGTTGGCGCATGGTGCGGCTAGAATGGTTAGGGCCAAGGCAAGGTGCGGTTGACTTGGCTAGCATGATTGGAATGCATTGGCGCGATAGGTGTGACTGGCATGGTTTGCGATTGGCATAGTGGTGCGGCTAGCATGGTTGGCATTCCTTGGCATGGTAGATGTGGATGGCATGGTCTGACATTGGCACAGTGGTGTTACTAGCATGGTTGCCATGCCTTGGCACGGTAGATGTGGCTGCCATGGTTTTCCATTGGAACAGTGGTGCGGCTAGCATGGTTGGCATGCCTTGGCACGGAGATGTGGCTGGCACGGCATGCCATTGGCACATGTGGTGTGGGAATTAGGATTTGGACTATCGAAACCCTAATTAGTATTAAAAAAAGGTACCCTGGTAATTTTCTCGCAGACATATTAAAGGGTTCAATAAATGCACTCAGTGGAGACATTATTACTCAAATTATGTGACGTCACTGTCCGACTAGGGTTTTACGATTTTAACCCTAAGCTAAAAACCACCATCAACAGATACATATGATTTTACACACTCATTTGAATTAAATTCATCTCCACCAATAGGTCCTACAAAATAGAAAGGGTGCCAAAATAAATATGAAGGTTTTACAGAAAGTCTTATCTAGACCTTCGGGATAACCTCCATGTCATTCATTTAACATTTTTCTTTATTATTATTTATAAATAAATATTTTTTTTTAAACCAATAGGAATAAAGAAATCACTTTATCCATTATCCAAAAAAACTAATCCTGGAAATAAGACCCCACACTATTGGAGATGGTTCATGAACGAAACATTGTTATTTTTACTACATGTATAAAACCCCATAAATAAAGATTTAAATAAAAAATCCACATAAGATTTTTAGCACCCACTGTTGGAGATGCTCAGTGAACTAGAAACCCATTCACTCAAACCAACATTTAGCTTATTCAGATTTGCTTTGTTTGCTAAGTTGTTGTGTTCGATCTTCCCACTGGATAATCATTATCCTTTTATAGACCCTATTGATTGAGAAATTTTATAGTACTTTCTTCATTACTATTTTGGGGCTTCAAAAGCAGGTTTTTCAGCTGAAGAGGCCTTAAATATTTCTCCTTTATCACCTTTAAGAGATCCTGCTTTATTACAAAGAACCAAACCATATCTAACAGTAACATAACTAAAAATTCAAGATGCACCAAATTAAATTTCAATGAGTCACTAATATGGCCAACTTATTTCTCAAGTTGTAATTATCATTTTTACCGAGAGAGTCTGTCTACTCCATTTCTCTCTCTTGGCGATTGAATCGTCCATGTCAACTTAGTAACCCATTTTTGAAATCCCTACCTTTTTTCCTTTACAGTTTACAAATTCCATGATTTTTTTACTCTTTAATCTGGCTTATAAGTGTAGTATAGTTTATATTATCTTGTTTGCATATCTTTTTAACATCTTTTGATTCATATTGGTAGACTTCTGTCTATTTAAAAGTTTTCTCATTTTTTAGTTTCTATCTGTTCTTGAGAATGTGTTTCTAACTATCCTATTTTCCCCCTAATGTGTTTACAAATTGTTATCTCCTTAATGGCGTTTGCCTTTATTAATGTTATGATTACAGCGTTTGCTCTGCTAGTTAAGAAGCTTTTTGAAGCCATGTTGCTTCCATTGTTTTCCCTACTTGAGAGCTCCCAACTCAGTCAGGACCGATTCAGATTCAATTTCTCAAAAAGTCAAAGGAAGAAAAGGCGGAAGAAGAGGTATTTTGAAATTCAAAATTTCAGTCATAAGTTTGGTATCAATTCCCTAATTCTACTCCTGGGTTTACTAGTCATATATTCTGTTACCGGAATTAGAAGAACTGGAAATCAACAACGTATATTCTCTATCCAACATTCTCGCTCGGAATTTTGTAATTTTAGTTGGAATCTCCCTAATCCCCTAGGGTTATTCACTTCTAACAATTCTATTCATATAAACTTAGATAACCCAATTGGGTTTCCAATTAAGAAAAAAAACATGGCATCATAAAATGAGGTTAGGGTTCTTTCCTTGACAGAAAAATTTAAACAAGCTGCTCTAGAACTTGAGGAGGATACTGAAATAACAAATCAAACTACATAAGGTGAAGAAATTGAAGATGTGGATGAATGGGAGAACTTCCTTATTGGTATGATAATAATGGAAGAAGGATCTATGGGCTTTAAAGTTGTTCAACATCATCTCAAGTTTACCTGGTACTTCATCCCAGAAGGAGAGGTTAAGGTGGTGGAGATTGATAAAAACATAATGGTTTTTAAGCTCAAAGATGAAGATACTAAAAACAAGATCTACATAACTAGACCTTGGAGTATCAATAAAAATCTGGTCATCCTTCATCACTACAATTCTGAAGTTATTTACAAAGAACTGGATTGGGATCACCAATATTTCTGGATTCAACTCAAAAAGATTCTACCTGAACACATGAATGAATTCTCTGTCACAAAAATTGGAAATCTAATGGGTGAGGTGATAGCCATTGAACCAAAAGATGCAATTCCTCTGGATAAAGATGAAGTTAAGGTCTGTGTCTTAATTGACATAATAACCCATTGAGGAGAGGAGTCATGGCCAAAACAAATACAGGGTATACAAGGTGGATCAAGTTTCTCTATGAAAGACAACCCCATAATATTTTTCCTAGCTGCTACATCATAAAACACGCAAGAGGTGTTTGTTAGGCAGCAACTGAGTTCCTAACAAAAGCTCATGCTAAGCCATACCCCCTTGGAAAACCTGTTGTTAACTCCATGAAATTGATTGAAGACAAAGGTAATGCAATTTCTCCAACCTGTCAACAAAAGAAGGAAATGAAACATACTCCTTTCATCCCTCCAAAAGATGGTATTCTCATTATTCCAAGGAGTGAAATCTCAGTCATACAAGAAAATGATAATGAACCAACTAGAGGTGGGAAAAGGCTTAGAATTACAGAAGATCAGGTATCTGTTTCAGAATCCTCCACAAATAGCTCTCAAGAAGGGAGAACTTTGGCAACACAAACTGCAGACATAGTCATAACTAAGGAGAAACAACACAACAACACTAAAGGGGAAAATAAGGTAACCTTCAAAACTTTGTTTTTAAAACCTTCTAGCATACCTACTTACTATAATATTTGCTTTAATCTCAAGCTTATTTTTATATTTTCAACTAAGTGCAATTCTTATTCTACTTTCCATAAAAGTATAAAAATCATATCATGGAATGTATGTGGGTTTGGAAACAAGGATACCAGAAATCATTTGAACATGCTCCTAAAATCACAAAACCCTGATATTATATTTCTTTCATAAACCAAAAATCAGGAAAAAAGGATGACTTATCTTCTAAAAAGATTTAAATATCCTAACACCCACATTGTCAACCATGTTGGTCTTTCAGGTGGTTTGTGTATGCTATGGAAAGATGGCATTGATCTTCAGATTATTGATTCTCAACTGAAAATGATTAACTGCCTTGTTAAATGTGATAGTCAGAATACAAGCTCTCTTTTGTCCTGTATTTATGGTGCTTTAGATGCTACTGAGAAACACAATCAATTGAGCATCTCAAAGATATTAGGTTGTCTTATAATAATCCCTGGGTAGTTATAGGTGACCTAAATTTTATTTTGCATAGTAGTGAAAAAGAAGGTGGTAATTTCCATAGTCAAACTGATATTGATGCTAATAATCTCCTCATTGATAATAATAATCTTAGCAGTATGAATTATGTTGGTAACCCATTACTTGGACCAATAGAATAAATGGAGATGAACTTATACTAGAAAGACTTGATAGGGCCCTTATATCCCATGATTGGTGTAGGATTTACCCAAATGCATCCCTCTATCACTTAACAGTTTTATGGAGTGATCATTGCCCTATCATGCTAATTACTAGCAAAATGGAAGCTAGTACTAAAAAGCCTTTTAGAGTTAATAAAGCCTGGTTTAGAGACCCTGCTTGTTCTGAATTAATCAAATCTGAATGGAAATGCAATGTTTCTGGTTCTAATGCTTTTATTCTTGCCAATTTTCTGCACTCTACTAAATACAGTCTTAGAATTTTGAATTATCACCATTTTGGTAATATCTCCTTTCAAATATCTAATTTAGAAGCTCAAATATCTAATATTACTGTCAATGGTATGAATCATAATGACATCAGGGTAGAGGAGTTAACTAAGAAACTTAAGTATTGGTATGATGTTGAAGAAGACTTCTGGAGACAAAAAGGTAAAGATGATGTTATGCTTCTAGGTGATAGAAACACTGCTTACTTCCACCAAAAATCTAATTTAGGAGAAAAAGAACCCAGATTGATTCATTACAGAATAATATGGGTATCTGGCTTAATGATAGAGAAGATATTGAGACTGAGCTACTAAGGAATTTTAGCACTATGACTAGAACCACTCATCCTCCTAATTCAGATTATTTTCTAAGTAACATCGAGCATGTTATTTCTGAGCAAGATAATTCTATATTAACTACCATCCCTTCTAGTGAGGTGTTTATGGGTGAAAACTACTCCTGCTGGTTTTGGTAATTTGGGGTGTTTGGATGAGAAGTGAATCTAAACCCTAAACAAATGCACTGCACGATGAGTGCTTTTGATTCAGGAGATCAATCTATACAATTCTAGCCTAAACCAAGAAATGGTCGTTCCAGACTTGTTTCGGTCACAAAGTGAAGGAGATGGGGTTGATCTTAGGGAGGGAAGCGAAGAAGGTGTTGAGATTGTGAAGGTGTAGGCTATTTATGACTTGTAACAGAAAGTTGAGCAGGCTTACAATTAACGCAAGCAGGCTCTGGGTGTTTGAATACGTGTTATATTAACACTTGGTTTCTGTGTGGTGTTGTTGTTTGGAAATAGGGAGGAGAACCTATTTATACAAGTCATTTGAGCCTTATTCATGTCTCTCGTAGGAAGTGGAGGAAGTGGAGTAATGGAGTAGTGGATTGGTGTGTTAGTGTCACATACTTAATCTTGCCCACTTCTCCCATCATCATTAACCGTCCATGTCTTCCTAACACGTTCTTGTGATGGCGCGTTACACGTTGTAAACCGCCAGACCAATACCCCAGTATGTATCCCCCAGTTTGTGACATGATTGAAGTCTTGAGTATGTGGATCGTGGGACCCCCAGAAGGTAGCATGTAATGATAGTTAAATAACTAAGTTATTTAGGAAGTCGATACTTGTAAAGTATCGTGTGTATTCTATGCATGTTATGCATCGAATGTATTCGGCATATATGAAGCATCGCTGTTGAGCATCATGCCCTGCCTGCTTCATGTAAGGGTTTGGAGGATGCGCTAGCAAATCTTCCCTTGTCCGACCACATGGTGTGGTAGAGTGGCAGACAGTGATCACGGTGATACTTCACTGGTCGCCTAACTCTTATCCTAGGACGTCCATCTGAGCTGGAGAAGTTGGAAGGACGAGATGACTTGCGACCCACATCTGCGACCCTCAGATTAGGGTTTAGGAGGTGCGCGAGTGTACTCCTTCAGCTTGGTCGAATCCAAGCATGGGAGGCATTTCATGGAGGACCGATCAGGCATGCGTGTAGATGGCATGCTGATGTCCATGCTCATGATTCACTTTCCCACGAAGGTTTGATCTAGGCCACTCAAATTTACCGGTGAAGCTGGGTGGCTGAGATCGAATTGGGACAGAAATCCTATGTCGCAAAGGATTCTTAAAGGGGTGCGGTATGCCACCTTCAAGGCACGCGTTTCGAGATGAGCAAGCTTCGTCGGTCTCGGCCGTTTGGTACAACGTGTAGGTGGTAAGCTGGTATTCACGCCTATACCTGACTATCCTATGTAAACGTGATCTAAGCCACTCAATTTTTCTGGCGAAGTTGAGTGGTCGAGATCAATTTATGATTTAATAAGCATGACCATGTCAGTTTGTGCGCACGAACCGAGGTGCCTGACCAAGGCTGGCTTTGGATGATTGGTCGGTCATGAAGTCGAGCCCGCGGTGGTTATGCTAGCATGTTCGGCCTTCCCTAATGTTTCATCTTTGCCTTTCTGTTTGTGGGAGAAAACTACTTCTGCCGGTTTAGGTAATTTTGGGTGTGTGTGGATGATAAGTGAATTTAAACCTTCAACAAATGTGTTGCACGATGAGCACTTTTGATTCGAGAGATAATATGTACAATTCTGGCCTAAATCGGAGACACGGCCGTTCCAGATTTATTTCGGTCACAGGTGAAGGATGTGAGGTTGATCTTAGGGAGGGAAGCGAAGAAGGTGTTGAGAGTATGAAGGTGAAGGCTATTTGATGACTTGTTAACAGAAGGTTGAGCAGGCTAGCAAATGTTGCAGGCAGGCTCTGGGTGTTGAATACGATGGTATTAACACTTGGTTTTCTGTGTTTTTCAGACTTCTGTTTTTGGAAATAGGGAGGAGAACCTATTTATACAAGTCGATAAGCCTTCATTACGTCTCTCGTGGGAAAGTGGAGGAAGTGGAGTTGTGTGTTAGTGCCACACGGTTGCTTTCCCACTTCTCCTATCATCGTTAACCGCCCATGTTTCCCTGACACGATCTTGTGATGGCGTGTTGCACGCTGCACGCTGTAAAACGCCAGACCAATACCCCAGTTTGTATCCCCCAGTTGTGACGTGATTAATGTCTCGAGTGTGTGGATCGCGGGACCCACAGAAAATAGTGCAGGGTGAACCGTGAACTTGGTATAACATCGCATGCAGCCATCTTCAGGTGACCGTTTGGAGGCTGTATAGACAGGCCATGCCTTGGTCGGTTACCCTGTGAAGAAGAGTGACGGATGGTGGTCATGATGATACCTTGTTTGCTGGTTGATTCGCACCCTAAGTCATTCGTCCAAGCTTGCAAAGTTGGACGGACGAGATGGCTCGTAGCCTTGCTTGCGACCATTGGATGGGAGGCGCGCATGCTGCCTCTTTCGGCCCAAATGTTTGCATGCTTAGAGAGTTCCAATGGAGGAACCGATCAGCCCTTCATGGAGGCGGTACAATGGTGCTCATGCCCATGCATGCTTGACTCGCAAAGATTTGATCTAAGCCACTCGACTCAGGTGTAAAAGACGAGTGGTCGAGATTAGAACTTATGGAGGGGCCGTGACATGTTTCCTTTGGATGCGTGTACCGAGGTGCTCATCTATCACTGACCTTGGAAAACCGGCTAGGCATGAATCCGGGACCACGGTGGTCATGCTAGCATGCTCGGTCCGATCTAAGTCTCCATTTTGGCCTTCCATCCAAGCCTGCGAAGATGGACGCTCGAGATGTTTCTACACCGCAAACCCTAATTAGGATTTTGGACCGGCCACTTTGGGCGATCGGTTTTGGGTTGCGTACGCCTCCTTTGGGGAGACCGACCATGTATGCAACATCTTGGGTCGACAGTGAGCATGTACATGCTTGCTCTATGACCCTGGGCGCAATCTAATCCATCCAACTATGCTTGCGAAGTCGGATGGTCGTGATCGTTTTGGATCTTCTCAACCTGCATAAGGCGTTAATCTAGCCTTGTTTGGGCAATCATTTCTTGCACCACGGCTTGCCTATGAGGGAGTCGGTCATGTAGGTAGAAATTGGGCCCGCCAATGGTGTACCATCACTTCACTACTTGTTTTAGGGTATAATCTAAGCCGTCCAACTATGCCTGCGAAGTTGGACGTTCACGATTAAAAGGAACCCTAGCCGTGCGTCATGCTCACTTTGAGCGCACGTTTTTGGAAGGACCAACTGTAGTTGGTCTTGACCGTTCGGCCATGTATGAAGGTGGGTCCGAGGTGATCATGGTAGCAAGCTCATGACCCCCTGAATCTATATCTACACCCTCCATCTATGCTTGCGAAGTTGGAAGGATGAGATATATTTTTGGGTTTGTTTTCAGCAAGCGAGACTAACACGGGTAGTCTTGCATGCGTTCAACGGGGCTAGTATAACCTGCCATCAGGTAGCCTACGGGTGTTTGCACGTCAAACACAAGGCTTTATTTAAAGCATTAATAGTAATGATGTATACCTACAGAAAACCGGGATGGTTGCTACATGCTCCGTCGGGATGGTTGCTACATGCTCCGTTCTGGGTATGTTTTAATTCTCAGGGTTGGTTGCACATGCTCCAATGAATTAATATGGCGAGAAGTATTCATCTCCTGAAGGCTTTATCCTTTGCAGGACGTCAGCTTACAAAAATTGGCTTTTACAATTTTACCCCTGAACAGAATTCCACCATCAACATTAAGTCCCCTGCCTAGCATGCAATGGTTACACTATTGTAGGGTAGGCATGAGATGGTGACAATTGGCATACGAAAATAATTAAAGCCTGAGTAAAATACATGTTTACCATGTGGGAGAAGGTATGTCACTTGTGTTAAATTCCTTGGAGCCGGTTTAGTTGATCCTTCCAACGGTAAATCTCGGCTGGGGAAGTACAGCTTGATGGGTCGATCCACCTTGGCCTTCCTCTTTCTGTATGCCTTCTCATATGCATAGCAAGCATCGTGCATTCGATAAGCATTGTTGATCACAATCCCGACTCAACAGCCTCAGAAAGCGGCAAGGCGGACTTCTTTTCTCCTGGGGATCTTGTTGGATCGTGAAGCATATAAAGAAGTTTTCTGTAATCTTCTCATTAGGCGATCTTCTTCAACATCTCAGGTATTGCTTCACACGTTGATTTATTAATCGATCGACGATAGTTGTGATTAGAATATTTTTTATGTGACGCCGTAACTTATCTTCCTCTCTTTTTTGCAGTACATCATGAAAGGAGTTGGTGATGATCACTCTACAGCTTCTTCAGAAAAAAGTTTTGAAGTTGATAAATCAGAAGCTAACGCACATGAAGAGGTGATGGATAAAATTAATTTTCCACTTCGTGAAGTCGGCCATGTCGTACATGGAATGTCTATCTTGCATTTAAACATTGTCAGGGGGCGGCTCCGTGCTCTTTCAGTTGCAATCGATATAGAGGAGAAACAAAGACATGAAGAAGCGTTGCGGGCAAAGTGGAAATGTGAGGCGTCACAAGCACCAGCAAGCTCGAGAGCTGAAGGGTTGGCAGCTCGGTTGAAGAGGCGGAGGGTTGAACACGAAGATCCTGAGGGTGATGGGAAGTGTGATTACCCAATACGTAGTGGTGTGATAATCCTTGACCTTGATACTGATAAGAATGAACGTCCGAAAGTGATTGGCGCGATTTCCGCGGTTGCAATGGATTCTGTAGAAGGTGCATAGGATACGCATGCTGAAGATGTTGAGGCGGTAGCTGCTGTGCCCGAATAAGTTGAGTCGTATCTGGAGAAAGCGGCACAATATGTGGATCCCAACAGTGATGAAGACGCAACCAGCAATTGAGTTTCCCTGTTATTCTTCTTTGTATTTTTTTTTATACTCAGTGGCGACTGAGTTTGAAGTTTTCTCCTTTGCTCACTTGTCTTGAACAAAGTTTTATTCTGCTTTCGAAACATGCATATTTTTTATGCTTGTGCCCCTTGACGTGAGTCTGGCTCTGTTGAAGTAGATCATGTAGGATACCTTTCTCCTCCCCTTTTACATGTCTTATTCCTCCCATATCACCAGGTATGAAGATTCGGTATGAGGGTTTAGGGTTTTCTTTCTGGGTAATGGTGGTTTGAAGGTGACTCATAACTTTGTGTGATTTTATGAGAAATTATAAAAGGAATGAAATCTTGATTACTTGAAGAAATATTGAAACCCTAATAAGTATGAAGGCAAGCAGCGCCATCATTTTGAAGGAATTACAAATATTGTGAGAAGGAAAATTGTTGGAGGAATCCCCCGGGGAATTAGAGAGGTGATATCGTGTCTTCAGGTAAGGTATGGCTTGAGCCATCGTGAGTGAACAACCAAACCTTCGAGTTCGTCTGCATTGATGATCTTGCAGTAACCGCCCAAGATAACATCTGCCACTAAGAATATTTCCTCTTACTTTGCATGCATATCAGACTGGGCAGTTATTCTTACTGCCGTGTTTCCAACTTGGAACGTGGTTACCTTTGCTACCATATCTCCAATTTAAAACAGATTTGGACTTGGTATAACAGCTTGCTTCTGACACGTGTCGTTCTTGACTGCTTCCAAACTTTTGGTGAAGCGCTTAAAGGGGCCAGCACTCCATTCACATTTCTTGGTGGTGGTCCGCCTGTCAGGTGAAACAGTCCCCGGTGGTCTAGCAGGACAATCATCCACTACTTGCAAAGAGGGTCGTTCAATGAGACTTACTTGGTCTCGGAATCTCTTGACGCAGGACGAAGGGCTTTCACCAGGGAGTTGCGTTATGCCTGTGAGTTATTGGTATGGAAGCAACAGGCAGTCTTCGAGTCTCCAAGGTTTGTTGGAAATCATCGGAGCTGGCTTGTTGGAGATTCTTCCAGGTACTGAGATTTGTAAGGAATGCTCCTTGTGTACCCACGGGCGCCCCAAAATCATGTCGTAATCCGGATGTTCCTTAATTATATGGAATCTAGCTTATGTTGGAGTTTTACCAATCTTGACATCAAGGTCGATGTATTCGTAGACATCCACAAATTCTCCTGCTGGGCTTTTGATCACAGTCGGACCGCGGGTAACCTCCTGCTTTGAGATTTTCGCAGCTTGCAGGGTCTTGATAGTAACGATGTTTAATTCAGAAGCTGCATCGATTAATGTGCTATCGAACTTGACATCTTTCAGATGGGCGACGGTCAAAAGTCCCCAGTTTCCTTTGTTGGTGATATTTTCCAAGGAGGCTTGAGATCTTTGGAACGACTTCCTTTTCTCGGATACAAGCGCCGCTCGACACAATACGGTTGAGGGCCATGAATATATCTTGACGTTGTACCTTGAAAGGTACAAGATTTCACACAGGTGTTCCATCATGGATTGTACAGTCTTGCGCACGAGCTTCCAGAGATCATGCAACTTCGGACAGGAAGGGGGTCTCTGTGAACTCCTTCATTTCCCAATTGAAGCTCTCCTGCTGCTATCTTTTCCCTGAAGATTTCTTTCAGCTTGTTGCAATCCTTAGTTGGGTGGTGGACAAACCTATGATAACGGCAGTACTTAGGGTCTGCCATGTCTTTCTCAGTTGGTGGACGTCTGATAGGAGGTAGTCTGATAGCATCATCCTGAATCCATGCCTCCAAGAGTTCTATTACTTCATTTATCGGAAATGGGAAGCCTGTGTCTTCGGTGCTCTGCGCAGGATCTTTGCATGTTACCTTTCGAGGCGAAGCTTTATGCGTTTGAGTCGCATGCTTGGGTAGTTGTTCTGCCGCCGCTGGAGCTTTTCTCTTTTCGCCTTCGCTTACTACACTGACAGAAGGGCCGGTATTATATTGCTTGTTGATGAGGCGCCTGTTTCCATGATTATCTCGTGAATCGTCGCTCCGAACGATCCTGGTTCTTTCCAATAATCCTGGGGCGGTAGTGGCCGAACGTTTGGCTGCTTCATGGAGCTCTGAGAACGTCTGGAATCCCAAGTTTTCCAGCAGGGCGCGATATATGGGTATCATTTCGTTGATGCATAATTCCACCAGCTGTCGTTCTGTGACATTTGGTTCATGGAAGTCCAACGCTTGTGTTCTGAACCTTTTGACAAAATCATTTGGATGTTCGTTGTTCCGTTGGGAGATTCTCCCCAGGTATGAGAAAGTAACTTGCTCATATACAAAGAAGTACTTCTTGTAAAACGCGCTGACCATCTCACTCCAATTGGATATGCTGTCGGGTGCGATATTTTTGTACCACGTATAGGCTCTCCCCGTAAGTGATTTGGAGAATTCCTTCAAGCGGAGAACGTGATTGTATTCATGTTCTCCTAAGGATTCTAAGAATCGAGAGACATGTTCACGAGCATTATCGGTACCATCGTAAATGATGAATTGAGGGGAGGTATATCCCCTGGGAAGAGGAATCCGCTGCACGTCTTGTGGATATGAAGGCTGGTGTCGATGCGCGTCCATCGGATTTTCTTTGCCACGATTTTGGAGGAGTCTCTCCAGATCTTCACGTGTAATAAAGTTGGACGATTGGCTCCTTTCCCTGGGATGCTCGTCCCTTTCTCTTGCGTGGTCAGCAGCATAAGACTCTTCGTTCAGGTAGGCTTGCGTAACTGAGGCACCTGCTCCAGGTGTGCTAAACGTATTTCTTACTGGCCCTTGAGGATGTCTCGACTCTTGTGGTAATAGATCGGTTAATTTTTTAAGGAAGGAGAGTACCTCCTTCTGAGTGGTTTCCATGTCTGCCTGAGATTTAGCGAGGGTTTCTTGTCTCTCCATCAAGTCCACCATGGTGATAGGAGGTTTTCCTCCTCTAGGTCCTCCAGATCCTCGTCCTGAAGGTGGAGTAACAGTTGTTCTGGTGACGGACGGAAGTGTCATGCTTGAGGAAATTCCTGGATTTGCAGCCGCTCTGGCTCTTGTAATGGGAGGTGTCACGCCTGCTGGAATGTCTGCTCCTGATCCACTAGTACTGATGATAGAAGACGCGATTCCATGAGACACATTGGTTGCACTGGCGGGTTGCACTATAACACCAGTAATTGGGATATCAGCGCCACCAGAAGTGTTGTCGGTGCTAACTCCATCGTTGGTTGCTGATCTATACCTAAGATCCGCCATTCTTGAAATCAAAGAAATTGAATTGGTACTGAAGAAATCGACTTCACAACCGAGAGATTAACCTCCCACTGTGGTCACCAATTGTTTATGGGAGAAAACTACTTATGCCGGTTTAGGTAATTTTGGGTGTGTATGGATGAGAAGTGAGTTTAAACCTTCAAAAAATGTGCTGCACGATGAGAACTTTGATTCGAGATATAATCTGTACAATTCTGGCCTAAACCGAAGACATGGCCGTTCCAGATTTGTTTCGGTCACAGGTGAAGGATGTGAGGTTGATCTTAGGGAGGGAAGCGAAGAAGGTGTTGAGAGTATGAAGATGAAGGCTATTTGATAACTTGTTAACAGAAGGTTGAGCAGGCTAGCAAATGTTGCAGGCAGGATCTGGATGTTGAATACGATGGTATTAACACTTGGTTTTCTATGTTGTTCGGACTTCTGTTTTTGGAAATAGGGAGGAGAACCTATTTATACAAGTCAATAAGCCTTCATTACGTCTCTCGTGGGAAAGTGGAGTAAGTGGAGTGATGGAGGAAGTGTAGTTGTGTGTTAGTGCCACACGGTTGCTTGCCCACTTCTCCTATCATCGCTAACCGCCCATGTTTCCCTGACACGATCTTGTGATGGCGTGTTGCACGCTGCACGCTGTAAACCGCCAGACCAATACCCCAATTTGTATCCCCCAGTTGTGACGTGATTAATGTCTCGAGTGTGTGGATCGCGGGACCCACAAAAAATAGTGCAGGGTGAACCGTGAACTTGGTATAACATCGCATGCAGCCATCTTCAGGTGACCGTTTGGAGGCTGTATAGACAGGCCATGCCTTGGTCGGTTACCCTGTGAAGAAGAGTGACGGATGGTTGTCATGATGATACCTTGTTTGCTGGTTGATTCGCACCCTAAGCCATTCGTCCAAGCTTGCAAAGTTGGACGGACGAGATGGCTCTTAGCCTTGCTTGCGACCGTTGGATGGGAGGCGCGCATGCTGCCTCTTTCGGCCCAAACGTTTGCATGCTTAGAGATTTCCAATGGAGGAACCGATCATCCCTTCATGGAGGCGGTACAATGGTGCTCACGCCCATGCCTGCTTGACTCGCAAAGATTTGATCTAAGCCACTCGACTCAGGTGGCAAAGACGAGTGGTCGAGATTAGAACTTATGGAGGAGCCGTGAAATGTTGCCTTTGGACGCGCGTACCGAGGTGCTCATCTATCACTGACCTTGGACGACCGGCTAGGCATGAAGCCAGGCCCACGGTGGTCATGCTAGCATGCTCGGTTCGCTCTAAGTCTCCATCTTGGCCTTCCATCCAAGCCTGCGAAGATGGACGCTCGAGATGTTTCTACACCGCAAACCCTAATTAGGATTTTGGACCGGCCACTTTGGGCGATCGGTTTTGGTTTGCGTGCGCATCCTTTGGGGAGACCGACCATGTATGCAACATCTTTGGTTGACAGTGAGCATGTACATGCTTGCTCTATGACCCTGGGCGCAATCTAAGCCATCCAACTATGCCTGCGAAGTCGGATGGTCGTGATCGTTTTGGATCTTCTCAACCTGCATAAGGCGTTAATCTAGCCTTGTTTGGGCAATCGTTTCTTGCACCACGGCTTTCCTATGAGGGAGTCGGTCATGTAGGTTGAAAGTGGGCCCGCCAATGGTGTACCATCACTTTACTACTTTTTTTAGGGTATAATCTAAGCTGTCCAACTATGCCTGCGAAGTTGGACGTTCACGATTAAAAGGAACCCTAGCCGTGCGTCATGCTCACTTTGAGCGCACGTTTTTGGAAGGACCAACTGTAGATGGTCTTGATCGTTCGGCCATATATGAAGGTGGGTCCGAGGTGATCATGGTAGCATTCTCAGGACCCCCTGAATCTATATCTACACCCTCCATCTATGCTTGAGAAGTTGGACGGATGAGATATATTTTTGGGTTTGTTTTCAGCAAGCGAGACTAACACGGGTAGTATTGCATGCGTTCAACGGGGCTAGTATAACCTGCCATCAGGTATCCTACGGGTGTTTGCACGTCAAACACAAGTCTTTATTTAAAGCATTAATAGTAATGTTGTATACCTACAGAAAACCGGGATGGTTGCTACATGCTCCGTCGGGATGGTTGCTACATGCTCCGTTCTGGGTATGTTTTAATTCTCAGGGATGGCTGCACATGCTCCAATGAATTAATATGGCGAGAAGTATTCATCGCCTGAAAGCTTTATCCTTTGCAGGACGTCAGCTTACAAAAATTGGCTTTTACAATTTTACCCCTGAACAGAATTCCACCATCAACACTTTCATTCAAGCCTGTGAAGATGGACGCACGAGATGACTTTGCGACACATACATGATGCCGCAAGCCCCAATTAGGGTTTTGCTGGCCTGCATCATGCTTGGTTTGTGCGCACGAATTGGGACAACCAATCATGGTTGGTCCTGACCGATTGGTCATGTGTGTAGGCGAGCCCACAATGATCGTGTTGACATGCTCTGGGCCCTTTGAATCTACATCTACACCCTCCATCTATGCATGCGAAGATGGATGGTTGAGATCGTTTTGCGACACGTGTAATGTGCCGCAAACCCTAATTTAGGGTTTTTTTCCATTCCGCTTGGTTTGGACGGTTTGTCAAGCTATGCCGCCCCTTTTAGGAGGCCGATCGCGCGGGGTCCGCGTTTGGTCGGCAGTGAATATTCCAATACCTGCTTGGGGGTATTGGATTCGATCTGGACCATCCAATCATGCTGGTGAAGTTGGATGATCAGGATTGTTTCTAGACTGTTTTGGACAGTCTAGACGCTCAATCGGGCTAGTATAACATACCGAGAGTTACATACTCAATCGGGCTAGTATAACACACCGAAAGTTGCATGCTCAATCAGGCTAGTATAACACACCGAGAGTTTACAGCCTGTACGGGCATTTGGTGCATGCCTCACTGTTGGTACTTGGATATTCATGCTACTCTGCTGCGAGTAACAATCAGTCATCATGCCGCACCAACAATGAGAGTTCTGCTAGGAACAGCATAGGAAATACAAGGCCTTCTATGCATTAATCAATAATGCTAAAATTCACAGAATATTCGGGGGATTGTTGCTACATGCTCCATTCTAGGTGAATTAATAAAGTGAAGAAGTATTCATCACTTATAAAATAATCTCATCCTCTGCAGGGTGTTTACACAAAAATTGGTTTTACAACTTTAGCCCTGAACTAAAATCCACCATCAACATGAGGAAATAAAGAAAATTATTTTTGAAATGAAACCTTGGACAACTCCAGGGCCTGATGGTTTCTCACCTGGTTTCTACCAACTAATGTGGGAAATAGTTGGCACTGAAGTAATAAAAATGTTACAATCTTTCTTCCATTATCATTATATCTTGAAACAGATAAACCATAATTTCACCACCTTAATTCCTAATAGCAATTACCCAAAAAGTGCTGCTGATTTTAGACCTATTAGTCTGTGTAATGTAACTTATAAGATTATATCTAAACTTTTAGCTTCTAGACTAAAAAGTGTTTTACACAAGATAATATCTCCAGCACAAACAACTTTCATTTCTGGTAGACTAATTCATGATAATATTATTATTTCTCATGAGTTGATTCATTCCATGAAGAAAACTAAGGCAAAAGATGGTGATGTTGCTGTTAAGCTTGATATGTCAAAGGATTTTGAAAGAATAGAATGGTCCTTCCTTCTTGATAGTCTTAAAAAGCTTGGTTTCTTTCCTATATGGTGCAACATGATCAATCAATGTGTTTCTACAGTCTCTACTTCCATTCTTCTCAATGGTGCTCCAGGTAAAGTTTATCTTCCTCAAGGAGGATTGAGACAAGGCGATCCCTTGTCTCTATATCTCTTTTTTATCTGTATGAAAGCTTTATCCAGAGGTTTGATTCATGCTGAAAAGGATGACCTTATTCATGGATTCAAATCTAACAAACATTGTTCTTCTATCTCTCACCTTTTTTTTTTGCAGATGACTGTTTGATTTTCATTAAGTCTAGATCTAGAGAAGCTAGGAATCTGGCATCTCTGCTAGAGCAATTCATTAATCTTTCTGGTCAGTCTATCAATTTTGAAAAATCTGCTTTAGCATTTAGCAAAAAAGTCCCAACCTATGTGAAAAATGAGATAGCTAATATAGTCAGAATTAGAAGAATGTCCTTAAATGAGAAATATTTAGGTGTTCCTTTGTTATTGAAGATTTTTTTTTTTGATTCTTTCGAACACTTATTGGAAAACTCTAAGCATAGACTTGTGCAGTGGAAACCAACTTATCTTGCTCCACCAGGAAGAACTATTATGAACCAATCTGTGCTAGGGACTTTAGCTAGTCATCACCTTGCTGTTTTTCCTATATCAAAGGAGTTAACTGATAAGTTAGATAGTATTCAAATGAGATTTTGGTGGGAAAAGAAAGAGGGGGAGAAAGGTTGCTATATAAAGGGCTGGAAAGACATTGCTTTACCAAAGGAACTAGGAGGTTTAAACATGAGAAGAACTGAGATTCTCAATATAGCCTTATTGGCAAAAATTTCCTGGAGAATGATCAACAACCCGGATGATGATTGGGTTAAAATTCTCAGAGGTAAGTATTTTCATAATTTGCACCCTTTGACTGATTGTGTTTCTAAAAATGGGTTTTGGATATGGAATGGCATCTACACATGTTTACAAGTAGTTAAAAAGTTTTATGTCTGGGAAATTGATACTGGGGGCTCTGTGCATATCTGGAAAAGAAACTGGATTCCTAATATGCACAGACCTCCAACATGTAACTTTATCTCCTCTGGTGTGGTCAAAGTGAGTCAATTAAATGATCATGATCAGAAATGCTGGAAGCTGGAGATCCTTGATATTCTTTTTGATAATGCAACTGTTAATGAAATCTTGAAAATTAGAATCCCTTTTGCAGGAGAAGACAAATTAAGATGGGAACCAAATAGAAATGGTTCATTTACAGTTAAATCTGCTTATAATGTGATTTTAAATGATAGATTGCTTGCAAATCCTAGTAAAAACTCTATGACAATCAACTGGAGATATTTTTGGAAACATAAACTGCCCCCCTAGGATACAACATTTCATGTGGAAATTCATGCATAAGTGTCTACCAACCAGGTCTAAACTAGCAAGGATTACAAGATACCATGAAACCTCTTGTCCAGTCCGTGAACAAAATATAGAGTGTAATCAACACATGTTTCTTAACTGTAATGTTGCTAGGTCTGTTTGGAACGAAATAGATGCTAGTTTGTTTAGTCAGCTCATTAATACTGACTTACACCAATGGGTGAGTCAATTTTTCCCAGTTGGGAATACTACTACTGTTATTGATTTCAAATTGTATGAAACTACTGCTTTCTGTATGTGGTCATTGTGGAAAGCAAGATGTTCCAAAGCTTTTGATAATATGCAAATAAATATTGATAGTATTGCTAACTCTATCATAATGCAGGTAAATGACTGGAAAAGTATTCTAAGCACTCAACATAACAGTAATGAGTTTCCAAGACAGACTCAACAACATTGGGCTCCCCCTCTGAATGATATTATCAAAATTAATTTTGATGCCTCTCATATTGATAGCAATACTCCTTATGGTTGGTCTCTAATAGCAAGAAATTTTGCAGGTGACTGTAATGGATTGCGAGAAGGTTCATCTACTGCATTAGACCCTGAGCAAGCAGAAGCTCAAGCACTTCTACAATCAGTTTTATGGGCTTAACAAAATGGATTAACTAAGATTCAACTAGAAGGTGATTTCCAGAACGTGATCAACGCTGTGAATGGCTATCTAACTGAAGTGAAGTGGACAACCACCAACATAATAAAAGATGTTCCGAACATCCTTAGTTTTTTTCCTTCCTGGTCTTGCACTTACTCACATTGAGATGCAAACCATTTAGCAGATAGTCTTGCAAAATTTGCAAGAACTCAGATTTTCTGTTTTCGATACTAAAATTTGATTCCTGACTAGATTTCTGTGTTAATTCAGCAGGAAAAAACTATGATGTCATCTTAATTCCTTTTCAATATATCTTTCCTATTAAAAAAAAATCTCAAGTTGTAACTACATATATTCCATTCAGCTAACCACTGCTGAGTTCTTTTCCAACTTTGTAGTCGGTCGAGCTGAAAATGCCTCGGTAAAAACTTTTAGGATATACATATGTTTCATTATGCTAACCACTCTCGTCTCCTGTTCCAAATATACATGCACAAATCTCCAAAGTTCTCTTCCCTTGATGAAACTAGTACCTAGACAACCTTGTACAACGTACCCTCCACCCTCAAAAAGTGATATATGCGGCAATGAAGTATTCCAATCCAGCATGAATGGGCAGCACGACTGTAACACCCCGAGTTTTTAGCATGGAGAATGCTAAAATATGCGTCATGGCCTGAGATAAAGCTTCATCCAAGGCTTCCGTTAGTTGGTAATAGGTAGATTGGCTTAAGGAAAACAAAATGGCGCATTATGTTTGGCATTTGGCCAAGAGCCAAATCTCGTATCAAATGATTCATTAGACCAGTTGGGTAGATGGCCTAGAGCATTTCAGTGCAGCCATTGCGCATTATGAAGGTTATTGACTTAGAACCAATATTGCACAATCATTGTGCATTATGAAGGTTATTGACTTAGAACCAATATTGCACAATCATTGTGCATCAGGCCAGAGAGGGATGTCCGAGAGAATATTGCAGAATCATTATGCAATACGCCAGAGAGAATGGCGTGCAATCATTTCCCATGAATAGTGAAGCAAGCATGTCAATTTGCTCCCCTATTCTAACTTGTAGAAATTGCAAGTTAACACATATAGGGAGGGGTAGTTGGTTGAAGGTGCATATGCGGACCATGCACCAAGTAAGCTTCATAGCTTAGCTAGAAGAGTATAAATGATGCCTAAGTCTCATTTATAGCTCCGTAGCCTGGACAATGGGGCATATAGTGCGAAGGCATCATTATGCCACGCCGCGGACCCGATAATGCATAATCATTGTGTATCTTGACGGAACGGCCTATACATACTAGGCCATTACCATTATTTCAAGGCCACGACCTTGCAAATGAGTTGGTTTAAGTTGTTGTCCCTTCGAGGATGATCTATGGTTTATGCTTGATCCCTTTAGAGTATGGAAGGGTACGTAGGAAGATGAAATGAGTTCCAGCATCGCCGGTCCAGCACATTGGCCCCTCATATCATCTAATCTCGGTAGCTCAATGCAAGAGATGATTGTGTCCAGACTTGATGAGCCAAGTTGCATGCCATCCAGTGGATGCTCATACTTCCTATCAAGTCGTTCGACTTAGTCATGTACCAATGACGCATTGGGCATGGCCTCAAAAGTAAGCTACATCGATATGCAAGTTAGTGGAGCTTACATAATCCTAAGGTGAGTACGGCATGAGCCTGATTAATGCACCCTTGACACGAGCAAGACAAGTGCATGCTCTCAGCAATGCTGAAGCTTAGTGAAGAAGAAGTGTGACGGTTTCTCGGCTAGATAGGAAATTCAGTGATGAATATCCTACATTAAGGAAAGACACTCGGAAGCCATAGATGCATGTAAGGTGCATTGGCCATAGCCTTCAAGGCTTTATACCCTTTTGCAGACAAGGGTAAGATTGGAACGATGTGGAAGCTAAGTTAGCTGAATCATGCTCCATTAGCATGCTTGCAAGGGAAAATGGACGTGCGTTTTCCTAGCTTTAAAGCCCAGATCGTAGCTTCATCATGGCGCATCGGGGAAGTTATGCCATGCGTGCCCAGGCGCACCAGGCGTAATTTTTCGGTCTGTCACAACGACACTCATGGACCACATCGATGCAGTCTTATTTCCCCTTTACCATTACTTCCTCAACATCCGAGATGTAATGATCTGAACCTTCACTAATATTATTCTCACTTAGTCACTCTAGTCATACGAAAATTTGAGATTTAACAACACTACAACGGTCATCCAACAACAACTTCCCATCAGGTCACTCATCCTGTAACTACTCCAGACCGAACATGCTTAATTGAAAAGTTCTTTTCTTGCAACTCAATCAAGCGTATCCATCAGACCTCGGTATGATGTAGACATTTCCTAACTCTTATAATATTAGTTTCTGGCTTAACCACCTAGCATACCCCCTACCCGAGCACGAGCGATTTGTCCCTAGTTGTACCCAACTATCACTAATATTGTTCCCACTTACCCACTACATTTATTCAGCAGTGTGGGATTTTTAATGACGTTACTGCGATCATCTAACAACAACTTTTTGAGAGGCCACCCATCATTTGACTACTTCCGGACGCTCACACTTAACTGAGAAGTTTTTTTTCAAATCAAGTGTACCCATTAGGTATCGGTGTTAGGAAATTATAAACCATACCTATATTCCAATAAGCGAACCTTACCTACCGAGTGAGGGTACTATAATACCACCACCTTAAATTGAAGTCGTCTTCAGCTCCATAATATATATAAACCTAGATCCCCGACTTTTTCTGCCACTTATGAGACCAGTACCTAACACAACCCGTACATCATACACTTTCAGCCTCAATTGGGGACCCGTCATTGGATCAGTACCACTTGTAATGACCCGATCCTCCACTATATTGTACCCACTTAGTCAATATGGTCATCTGGGAGTGTCGTATTTTCAACGGGCACCGATCATCCAACAACAACTTCGCGGGAGGTCACTAGATTACTCCACCCGGAGCATGCTCAACTGTAGAGCTTTTTTCCAACTCTGGAGACCATTGTGTTGAAAATACCTCGTTGTTAGGAAAAAAAAAATCGTTCCCTATATTTTAATCGGTGAACCTTACATGCCGAATCGTTATATTATGGTACTATCACCTTAAATTGGAGCCATCCTCAGCTCCGGAATATATTCAAGTCCAGATATCGACGTTTCTTGCCCCTCATGAGATCAGTACCTGACCTATCCCGTCTAGCATACTCTTTCACCCTTGATAGGTGACTCGTCGTTGGCTCTGACACCATTTGTAATGACCTGACCCTTTACTGATATTTTCCCTACTTACCCATTGCGGTCATCCGACAATGTGGGGTTTTCAACGAACACTGAAAAGACGAGGGTACCCAAATACACCATAATCTTTAATTTATCCACCTATAAGTCCTCTTACTAAAATTGATTGTCTATGGACAAAGTCGAGACAATACTACAAATCGGTATTCACACTTTGTGTGATCGTCTATGGATACGATATCAAGACAATACAACAATCAAAGTGTGATTAATTGATAATAGGTTTGGACTTAACCAAACTCTATAGGGTCACTATCAAGTAATACGGACTTAACGTTTGTGTAATTTACTTTAAATTATAATAACAACAATTATAATTGCGAAAAGGAAAAGTAAATGACACAACAAGATTTTGTTAATGAGGAAACCGCAAATGCAGGAAAACCCCGGGACCTAGTCCAAAATTGAATACTCTCAGAATTAAGCCGATATACGAAATCTAAACCAACTTCGCATAGTTGAGACCAAGCAATTAACCCTAGTTCACTTAGTTTCTTCAGTATCCATGCGCTTTCGACATTCAATAAGTGCACACACTGGAACAATTCCTTTGGATCATATTCCAAACAGTAAAAGGAACAACAAATCTATTTGGTAACAACTCTTTTGATTCTTTTAGATGAAGATATCTCAAGTCATAAGCAAAGGATCTTCTATTTAACAAATAAATTCCTTTGCATGGTCAGATCAATCTATCCAACAACTACCGAAGTAGAAGAGTTTAGATTCGCAATCAATCAATATAGATTCAAACAAGAAACTATAAGGTGATGCCGATCTTACATAACTAATCAATGGAATAAATCCGATTCTAGTTGGATCCCAGCCGATCAAGGTTTGTGCACACTCAAAGATATAGAAACCAAATAAGAAACCTTCTTTGTCTTCAAAATCTTCTTTAATCTTCAATAAACACCTGCGCAAAACCACTTGAATCTCTTATAATCAATCACGCACAGAACGGAGTCTGTGAACAATGGATTATCACAAGATGTCTTTAGATCTAAAAACAGTTCTAAAGATCCGTTCGACACTTTGATCTAGTTTGAGTGAATCTTATATCATAATAGAAGATTCTCAAGAATAAACAAACTAGGTGCAATCAAAGTTCAACAACTATTAGTCAATCAAATCAATCGAAAACTAAAATAAACTGCAATTATCTAGTTTCCCACTAACGGTACTCGTAGAGCTTCTTGATCCCACATAAATCTTTAAACGAGCGGTCGTAAGAGATTTCTCCTAATTAGAGTACTTCCCTCTCCGGATAGACGGCTTCACCAGAAACAACAAAAGATGAAGTTTTCCTAGCTCGTAAAATAGTTTGATAAAAATGCAAACTTGGGTATTTATAGACCAAGGATGTTTGGATACCAAGGAATTTCCAAAACCGAATATATGCAATAAATGCCCAAAATCGGTTTTCATAATTCCTGGAAATTCTTTGTCCAATATTTCCGAAATCTCACAAGAAAATCTCCAATTAGTAAATGCACATTACCAATTTTTATTTTCCAGAGATATACATTTAATTGCTGGTAATTAAAAGTATATAAAACTAACGACCTTAATTAAAAGATTCTTAATTTATTTCGGTCCGGGATCTCCTTGAGTTATTAAGGAATATCTTTGAACAATAAAAGATAAGAGTTACTGATCATGTTCAAAGTATGTTGACATCTTTTCTTTGTAAATCCTTTTTCATATTTACAATCTTGAATCGATTATGCCACACTTCCAAAAAAAATTATAATTGGTTCATCTGTATTCCAAGACAACTATGTGATTGAACAAATATAAATTCACTAATTATGGATTTACGGTTCTACTAAACACAAGGATCGGTTACACCCCAATATGGTTACTGGGACCAGTTACATCAGTTACCAGGATTGGTTACATCAATTACTAGGACCAGTTACCATATACTCATGGTATTGCTTGTGATCGGTTACACAGGTCACTAGGATCAGTTACACTAACTACTAGGACCGGTTATCCCAATTACAAGGATCGATTACACAACTCTTTTGTGATCGGTCCCACCAATTACTAGGACAGGGTCACACCAATTACAAATATTGATCGTACCATCTTAGGTGATTACTTAGGATCGGTTACACTAATAAAAGTCATACCAATTCATAAGTCATGCATTGTGATTATTATACCAAGATACATAACAAGTTATGATCGGTTCTACTAACTCACACATATTGGTAATCCAAAGATATGCAATGAATAACAATACCAATAAGCCTAGCGATTTCCCTTTCGATTCATAAAACAAGTTCATGAATGTACTTCCTTTAAACAAATGTAAACATTGTTTCCTAGTGTGAAATCTTCAACTTTACCCATACACATAATCACAATAGCATTCATACAATTATGTCGATGTCATATATATACGAAGTTCAAAAGATAAGCATTATACTTTGTATCCTAATTCCTTAACACTATGATCATGTGACCATGTCTTACTACTAGAGTACAATCATTCACAGCTTCGCAGTTATGTTTTCAATATAGCACGACTTGAAAGATACGTTAGGAATGAAACAGTTCAAGTCAAATATTACTAACCTCAAGAGGAAGGATGATGTCGTCGTTGTAGATTGTTACTTCTTCACATTATTCAAATCTTCGAGTAATACTTGTATGTCTCATAATCCTAGAATTTCTAGTCTAACCTATACAAAGTTGTCTCTAGTACATAATCAAGCGACTCTTAGATGAGTTTTGATTCACTAAAATACGACAACCAAACTTGACATACCAACGCTTGGTGGGTTCAACCGAGCTATACTCTAACATGTACTATTACAGCGGTCATCATCAGCTTCCCTGGATTATTTCCGCCCGAGCACAAAGTTTATTTTTCCAAATATGGATCCAATTGTGCTGAAAAGGCCTCAGTATTAGGAAAGGACAAACCATAACCTAGATTCTAATCGGTGAACCATATCTGCCAATCGAGGTATTACATGAAAACTCGAGCCTCTCACCATCATTAGAACACCATTAACGGCTCTGTAAAAAGAATCTGAAGCAAAATAAAATTCCTCACCAATATCCAGCTCACTCTTCAATCCATGCCTATACTCTTCTTCAAAACAAGTAGTTCTTATCCTCAGAAGCCAAAACCTCTTTCGAACTTCGCGAGAAGAACAATTCTCTATCACATACTGAAAATAAATAATAAATAGAAGCACAAACAGTGAAGAGAGAAAGTGAATACAATAAACAAGAACCTCTAAGAGGCTAATACAAGACATAGAGCCAGAACACGAGCAAACCAAGTAATCGTCAAGGTAATCTGGAAAGGTCGTAGAGCCACACAAAGCAACAAAAACTACTCCGAGAAGCAGAACGAAAAACGACGTCACAAACACTTACTTTATCATTATACAACACTATCGTAGCATGAACCCATTTAGTAACTTATTCTTGGGAGGCGCCATTAGCAACAATAAATAGTTTACTTTGATCCCCTTATTACAAAATGAAAAGGAAATACTTATAAACAGTATCATCAATCACATTAATATAAAAATTATCGTTGTTATCTTCCCCCTTAAAGGCCTTGACAAATAAAGCTCTCACATTAAACGGTGATGAAACCATCACTTCCTATTGGCCTAAAAAGGCCTTTTCTAATGCAGAAGCTATGGTGAGGACACTTGGCATAACTCTATTGGTTGTAATATTTAAAATTTGGTTACAATTTAGATACATCAAATACTTAACTGTTTGTTAGTAACGGTGTAAACAGAAAAGGAGGTAGACAATACTTATGTAAAAATTTAAAATTAAATACTTTTATTACACCATGTTTACACCAAAACTTAACTATACGTTAGTAACGCCGTCAAAGGTGGACAACACTTACATCCAAATCGTTTAAATTTTTTTTTTGAAATCGTCAAACTCTTTGATTCCCAGTTAATTAAGGAAATTGTGTTACACTGTTAATATGGAAATCGTGTGAGAAAGGAAATTGGGTGCTTCTGATTGTGTTTATATATGCAATTCATAACATAAATTTATTCAATTATACGGAGTTTTCGCACAAACCTAAATCATGGCACCCTTTGATCAATATAAACTCAAAGAGATTCAGAAAGAAATAACTAGGATCGCTAGGAGTTTGAGGATCAATCTTTTGCTCGCATAAACCTTTTTGTTTCGTTGTGTAGAAGGGAAAGATCGCTGCGATTGTTTCAAGATGAGGAAGATGATGCTAGATCCAGCAAAAATGGTTTGTACAGAAAAGATTTTAGGGAATGATACTTTTTCTATGTGGATTAGGTTAAATTGCGTTATGCAATTGAGATTTCCCTTTCTATAATATGTTTTCTGTGATCAATCATGTTCAGTGAATTGGACGTAATAACTTTATATTACCGTAGCCTGGATCTGCTATCGATGGTACTGGAAGAACATTCTGTAGTGCTAGCTTTTGTAAGATTTTCTAAATGACTCTCTTTGTTCTTAATAAATTTTTGACTAATGTCGAATTCTTTTCGTCAAGACTTTGTTTCTTTAGGAATTTTTCTAAAAACATGCTTTAAGAATATTGTAGCATCCGAGTTATTAGAAAACTTTTTCGTCACTTACATTCTCGAATGTTTTGTATGGTTCCTCAAATTAGACTTTTCATGGAAGTTAGTCTAAAAATCTCCACTTTTAGAGAACTCTTTGAGAAATTCACCCTAGACTGAGACTCGACGTTGGCAATTTAGTGATCTAGAACCAAACCAAGATTTATACAATATCCTAGCTCAATCCAACATGTCCTAAATATCATGTGTGGAGGTTCTGGAACTAACAAGTATCTCAGTAAAAATATATTCATTTGTTGTCTAATTGAAATTGTTTTATGGCCTCTCTTTTGAACGTTTTTATTTTTTCGTGTTTTGCAGGCTTAGACGCTTGCCCAATTGCAGTGAACAACGCGGTCAACCTAAGGTGCACAATACTTACGGAGCTATATATATATATTGTTCCTCACTTTGGAATCACGTAAATACAGACGTTGCCCAAAAATGGAATAATATAAGTAAGTAATCGCAAGTAAAATAAGATTACCACTGCTTCCTCCCACCAGCTTCAGAATTCTCATGTGAATAACTAGCATTCTCATGTGTTACTGTATACACAACTTCAGAATTTACTTTCATTGTCCATACTATATATACTATGTATTAGATATTTCTCATAACACCTACTTAATCTATCTTCTTATTTTATGATTTTGTTCATTGTTTCATTAATGGTGAGTACAGAACAGAGGATGAGAAAACACTATTTTTATGCAACAGTGGAGGTGGAAAATAAAATTTAGGTATAATACATGCAGTGTTGCGCTACCTGATAAATCGAGAGAACAACTTTCTTTTATGGCAGTGTGTCATATTTTTTAAACATTGGAAAATGCAAAGACTATTGTTTGCCGACGTGCAAGGCAATGCACTCTACTTTAATATTTAATATACACAAATTATGTTGTCTGTTTAGGTATTTTGTGAAATTTAATTGGGCCTTTCTTTCTTCTGATATTGTATTCTTTTTAGGGTGGAGGTGGTATGCTCTTAACTCTAGAACATACTGGCCAAGCCGGTATGGTCATGTATACTTGTGTTTTGGATGACACCAAGTTTACAAGAGAATGCATCCAATGAAGTGCACCTTCCAGACACACCAATGACTGGTGATGATCAGATGGGAAATCAGGACCCTCGCCCGTCAAATGAAACCAACTTTTCTTACCTACATTTTGCTTTCTAATCACGGTGAGAACATGATTTCGCGAGGTGTCCATAGTGGTTCTCTAATATTGGTTGATTTATTCTCTCTCTAAATTAGTAGTCGACACTGGATATGAAGAAGGCACTCATTCGCCAGGTTGTACGACTTTCATCAGAGAAAACTAATATACTTCCACTATACCAAAGGGCATCATGTACTTCTATATAAGGAATACAGTCTTCACCGTAATAGCATTATCTATGAATGTTGATTGGCTCCCATATTTAGTCATTAATGTTTCATGTTCTCACTTTATGTTCTCAGAAACGAAGTGTTTGGTGTTGAGTGCAGAGTTGGACAAATGCATAAAAAGATCAAGAATGGTATATAGTCTTTGCCGTAATGGCATTTTTATCTATGAACGTTACTTCGCTTCTGTTTTTAATTATAATGTTTTGTTTTCTCACTTTATAGTTGGACTCTGATTATTGTTTGAGTTTTATAATTTGGTTGTTTCTCAAATTCTACCATCGGGGCAAGAGAAAATGGTTGAGACGCAGAGTATTGTATTTTCTACCATCAACGATGAATTTATGATTACTGGTGATAAAGGTTGGGTGAGAAATTAGTTGAGACTCAAGTTATTGACTGCTGCCATTGATGACAATGGGGATGGAGGTGATAGAAGAGTGTTAATTTCCATTGTTGTTATTATTGATTGGTGACTGTTAGTATGTTGCAGAAGGAGCCTTTCGATGGTGATTGATTGTGATTCAGTGGCGTAATGGATTAAATGGGTCTGTGGGGGCTATGTTGGAATTAGATGACTGAAGTTCAGTCATTACCCTGGATTGGATTGTTACGAAGTATTGGGTTTGGGGTTGGCAGTTCCCATCATATATTCCTGGTGTTTTATGTATTTGTAGTTTTTTAATTCAATTTAATACTAATGATGACCTATTGTGTCAGGTTTTATGAATTAGGTTTGTTACCGGTGGAAGAATATTATTTTTATAGGGATGGTGTAGGATGATAAATTTTCTCCACTATGTGGTATTGGAATCAAAGACGGACAATGGAAGGTTCTGCACTACAAGGACCTTGCTGGGTGATGAAGCTGTGTGGTAAAAATTATAGTCGCCAAAGATTATTTTACTTCGAAAATGATAGCCATGCAGTGGGCTGACTAACATTATATAATCTTATAAGCAGGTATATTGAGATGGTCAAAGCATAAAGCTGAAGGTTGGTGCCATCCTCAGAGTTTTGGTTCTTTTGCTCCACTAAGGAGCTCAATGGTTTGTTGACGCATAAGCAGCATTTCAGGCATAATCATCCATTGTGGAAGAGTATCATGCATCAAATAGGGGTAGGGAGAAGCCATGTACACACGAAATAAAAAATGCGTTACCACGGGGCAGGGCGAAGCCCCGCTCTCACCCAAAAACGCGTCGCCAGGGGCGGGGTGAACTTCCGCGCACACTAAATTAAAAATGCGTCGCCATGGGGCAAAGCCCGGAGTACACCAAATCAAAAATATGGTTATATGGTTTAAAGAAGAAAGAAAATGCCCGGTGCGTAGCACGGGCACAAATCTAGTTTGAAGAAGAAAAAAAGAGTCAATTCGCCTCTGGTTCTGTACTAAATATGAATGACTGTTATATGAAACCCCATTTTTGTCTGTAATAGAGATTTACAGATTCGTTCATCTACTAATGCTAATAGGTGTATCCCTATTGACCCTTAGAGCTCCATTATAGGAGTATATTAGAGATTTATCGATATGACTCTGAGTGTGTATATATATATCTATATTATAAAAAGAAGTGTTGTCTGTCTTGAGTAATAGACGGCCATTGATTTCGTCCATCTGGCGGCTGGGAATATTGTGGGGAGGTTTACATCCGTCCGTTCGCTGGGTATAAGAGATATCTATCCGTCCGTCCGTACCTCACGTTTCCTGATATAAGCATGTTTCTCAAGTTTCCGGATTTAAGCATGTTTCTGTTGGATCACTTTTTCCTAACCGAACAACCACACGACACAATCATGACAACTATAAGTACGTTTCCTTTGATGCCTTCCTGATTATATTAAGAACTCTTTTGATATTATCTCCAATCCAGATTTCTCTAAGCAGCTACACGGATTACATAATATCGATACAACTCTTTTGATATTATCTCGCAGCTACACATATTATATCTGAAATATTTTAATAGTAAAATATTGTAGGCACTGGTTGACACTTGGCTGCATTAGCCTGTACCCGTATTGTCTTCCTAATATTGACGTTGTGACCAATTCCGAGGAAGAAGTTTTCTCAAAAAGTTGGATGTCGCTCATTAGTTTCGAGGAAGTGGACTTATTTGGCTAATTAATTAAAGGAGCACCCAGTTAGTTACAAGATAAACAAATCATCACCTATAAACAAAGGGAACCCCATTAACCAAAGTAATATTTAGTAACAAGGAACACGAGGAAAATCAGTTGATAATCTGTTCCTAATTATAAGCACTTTGGTCGGTCCTAATGACCCATTTTGTTTTTGAGACGTGAGCATCAATATAGGCAATTGCTACCAGTCGCTCAAAAATATTAAAGGGATTGTGGGCCCAAATTGATCCTAATTGGATCTTACCGACAAAACACATGACCTGTTTAACGGGCGACGATTGGGACTGTAGGCGCCGACTAATTTTAATGCGGTACTGCATTTAACTCTAGATGTTGTAATCCCCGACCAATATGCTCTACCATTAGATTCGAACCTAACCACATACTACATGATTTTAATGCATGAACTATATTTGAATCTAGATTTTCTAATCAACAGCCGGGGCATTAACTAAACACAGCCCCGATCACTACATGCTAATTAATATTTTGTGTGAGGATACTAATCGGTCGACCAAACAATAAACAAAAATAGATTCCAACCTAATCACAGAAGATTTTAATGCAGGAACAATATTTAACATTAGATTTTCTAATCCACGGCCGGGGCCGTAGGCCCCTGCTACTATGACCCGACTAACTAAACACGGCCCTAATCATTACATGATGAATAAATTTTTGTGTGAGGATCGTGATCGGCTGGCCAAACAATACAAAAAAATCGAAAAAGTATGGCCGGGGTGATAACTAGTATATATATAAATCAATATTTGTATATCTGTAACGTACGTCTTAATATTTAACTCTGCATTAAAAATCCCATTAGTTGGACTCTCAGTATACTTCTGATGTTAAACGTTCGCTTGTTAAATTTATCCCAGATGCTCACGAACTAATACATAATACCCTGAACTTGTTATAGTGCCCATATATTTACCGACCGAATTCCTTGAGATCTTATGTATATTTATCAATATACATGTTTCGCTTGAATAATTTTGATTCACTACTGTGTTATAGGCTATCGGTACTTGAAGTCTATTATCGAATTACTACTCCCTCCGTTTCAAAAAAATAGGCAAGTTTGGTTTTCACAAAAATTAAGAAAACCAATCATTGTAACCATTTTTTCATATTTTTTCTTAAACTATCCCTTGGTCCCCACTCGTTTGCTATTAGAGAAAAAGGAGAGAGAAGTGATCCCATTTTTGTATTAGAGAGAAAAAGGAAAGAGAGAGAAGCGATCCCTCTATGGGTATAGTAGTAAAATCATAACATTTGACTTTCCACATATGGAAACAAGCCTATTTTTTGGACATATCCAAATAAGGAAACCTGCCTATTTTTTTTTTGAAACGGAGAGAGTATTATACAGTCATTCACTAGAATGAGAATTATTAAACCTACATGCTATTTGTTGAACCATATAGTTTTGTTCTCATACCAAATGAATACAATATTCAAATTATATGATCAACACATGACTTAGAAGAGCCACTTGTATATATCAAATACTACTAGCGGTCAATAGTAGACGTCTCTCAACGTCCAACGTCAACAAGGGGCGCCAATATCATACGCTAGCATCAACTGGTACCATCAATGGACGAAAGCATCTATCAACTAAGGGATGCAAGTGTCAACTAGGGTCAACAAGGTGATGCCGGCGTCAACTGGAGCTGGCACAGGGGGCACGCCCGCGTCAACACCAATGTACCTAATGCTACCACGAACGATATTGCCACTAGCGAAACTTCCATATGGACACATACCCATGCTAACTCTCTGAGCAAGAGCAATGCAGATGTTCGTCACGATCAAACATGACTTCCAAATATCAAGCCACGATATTAATGATGCGAACTCCATTGACGCCAATACCAGCGTCTATATAGGATGCTACCAGTGTCAAATGCTAGGAGATCCTACCAGCATCAACTGACGCCCCATACACGCCAATGTCAACTGCCACAAGAAGTTATGCACTAAAATTCTCTGCATCGGTGTCCACATCAATAGGCCATCATTACTCGCATTGCACACTGGTGCATCAATATCGACATCCTTTTTGACGCACCAAGTACACTGCATCGAAAATTATCCGCATTGAACACCACCAGAGACTATGTTATTACTCATTTTTCTTAAAGTTCAATAAAAAAAGATGCAAAATGTAGGTACCATACATATGTTCTCCGAAGCCTAAGAGGCTAACACTAATGTCAGCGTCAATCCGAAGCTCAAGTCCAAATCTATAATGTTGGAAAAATTCTATGTATACACATATAAATCAAAACAAACACACAGATCTTGCCAAGATTAAGGTCTTGATTAAACATAACAGTTTGAGTTTCAATACATACCCAAAGATAGCTGATTATCCAAACTGCAACTGTATAAGAATCAACTGTTAGATATGAGAATTGATTCTTCCCTTCTCTTTCAAATCTGCCGTATATGGGATACCTTGTAGCAAGCTAGACGAGAAGAGGGACTCACCTCTTTATAATAATCTTCAATCCTTACCCATTACGGAAAATTAGTGATAAAGAACAATCACTAACAAATCGCCAAATAGCTCGGAACAGCTAAGAGTTTCCTCAAACTAGTTTTCTTTATTTCTTATGATATGAATGACCCTTGTGACCAAATCCAGAGTTTTAGTGAAACCCATGTTTAGTGTTGACCACTTAAGGGAGTTTTGTTCGCATAGAAACAGAACTACATCTTACATATAAATACTTTAAAATATATGTAACTTAGTAATAATGCTCCCTTGAAGAACATCAGATCATTGAGAAGGCGCCTCCTCAAGTCTATGAATATGTTACATTTTCACAAAGCCAATAACCCGAAATTGGATCTCCATGTGAGAGACCGGACTCCAACTTGAAGATTCTAACAATGAACTGCAAGGTTTTTCCTCTTACGTAATTTTTTTTTATATGTTTTAGCTTAGTAGTGAGTTTAAATATACTTGTGTCTGTTTTTTTTTTTTTTTTTTACCAACTACATTTAGGAGAGTTTAGCGTCGTTATCCATGTGCTGAAATGATGAGGGTACCAAGTAGACCACGATCTTTTCGATATCAACATATAAGTTTGATACCTTGTGTGATATAATATAGGCAGAGACTGTCAAGAAGATGGCGACAACAAGGTATACACTTGGTATATAATGTAAGTCCAAAACCGAACCTTAAACTATAGGTATCAACCTAAGTGTTTGGATTAACATACTGTGTACTTACTTTTAATTATAACTAAAATGATAATTATAATTGCGGAAAGTAAAAATAAAGATACAACAAGATTTTGTTAACGAGGAAACCGCAAATAGACCCAGAGATCTAGTCCAGTTTTTAAAACTCTCATAATTAAGCCGCTATACAAAGACAACTACCAACTTCTGAGACTAAGTAAACTACCCCTAGTTACTTAGTTTCCTCGGTATCTCCGCACCTACAACCCCAATCTGTCCAATGCGCCCGAATCCTAAGATAGAGTCCACTATCTTAAGCTGCTTCAGCTGCTGTGAAGACTTAAAACACTCAACTCCTTTGGAAAGTATTCCGAAATAGTAAATGTCTAATTTGTTCGGTAACCACTCTTCTAACCTCAAGAAGTAAATTTGTAATTATTTTTGAGTTCAAAAAAGGCTCTTCTATTTAATCTAATGAGCTCCTTTGTTGGGTAAGATCTACCAAGATCTAGATTATCGAGATAACCAGATCTAGGTAAACAAACTATCGGATTCAGATACTAATACCACCAAATAATAGTTTGTCGATCTACTACGACTAGTCAATCAATTATTCTATCAAAGATAAACAAGACCTAGTCGTATCCCAGTTGATCAAGTTTGTGCACGAAGTTAAATCACAAATATGTGAAACCAATCAGAAATATTTTTGTCTTCAAATATTCAATGTATTCTTTTGTACCTGCACAACCAAACTTGATCCCAACTTATGATCGGTCATACACATAATGAAGTCTGTTAACAATGGATGATCACAAGTCACCGTTAAATCTAAAAACATATCTGAACAACCTTTAATCCTTTGATTTGTTTGAGTGACCTTATGTCAGAAGAGAAGGCTCTCAAGAATAATCAAACTAGGTGCACTCAAGGTTTAACAACCGTTAGTCAATCAAATCAATAATCGAAAACAAAAATAATAATGCATATTATAGTTTCCCACCAACGGTAATATCTAGACGCTTTTTGATCCCACGGAAGTCTTCAAACTAGCGAACGTAAGAAATTTTACCTAATTAGGTTACTCTCCTCTCCAAGATAGCATTACAACTAATACTATTAGTCGCATACAACAGTGACTGCAATATGAAGTGCCTTCCTCAAGATAATTTTGTAAGAAGAACAAACTTCACTATTTATAAACCAAGGTAGTTTGGACACCAAGAAATTTCCATAATCAACAATATTCTCAAGATATGCAATAAACACCAATTTTTGATTTTGTGTAATTCTAACTAATATTCAACTTTCATGTTGAAATCCCTCTCGGACTACAACTCAATATTAGCTAGCATACAAGATATTTAACTAATACATCTTCCAGATATATGTTTTACTTGCTGGAAAAATAAAACATATACATTCGAAAATCTCAAAAAAGATTCTCAAATATTTCGGTTTGGGATCTCACCTTGAGTATGAAAGAATATCTTTGAACAACAAAATATTATATTTGTACACATGTTCAAATTACTCACAGTGTCGACACCTTGAAATTTCCTATTTTTCAAACCAAACTTCCAAAGACACACAAACCCTAAAGTGTATGTGAGTTTGGAAATAGGTCTTGCCATGGGGATCGATTCTGCTAGAGATTCACAATAGGTAGGGATCGGTCCTGCTATATATCCCCAAAGCATAGGGATTAGTCATACTATAGATCCCTGTTTATGGGTAAAAACTATTTCTGCTAGTTTTGGTAATTTTTTGTGTGTGGATGAGAAATGAATCTAAATCCTAAACAAATGCACTGCATGGGAGTGCTTTTGATTCGAGAGATCAATCTATACAATTCTGGCTTAAACCAATAAATGGCCGTTCGAGACTTGCTTCGGTCACAAAGTGAAGGAGATGGGGTTGATCTTAGGGAGGGAAGCGAAGAAGGTGTTGAGATTGTGAAGGTTTTGGATGTTTATGACTTGTATCAGAATATCGAACTGGCATGAAATAATGTAAGCAATCAGCTCTGGTATTTTCTGGATATGAATGACAACACTTGGTTTTCTGTGCTTGTCTGTGTTATTTGGAAATAGGCAAAGAACCTATTTATACAAGTCATAGAGCGCAAACCCTCATCTCGTAGGAAGTTGAGTGATGGAGTAGTGGGGTTGTGTGGGTGATTGCACGATCACGTCCTGGCCCACTTCTCCTATCATTGCTAACCGTCCATGCCTCCTGACACGTTCTTGTAATGGCACGTTGCACGCTATAAACCTCCATACCAATACCCCAGTAAGTATCCCCCAGTTTATGACATGTTTGATATCTCAAGTGTGGATCATGGGACCCATAGGAAGTAGCATACGGTGCTAGGTTAAATAACTAAGTTATTTAGGAAATCCATATTCAAGAAATATCGTGTATATTCTATGCATGTAATGCATCGAATATATTCAATATGCATAAAGCATCGAATATATTCAATATGCATAAAGCATCGCCGTTTTAAAGCTTAACGGAGTAAGTCGCAGATTAAGCGTTTTAAAACAGATGCATGTCTAGCCATCTTTGAATGATCGTTTGGAGGCCGCACAGGCAATCCCTCCCTTGTCCGATCACTCAATGTGGTAGAGTGACGTATGGTAATCACCACGACACCTTATTGGCCATTTATCTCCTAGCTTGGGCTGCCCAACCAATCTGGTAGAGTTGGACGGACGATATGATCTATGACGCTCATCTACGACCGTTGATGGAGTTTTAGGGTTTTGAAGAGGTGCGCAAGCATCACTCTTCAGCTTGACCGAAACCAAGCATGAGATACATTTTTGGCGGGACCGACCTGGAATGTGTGTAGACGGCTTGCCGGTGTACATGTTTGTACCTCTTTGTCTCGTGAAGATGCGATCTAGGCCACTTAATTTGATCAGCAAAGGTGAGTGGTCGAGATCGATTTGCGGCAGAAATCCATGGCTGCAAAGGATTTGGAAGCCGTTCAACATGTCACTTTGGGGCGCGCGTTTCGAGGTCATCGAGTCCTAGTCTGCCTTGGTCAGCCAGCTCCGCGCAAAGGTAAGCCCACGGTGATCGTGTTGACATGCTTGAAACCTTTTAAGTCTATATCTATACCCTCCATCCAAGATTGCGAAGATGAATGATCGAACTGCGACACATATGCCATGCCGCAAACCCTAATTATGGTTTTGAAACGTTCACGTACACATAACTTGGGCCAAACAAATTAGCAAGTTGTGCTTCTTCTTTGAGGAGGTCGATTATGTGGGTCCCACTTTGGGATGGCAGTGAGCATGCTGTTACATGTTACATGGTCATAGGCTTGATCTAAGCCATCCAAACATGCCGGTGAAGTTGGATGGTTGCAATCAATTTAAGACACTTAGTGGAATTTTCTGCGACTCGTTGAGCATCACGCTGACCATATTTCGAGCGAGCGTATGGTGCTCCACAACTAGGATTTGAGAGAGTTGGTCAGGTAAGAAGATAGTGGGCCCGTCAGAGTATATAACAACACTTGACCGATTGGACATGGGATAATCCACGCCGTATAATCATGTTGGCGAAGTTGGACGGTCGTGGCTGGTTTTGAGACTGCCGTTGGGGGTCTTGCTCGTACGAGCTTTCTCTAAGATGCTTCATACCAGTTCGACCATCCTTTTACAGGATGGCATTTGGTGGATGTTTTCGAGACATGACATGCATTCGACCGGACAGGGAAAAAACGGGCACGTTGGTGTTCGTTGTGGTGATTGCCTGCTCCTGCTAGGGTTCGTCTAGGATGGTTAAATCATGCGTCCAACTTGAGTAGCCGTGATAATTTCTAAGACAGACACGGAAAGTCCAGATTTTCCTTAAGGAATTAAATATGCTCGATCGGGCTAGTATAAGCACGCCGATACGAGATTCTCTTTGTTAGAAAATGGTATAGTTTGTACGGGTATTTCGTGCATACCTCACTATTGACACTTGGATATTCATGTTACTCTGCTGAGAGTAATAATCAGTCATCATGCCGCACCAATAATGAGAGTTCTGCTGAGAACAACACAGGAAATACAAGGAAATTCATGCTATAAATTCACAGAATATTGGGATTGTTGCTACATGTTCCATTTTAGGTGAATTAATAAAGCGAAGAAGTATTCATCACTTATCAAATAGACTTATCCTCTGCAGGATGTCAGCATATAAAATATGGCTTTTACAATTTTAGCCCTGAACTAAAATCCACCATCAACACTAAATCCCCTGCCTAGCACATAAGGGTTACATTATTGTGGGGTAGGAATGAGATGGTGACATATACGACGTAAGAATACAAGATAAAGGAAGTTTACCTAGAAGGACTATGGCCGGTCACGTTAGCAATCATACGCGCGAGTATTCCAGGCGTGATCATAGGCCTAGGTGGGGACCGGTGACATTCCTTGGGCCTTTGAGATAGGAAAGGAATCTTCCTTCTACTGGGATTCCTCCAGCGTGGGTGTTTGTACACTGCTGGTCAAATCACTCATATCCAACGGCTTCTCCGACCTTGATTAGGGTTCAAAAAAAAGCACGACTTGGTCGGTGTTGAATCCTCATATATCGGGTAGACTTCGTCGTAGCCGCTTTAGCCTTCCTTTAGGGTTTCCTCAACATATATGTATATGTGGGGATTTTAAACCACTTTTTACAATCTTGAGATAGGATTTTCTTGAAGAAAATCCATTTCTTCATCATGTTAAACAACAATGGATCGTCTTCTTCATACCATCCGGGGTCTTCTGATAAACTTGCACGACCTGCATCTGAGCCTCATGATGAATCCCCCGCTCGTGATTTCCGAGTTAAGAATATCATACCGGTTCTTCCCTCTTATCCTTTTCTTTTCAGAACAGTTGTTTGTTCTTCATGATCAGGAAAATAATCCCCCCCCCCCTTTTTTTTGCAGAGATACCCAACTGGAACATGCGTGACGGTTATCGACAACGACGACTTAACTAGTCCTCTTCCTTCAAACTCAAACACACCTACCCCCGCGGACCTTGAAGATGCTGATATGGGTATCTCATCTTATGAATACCCCAATGCGGGTCTTTTATTCGATATCCACATGAAATGCCTATCTTCCATCTACATAGATGTCGGTGGATTCTTAGTGCGGGAGGAGTTTGTGCCTTTGTACACAAAGGTATGGAGAAAGTATGGCCACATCGCAACCAGGAATGTAGTTCAGTACTGTTCATCTTCTTTGGTCACCACGGTAAACTTCCTTCTTCCCATGATTACTGAGATGGAGAAAATCTCTATCCGAAATGTTACTGAATCAAGCCTTAAAAAGTGGGAGAACATGGTATTTACCTGCGAATCCATGGAGTTCAACGTGGGCTGGTTGCGGAAGCGCCTTGATATCATCAAGGTTGATCGAGATGGTATCCTCGTGAATGTAGTTCCCGCTGCGAAAGCTATCTTGGAGGAGGAGAAGGCCCTGGATGCGGAATCAAATAAGGTAGAGCAGGTAGTTCAAAACTTGAAGAATAGGATGGAGAGATACCAAACTAGGCTGAAGATGATACTCTCAAGGAACTACAATCTACTGGATGGCCTTTTCTAAACCATGCTTCCTTATTGTCAATTTTCCTTTTGAACATTCTTGAAAAATGAATTGCATATTCTTAAGATATGAATTGCATTGATTTTTGGTAGATGAATGAAGTTTTTTTTTTTTTTTTATTAACGTTTTTTTTTTCTAAATAAATTAATAATTCAAATATGTAATGAAAATGCATGTATTGTCATGTCATGGGACAGTAGCGAGACAATGATCAAGCATGGTATGCCTTGAGCCATTTTCCATGAATGACTGCTTCTAACTTGCCTCCACCCACCTTAATGATTTTGTAGTAGCCGGTACTGTAAGCTTTGGTAATCACGTAGGGACCTTTCCATTTCGGAGAGAATTTTGGTGTAGACATGTCTTGTTGAATGTGCTTGGCTGTCTTCAAGACTAAATCTCCCACTTTGAAAGCACGTGACTTCACAGTCTTGTCATACGCCCTGAAGATCCTATTTTTATACACCTGAGCATGTTCCTCTGCCTTGCTTCTTCTGGAATCCAGAGTGTCTAACTCGGCGATTCTTGAGTTAGATGTTTCAACCTCATTCCAGTGGACCCCGCTTGCTGCTACAATCCTGGCTGACGGAATCATGATTTCTGCTGGGAGGATCGCGTCCTCACCGTAAACAAGTGAATATGGAGAAACCTCAATGGAACTTCTAGGTGCTGTCTGATATTCCCATAGCGCCATCGGTAGATGTTCGTGACATGTCCTGGGATGATCATACACCGTTCGACTGAAAATCCGAATTAAGGTCTTATTGGTGCTTTCAGCTTGCTCGTTCCCCTGTGGGTAGTAGATGGTGGAGAATACCTGCTTAATTCCATATTCTTCGTGTAACTCTCGTACATGTTTGTTGGCGAAATGAGTGTCATTATCAGTGATTATGTGTTTGGGTGCACCAAACCGACAAATAATGTGTTCCTTGATGAACGCCGCGATTGTTTCTCTAGTATTTTCCCGTAAAGGAATGGCTTCAACCCACTTGCTAAAATACTATGTTGCGGTTATGATATACTCGTGTTGTTTTGACGATGGCGGGTTGATATTCCCAATGATGTCAAGTCCCCAGCAGTAAAATGGCCACGGAATACTCACCGAGTGTAAAGGGGCGGAAGGTGCATGAATAAGATTTACGTGAATTTGACATTCGTGGCAGCTTTGAACAAATATAGCTGCATCATCCTCCATGGTTGGCCAGTAGTATTTCTCGTGTATCTGGAGAAACAGTTTCCTCTTCCCTTGATGTTCCCCTTCATGCATCTCTTTCAACATAATTGGTATCTCTACCTCAGCCAGGCACCGTAACAGATCCCCTCCAAAACGTTTACGATACAGGACCCCTTCGTGAAATACGAATCGCTTCTCCTTTTGTTTCATCTTAGCAGCATCCTTTTGATTAGCAGGAGTTACTCCGTCCGGAAATACAAGGCAATTCATGCATTAATTAATAATGCTATAAATTCACAGAATATTGGGATTGTTGCTACATGCTCCATTCTAGGTGAATTAATAAAGCGAATAAGTATTCATCACTTATCAAATAGCCTTATCCTCTGCAGGATATTAGCGTATAAAATTTGGCTTTTACAATTTTAGCCCTGAACTAAAATCCACCATCAACAATCCCCAATAGGAATCGGACCACCAATCTAATTGATTTCTTTGAACTGCGAAGCAAGTTATTAAGTCTACTTCCTTAAACTCATGTAATCAAACACAGTTTTTTAGGCATGAAATCAATACTAAGTTCATTACATTATCTAATAACAAGGTACAAAGATCATGTCTATGTCGTAATTACAAGTTCACAAGATAAGTGTTATACTTCATAATTCCATATACCATAGTTATAAAACAACTTGTATATTCTTCCTTGACACTTTGATCATAATAATATAAAATCTTGTATTACTAACCTCAAGTAGAAGGATGATGTCTTCGTTGATGTTGTTAGAGCATTGCTCGGTCAAACTCGCATGCGTTGCTATCTCAAGCATGTTTGTCAATGTTAGTGATCAAAACAATAAAGTCTCGATTTCTAGTCTACTATAGCTAAGGTCTCGGACTAGGATAGAAAGTGTAGTTGAGCTCAAGATGTAATGACCTATCCCTCCACCGATACTGTCCCAACTTAGCCACTACGGTCATCCGGCAGTGTAGGGTTTTCAACGAGCATCATTGTGGTAATCCAGCAGAAACTTCCCGGATGGTTACCCATCCCTGGATTACTCCCGCCCGAGCACGCTTAACTGCACAGTTTTCTGCCAACTCTGGAGTCAAATTATGCTGAAAATGCCTCGGTATAATGTAGACGTTCCTTGTCTCATATGAGGCAGTATCTGGCATAAACCCCCAGCATACTCCCCCACCCGAGCACAAGCGAACGACCCCTAGTTGTATCCCAACTAACACCGATATTGTTCCCACTTACCCACTGCGGTTATCCATCAGTGTGGGATTTTAAACGACACTATTGCGGTCATCCAGCAGCAGCTTCCCGAGAGGTCACCCATTATGTGACTACTCTCGGCCGAGCACGCTTAAATGAGAAGTTTTTTCCCACAACTCAGTCAAGTGTACCCATCATGCCTCGGTGTTAGGAGAGGACAAACCATTACCTATATTTCATTCCATCGGCGAACCACTGCCGAAATCGGGGTATTACACAAGAACTCCATGGAGATCATCATACAAGACGAAGGACTACTCAAGGAACCAGTGGATCTTCATCGACTAAAAGTTATGTGGAGACTTGAACTTATCTATCACTCAAAAGTCTATCTATTCTATCTCCTATCTTGATACAAAAGTCGTATTACTATATAGACTAAGAATATACACATATGTCATTTTGAGATGAGTATATCTCGCTTAACTATTTCTCGAAATATGTGTTGGTTAAGCTTTCGCTTTATCCAAGTTCATCTTTACCTAGTGACGAAAGTCATGTTATGTTTCAATCATTTTGGAAATTGCTCTGACGAAAAATAGTTTGTGAATAACAACTATATAACGCCCTCTGAGAATGTTTCAATGATTGAAATGAGAGTTTAGACAATATAACCATTGGGTGATATAAAAATTGTTGTGGTAACACATATATGTATAAGTCCTTATTGCTTGAACCAAAGTTTGCGAAATTTGTTGATCAAGTGAAACCGGAACGTGAGCCATCAACTCAGTCCGCGAACTGGCATAGTTCTCGAACCGAGAATTTCTTCTGGAGTTGTAGCTTAGTTTCAGTCCGCGAAATGACGGAAGTTCTAGACCCGAGAATTTCTGCTGGAGTTTGTACACTCCAACCGGTTGACTTGAGTCCGTGAACCCAGTCTGCGAACTTGAGTAGGTTATGTCTAAAAACGATGTTTGTGAACTTATCTTAATAAACTAAGAAATGCTATTGCAAACCATGGCTTTATAGATCATGAATCGATTCAAGTGAATCACATCGTTTTCGCTTCAATTGTGTCTTGTGTAGTACATGGGATCTCATAGCAATTGAACAACTCTCTAACTAGTTCATTTGAGTCATTTGGACTAGTTATGGTGAAGAAGAATATGGTTGATATGAAAGTTATCATTTGGCTAACCATTTGGTTAACTAGTGTTGAACCAACTAATGTACAAGTTTGGGTACGGTTATGCAAGCCAAAAATCGTCAAATACATGTGTGTATAACAAGCTATGTTTTCGATCTAACGGTTGATAAATATTAGCTTGTATCTAATCAGGTTTTTAACGGTGAATATTGAATGCTTTGTTACTAAGCTAACATTGATTGCAAACCCTGATTTGAAATACTATATAAGGGAGAACTCTAGCAACTGGGAAACCTAATCCCCACACATTCTGTGTGATACTAGTTTGCTAAGCTAGATTCAATTCAACTTTAACCTTTGGTTTTCTTCTTCTAAAACTAGGTTAACGACTTAAAGACTTCATCGGGATTGTGAAGCTAGACCGATACTACTTTTATCATAGTTGTGTGATCTGATCTTTTTGTTTCTGTCGTACGAGTATAATTTTAATAATTGGCTTGAGATTTCTATCTCCGATAGGCAAGATATAAAAGTAATCACAAACATATTCGTCTTATCGTTTGTGATTCCACAATATCTTTTCTCGTTGCGTCGATTAATACTATTATGAGGTGATTGATAAAACTGAGTTGTTATTCGGGAATATAAGTCTGGTTTTATTGATTTGTTCCTGTTCGCCTTGATTTATCAAAAGACGAAACAAAACTCATAGGTTTATTCTTGGGAGACGAATTTATCTATCTTGTAAACTTTTCTGTGTAAGAGAGATTTGTTTATTAAAGTCTTCGACTTTGGGTCGTAGCAACTCTTGGTTGTGGGTGAGATCATCTAAGGGAATCAAGTGTGCAGCATCCTGCTGGGATCAGAGGCATAGGATCATAATTGTACCTTGGATCAGTGTGAGATTGGTTGGGGTTCAACTACAGTCCAGTCCGAAGTTAATTTGGAGTAGGCTAGTGTCTGTAGCGGCTTAATAAAGTGTATGTTTAATCTGTACTAGGTCACGGGGTTTTTCTGCATTTGCGGTTTCCTCGTTAGCAAAATTCTGGCGTATGTGTTATTTCTTTTCCGCATTATATTTTTATATAATTGAAATAATACAGGTTGTGCGTTGTTCAATCAATTAGAATATCCGACCTTATTGGTTTTTGATTTAAATTAATTGACACTTGGATATTGGTCTTTGGTACCATCCAAGTTATCTCTCTTTGATTAAGACTCGCAGATTGTATTTGCTTGAGTAAATCAAATCGAGATAATAACTCCTTGAGATATTTTCTATTTGATTGAGTCTAGTTGATTCTCTAGAAAGTAACTCGGAGTTGTTCATATAGATTGCTAATCGAAATATTGGGAGTGGTTGTTAGACCCCCGCTTTTTCAATTGGTATCATCGCCGGAAAACACTTTAAACCTGATAAGTTTGTGTTTGTTCGTTCCTTAAAAATTGTCCTATGGGAAATTTCTTTGGAAAATTTGCTTTGGGCATCTATAATGCACGCCACAATTTCTTAAAGATAAAACATGATCTTTTATGGTCAAAACTTTTGGTATCTCATGATAATCCTATTTCATCTGAGAAGGAAGTTTTAAATGATATGAGTCAATCTAAAGAAAAAAATAAAAAGGAGGAGAAATTGAGGAAACGTTCATGACGCTCAAGGATATGGAACCTCACTAGATTAAGTACTGGTCTCTATGAGGAATACTATCATAATGGATCAACTGATAAAGATCTATTCAGAGCATTCGAAGACGTTTTTACATCCTTAGAAAAACTTAATTCTGTTAAGTCTAAGAATCACTCCGAAAAGGGTTATGTGTATATTAAATCAGTAAATAATATTGTACAACCTGGAAAACGGAAGAATCCTCCTTCTAGGCATATCAAACAAAGAATAAGAAGCTCAGATTTCCCTGATTATCATCATTATGGTGATTACATTACAGGTATTGTTCATACTGGTCAACCGGAAATGTTGCATGAGAATCTCTCTGCACATTGTGCCTCTTGGTAACAAGACTGGCACTACCCAATATGTATATATATATATCTTGAAATGGGGCAAAAAATGGTTGAATCATGTACATGTTGTCTTGAATTTTCAAATAAATCTTTCTAGTGCATCCACTTTGTAACGGAATGCATAATCCTTGATGTGCAAACATCTAACAAAACCCCTTGTTCTTTGAGGGTTGAAGTTCGCAAACGGGTCCAAGCCCATTTTTGGTCTTATTAAGAGGAAGTTCGCATACTCTCTTCCTTCTCTCACCCGTACGCGTACGTGAACATCTAGGGTTTTGTGGGTAACCTCCATTGAAGACTCCTTGGAGAAACTAAGAGAAAGGTTGTTCAAGGTTCACTCCAAGTAAGTAAATCCATCTTGTTTATTTAACTTTCTTAGAACTCATGATGAATTTTAAGGGCTCAAAAAGGAATTCCCAAAATCCAAATACCTCTAGTATGGATCTTCCTTGTGACCAAAATTCTCTTAGGATTAGGTTTGTGGATGATTCGTGTGCTAGAATGTTTGATATTATTTCATCTAAAGGTTTTATTTTAGAAAATAAATTGGATATTTCTAGTGGACATGATGAGGATTTAGGTTGCTTTAAAAAATTCAATCTTGGAAATATCTTTGATGGTCCTGGTCAAGGTTTTGATTCTCTTACAAGAATATTCTATGCCAACATTCATGATGTTGATCTTAATACGATGGAATTCAAATCCTTGGTATATAGAAAAAGGTTTCTTGTTGATAGAGAGTTAATTTCGAAGATTACCAACATTCCGTTGGTAAACGAGCGTCTCCCTAAACCGAGTGATGAACGTCCATCATGTGATGATATATCTATTAGGCTCTGTGGCAAGAAGGTAGATTGTAATCAAGGGAAGTTACCTACTAATGAACTTAGTATTTCACTGATGGCATTTGTAAAACTTGATATTCCCAATCTTTGTCCCTCCACAATTGAGAATTCTTGGTGGAGTCATGAATTTGCATAATTAGTCTATTTCCTTGAATCAGGTGTTCAAAGTCTTAATATTTGTGGATTCATTACTTATCAAATGGTTTCAATGACTTCTCCCATAAAGATGTTAGGCTATCCTTGTTTGATTAGTCAAATCTGTCGTGTTTGTGGTGTTGATTCAATCGGAAACTCTCTTGGGGTACCCAAACCGGTTCGTCCATGTACCTTCATGCGCATAAGGTAGAATGTATGCAAAATACAAAGAGATGATTCACTTAATGAGTGTGATCCTACCACCTTGAGTTTACTTAAAAAAAATCACAAGGGAGTGTGTAAGGTCAATTCAAGGGTAAAGTGCGTTCAATAACAATTGTCGGTGGTTGCAACTAAGTTTCCGAGCTCAAGGAAGAGTTTAACACAATTCAAGCATCTTGGAGTATCTCCGATGAAGATGACGAGTAATGTGTTTACCTAGTAAATCTTCTATTTATCTTGTTTTGTTTAGAAGAATAACTAGTGTTTGGAATAGCCATTATTGTGATTACACATAGCTATGTCCAAAGTTTTCATCTTCTTGTTTTTAGATTTATTGTGTTAAATTCTAAACTTGTTTGGAAGATGATGGTTGCAGTATTAATTTTTTGATTTTATATATTGCAATATTTTGATGGGATATCTGTGTTTACGTCCGTGAACTTAATTGTCCCATATTTTGTCAAAAGTAAAGTCGTTCGTGAATTGGTATGCAAATATTGATAAAAGAATGAATATACTTTTGGCAAAACACAAAAGTTAAGCCTATATTGTCAAATATTGATGTAAGATATGTTAAAATATTTTGTGATTCAAGGATTATGTCTATTGTGTGTCATTGTGCAAATGGTGATGGAAACATAGAATGAATCCTTGATTATTCCACGGTATAGGTCGATTCTCCGATCCACAATTTTTTGTGTAAATACTGTGTTGTTTCATGAAGTGTCTTACGTTGAGCACTAAAACAACAAAAGTTGATTGCTTTTGTGATTAGATTAGTTTTTGTTCCATAAGGTACTTTATGTTGAACATATTGAACTAAATTAATCATCTTGAGTAGTTATTTAGTTATGACTCCGTAAGTTTTTCTCATGTTGAGCATGATTGACTGGATTGGTTATTTTTATGATTAACTTAGTCATCGCTCCATAGATTTTCTTATGTGAGTATAAACAATTGAATTGATTACCTTTGTGATTAGTTTAATTATGTATTCCGGTTAGATTAATTATGAGTTCTCTTGTGAATAATCTAATCAAGTTATTAAGTCTCCATAAGTTTACTTGTGTTGAGCATATTTAGTCAAATTAATCTTGATTCGCTTTGGTTAATATGATTGAATATTTCTTGTTGGATTCCAAATTCATACTTGTATGTAATTTGTTGAGTCTAAACAAATCCTTCTTTTCTCTTGAAATTACTGTCGCTCTTGTTGTTCCCTTGGGAATGACATTTTATGGGGGAGAGTTCTTTTGAACTTGTGCTTAATTGCCAAATCTTTGTGGGGAGTGTGGCTGTGGAATATTAGAGGGGTTATCTTGTATCTTAATAAACTCCTTGATGAATGCATTTAGCCTCGGATTTATGATTTCATCTAAACAAGATGATATACATTTACCTTTGGTCATGAAATGTCTCTTACGGAAATTTCATTAGGATCCCGTTCTTGTACCTTTGCCAATTTTATTGACAAGAAGGGGGGGAATTAATATGTAGTTCATACTACAAATACATATGGTTTTCGGATCATTATGTAAGGGGGAGTGGTTTCCATGTGAGATGGAGTATTGACTAAGGGGGAGTGAAGTATCACCATAGCATTGTTGTTAAAGTTGTGATGCAATTAAACTTTGACGATGTGTAATAATACTATGACATTGTATAGCAATGATTGAGAACTCTTGTTTTCTCATTGTTATAGCTATGGATTTTCAGCAACGATGATACTAAACTTACAACCTTTGGGATCATTGGACTACTTGGAAGTGACAAAGATTTCGAGTATTGTTGATGATTAGACATGTGGAATAGGAGCTACAAAGTTTATTTATATATTTTTTGTATTCCATATGTATTAATAATTTTGCCACTAAAATTGACAAAGGGGGAGACTGTTAGAGCATTGCTCGGTCAAACTCGCATGCGTTGCTATCTCAAGCGTGTTTGTCAATGTTAGTGATCAAAACTATAAAATCTTGATTTCTAGTCTACTATAGCTAAGGTCTCGGACTAGGATAAAAAGTGTAGTTGAGCTCAAGAACTCCATTGTGATCATCATACAAGACGAAGGACTACTCAAGGAACCAGTGGATCTTCATCAAATAAAGGTTATGTGGAGACTTGAACTTATCTATCACTCAAAAGTCTATCTATTATATCTCCTATCTTGAGACAAAAGTCGTATTACTATATAGACTAAGAATATACACATATGTCATTTCGATATGAATATATCTCGCTTATCTATTTCTCGAAATGTGTGTTGGTTAAGCTTTTGCTTTATCCAAGTTCATCTTTACCTAGTGACGAAAGTCATGTTATGTTTCAATCATTTTGGAAATCGCTCTGAAGAAAAATAATTTGTGAATAACAACTATATAACGCCCTCTGAGAATGTTTCAATGATTGAAATGAGAGTTTAGACGATATAACCATTGGAGGATATAAACATTGTTGTGGTAACACATATATGTATAAGTCCTTATTTCTTGAACCGAAGTTTGCGAACTTTGTTGATCAAGTGAAACTGGAACGTGAGCCGTCAACTCAGTCAGCGAACTGGCGTAGTTCTCGAACCCAAGAATTTTTGCTAGAATTGTAGCTCAGTTTCAGTCTGCGAACTGACGGAAGTTCTCGACCCGAGAATTTCTGCTAGAGTTTGTACACTCCAACCGGTTGACTTGAGTCCGCAAACCTTGTCCGCAAACTTGAGTAGGTTATGTCTAAAAACGATGTTTGTGAAATTATCTTAATAAACTAAGGAATGATATTGCAAACCGTGGCTTTATAGTTCATGAATCGATTCGAGTGAATCACATCGTTTTTGCTTCAATTGTGTCTTGTGCAGTACATGGGATCTCATAGCAATTGAACAACTCTCTAACTAGTTCATTTGAGTCATTTGGACTAGTTATGGTGAACAAGAATATGGTTGATATGATAGTTATCATTTGGCTAACTATTTGGTTAACTAGTGTTGAATCAACTAATGTACAAGTTTGGGTACGGTTACACAAACCCAAAACCGTCTAGTACATATGTGTATAACAAGCTATGTTTTCGATCTAACAGTTGATAAATAGTAGTTTGTATCTAATCAGGTTTTCATCTAACGGTGAATATTGAATGCTTTGTTACCAAGATAACATTGATTGCAAACCCTGATTTGAAAGACTATATAAGGGAGAACTCTAGCAACTGGGAAACCTAATACCCACACATTCTGTGTGATACTAGTTTGCTAAGATAGAGTCGATTCTCCTTTAACCTTTGGTTTTCTTCATCTAAAACCAGGTTAACGACTTAAATACTTCATTGGGATTGTGAAGCCAGACCGATACTACTTTTATCGTAGGTGTGTGATCTGATGTTGTTGTTTCTATCGTACGAGTACAATTATAATAATTGGCTTGAGATTTATATCTCCGATAGGAAAGATATAAAAGTAATCACAAACATCTTCGTCTCATCGTTTGTGATTCCACAATATCTTTTTTCGCTGCGTCGAGTAAGACTATTGTGAGGTGATTGATAAAACTGAGATGTTCTTCGGGAATATAAGTATGGTTTTATTAATTGGTTCTTGTTCACCTTGATTTATCAAAAGATGGAACAAAACTCATAGGATTATTCGTGGGAGACGAATTTATCTATCTTGTAGACTTTTATGTGAGAGACAGATTTGTTTATTAATGTCTTCTACTTTGGGTTGTAACAACTCTTGGTTGTGGGTGAGATCAGCTAAGGGAATCAAGTGCGCAATATCCTGCTAGGATCAGAGGCATAGGAGCATAATTGTACCTTAGATCAGTGTGAGATTGATTGGGGTTCAACTACACTCCAGACCGAAGTTCATTTGGAGTAGGCTAGTGTCTGTAGAGGCTTAATACAGTGTATGTATAATCTGGACTAGGTCCCGAGGTTTTTCTGCATTTGCGGTTTCCTCGTTAACAAAATTCTGGTGTCTGTGTTATTTTTTTTCTGCATTATATTTTTATATAATTGAAATAATACAGGTTTTGCGTTGATCAATCAATTGTAATATCCTACCTTATTGGTTGTTGATTTAAATTGATTGACACTTGGATATTGGTCAATGGTACCATCCAAGTTATCTCTCTTTGATTAAGACTCGCAGATTGTATTTGCTTGAGTAAATCAAATCGAGAGATTGAGATAATAACTCCTTGAAATATTTTCTATTTGATTGAGTCTAGTTGATTATCTAGAAAGTAACTCGGAGTTGTCCATACAGATCGCTAATCGAAATATTGGGTGTGGTTTTAGCTCCCCGCTTTTTCAATAAGCACTCAACATAACATGCATAGGAGAACACAAACTAAGGTCCTACTTTACGAGGTCAAGAGACTTACAGAAAAGAAATGGCTGAGTAGTGACAATACTAGGTTTTAGGAGTTGGGACTTGCAATAGATTAAACTTCCCGCTAATTGATTCAGGGAGACTAAAATTTGGAAAACATTATTATATCCCTAAAATAAGTACATCTAGAAAGATCAGTTGTTAAGAGATATACGGGTTTTGCTAAAAATATAGATTTTGACAGTTTTAACTGTAAATGTTTCACTTTTTTTATTTTCTATATAGCTACCACAAGGGGCTGGTGGGTGTCTAATATAATGCCACCAGGTCTAATATGCGACAAAAAATATTAGGTAAATGAAAAGTTTTTGTCGTGTATCAGAGAACTAAAAAGATATAAACAAGAATACTAAATAGGTTAGGAAGAATATGTGAGGGAAATAAATGATAAATGCATCCTACTATAAAACAAGATTAACATAAAATGGGAAAGCCAAAGAATACTCAAAGAATACATTTTCCACAGAACAATCTATGGAATTAATATAGAGAGGGTAGTAAAATGTCTTGCAAGCATTCTAAGGTGCCTGTAATGTTATTATATCTTATACATAGGTAATTTGCTGCCGAGAAGGGAAATTACACAGTATCCAGCATCACATTTGTCCTTAGTCTTTTACTGAAGTCTTTTTACATCCAAAGTAGGGAAAGGTTTTAGCCTATTGTAATATGGATCCTAAGGTGAAGGAACAACTATATCATACAAAGTGTAGTTGAGCTCAAGAACTCCATGGAAATCATCATACAAGACGAAGGACTACTCAAGGAACCAGTGGATCTTCATCGACTAAAAGGTATGTGGATACTTGAACTTATCTATCACTCAAAAGTATATCTACTGTAGCTCCCCCTAAGCTAGCAGCTGACTAATCCAACAAATTAACTAAATAAAGAGGCACTAAAATCTAAAACATGCACTTAAGCATTAAATTAAGAAATGCGATACAGAACTTAACCCAAAGCTAACCCCGCTCAAAAATGTATATACAAGATCTTCTCTTAAATAATATATATATAATAGACATTTGGTTTTTAAATAAAATATACAACATAATAAATATAACAGAAGTTAATCAACTAGCGAAGTCAACTCTTGAAGCTTTAGCTGCGCAACCCTGATCTGTCTGTAAACGAAGTGGGAATAATTAACATTTAACTTCTAAGTAATCATAGGCAAGAGTTGGAAAACAATAAATGTTTTTCCGAGAAATTAAACAGTGACTAAGTCACTGAAAATAATCATACATGTATACGGAACAAACTCCTTCGTCAAACAATGTATTAATATGGTTGTAAATTCCTAACCGGCAATTCACACCTATTTAGCTATGGATGCCACCAAGAGCATGGTGGCCAACTCTAAACAATAAAAGTTGAATTCATGTAGATATAAATGTGAAGGAGCGTATCATATATACCACAAGTGAAAATTCTCATTTCCCATAACAATTCATATTGACAACAAAACAATACAAGTCCTTTCCACATCGTGGAAAGATTCACAGAAATAACAGGATTATCATAATGCATTTTAAACAAAGCATGAAATGCACGGACAGACAATGCATGAGTTTGTTAAGCATAAAATTTTATAAAAGCAACAATAATGAATACAAAGAGTCAAATGCATTCCCACACCTTTTGATGACAGGCCACGCCTACCTCGCGATACACGATCCACTGATTCGTCCTTTGAATCGATCGTTGTTAATAGTTAACTGTTAATCACACAAGTATTCTAAGAGTTTAGACCAAAGGCTCACATAAGGCTCATAACATAATTTCATATGATTCTCTAGTTATAAGTTTAGTGGACTATCTAATGGTTCTAAGCCCATTATGTTTCTACACCTTTCTATTCTCTTACTTTAGCATAACTAGTCTTAAGCCCAAGTCAACTAGACCATCCCATTAGCCTAAGGCCCAGTCCATTTGAGTCACTAACAGTCTTTAACGGTCAAAGGGTCAAGTAACAGTCAAGGTCAGTCAAATAGTCAATAGTCAGGGTCAATGGTCAACGATTCAACTCAAGTCAAGATACGGGAAAACTCAGTGAGTTAACTCAGTCTACAAGACTGATTCAGGTGAGTCAGGTTCAGAGACTCAGTCGGATTAACTGAGTCAAATCGGTCAAGGCCAGCTCACTAGAGTCAACTCAGTCAGACAAACTGAGTCAGACGAGTCAAACAACTGACTGGGATGACAAACAGGCTTAGTTCTAGATCAGACAAACATCAACTCTAATCCTATATTCTCAACTTCTTATTTAACAATTCAACTTCAATTCAAATACAAAATAACAATGAATTTCATTTACAAATAACAACTTTGATTACCTGCAATTGCAACTTTAATCAACAACTTTCTACATCCATACTTCTACCCTCACAACAACTCATTAGAACTCCCATTCCATAATACATCTATCTTGAGATTACAGCTCCAATATAATTCACCACTATTGAATCAACTCAACAACAGTTCTCAGCTGCAATCACCACCATCTCTAACACTTACTGAAATAAACATCTCATTACTTTTCTGACTCTTCCCAATTCACACACATACAACATCTTCACCTTATTCTTGCAATTCCATTTAAGCCTCAGCTAAAGTAACTCGGCAGAATGAACTCAACATAACTATTTTTCAGTACCACCACACTCCATTTGAGAGTCACATTCAAACTCCAGTTATCTTTCAACACTACCGATATTAGCTTTAGGTTCATCTGCTTATCTACAACTCGTACACTAGAAACACCGGTCACCATTCTGTAACACAATCAATTCTTACAGCAACATAGTTAATTCTATCATTACCAGATGCAAGTCAACTTCAATTACAACCTATCTCATGATCTCATTTTCATTAACACTCATCTACCAACCACTTCCAGAATTGAATTCCATATTATTATCCTTCATTGATCCAGCACATACCAATTCCCTGACATTCATCACAAAACTAATCAACCCAATAGTTCTATTCCATTAAATCCAAACCTTAGCTTCAATTACAATACACAATCAGAGACAAGAAGAACAACTTTATAAAATTAAATAAAAAGATCAATTACCTCAGATATATTTTGCTCAAGCACCAACCAGTTCTTATTCCATCCCTGCACCTTACAGAACCACCACATTCTAAGCATTCATCTTGGGAAGAACTCAAAATTTTGTATAGCTTCTTATCCTCCGTCTCAATCAGATTCAGTCCCTTGATTCAATCACTTCTATGAACCCGCGTACTAATTTGGGGAAGAACTTGAAACCCTAATTTCAGTTCACCACCATACAGCCCCAAAACATCGAATTAACCCAATCCATCCAACTACACTTCAATTAAGAAAAAACCCATCTCTAATCTTCCTTCCAGACCTTCAATTCCATCTTCTAATTTATCTTTAATCGAATCTTAACCCATATCCAGAAACCCTAATTCTGATTAAAACAATATCAAACAATCCAACCACTTCAATCAAACATTAACCCTTGCTTCTTCATCTACTCACAACTCTATTCTCCATATCTCAATCTAAAACTCATTATCATCTTCATCTTCATCGATTAACAGAGAGACCCTAAATTCAGTTCATCTCAAAGATTCTAATTCGAATCAACAACAATTGCCATCACCATCCCCATCAAATACTAAACTATCTTTTACACCATCTGCTAAACGTAGAACTTCCATTTAATTCTCTCAAAACGCTCGCAGGGAAGAAGAACAGAAGAAGGGGGAAAGAGAAGAAGAAGTAAGAATGAAGAAGAAATAGAAAGAAAAAAAAAAGATTTATCTTCTCGATCGGTTGGGGATAAGACCAAGGATAACATTATTTCACCCACTTGCTTCGCTAAGGGGAGCCCAGGTCGGTCTAATTGTGAAAAGACTATTTTGTCCTTCAAATCAATCTGACGATTACTTCTTCGTCTGGTATCCGAATGACACATTCAAGCAGTCTAATCTGCATAACTTTTCGAGACCTATTCAGTGATACTAGTTTTGTATCTAAATCGTTGTTAGATTAATTTCTATTAATTAATATTCGTGTTAAACTAATCGAGTTATTATCGGCTAAGACGTCTCTTGACTGGTCTAACAACGTTGACGAGCTTGAGAGTCCTTACATTCTCCCCACCTTATATCATTTTCGTCCTCGAAAATCAAACCATCCTTCTGGTCTTCATATACTCCCCACCTTATAGAATAATTCCATCTCTTGTCTAAGCGCAAACAACAACAAAAACAAAGCACAAACTTATATGGCTTTCTACAACTAAAATTTGAGGCTCTAGGTTCAAAAGATTATTTTCTATTTTAAGAAGTTTACTGGTTCTATTTACGAGAGAAAATATTCTATAAGCTTCTAAATAAAATTCTGGATCTATAAGTTCACTATCAGAAGCAAGTTTCTCTTCAATGCCTAGTGATAAAAGAATGCAGTTGCCCTGTCTAGGTTCGCGACGCCTGACAATGACTTCCTACGTAACAAGTATCACCCGAACACATCAGAATTACTAACCTCACTATTCCCCAGTGCTGGATTAACTAAGTATTAATTTTAATTAATCTTTAATTATTTTTTTTACCTTAACTTGTGTGATTCTGATAAATTCGCTTCATAAAATATATAAATAATTTACATCATTTTAAGTAATTTATTCATCAAAATTTATTTTATTTTATTTTTTATTTGCCATTATTATTATTTACTTATTTTAATGAAATCGAATTTTAATTTCAAGAGGAACTATATTATTATAACTAAATAATTTTTGAATTCATGTACTACTAAAGGGTAACTAAATGTTATAACTATTATCCAAAAGTTACTTTATACTGTTATATGTATTTGTTTATTTCATCGTATGACTTGATATAAATAAATAACCGTTCATAGTTGTTTGGGATTAATATTTTCTTATTATTATAACATTTATTTCTTATTGCTTAGACCGATATAAGTTAATCGTAGTTAATCATAATGTCAAGTTTAGTTTTTATTATTAACACTAAATTGTTTTGATTTAATTTTATTTCCTTAAATTTCTTCTAGTGCTAAGTAATCCTTAAGGTTTATTATTAATAAAAAGTATATTTTTCTAATATAGTACTAACATATAATTATTACCCAAATGATATTTACAATAACTCTAAATTTTTACAGCATTATAATTTGCTTATTTTATCCAAAATTATTGTCTTAATTATACTATCATTTTCATTATTGTTTTATCAAATTTTCTTATTTTATTACTAAAATACAATCAAAATAATTATTTAGTATTGATACTTTGTTTAATTTTATTACGCCTTATTCTTGTAAATACAATTCTAATTTCACGAAAAGATTGATGTAACATATTTTATTTATTCAGATTGAATTGGTAATATAGTATATCTTGTTACATATTGGCGTTAGTAATTTAATATGATTTGATTTTTTTTGAGTCTGCATAACATTTTTAATATGTCTTAATAGTCTTTAGATTTTGGGCATTAATAATAAATAAATATTTCACATGCAATTTTATTCTCCTTTAAGTTTAATTTTGTTCTAAGTATTCAAGTATTATAGATATCACTTCATGTGTATAATTTAGTAATTTAGTGAATCATTTGTTGGACTAAAGATAATCTAAGTGTAAGATCGTTAACAAGTTTTAATCTTTATTTTATGCCTTATATGACCTTATGTTCTAAATCCTACAGAAGAAGTCTATTTTTATCTATCTGGTTTAAACGCAAAACACAAAATTCAAATTTCTTATTAGTTAACTTTGCAGGACTTAATTATAAATGAGCACTAATAATTTTCCACGGCTATTTAATCATAATCATTATTTTATCGCTATATATTTGTTAATGAGATTTTAATTTAAGTTATGTTCAATATAATATTAATTTAAATTCTAATAGTTTAAGTTCGTCACAATATTTTTTCCATTTCAAAAGATGATTGCATTTATTTACGAAGAAGGCTCCTATCAATTTAAGAATTTGTTTTCTTTTAATTCTAATATTACACTAAGTATCCGAATACTCTCATTATTATTTATTTTTATTTTTATTTTTTTGAAGGAAATAGATATTAATTTGTATTAATCCTCAAAAGAGTTGAGACGTTGCATAATACTATTATTATTACATCATGACTATTTTTTTTACATTTTAAAGATTTATTGGATCAACTGTTTGATTAAAAATACTTCTGGTACAAGGTTACTAACAAGTTGAGTCCTTGTATTTTATACATTATATCTTCACTTCCTAAAGTCTAACGCCTAACAAGTATTATATTAATTATTTATTTTAGACGCAAAACATATATCTCTAATTGTCATTCGTTTAATTTACTAAATTTAACCGTAGATAAGCGTTACTAATTTTCCCTAACTATTAAACCACAATTATTATTTTTATCGTTATATATCTTTAATAAGATTTTAGTTAAGTTCAATATAATACTAATTAATAAGCGCTAACATTGTTTTATTAAAATTATTATTACTTTTAATTATCATATATAATTATTATTAGAATATTTTTATTATAACATTGATGGTTCAACTATTATTCTAACAACTCTTATAAATATTATTGAATCCCAAAATATTATTAACATTTATGTGATTATAAACCGTTGATTTTACGTATAAGTCAAGGTGCTTAATATTTATATATGTGACTTTCAAGATTTACCAATAATACTAAAGTACTATTAGTAATGGTTTGTTTACTTGTTCATACTTTTTAGATCAATTATTTTCAAATTCTTATTAGCTAAAGTACTGGTGTACCCTACAATTTTACTTCAATACATAAACAAACAACCAAACAAACAAATCAATCAATCAAATGATTATTGTAATTATTGATAGCTTTTATTGATTAAGATTTATCTCACAACCCAACCTAGTTCTAAACTAATCTAATTCACTAACTGGCACTGGCTATTCCTATTGTCTACCATATAAGATCTAATAGTGAGCTCTGATACCAACTTTGTAGCGCCCCCTAAGCTAGCAGCTGACTAATCCAACAAATTAACTAAATAAAGAGGCACTAAAATCTAAAACATGCACTTAAGCATTAAATTAAGAAATGCGATACAGAACTTAACCCAAAGCTAACCCCGCTCAAAAATGTATATACAAGATCTTCTCTCAAATAATATATATTTAATAGTCATTTGGTTTTTCAATAAAATATACAACATAATAAATATAACAGAAGTTAATCAACTAGCGAAGTCAACTCTTGAAGCTTTAGCTGCGCAACCCTGATCTGTCACAGAAACTGAAGTGGGAATAATTAACATTTAACTTCTAAGTAATCATAGGCAAGAGTTGGAAAACAATAAATGTTTTTCCGAGAAATTAAACAGTGACTAAGTCACTGAAAATAATCATACATGTATACGGAACAAACTCCTTCGTCAAACAATGTACTAATATGGTTGTAAATTCCTAACCGGCAATTCACACCTATTTAGCTATGGATGCCACCAAGACCATGGTGACCAACTCTAAACAATAAAAGCTGAATTCATGTAGATATAAATGTGAAGGAGCGTATCCTATATACCACAAGTGAAAATTCTCATTTCCCATAACAATTCATATTGACAACAAAACAATACAAGTCCTTTCCACATCGTGGAAAGATTCACAGAAATAACAGGATTATCATAATGCATTTTAAACAAAGCATGAAATGCACGGACAGACAATGCGTGAGTTTGTTAAGCATAAAATTTTATAAAAGCAACAATAATGAATACAAAGAGTCAAATGCATTCCCACACCTTTTGATGACAGGCCACGCCTACCTCGCGATCCACGATCCACTGATTCGTCATTTGAATCGATCGTTGTTAATAGCTAACTGTTAATCATACAAGTATTCTAAGAGTTTATCCAAAAGGCTCATAACATAATTTTATATGATTCTCTAGTTATAAGTTTAGTGGACTATCTAATGGTTCTAAGCCCATTATGTTTCTACACCTTTTCATTCTCTTACTTTAGCATAGCTAGTCTTAAGCCCAAGTCAACTAGACCATCCCATTAGCCTAAGGCCCAGTCCATTTGAGTCACTAACAGTCTTTAACGGTCAAAGGGTCAAGTAACAGTCAAGCTCAGTCAAATGGTCAACAGTCAGGGTCAATGGTCAATGATTCAACTCAGGTCAAGATAAGGGAAAACTCAGTGAGTTAACTCAATCTACAAGACTGATTCAGGTGAGTCAGTTTCAGAGACTCAGTCGGATTAACTGAGTCAAATCGGTCAAGGCCAGCTCACTAGAGTCAACTCAGTCAGACAAACTGAGTCAGAAGAGTCAGACAACTGACTGGGATGACAAACAGGCTTAGTTCTAGATCAGAAAAATATCAACTCTAATCCTATATTCTCAACTTCTTATTTAACAATTCAACTTTAATTCAAATACAAAATAACAATGAATTTCATTTACAAATAACAACTTTGATTACCTTCAATTGCAGATTTAATCAACAACTTTCTACATCCATACTTCTACCCTCACAAAAACTCATTAGATGTCCCATTCCATAATACATCTATCTTGAGATTATAACTCCAATATAATTCACCACTATTGAATCAACTCAACAACAGTTCTCAGCTGAAACCACCACCATCTCTAACACTTACTGAAATAAACATCTCATTACTTTTCTGACTCTTCCCAATTCACACACATACAAAATCTTCACCTTATTCTTGCAATTCCATTTAAGCCTCAGCTCAAGTAACTCGGCATAATGAACTCAACATAACCATTTTTCAGTACCACCAGACTCCATTTGAGAGTCACATTCAAACTCCAGTTATCTTCCAACACTACCGATATTAGCTTTAGGCTTATCTGCTTATCTACAACTCATACACTAGCAACACCAGTCACTATTCTGTAACACAATCAATTCTTACAGCAACACAGTTAATTCTATCATTACCAGATGCAAGTCAACTTCAATTACAACCTATCTCATGATCTCGTTTTCATTAACACTCATCTACCACCCACTTCCAAAATTGAAATCCAGATCATTATCCTGCATTGATCCAGCACATACCAATTCCCTGACATTCATCACAAACCTAATCACCCCAACAGTTCTATTCCATTCAATCCAAACCTTAGCTTCAATTACAATACACAATCAGAGACAAGAAGAACAACTTTATAAAATTAACTAAAAAGATCAATTACCTCAGATATATTTTGCTCAAGCACCAACCAGTTCTCATTCCATACCTGCACCTTATAGCACCACCACATTCTAAGCATTCATCTTGGGAAGAACTCAAAATTTTGTATATCTTCTTATCCTCCGTCTCAATCAGATTCAGTCCCTTGATTCAATCACTTATATGAACCCTCGTACTAATTTGGGGAAGAACTTGAAACCTTAATTTCAGTTCACCACCATACAGCCCCAAAACATCGAATTAACCCAATCCATCCAACTACACTTCAATTAAGAACAAACCCATCTCTAATCTTCCTTCGAGACCTTCAATTCCATCTTCTAATTTATCTTTAATCGAATCTTAACCCATATCCAGAAACCCTAAATCTGATTAAAACAATATCAAACAATCCAACCACTTCAATCAAACATTAACCCTTGCTTATTCATCTACTCACAACTCTATTCTTCATCTCTCAATCTAAAACTCATTATCATCTTCATCGATTAACAGAGAGACCCTAAATTCAGTTCATCTCAAAGATTCGATTTCGAATCAACAACAATTTCCATCACCATCCCTATCGACTACTAAACTATCTTTTCCACCATCTGCTAAATGCAGAACTTCTATTTAATTCTCTCAAAACACTCGCAGGGAAGAAGAACAGAAGAAGGAGGAAAGAGAAGAAGAAGTAAGAAAGAAGAAGAAATATAAAAAAAGAAAAAAAGAAGATTTATCTTCTCGATCGGTTGGGGATAAGACCAAGGATAACATTATTTCACCCACTTGCTTCACTAAGGGGAGCCCAGGTCGGTCTAATTGTGAAAAGACTATTTTTTCCTTCAAATCAATCTGATGATTACTTCTTCGTCTAGTATCCGAATGACACATTCGAGCAGTCTAATCTGCATAACTTTCCGAAACATATTCACTGATACTAGTTTCGTATCTAAATCGTTGTTAGATTAATTTCTACCAATTAATGTTCGTGTTAAACTAATCGAGTTATTATTGGCTAAGACGTCTCTTGACTGGTCTAACAACGTTGACGAGCTTGATAGTCCTTACATCTACTTTATCTCCTATCTTGAGACAAAAGTCGTTTTACTATATAGACTAAAGATATACACATGTGACATTTCGAGTTGAGTATATCTCGCTTATCTATTTCTCGAAATATGTGTTGCTAAAGCTTTCGCTTTAGCCTAGTTCATCTTTTCCTAGTGACGAAAGTCATGTTATGTTTCAATCACTTTGGAAATTGCTCTGACAAAAACTAGTTTGTGAATAACAACTATATGACGTCCTCTAAGAATGTTTCAATGATTGAAATGAGAGTTTAGACAATATAACCACCGGGGGATATAAACATTGTTGTGGTAACACATATATGTATAAGTCCTTAGCACATGAACCGAAGTTTGCGAACTTTTTTGATCAAGTGAAAAATGGAACTTGAGGAGTCAACCCAGTACGCGAACATGCGTAGTTCTCGAACCCGAGAATTTATGCTGGAGTTGTAGCTCGGTTTCAGTCCGCGAACTGACGGAAGTTATCGAACCCGAGAATTTCTGCTAGAGTCTGCGAACTCCAACCGGTTGCTTAAGTCCGTGAACCCAGTCCGCGAACTTGAGTGGTTATGTCTAAAAATGATGTTCGTGAACTTATCTAAATTATCTAAGGAATGCTATTGCAAAACGTGGCTTTATAGTTCATGAATTGATTCGAGTGAATCACATCATTTTTGCTTCAATTGTGTCTTGTGTAGTACATAAGATCTCATAGCAATTGAACAACTATCTAACTAGTTCATTTGAGTCATTTGGACTAGTTATGGTGAAGAAGAATATGGTTGATATGAAATTTATCATTTGGCTAACCATTTGGTTGACTAATATTGAACCAACTATTGTACATGTTTGGGTACGGTTACATAAACCCAAAATCGTCAAGTACATGTGTGTATGGCAAGCTAAGTTTTCGATATAACGGTTGAGAGATATTAGCTTGTATCTAATCAGGTTTTCATCTAACGGTAAAAATTGAATGCTTTGTTACTAAGATAACATTTATTGCAAACCCTGATTTGAAAGACTATATAATGGAGAAATCTGGCAACTGGGAAACCTAATCCCCACACATTTTGTGTAATACTAGTTTGCTAAGCTAGAGTCGATTCTCCTTTAACCTTTGGTTTTCTTCTTCTAAAACCAGGTTAACAACTTAAAGACTTCATTGGGATTGTGAAGCCTGACCGATACTACTTTTCTTGTAGTTGTGTGATCTGATCTTGTTGTTTCTATCGTACGAGTACAATTGTAATAATTGGCTTGAGATTTGTATCTCCGGTAGGCAAGATATAAAAGTAATCACAAACATCTTCGTCTCATCGTTTGTGATTCCACAATTTTTTTTTTCGCTGCGTCGATTAAGATTATTGTGAGGTGATTGATAAAATTGAGTTGTTCTTCAAGAATATAAGTCTGGTTTTATTGATTGGTTCCTGTTCACCTTGATTTATAAAAATACGGAACAAAACTCATAGGTTTATTCGTGGGAGACGAATTTATTTATCTTGTAGACTTTTCTGTGTGAGACATATTTGTTTGCTAAAGTCTTCGACTTTGGGTCGTAGAAACTCTTGGTTGTGGGTGAGATCAGCTAAGGGAATCAAGTGCATAATATTCTGATGGGATCAGAGGCGTAGGAGCATAACTGTACGTTGGATCAGTGTGAGATTGATTGGGGTTTAACTACAGTCCAGACCGAAGTTAATTTGGAGTAGGCTAGTGTCTATAGCGGCTTAATATAGTGTATGTTTAATCTGGACTAGGTCCCGGGGTTTTTATGCATTTGCGGTTTCCTCGTTAACAAAATTCTGGTGTCTGTGTTATTCTTTTCCGCATTATATTTCGTTATATAATTGAAATAATACAGGTTGTGCGTTTTTCAATCGATTAGAATATCCGACCTTATTGGTTGTTGATTTAAATCGATTGACACTTGGATATTGGTCTTTGGTACCATCCAAGTTATCTCTCTTTGATTAGACTCGCGAATCATATTTGCTTGAGTAAATCAAATCGAGAGATTGAGATAATAACTCTTTGAGTACTTTCTATTGATTGAGTCTAGTTGATTCTCTAGAAAACAACTCGGAGTTGTCCATACTGATTGTTAATCGAAATATTGGGTGAGGTTGTTAAACCCCCACTTTTTCATATGTCATTGTGCAAATGGTGATGGAAAATATAATGAATCCTTATGTATTCCACAGTAATTGATCTTCCTTGATCCATTTTTTGTGTATTACTGTGAGGCACCGTAATGTATCTTATGTTGAGCACTAGACAACCAAAGTTGATTATTGTTATGACTAGCTTAGTTGTTGTTCCGTAAGATACTTTATGTCGAGCATATTGAACTAAATTAATCATCTTTTTTGGTTATTTAGTTATGACTCCATAAGTTTTCTTATGTGAGTATAAACAATTAAATTGATTACTCTTGTGATTAGTTTAGTTGTGTATTCTGATTAGATTAATTATGGGTTCTCTTGTGATTAATCTAATTGAGTTTTTTAAGTCTCCATAAGTTTACTTCTGTTGAGCATTTTTGGTTAAATTAATTATCAGTTCGCTTATGGTAAATTTAATATTTTTGGATTCAAATTCATACTTGTATGTGATTTGTTATGTCCAAAGAAATCATTCTTTTCTTTTGAAATTAAGGTCGCTCTTGTTGTTCTTTCGGGAATGACATAATATGGGGGAGAGTTCTTAATTGAGCTTGTGCTTAATTGCCAAATCTTTATGGGGAGTGCGGCTATGGAATATTATAGGGGTCATCTTGTATCTTTATATACTCCTTGATGAATGCATTTAGCTTCGGCTTTATGATTGCATCTAAATAAGATGATATATACTTACCTTTGGTCATGAAACGTCTCTTACGGAAATTTTATTAGGATCCCGTTCTTGTACCTTTGCCAATTTTATTGACAAAAAGGGGGAGAATTAATATGTAGTTCACACTACAAATACATATGGTTTCGGATCATTATGTAAGGAGGAGTGGTTTCCATGTGAGATGGAGTATTGACTAAGGGGGAGTGACATATCACCATAGTTTTTTTGTTGAAGTTGTGATGCAATTGGACTTTGACGTTGTATAATGATACTTTGACACTGTATAACAATGATTGAGAACTCTTGTTTTCCCATTGTTATAACTATGGATTTTCAATAATGATGATGCTAAACTTATAACCTTTGGGATCATTGGAGCACTTGGAAGTGACGAAGATTTCGAGTAATATTGAAGATTAGACATTCGGAATAGGAGGTAAAAAGTTTATTTATATAGTTTTTGTATTCCATATGTATTGATAGTTTTGTCACTAAAATTTACAAAGGGGGATATTGTTAGAGCATTGCTCCGTCGAACTCACATGCGTTGCTATGTCAAGCATGTTTGTCAATGTTAGTGATCAAAACTATAAGTCTTGATTTCTAGTCTACTATAGCTAAGGTCTCGGACTAGGATAGAAAGTGTAGTTGAGCTCAAGAACTCCATGGAAATTATCATACAAGACGAAGGACTACTCAAGGAACTGGTGGATCTTCATCGACTAAAAGGTATGTGGAGACTTGAACTTATCTATCACTCAAAAGTCTATTTATCTCCTATCTTGAGAAAAAAGTAGTTTTGCTATATAGACTAAGATTATACTCATTTGGTATTTCGAGCCGAGTATACCTCGCCTATCTATTTCTCGAAATATGTGTTGGTAAAGCTTTCACTTTAGCCAAGTTCATCTTTACCTAGAGACGAAAGTCATGTTAAGTTTCAATCACTTTGAAAATTGCTCTGACGAAAAATAGTTTGTGAATAACAACTATATAACGTCATCTGAGAATGCTTCAATGATTGAAATGAGAGTTTAGAGAATATAACCAATGGAGGTTATAAGCATTGTTGTGGAAACACATATGTATATAAGTCCTTATTTCTTGAACCAAATTTTGCGAACTTTGTTGATCAAGAGAACCGGAGAAGTGCGTGAGATTTTGTCCGTGAACCCAGTCCGCGAACTGGCAAAGTTCTCAAACCCGAGAATTTTTGCTGGAGTTTGTGAACTCCATCCAGGAACTTAAGTCCGCAAACCCAGTCCGCAAACTTGAGTAGGTTGTGTCTAAAAACGTTGTTTGTGAACTTATCTTTATAAACTATGGAATGCTATTGCAAACCGTTCATATATATTTCATGAACCTATTCGAGTGAATCAAATCATTTTTGCTTCAATTGTGTCTTGTGTAGTACATGAGATTTCCTTGAAATTGAACAACTCCCTAACTAGTTCATTTGAGTCATTTGAACTAGTTATGGTGAAGAAAAATATGGTTGATATGAAAGTTATCATATGGCTAACCATTTGGTTAACTATTGTTGAACCAACTATTGTGCAAGTTTGGGTACGGTTTTCACAAGCTTACAAATGTGCATTTCATGTGTATATAATAAGCTATGTTTTCGATCTAACAGTTGATAAATATTAGCTTGAATCTAATCAGGTTTTCATCTAACGGTGAATATTGTATGCTTTGTTACTAAGCTAACATTGATTGGAAACTTTGATTTGAATGACTATATAAGGGAGAACTCTAGCAACTAGGAAATCTAATCCCCACACATTTTGTATGATACTAGTTGTGCTAAGCTAGAGTCGATTCTCCTTTAACCTTTGGTTTCTTCTTCTAAACCAGGTTAACGACTTAAAGACTTCATTGGGATTGTGAAGCCAGACCGATACTACTTTTATTGTAGTTGTGTGATCTTATCTTGTTGTTTCTACCGTACGAGTACAATTGTAACAATTGGCTTGAGATTTCTATCTCCGATAGGCAAAATAAAAAGTAATCACAAACACCTTCGTCTCATTGTTTGTGATTCCACAATATCTTTTTTCCGCTGCGTCGATTAAGACTTTTGTGAGGTGATTGATAATACTGAGTTGTTCTTCGGGAATATAAGTCTGGTTTATCAATTGGTTCCTGTTCACCTTGATTTTTCAAAAGACTGAACAAAAACTCGTAGGTATATTCGTGGGAGACGAATTTATCTATTACCATAGACTTTTTTGTGTGATACAGATTTGTTTATTAAAGTCTTCGACTTTGGATCATAGCAACTCTTAGTTGTGGGTGAGATCAGCTAAGGGAATCAAGAACATAGTATCCTGCTGGGATCAGGGGCGTAGGAGAATAATTGTACCTTGGATCAGTGTGAATAGGGCTGTACATGGTACAGTTTGGCAAGGTTTTAGCATATACCAGAACCAAAACCGTAGGTAACGGTTTCTGAATTTTCCAAATTGTACCGTGCCATCTACTAGTCGGTTCGGTTTGGAACCAAACTGTCATGGATTGGTATAAAACCGTGGGATTACCAAAACCGTTGATTCGTCCAGCTCCAAGAACTGACAGTTAAATTTATTGATACAAGATAAAAAAGGACCAGAGATATATATTTATACTACAAGAAAATAGTTTAACATTTTATCAAGTCTATGGACAAAATCCATACTAAAATTGACAAAAAAGAGTTCTATATTTTCTCAAGTCTATGGACAAAGTCTATATGAAAATGAACTATCTATGGATAAAAAACAAACTGTAACTACATGACTAGTCTATTAGTACTTTTGTTTTCTCCTCAACCACTAAACCGATCCTTTCGCCTTTCACCGACGTATCGAACAAAATGCACCTACAAATACGATCAAACCCACTTCAGAGTTAGATGCAATGTGCAATTCAACATTATGCTATATACGATTTACATTAAAGAATATAACAAGGAATTTCTTGTCATTCAGTAATCCAACTGACAATCTAAACAATCGTGAAGTCCTACTATTATATAATATATCTGCATTTTCAATGTGACTAGTAATGAATCTGCGAACAAGTAAAATTACACAAACAATTTAAAAAAAAATAACATTTAGTAATACAAAAAGAGAATTAAGAGAATATATTTACCAGCATCCCTTTCAATATATTTTGGACATCTCTTTAGATGGGCAATTAAGGAAGAAATCCCATTCCTTACAGGGTCACCGCTGAATAGTTTAGGACAATGAGAACACTTTTCCATTGTAGAAGGTGATTTTTCTCTTACGAAGTGACCCTCCATCCAAATCCGTGGTAACTTTGCGTGACTTTTCAACCACAGTAGCATCAGATTCAGCAGTACTATAAGATACATTATCATCACCCGCAACAGTATATTGTGAATCACGTGGAGGAGGAGGTGGTGGCAGCATTCCACTTGAAGAAGTAGAAGCCTACACATAAAAAAAAACACGATTAGGAAATATAAGACTTCCACAGTTCATAGTACACATTAATATTTTATAAAAAATAGAACAAAACATTTGTCTTCGCAATTGTAGTATGAACCAACAACAAGGTATTATTTCTACAATATCATATCCATCACCAATTCCCAAAATAACCACTACTAATTTAGTACCCTACCAACAAACAAGAAGCATAAACAACAAAAATTGAAAAAAGAATATTCTTGAATCCAATAAGACAATAACACCATTATCAAACATACCAAACTCATAAACAAACAACACCATTAACAAACATGCCAACTTCATAAAAATAATAATATATATATATATATTACAAACCATGAATTTGTTTGCACTTGAATAGAAAAATCAAATAAATAAAATCTTGAAAATGAAACAAATTAGAACTTACTGAGGGTATTGATTAGGGTTGTCAATGGGTACCCGTTACCCGCTACCCGGAACCGGACCCGCCTAATTGGGTCCGGTTCTGGGTCCTAAAGTTGGACCCATTAGCAACTTAGGACCCGAGGGGTAATTACCCGATTGGACCCGAATGTTAACGGGTCCAAACGGGTAATACCCGTCGGGTACCCGCGGGTAATGGGTACCGTTTATTTAACCTTTTAATCATCTTTTTAGCAAAATTATAGGTATTTTGCAAGTTTCGTCTTTGAATTTTTTTGATTTTTGATCTTTTTCTTACATTTAATCTTTATTTAGTACATTAATAAAGAAATAATAATAAATTTTTATAAAAATAATTTATATTCAAGTTAAAAAGAGAAAGGAATTAAGATTTTAAGATTTTTTTAATAGTTTTTTTAATACCCAACGGGTACCCGGGACTTTAAACGGGTCCGGTTCTGGGCCAACACATTATAGAACCGGCCCCGGAACCGTTAGGACCCGGAACCGATGCTGATATGCCGGGTCCGGTTCTGGGCCATGTACTACCCGGGAGGACCCGGACCCGTTGACAGCCCTAGTATTGATCGATTTTGTTCCATAATTGAATCAAGAAAAAAAACGAAATCCTGGAAAATTGAAAGTACACAAGAAGAAGAAGAGAAAGAAGAGGATGACTAGATGAGTATTAATATGAAGATTATATTGTTAGTAGAGCCGTGGAGGTGGTGAACTGGTGGTGGTGTAGGCTTGTAGCAGCGCAACCATGACCCATGAGTATCTTTTGTAAAAAGTGATGAAAAAAGATAACGAATGAACGAGGATTTAAAGAATTAGGGTAGTTTGGAAACGTGCAAAACAATAGAAAAGGTTAAATTTGGGGTTACGATTAAAAGTACTAGCCCTACTGGGATTATATCTATGGATATTCATTAACGGTTTTACTAACGGTATGTTGGTTCGGTTTCGCGCAACACCAACACCGAAACCGTTATGATCGGTTTTCTGATTTTTCGAACTATCCCTTACCGTTATATAAATGGTACAGTTCGGTTTCCCCCTTAATGGTGTGGTTCGACTCGGTTTAACGGTTTTACCGGAACCATGTACATCCATAAGTATGAGATTGATTGGGGTTCAGCTTGGACTAGGCTAGTGTCTGTAGCGGCTTAATACACTGTATGTTTAATCTGGACTAGACAAAGAGACAACTCCAATCACAGTGTATGTATGTTTATTAAAGTCTTGATTTCTAGTCTACTATATCTAAGGTCTCAGACTAGGATAAAAAGTGTAGTTGAACTAAATAACTCCATGGCAATCATCATACAAGACGAAGGACTACTCAAGGAACCAGTGGATCTTCATCGACTAAAAGGTATATGGAGGCTTGAACTTATCTATCACTCAAAAGTCTATCTACTCTATCTCATATCTTGAGACAAAAGTCGTTTTACTATATAGACTAAAGATATACACATGTGACATTTAGGGCTGAGTATATCTCGCTTATCTATTTCTCGAAATGTGTGTTGGTAAAGCTTTTTCTTTAGACAATTTCATCTTTTCCTAGTGACGAAAGTCATGTTATATTTCAATCACTTTGGAAATTCCTCTGACGAAAACTAGTTTGTGAATAACAACTATATGACGTCCTCTGAGAATGTTTCAATGATTGAAATGAGAGTTTAGACAATATAACCACTAGGGGATATAAACATTGTTGTGGTAACACATATATGTATAAGTCCTTAGCACTTGAACCGAAGTTTACGAACTTTGTTGATCAAGTGAAAACCGGAACTTGAGCAGTCAACCAAGTCCGCGAACTCAGTCCGCGATCGTGCGTAGTTCTCGAACCTGAAAATTTCTGCTGGAGTTTGTGAACTCCAACCGGTTACTTAAGTCTGCGAACCCAGTCCGCGAACTTGAGTGGTTATGTCTAAAAACGATATTCGTGAACTTATTTAAATTATCTAAGGAATGCTATTGCAAACCGTAGATTTATAGTTGATGGATCGATTCGAGTGAATCGCATCGTTTTTGCTTCAATTGTGTCTTGTGTAGTACATAAGATCTCATATCAATTGAACAACTCTCTAACTAGTTCATTTGAGTTATTTGGACTAGTTATGGTGAAGAAGAATATGGTTGATATGAAATTTATCATTTGGCTAACCATTTGGTTGACTAATATTGAACCAACTATTGTACACGTTTGGGTACGGTTACACAAACCCAAAATCGTCAAGTACATGTGTGTATGGAAATCTAAGTTTTCGATCTAACGGTTGAGAGATATTAGCTTGTATCTAATCAGGTTTTCATCTAATGGTGAATATTGAATGCTTTGTTACTAAGCTAACATTGATTGCAAACCCTGATTTGAAAGACTATATAAGGGAGAACTCTGGCAACTTGAAAACCTAATCCCCACACATTCTGTGTGATACTAGTTTGCTAAGCTAGAGTCGATTTTCCTTTAAACTTTGGTTTTCTTCTTCTAAAACCAGGTTAACGACTTAAAGACTTTATTGGGATTGTAAAGCCAGACCGATATTACTTTTCTTGTAGTTGTGTGATCTGATCTTGCTGTTTCTATCGTACGAGTACAATTGTAATAATTGGCTTGAGATTTCTATCTCCGATTCGCAAGATATAAAAGTAATCACAAAATCTTCGTCTCATCGTTTGTGATTCCACAATATCTTTTTTCGCTGCGTCAATTAAGTTTATTGTGAGGTGATTGATAAAACTGAGTTGTTCTTCGGGAATATAAGTCTAGTTTTATTGGTTGGTTCCTGTTCACCTTGATTTATCAAAATACGGAACAAAACTCATAGGTTTATTCGTGGGAGACGAATTTATCTATCTTGTAGACTTTTCTGTGTGAGACAGATTTGTTTGCTAAAGTCTTCGACTTTGGGTCGTAGAAACTCTTGTTTGTGGGTGAGATCAGCTAAGGGAATCAAGTGCGTAGTATCATGCTGGGATTAGAGGCGTATGAGCATAAATATACCTTGGATCAGTGTGAGATTGATTGGAGTTCAACTACAGTTCAGACCAAAGTTAATTTGGAATAGGCTAGTGTCTGTAGCGGCTTAATACAGTATATGTTTAATCTGTACTAGGTCCCGGGGTTTTTCTGCATTTGCGGTTTCCTCATTAACAAAATTTTGGTGTCTGTGTTATTTCTTTTCCGCATTATATTTCGTTATATAATTGAAATAATACAGGTTGTGCATTGTTCAATCGATTAGAATATCCGACCTTATTAGTTGTTGATTTAAATCGATTGACACTTGGATATTGGTCTTTGGTACCATCCAAGTTATATCTTTTTGATTAGACTCGCGAATTATATTTGCTTGAGTAAATCAAATCGAGAGATTGAGATAATAACTCTTTGAGTACATTCTATTGATTGAGTTTAGTTGATTCTCTTGAAAACAACTCGGAGTTGTCCATACAGATTGCTAATCGACATATTGGGTGAGATTGTTAGACCCCCGATTTTTCAACACCTCTCCACACTGTTCTGGCATGACAATAGTCGAAAATAATATGTTCCATTGTCTCTTCATTATGACCACTTATATCACAGGAAGTATCACTACTGTTGTTGTACATAACCCTTTTGATATTAGTGCAGTTGATATCTCTGATACATTTTCATGCAAATAACTTTATCATGTGTGTTGTTTTACAACTCCATAGTGCTTTCCATACTTTATCATTAATAGAAACTCCATTGACTTGTACTTCACTATTTGATAAAGTTAACATATTGTAAGTGCTTTTCTCTGAGAATTTACCATCCTTAGCAGGCATACATATCATTTTATCTTCTTTAGACTTATCAATGAAAAGATTTTGTATTTTTATAGAAGTACCATGATCAAAAAGATTATCAAGGAGAGGAATGTTCCATTGACTATGTAAAGACCCTAAAGCTCGTCAACGCTATTAGACCAGTCAAGTGACGAATTAGCCGATAATAACTCGATTAGTTTAACACGAACATCAATTAATAGAAATTAATCTAACAATAATCTAGATACGAAAATAGTATCGTTAGATAGGTCCCGAAAAGTTACGCGAGATAGACTACTCGAACGTGTCATTCGGATATCGGACGAAGAAGATATCATCAATTTTGTAGTTAACCGCTTTGGGTGCCCCTTATCTTTCTATCGGGTGCGTTTAGCAATTTTGGTCGGCCTTATCCCCTGCTGAATCGTTTGAGAATTCAGTTTCTCTTTTCTTCTTTTCTTTCTTCTTCTTCTTTTCTTCTCTTTCCTTCTTCCCCTGTTATTCTTTCTCTGCGAGCGATTGAGAGTTTGATTGAGAGAATCGATTTATGATGAGGATTAGATGTAGTAGAAGTAGCTACTGATGTTGATGAAGAGTTGAAAGTGGTTTTGATGTTTTATGAAACATAAGTTAGGATTCTGTTAAATTGATGAAGGATTAATTTGAGTTGATAATTGAAGATGGGTTTCAAGAGAATGAGAAGAAGAACAAGATGATGGTGCTAATTCGGTGATTTTGGAAGAGTAAGTTTAAGTTTAGGATTTCTCAGAGAACTGAATTGGAATTCGATTTGAGTAAGGATTAAGAAGAGTTAGACGGAATTACAAGATGGGTTTGCTTAATTGAAGGGTTTGATTGATGTCTTGATTTTGAATTTGAGATTGAAGATAATTATGGTTTCTGTTCTTCCCCAAATTAGAGTTAGGGTTTACTGAGAATCAAGTTGATAATAAGGATTGAGGGTTTGTTGATGTTTTAGATGAATTATTGAATCAAGTAAAAGTAAGAAGAAGAGTTTCATTTCAGTTGTGCAAATGGAACCATTTGAGGTAAGTGCTTTCTCAGTAATTAGTAAATTTATTTGTTCTTTCAGTGAGTTTATGAGTTTATGGATGTTAATGAATATGTAATGAAGCTGAAGTTCATATTTTGGAATATGTTGTTTTGCAAGTAATAGTTTGGTACAGGGTTGTGCTTGGGTTGGAATTACAGGAGGTAGTTATTTTTTGAATGTACGAATAACTGGTGGAGGTAATGGAATACATGTTATGCAGATATAGGTTATTGAACTGGAATTTATGAATGGATATTACAGTGTTGAAGTTGTATTGTGTTTTGAATCAAAAGAGTGATGTTGAAGTTCAAGGTGAGTCTGGAGAAGGGGATTGAATTAAAGGAAACTGTTGGTGGAGGCAGTGAGAGGCTAGAAGTATTGATTATGCTGAAGGTGTTGATGTTAGTGTGTGAGATGAAGTTGAAATCTCAGGGCCAAGATGTACTAAGAGTATGTGTATGGATGGTGGAGTTAGTTGTGATTCTGGTGGAGTTAATAATAATGAGAATGGTAGAGAACTGTTAGTAGAGGAATTGAACTGGTGGTGTTGTGGATTGAAGATACTATATGAAGGGGAGGTTGTCTTGAATGAATTGAGTCTAAGGAAGGTGTTGCTGCTGTTGCTGTTTTGAATGATCAGTGGTAAGGTTGTTTGAAGTTTGGTTTGGTTGTTATGGAATGGATGTTGGTAACAGGGGTTGGCAGGGTTGTTAGAATAGAGTTTAAGTGTGTGTGGAGTTGAATCTCTCTTGTAGAAGCTTAGAGCTGCAATTGCAGCAGTGGCCTTAGTGAAAGCCTGCAACTGCATATCTAGGTAAGCTTAATTACAGTTGTTTTGAATTGTAGAATTCTGTTTGAATTATTAGTTTCCATTTTGATGCATTAGATTATGTCTTGTGTTTGGCTCTGTTAGCTGAGTCAGATTTCGACTCAGATCTTGTCCTGCCTGACTCAGTTATTTGACTGAGTTAACCCTTTTGACCCGAATCAGTCTTGTTGACTGAGTTGACTCACCGATTCCTTTTTGACTTGTTAACCATTTGACATGGACTTGACCTTTGACTGACGTTGACTATTAATTGACCCTTGACCATCACTTTGACTGTTAGTGACCGTTAGTTGACTTAGTTGGACTTGTTTAGTGGACTTGGGCTTAGACTTGTATAATTCTTGTGTGAGCCACTTTGGATAGAATTCTTAGACTTCTTGTATGATTAACAGTTAGTATTTATTAACAACGATAGATTCGAAGGATAAATCACTGGATCGTGGATCTCGAGGTAGGCATGGCTTGTCATCAAAAGAGGTGGGAATTTACTTTTAACTCTTTTGTGACCATTGCTGTTTTCTTTTACAAAGATTCATGTTTAACAAACTCATGCACTGTCTGGTTGTACTTTTCGTGCATTGTTTACTTTAAATTCCGAAAGTTTTGTTGAATTCTTTTAATCTTTCCATTGCTTGAAAAGGATCTTTAATGCTTTGTTCGTATTTATGAATTGTTATGGGAAATAAGAATTTCCTTATGTAGTATATAGGATACGCTCCTTCAGGTATACTTTCATGCACATTTGGGTGTGTAATTGTCACCAATATTACGGGTGTGTACATTCGCCCACAGACTATCTAGGTGTGTAATTGTCACCAGTATTACGGTGTGTAAATGTCATCACAGAAATAATGGTTGGTGTGTAATTGTCACCAATCCGGTATGTAAATGTCACCACAAAAATAAAGAAGGAGTTAGTTCCATATACATGTTGTTTAGTTCAGTGAGTTGGTTTTCTTTTAGTATTTGGAAAAACATGGATTGTTCTCCAAATCATGTCGATGTTTACTTAAAGGTTATATGTTTATTTCCACTGGGCACCCCTTTTAGGGATGATGTGCTCACCCATTCCCACTTTCAGTTTCGGAGACAGATCAAGATGTGCAGGTGACGATGAAAGCTTCGAGGATTTTAATTACATAGTTTGCGCTATTTTTGATTCGTGTTTATATTCTTTTTGCAAACCAAAACACTATTGTATATGTATCATTTGAGAGGAGTTCTGGTATTTATATATTTCGGAGCGGGGTTAGTTTTCGGGTTAAGTATTGTAGATGATTTCTTAATTGAATGTTTAAGTAAATGATTTAGATTCTTAGTGCCTCTTTATTTAGTTAATCTCTTAGGTTAGTCAGTTGCTAGCTTTGGGGGCGCTACAGACTAGTATTTGGGAGCACTAATTCAATTACTTCACCATAAAACCTGAATGTTTCATTAGAAAGAATAGGAGGGTGACTCATACCTGGTATCCATCTGTCTAGCCATATTTTTTGTTCTCTCACCATTGTTAATCTCCATAAAATAATTGTGCTGAAGAATTTGAAGAACTTTGGTGATACCATTCCATGTATATGAACAATTCTTAGCTGTAATATTTTGATGTATAATATCTCCAATTTTGAAGTATTTACTGCTTAGAACTTGGGCCATTAGATGGTTGGATTCATTACAGATTCTCCATGCCAACTTGGTAAGAAGTGTTAAATTAAGTTTTTCTAAATCCCTGAAAGCTAGACCACCTTTTACTTTTGAAATACAGAGTTTTTGCCAAGATAGAGGATTAGATCCCCTATTTGCATTGTAACCCCCAAAAAACTTTCTTTCAATAGTAGCAAGATGACTGGTGAGATTATTTGGTAACTTAAATGTTCCCATTTGATAAATAGGGAATGAGTTGAGTATATGTTTAACCATAGTGCCTCTACCAGGTTGAGATAAAGACATAGAAGATCATGCAGAAAATCTTTCCAGAAAATTATCCTTAAAAGAATCTTGTTTAGAATGACCAAGAATTAAAGGTGACCCCAAATATTTCTCTTTAGCATTCATTATTTTCACACCAAGAGTTTGTGTAATAGCTTCTGCAACTTCAGGTTTAGTTTTTTTGCTGAAATGAATAACATATTTTTCAATGTTTATAACTTGTCCTGACTGAGAACTGAAATTATGAAGCAGCTTCAATAGATAATCCACCGAAGAAAGAGTTGCCTGAGTGAAAATCAAGTAGTCATATGCAAATAGCAAATGATTGATGGTTGGAGCTTGAGCATCCACTTTAATACATTTTATGGTGTTATTATGCTGAGCAGTATTGAGATACCTGGAGATAAATTCCATTGCTAGGATGAAAATATAAGGTAACAGAGGGTCACCTTGTCTGATACCTCTGGAAGGAGTGAATTCTTCACAAGGACTGCCATTCAGAATGATAGAAAATGAAGTGGTGCTGATACATTGATGAATAAGATCATAAAAGTCATCACAAAAACCAAAATATTTGAGAACTTTAATTAAGAAAGATCATTTTAACCTGTCAAATGCTTTTGGACATGTCTAGTTTGAGAGCCATCCAACCAATCTGTCCTCTTTTTTTTCTTCATTGAGTGAATAATTTCTTGTGCAATGATTGTAGTATCACTTATGAACCTTATTGAGACATATGTAGGTTGAAAAGGAGAAACTATCTTGGGTATTAATGGTTTCATCCTATTCACAAGAATTTTAGATATTATCTTGTAAGAAGTGTTACACAAGCCAATAGGCATGTAGTCTGCAACACAAATGAATTTTTTCTTCTTTGGGATAAGAGAGATGTAGGTCTTGTCAAGCTTCTTGAGTATATGTCTAGTCTCATAAAAAAAATTGACCATTAGACAAATATCACGCCCAACAGTTTCCCATTGACTTTTGTGAAAACCTGCTTGAAAACCCGCTGGACCAGGAGCACTCCAGTTTTCCATACTTTTGAGTGTATCATGTATTTCTTGAAAGGTATGTAATCTTGTTAAAAAGTTATTTTCTTCAACTGAAATGATTGATGGCATAATGCAGAATAAAGTAGTACTTCACACTACAAAGAAGATTAAATATCAACTTACAAGATCTACTCTGCAAGTACGAAAATTAAAAACCTCAAAGAGGCAGAGAAGAAACAAAAACACAAAACTATATTCGATTACCAGGAAGAGAAAACAATCTCTTACAAATTAGGGCATTACAAGGGCACATGTGCCAGCCACACTGTTATATATTACTAACTACAGATGTTTCTCTATTAGGGGTTCCTTCAAGCATGGGATATGACAGTGCCCCTCCCTTACATCTTATCCTTGTCCTCAATGAGAAATCTAGGGAACTTAGCCTTGATAAAGGCAGTGTCCTCCCAACATGAATCACCTTCCGCGGCATGGGACCATTGCACTAGCCCCTGTGGAACCTGCTAACGGCGTTTGAGAACCATACGATAATCAAGCACTGACACTGGTTTAACCTTCATCAACCCATGCTTTTCCAAGGAAGGTAAGTTTTCTATGATACAACACCTTGAGCAAGCTTTTTCTTTAATTGAGAAACGTAAAAAACAAGGTAAATGCGAGAAGTAGGAGGTAATTAAAGTTTATATGCTACCTGACCAACACGTTCCAGTACTTGATAGGGGCCAAACAACTTAGCATAGAGTTTGAGGTTCTTACACAGTTGGACTGAAGTCTGTCGATATGGTTGCAAGCATAAATAGACCCAATCACCAACCAAAAAGGATATCTCAATGCGTTTTTTGTCAGCCTACTGCTTAGTGTGATGCTGAGTTTCAAGTAAATTCTGTTGCAATACCTCTAAAAGTACCTTACACTGATGCATGTAATCTTTAACAATGGAGTTGGAAATAGAAAAACAAGAGTGTAAACCAAATTGGGGTGGATCATACCCGTATAAGGCCTGAAATGGCGTGAGTCTGAGACTGGGGTGGTATATGGTATTAAACCACCACTCTGCTAGTGAAAGCCAAAAATCCCATTTAACCAGCTTGTAACTATACATCCAACGTAAGTAAGACTCTAAGCAGGCATTAACACTCTCTGTCTGGTTGTCCATCCGCGGATGATAGGATGAAAAGACGAGGGGTACACAAATATACCTCAATCTAAAAAAATTCCACCTATAAGTCCTTTCTCCGAAAGTGATTCTCTATGGACTGAGTCGAGATAATACAACTAATTGGTTCACACTTCATGTGATAGTCTATGGATACGAGATTGAGATAATACGACAACAAGATAACTTGCGTGATTGACTATGGATACAAGATCGAGACAATACAACAACGAAGTATGTTTACTTGATAATAGGTTCGGACTTAACCAAACATAATAGGATTTCTATCAAGTAAATAGGAATTAACGTTTGTGTATTTTACTTCTGATTATAATAAAACAATTATAATTGCGGAAATAGAAAAGTAAGAGACACATAAATATTTTGTTAACGAGTAAACCGCAAATGCAGGAAAAACCCCGGGACCTAATCCAGAATTGAATACTCTAATAATTAATCCGCTATATAAAATCTAAACCAACTTCATATAGTTGATACCTAGCAACTAAACCTATAGTTCACCTAGTTCCCTCAGTATCCCTGCACCTCCAACTTGTAATAAGTCACGCACTTGGAACAATTACTTTGGTTCGTATCCAAAACAGTAAAGTAACAACAAATTTGTTTGGTAACAACTCTTTTCAAACAACGTGATATGAGTTTGACAAATGGCTCTTCCGTTTATCCCAATAAACTCCTTTGTCAGGTTCTTAGATCTATCTCTTCACAAATACCAAAGTAATTGTCTAGATTATGAAATCAATACTTTGAATCACAAAGAATTGTATTGATACCGATCTACTCAACTAATCAATCAAGATTATCACAAAGATAAACCGATTGTATTTGGATCCCCAACCGATCAAGTTTTGTGCACACTAAAGATTATGAACTCAAATAAGAAATCTTCTTTGTGTTCAAATCTTCTTAGATCTTCAATAAACACCTGCACACAAACAACTTGAATCTCTTGTGATCAATCACACACAGAACGAAGTCTGTTAACAATTGATTATCACAAGATGTCTTTAGATATACAAACATTTCTAAAGATCCCCGTCGATACTTCGATCTAGTTTGAGTGAATCTTATACCATAAGAGAAGATTCTCAAGCATAAACAAACTAGGTTCAATAACTGTTAGTCAATCAAATCAATCAAAAACTAATAATAAACTGCAATTATCTAGTTTCCCACCAACGGTACTTGTATAGCTTCCCAATCCCAAAGAAATCTTTAAAACGAGCGCTCGTAAGAGATTTCGCCTAATTAGGGTACTTTCCTCTCCAAAAAGACGGCTCCACTAGTAACAACACAGCTAGTTAGTTTTATTGGATCTGAGGATTAGTTTGCTTGAACTTCAAACTTCAATATTTATAGACCAAGGAAGTTTGGACACCAAGGAATTTCCGAAACCGAATATTCTCAAAGATATGGAATAAAGTCCAAATCGGTTTTCATAATTCCTGGAAATGCTCTGTCCAAATATTGACCAAAATCTCAGTAGAAAATCTTCAATTAGTAAATGCACATTACTAATTTTTATTTTCTAAAGATATGCATTTAATTGCTGGAAATTAAAAGCATATAAAAACTAAAACCCATAATGAAAAGATTCTCAATTTATTTCGATACGGGATTCTCCTTTAGCTATTAAGGTATATCTTTGAACAATAAAAGATGAGGGTTACTGCACATGTTCAAAATATGTCGACATCTTTACTTTGTTCAAAGATAGATGTTATACTTCGTATTGTAATTCCTTAATACTATGTATAACTAGAGTATAATCATTCACAGCTTCGCAGTTATATTTTCAATATAGACGACTTGAAAGATACATTAGGAATGAAACAGTTCAAGTCAAATATTACTAACCTCAAGTGGAAGGATGATGTCGTCATTGTAGCTCTTTACTTCTTCAAATTCTTCAAGTCTTCACGTACTACTTGTAAGTCTCATATCTAATAATTTTTTAACTAACCTATACAAAGTTGACTCTAGTAAATAATTAAGCAACTCTTTAAATGATTTATTATTCACTAAAATATGATAACCAAACTTGACATACCAACGCTTGGTGAGTTTAACCGAGCTATGCTCTAACATAGGATATACTGATATGTAATGAAGTTCCAACAACCTTGAATATCTCATGCCAAGATCCACTTAAGAACAAGGCATCCCTGTCAGACACTATAGTAGATAGAACTCCATGGAGCTTAAGAATATAGTCTATGTACACTTTCGCAAGCAGTGTATGGATGGCATAATGTTGTAAAGTGACTATACTTAGTAAAGCGATTAACAACAACCAAAATTACCTCCTTTCCCTATGACTTTGGCAAGCCATTTGATGAAACCCATACTCAAATACTTCCAAGATTGATTAGGGACAGGTAAGGGATGAAGAAGGCCTGCTGGTGAAGTGTGCTCCACCTTGTTCTATTGACGGATTGCGCACTCTTGTATAAATTTGATTAAATCATTCTTTAAGCCTACATACTGTAAATAAGCCTTAGCTCGATGATAACAAGCTTGCATTCCTGAGTGACCACCGATAGCTGAGGAGTGAGTAGCTGCAAGAACCTTCTGACGAGCGTTACCAGATGAACCAATGTAGATTCTGCCATGTTGTCGGATAATGCCTGTGAATAGGTGTATCCATCAGAATGTATTGGAGATAGCATGAGTTTAGGTATCAGTTTTTGAGCAAACTGGTAATCTGCATAACTAGCCCGAACTTCTTCCAATCACTGTGGTTGAGCTGTTGTGAGGGATGAACATGAAGCTCTAGACAGAGCGTCAGCTACTCTGTTATCTGTGCCCTTCTTGTAAAACAAGGTATAATTAAAACCAAGTAATTTGGTTAGCCACTTATGCTAAAATAATGTATGGAGCAGTTGATCCATAAAGTATTCGATACTTTGATTGTCCGTAAAAATATTGAAATGAGAGCCTAGGAGGAAAGAGCACCAATGATTAATAGACAAAACAATACTCAACAACTCCTTTTTGTATGTGAATAGTGCCTTGTATATGAGTCCCATAGCATTACCGAAGAAAGCAATAAGCATGCCCTGTTGCATAAGCACAACACCTACCCCACTATTACTAGCATCAGTCTCAAGCTCGAGTTCCACAGTGAAATCTGGTAAGATGAGGACATGAGTAGTAGTTATCACCTTCTTCAATTTTTCAAAAGCCAATTAAGCCTCGGAAGACCAAAGAAAACTATTCTTCTTTAACAGTGTAGTAAGAGGTTGGAAAATGAGTCCAAAGTTCTTCACAAACTTACGGTAATACCCTGTTACCCCTAAAAACCCATGCAATCCTTTTAGGGATGTTGAACTTGGTCAGTTAAGCATACACTCTATTTTGGTAGGGTCGGATGCTACCCCCTCATTGCTAATAAGATGACCCAGATATTCAATTTGATGCTGACCAAAACTACATTTACTGCATTTAGGAAGAAGTGAATATTGTTGCAGAATAGCCAGGGTGATACGAAAGTGTGTGCAATAAGATGCCAAGTCAGTGAAATATACCAGTATGTCATCGAAAAACACAAGGATGAATTTCCTAAGATAAGGTTTGAAGATGTCATTCATAAGTGATTGAAAAGTTGTCGGGGCATTAGTCAGCCCAAATGGCATTACACGAAACTCAAAATGACCATGGTATGTACAGAAAGCAGTTTTATGTACATATGCATGGTGTACTCGTATCTGGAGGTACCCAGATCGAAGGTCAATCTTAGAGAAAAAAGTAGAGCCATGAAGCTCAGCAAGCAACTCATCAAAAATAGGAATAGGGTACTTATGTTTTATAGTGATCGAATTGAGCTTACGATAATCTACGCAAAAATGCCAGTCACCATCCTTCATCTTGACCAATAGAACTAGAGAAGAGAACGGGCTGTGGCTAGGTTGAATGACTCTAGTTGTGAGCATCTCTTGCACCAGTCTCTCAATCACATATTTCTGCACAAAGGTAACTCTGTAGGGCCTTTGATTTAGTGAAACTAAGTTAGGTTTTAATGGAATATGGTGATCATGTTCCCTATATGGTGAAAATGAGGTGGGCAGTTGAAAGACTGAAGAAAACTCGTCCAAGACTTCAGTAATTGGAGCAGCAATAACAGGTGAAGTAGCTTCACCCGATATAGAAAATAGCTGACCAAACAGAACTTGTACACCACTGCGAAGTAGTCTCCGAAATTCTTTGCATGACATAAGAGATATACGAGCTTCGTCCTCCTTGTGACCTAATAGTTCAATATCTTTTTCTCTGTGTTGAAATTTAATTGTTATCTTCTTGAAATCGAACAACATTGGGATCAAGTATTGCATCCAATCCACACTGAGAACCATATCGCAGCCACCTAAGTCAAGAAGGTGCAGGTCATGAGAAAATGTGTGACCCTGCATAACCTATGTAAACCCTGAGCATTTGGCTTGACTCAGCAGTTTGTTGCCATCTACTACAGTGACATGTAAAGTCGGAGTTAGCATGATAGTGTAACCACACCTTTGTGCTGTTAAGGGGTTAAGAAAACTGTCGGTGCTACCATTGTCCACCAGAATAGTCAGCCCTTGTGTTTTAACATGTTCTCGAAGCTTGATAGTAGTGTGGGAAATGTTACCAGCTAATGCATGAACTGATATTTCCATGTCTTCCTCCAATTCCACAACAGTAGGACTAGAGCTATCAGTTATATCACCATCTTGTTGTCCCTCATCTTCATCAGCCACAATCATGTATAATTATTGCTTATTACACTTATGCCCTTTGGTGTAAAATTCATCGCATTTATAGCGGATCCCATTTTCCCACTTGGCTCCCATCTCAGCATATGTAAGTTTCTGCACTGGTGGTAGCTTAGGACTGGTAGTGGGGCTAGTAAAAGTTGGTGCAGTAACCAATGGAGTTAGAGTAGATGTCTTGGTGGAAGTAGATTGAGTTTTACCCTGATAAGCAAACTTATTGGTTAACCTTGGATGATTCTTAACAGCCCTATCCATGATACATTCCTGTCTCCTGGCTAAAAAAATAACTTGATGTAATGTATTAGGAGTAAACATTTGAACTACCATCCTTATATCTTCTTTTAGGCCACTAATAAAGCTATGAATTAAATAATCTTCAGTTAGAGATGGATTCTTAGCTAGCATCAAGGCTTTTAATTCTTCAAAGTGTTCTTGATATTCTAAAACTGTATTAGTTTGATTTAGTTTGTTAAATTCTCTTACAACATTATCATGGCCTAATTCCTGAAATCTAGTACATACATCTATAATGAAATCTTCCCAATAAAGAGTGCCTTTACCTGCCTGATAGTCCTAAAACCAGACATCTGCCTCGTCATCCAAATATAGAGTAGCCATATGTACCTTTTGTTCATCATTCATTTGATGTAGGAAGAAATATTTCTTGCATTTACTAACCCAAGCTCCAGGGTTAATTCCATCAAAACGAGAAAAATCAACCTTAGGTCTATAATTGGAGAAATGACCCTCGCCTAGCTAATGATTTGGAATAACTTGATGAGAGTGAAAAGATTTATACCCATGTGATTTGTTGTCTGCAAAAGAATCATATCCATCACCACTCGCCTCTGCTTCGTGGTGGTTATCTGGAAACACAATAGATCGAAGTTTGATCAGTACGAAGAAGTTGCAATTGACTTTCAATATCATCCTTCATCGTCTTCATATCACCTTTAACAAACTTCAATGATTTAACTTCATCACTTAAATCTCTTAATTCCAGACTCAATTTCTTAGTTAAATCATCTAATTGCTTCAATCTTGTGCTTTCCGCCATAATCACACCAAGGATCGTCCTTATCGGATACCACTTGTAGTGCTATAAACTACAAAGAAGATCAACTATCAACTTACAGGCTCTACTCTGCAAGTATGAAAATGAAAAACCTCAAAGAGGCAGAGAAGAAACAAAAACACAAAACTCTATTCGATTACCAGGAAGAGAAAACAGTCTCTTACAAATTAGGGCATTATAAGGGCACATGTGCCATCCACACTGCTACATATTACTAATTATACTGGTTGCTCTATTAGAGGTGCCCTCAAGCATGGGATATGGCAAATAATTCTTCATCTAAGCTTGGATTAGTAGTAATACTGATATTCTTGAGATGTTGAGTAATGAAATATCTTCTTTAGTCTGGATCCAAACACCATCATAATTCTACATAGAATCTATATTGTTCCTTGTCTTTATTCTATTGGCTTTGATATGGAAATACTTACTATTATAATCCATTTCTTTGATGAAAGAATCTCTGGACTTCTACTGATAAAATTCTCCTTGAATTTTGTGCCATTTGTTTAACTCCTTATTTATCATTATTAGTATCTAGATTTGAGTCACGTTCCCGAAGGATATTCAAATCTTTTTATAAGCAGTCAACTTTTTGGTTAATATCACCAAAGTGCTCCCTATTCCATAAAGATAGAACTTTCCTTGTAGCCTGTAATTTCTTGACAAACTGAAAAGCAGGAGATCCATTGATACTTGTCTTCCAAGCATTAGCAATCACAGTAAAACATGTAAAATCATTTAACCATGTTAAAAACAATTTAAATGGTTTCCAACATTTATGTGTAGTATAGTCAGTTACTAGCATAATTGGGCTATGATCACTTCCTACTTGAGTTAAGTGTTATAACTTAGAGTTAGAGAAATGCACATTCGATTCACCATTACCTAAAGCCATATCAATTCAAAAAAAATTTCTACCAGTTCCTAGGTTGCTATTGGTCCAGGTATAATCTTTTCCTACAAATCCCATGTCATCTTGGCCATAACTTGTCATTATTTTATTCACCCAACCATCAACATAGGAACAAGGACTATTATCATTATCAAGCAAAATGAAAATTAAGGTGTCCCAAGAAGATCCAAGGATTGTTATTATTTTTACTTATTTGATGGAAAAAATTCCATTGGGCCTTTTTCTTCCCATAGTTAGAATATCCATACATTCAAGTGAGCAAGAATTCAGGTTTACTAGGATCAGCCTGAACTAGAACATTGAATATATTATGGTTTACATTAGGGACTTAATAAATGAAACCATTTTTCCATAATAAAAAAAGACCTCCTGAAAGACCTACAGGTTTAATGTAAGCACTTTTGGGGTATTGAAATCTCTTTAATAAAGGCATACACCCAGATGAGCTGATTTTTGTCTCACATAAGAATATAATGTCAAGATTTAGGCTCTAATGATATCACTCAAATGGTTTCTGGTGGTTGTATTTTTGAAGTCTTGCACATTCCAAGAAATGATCTTCATGATGGTTACTTCACTACTACCTATTACTAAAAGGGATACTAGAGAAATAAAAAAAAAATGCAGCAAAAGAATTTTTTTTATGAGAGTATATTGGATTATTAAGAAAGCCAATTCTAAAGAGTCTAATAAGGTAGGAAAAAACTAATAGTGAACCATAAAACTATGATATTATTATAGGAAAAAACTATCTTAAATTCAAAATTCAAAATATTAAATTCTAAAAAGAGAGTGGGACATACTGAGTCTCCTTATGTGAAGCAGCAGTTTGTTTATCTCGGTTTGCAACCCTTTTAGATGTTTGATTGTTTGTGCTAGTACCAGTTTCATTAGTTTCTATGGTTCCTGCTTCACTATCTCCACAGTCAGGGTCTTCATTGGTTCTAATCCTTTTTCCTAGTCTTGATTCCTCATTTTCCTCAACATCACCTTTCTCAAGCAAGAAATTCATATTGATGACTTCACCATCCTTAGGGGGAATGAAAGTTGCAGCTTTAACAAACTTCTTCTGGTTTTTTTTTTTAAATTGGAGCTGAACCAGTTGAAATTTGTTTAACACTTTTCCTAATGCTACTAGCATTACCAAAGTAATAAGGTTTTTCATGTGCCTTGGACAGGAAGTTAGCTGCATCTTTGCATGCAACCTTACAATGTTTTATCATATGGCAGTCTGTGCAGATTCCAGCTGGTTGTTGTTCGTAGAAAAATTTAATCCAACTGATGAGGCTTGCATTAGTTATTTTCTTGACTCCTCTTCGTAAAGGATTAGAGAGATCTATGTTCACACAGACTTTCATAGGAGTGATGCCAACTGGAATAATGTCCTTTGGTTCTATAGCAATAACCTCACCCATTATTCCTCCTATCTTTTGTTGGATATTTTCAATAACTTAGAAAATAAAACTGTTTTCGTTTTTGGTTTGTCACTATGATGGGGAAGTGTTCTGTGTTGGATAAACACAATGGATGTTAGTTGGAGATGAAGGGACACCTCTAATAGGTGTGATGGTTCATAAAGGACACAACCATTCCCAACAGACACCTTATGTGTCTTTTGGAAGTGAAGAGGCATCTCCAATAGGCATGAATAACCCTATAAGTAGTGAAGGAATTCTCCCATTCTTGAGAATGAATTCAACCTGTTTTCTCTCCATCTAAAGAATCATCAGAAATCTCTCTCATGTGTTCTTGGTTGGGTCAAGGGGTGCAAACCTTGAATCCAATTTCCTGTTGTAGGGCTTTCATTGTATCCTGAAGGCATTATTTCGCATACCTGTTGCAATCGCCAATTTATATTGGGAGGGTAGAAATAATCGTCTAAAAGAAATCACCCGAGCCTTGAAAGCTTTTGAGTACAACAACAATTTCTTTTAGTGTTATCATCCTCTGTTTTATACCCAAAATTTCCAACAGTTTTAGACGATTAAATTCAGACAAGACAGAGGAAACGAGAATAAGGGAAGTTGGAAAACAAGCTTCATTTTCTTTATGTTTATTTCATCCTCCGTTTTTACCCAAAGTGACCCAAATCCAAAAGGATGCTACCCATGATAGTGCATTGGATTTGAAGTTTCTATTTCTATTTAGAAATGTTTGGGGCCGTATTTCGGAAGAAATTGACACATGCGGTGCTCGATACAAAAAAAAAAGTGTTGAATAACACATTTGGTCGCGTGACAATAGAGGAATATTGTCATGAATGCTCTAAGATTAGAGAACCAATAGAGATCACCATTAGTACGGATATAATTCTTACCATAAGAATTATAGGTTCCAAAATTTGGAAAACGGGATGTATTAAATGACATCGAAAAGGAAAGTGGAATACCGGTGAATATGTAACGTATTGGAAGATTGGGCGCGCGACCAAATATCCAACGATGAGGTGTTACGATATTACCGATGCATAAATTGTGAACATTTACATTACATAATGTAAAATGTTAAATAGACGTACATTGTCTATGTTTTTGTTTATAAATTTGTAGAGGATTGGGCATGAGTAAAAGAGTTACTCATCAAGGTATTATATTTGTTGAGATAGCAAATATATAAGTTGCCTACAAATTTTCTATGCCTCTAGTGTATGCAAGTCTATAATGACTTCTTGTGAATTAACCGTAAATGTTAATTAGGATCACTAGAGAAGTTACAATTATTTTGTAAAATCAAAGAGGAACATTTTTAATAATGTTTTCAGAATTGATTGCATGAGTAGATGCAATTAATGTGGAGGAATGGCTTAGAACCTAACTTGTAAAGATCTCATTTTTGGAAGAAGCCATCTTAGGAGGTCTTGATTAATTGTGAATCAGGATATGATCTATAACGTCTTTAACAAGACTTATAATGAAAAGTCAAGACATACAAGTCTTAGACAAGGAACGGTAAGTCAATTACTCAAGAAAGGAGTAATTGCAGTTAACCATTGAAACGGAGAAAAGCTTGGTAGACCTACTTATGAAGAGTCTCCCAAAGGAATTAATTTCAATGAAGTATATAGAAATGGGACTAAGGTCTGTGAAGGAAGGTTGATCTCCCATAGCAGAAACCCAACCTATGTTTTGAAAAAGATAAACAAGGTTCAATGTGGTACCAACAAGTTATGGCTGTAGATTATGGAGCACTAACATAAAACTTCCCATTTCAAGTTAGTGCTGGTTTTTCTGCAAGAAAATAGGATGGATGTAAATCCTTAATGAGTCTGTGATTAGTAAAAGGTGTCTCGCAGAAACACCTTCGAGACTTACCTATATGAGTATGGAAATGTGGGCCGTTTCCTAAGAGAAGAAGACCGTTCTCTAAAGAAGACTCATGAATAAGGATATAAGCACAAGGCCTTTATAGTGCTTGGCTACAGAACACATGATTTATGGAATCAATATGTGTGGAGACTCCGGTTTTATCATAAGGGATACTTGGTTCAAGACTGGTTTCACCGTAGAATCTCGATAAGGCTTTGAGTTTCTTACACTAAGTGAAGGTTCAAACCCAGAAGGTACCTATCATTTATGTATTGATTTCAACGATGATGCTTAGTCTCCCAATTGTGCTTGAACTACGTTGGCTTGATCCCACTCGGGTACGTAGGCAGTCACTTGAGTGATGCAGCCACTCCGGTTTTATAAGTTTTATTTTATTTTATGTTTTTGGTTTTTGAAAATAGGGGGAGATTGTTGGATATTTTCAATAACTTAGAAAATAAAACTGTTTTCGTTTTTGGTTTGTCACTATGATGGGGAAGTGTTCTGTGTTGGATAAACACAATGGATGTTAGTTGGAGATGAAGGGACACCTCTAATAGGTGTGATGGTTCATAAAGGACACAACCATTCCCAACAGACACCTTATGTGTCTTTTGGAAGTGAAGAGGCATCTCCAATAGGCATGAATAACCCTATAAGTAGTGAAGGAATTCTCCCATTCTTGAGAATGAATTCAACCTGTTTTCTCTCCATCTAAAGAATCATCAGAAATCTCTCTCATGTGTTCTTGGTTGGGTCAAGGGGTGCAAACCTTGAATCCAATTTCCTGTTGTAGGGCTTTCATTGTATCCTGAAGGCATTATTTCGCATACCTGTTGCAATCGCCAATTTATATTGGGAGGGTAGAAATAATCGTCTAAAAGAAATCACCCGAGCCTTGAAAGCTTTTGAGTACAACAACAATTTCTTTTAGTGTTATCATCCTCTGTTTTATACCCAAAATTTCCAACATCTTTATCACTGTAGCAACGTCCATGTGTTCTGGTAACAAAAAATTGAGCTGAATCCAGAAGTGTTGAAAATCCCAATGCTTTTATGTGTAGATCATATCAGGAATGTAATCATGAACCACTAGCAAGTGCAAAAAATTGATTCTCCATGGTCTTTGATCGATGACTTTGTTGAGAAGAGACCAGTTACTGAACTTAACGATCATTATATTTGGATCTATTTCAACAATCTTAAGATCTTCCTTAGTCATAAAAGGCCATGTAAACTGTATATGTTTTTCCACTACTTCTACTGTCATTCTTCCTTCAATAATCACCTTGCCCATGGCACTTGATTCCCAGTTAGTCTTTTCACCATCTCAATTTCTTTCATCTTGCTGAAACACCACAATTTCATTAATGTCACCCAATTCCAGTGTTGCTTGCTTGAACTTATTGACAAGATCCCCCATCTGGCTTGAGCTACTTTCCTCCATGTCTTTTGTGGAAAAACAATTAGGGTTATTGATTTTACAGAGATGGTAGAGGGTTTTTGGTGGAGTATGAATGTACGACTTTGTATTAATGAAAAATATATGAGATATATTATTTGGATTATTTTTACTATGAATACGATAACAGATTGGATTCATATGCGAGTAAGTTTGAGAAGTTATGCAGCTGGCTATGTATCCGTAAAAGACGATAATTAAACAAATTTTCCATTTGACTTTTTTTGAATTTGAATTTGCATGTGAGCAGGATTCATTGCTGACGTGACTCGCCGAGTTGGGATCGGAAAAGAGGTTCAATTTTATAGAACAACTGGTACTAACACAGATAAATCTTGCTACCAAACGATTAGAAACATTCTCTTCAAATGATTTGATTGCAACAAACGATAAGGCAAATGCCACTAAAGAGAACAAACACTGCATACACATAATGGAAACACAGAGAAAGTTAGTCACTCATTAAAAAACATGAAGAAACATAAAGAGATTTATCAGAAAACCTATTTGAGAAAGAAAAAATGTAACTAAAATATAATGGGAAAGAAATTAAAACAGTAGAAAATCACATATGAAAGAGAAAGATTAATAAATCATAGCAGACAAGTTAAAACCGTGGAGAAGTAGATGAAGATCAAGAAATGGAGTGTAAAACTAATGGCTAAGTAGACGAAGGTCAAGATCAAGAACTATGTTTGTTTTCGACTACCATCTGATACCATATTTTACCTACATTTTTAAACAAAGTTGTCCATGAAAACTTTTTGATTATTACATACCCAGTGTAATTCCTTTTTTGTTGATAAAATGAATCCCCTTTTTATACTTCAAAAAAAGAAAAAAAGAAAAAACAACGACTTCTGTCGAACACCCACGAAGTACGTTGTTGGGTCGCAAATACTGATATTTGCACCTGATTTTTGTTTTTGTTTTTGAAGCTTGAAATTGTATTAAAGTTAGGGAGAAATAACACGAGGGTACATTGTAACCATAGAGTCTGCCATTACAATAGGACCAACACACGATGGTGTTTTGTGGTCCCAGACTGTTGTGGATAGATTTCCCGTTGTGCTGTCATCTGCTGCTTTGTTTGCTAAACCGTCCGCCGCCTGATTTCCTTCCCTGTAAATATGTTTTATGGTGTTGTGCGGAATTTGGGCCAATCTAAACTTTTTTCTCTATCATATTGTTTAAATATCAAGGTGGTTCGGCTGTCGAGGTTAAAAACCTTAGAAGCTTTTTCGAGTCCGTTTCGAATCGCACCTTTGTCCATTCTGTATCGGTAGTTGTTCTTGATGTTACGAGCATGGCCCAAGTTTCGGTAGTGAGCTTGAAAATACAAATCCACGGTGAAAATACAACTTAGTTCATTTATTTAATCGAACGGTCCATAGAAACAGCTATAAACCCTCCTCTGCTAACTCTTTTTCACATTCTTTCCCCCTCCGCAACTCCAACAACTAACAAAGCCAAGGTAACTCTTTCGTTTCGATTCTAAGCTTTCACCTGCGAGTTTCACAGTTCAATCCTAATCTCAAATGTTGATAATAAGGTTTTGTGTGATTGTCTTCTTACTTTCCTAACGGATGCTTTTGTTTCAAAAATTAGGGTTTTGGTTTGTTTTTCGAAGGGTATAATGAATAATGGTCTAGGAAACTATTAGGGTGATGTCAAGAAACATCAAAACATGCTATATATACAGCACATGTCTCATTGCAGCTTAATTTCTTGTTTCAGTTTAAGAGGCTTGAAAAGCCTATTCTGAAGCTCTAAGTCGGCTCACTTCGTGCTTAAAAATATGGCCCGTATTGGAAATGTAAGCAATTGGAGTTCTGAGATTTTTAGTTTCTTAATTTGTTTATTTTGTGATGTTTTTTAAAGCTTATAATGGGAATCTGTTTGATGTGTATTGTGAATTATATTGCAGAGGAAGAAGAGGATTGGGTTTTGGAAGGCACCGATTATAAGGAATCCGGTTGTTGATCATGTAACGGGTGACAAAATCCCGAAAAGTTTTGTGTTTTCTAGAGGGAAACTTTCTGGTTCATTGAAGCAATTGTTAAAGGATTTGAGAGAGTTGATGCTTCCTTATACCGCCCTTAAGCTGAATGTATAGCAATTTGAATTTCATTTGTGTGTGTTTTATTAGTTTTCATTTTGCATGCTTCCAAGTTCCAAGTACTTTTAGGATATAGCTTGTCAATATATTTGGTTGTTATCGCTCAATATGTGAATTGATGCAATTTAACACCAAGTGTGTTTTATGTTTTGGGTCATTCAATTTGTTGGTGTACACTACACGGAAGCGAATTTGATTGCTAAATATACGAATTATTATTGATCATGTCTTTTCAGATATGTGATGAGTTCGAGTCTTTTCTTATCTTGTCTTATCTACCCTGTTTGTAATACCGATTATTATTGAGTATGTTGCATAGTTTATATCTAGTAATGGCTGGGTGAAGGATGTTGTCAACGGTCAAAAGACATGTAAGCTAAGAATACCATAAAAATTTGTTGGAGGCTAGTTCAACCTTCCAAAGTTAAATGGAATATGATAAACTTGCTTAACCTTTTCCGGAGCCATTTAGCCATTTTTTCCCCTGATAACATTCCTTCAGGTTCATCGTTGTTGTCAGTAAGAAGACGCCTCTACAAAATTGCCACTTAGCCTATTCGTAGTTTGATTTTGTTATTGTAATGCTATCTTTAGTCGACATCTAATGCTTCATCATCTATTTTCTATTTCAGGAAAAGAAACGGAATAATCTAAAAGATTTTCTGAATGTCGCGGGAAGTTTGGGCGTAACTCATTTCTTGATGTTATCTAAAACTAGTAGTTCGCCCTATCTTCGAGTCGCAAGGACACCTCAGGGCCCAACTCTTACATTCAAAATAGAGGAGTACTCATTGGCACTTGATGTTGTGAAATCCCAAATACGTCCTAGACGCCCTCCAGAAATTTTCAAGTCCCCTACTTTGGTAACATCTTTTAACTTCTAAACAGCGAAGATTACTGTGTTTGGTAACTTTGGTTTACCTTACTGTAATGTTTCCTGATTTGCTGATGCCATTATGTGTTTGGGTCTTGTTCGTGCCTAATATAATAATTTCATGGCAGATTGTACTTTCTGGTTTTGGAACCGGAGAAGAACACCTAAAGCTCACAACTATTATGTTTCAGAATATATTTCCAGCTATTGATATCAACACTGTGAGTGCTACACAAATTGTTTGAACTTTTACGTTGACAAGTCCGATTATCTTCTTTAGATTGATCGTTATGCTTGTTAATTGTATTGCAGGTGAAGCTCTCGTCGTGTCAAAGAATAGTTCTACTTAATTATGACAAGGAAACAAAGCTTATTGATTTCCGACATTATTCCATTAGATTACAGCCTGTTGGTGTCTCACGTAAACTTAGAAAATTTGTCCTAAACCATCAAGCGCCAGATTTGAGTAATCTTCGGGATGTGAGCGACTTTGTTACCAAGTATGATTTCTTTCGCTACAGGACCAGGAACTATTTAAGACACCTAACTCATAAACATGGATTATGTTTGATAGTAGTGCAGTAATGATACAGTATCTGTATAAGCTAGTGACTTATTTGTTTTTGTGCTGTCAATGAAGGGCTGGTTATGGATCAGAAAGTGAACCAGATGATGAAGCATCTACTGTAACTCTTTCCAGTGATCTCTGGAGAGTAAATAAAGCTTCTACTAAAAGCGCTGTCAGGCTTCAAGAGATTGGACCAAGGATGAAACTTAGACTTATAAAAATCGAGGCAGGACTATGTGCTGGTGGAATCATATCAGTGAATACGGTGAGAGCCTACTACACCTTTGCTTTATTGTTCTATTTGGTTTCCACAATGTCAACTCTTTACACTAAGTAATTGTCTTTTGTCTCCTTCCTTTTCTTAAAAGTACAAGCTTTAATTCAGAATTAACTGCTCTTACTCGTGAGTCTGCATTTTATTGGTCTACCTGTTAAATATTGGTTTCTGTAAGGTTTTATTGTTCTTTATCTCTTAACTTTTGTACCTTTCTCCCAGAAAAATGAAAAGAAAGCGCAAAATCAGGACAATGAGGAAGGTGAGGATGACGAGGAAGGTGATGATGATGAGGAAGGCGAGGAAGATGAGGAAGATTCTTGAGGGACATGACATCCTGAGATACGAAGGGTCTAAGCTTGTATCATGCAGGACGTTTTGACATTATGTACCCAGAGACCAGTAACCCCTTTTAGTCACAATGTTCCTCGTCAGTTTTCATTGTCTCTTCATTCTTTGTAGGCAGATTCTCAAGCAGCTTTTGGTCTGTTGCTGTTAAAAAAAAAGTTACAAAAGTTTTGTTATCTTATTAGTGTTGGCGAAAAACAGATACTGCTGTATGTATGACAGTCTTGAGCACTAAAAGTTCATATAAGACTTGTTTTTGTGCTCTCAATTCTGCACGAGCTACATATTTGCAATGGTTTTCATTTGAGACATGTTTTTGGGCATACCAAAAAATTACCAGGCATACTTAAGGTTCGGCTCATAACTTTTTTTTTGCCTAGGTTTGCTTGTGAGCCGAACCTAGACAAAATGTATGCCCGATAATTTTTTTGTATGACCAAAAACAGCCCTCTTTCATTTCTGTACTAAATTCTCTGAAGTCGCCACCTTTATTATACCCCTACGAAGCCCACGCCTATTCTGAAAAGGTCTCAAGTCGCAAAAATAAGTCTCGTCTTATATAGTGAATCCTTGGTTCCCAACAAATTCTCTGAATCACCACTTGAATTGTATTATACGGTTTATACACCCTTTGGAACCCACGCCTAATCTGAAAAGGTCTCAACCACTGGTTGGTGTTGTTCCCCATTGCACGGGATCAAAAGCCTGGTTTAATTGGGGGCCTTCCATATTAAATGGGGGCCAGGCACTAGAAGACAAAACAAGTCTCCCAATAGTAATTTGGGTCATCCCTTATAAATTTTTTTTAAATGCCTAAAATAGCCTTGAGTGATTAGTATTAAGAGTTAACGAAGTAGATTAGTGTGTTAGTTTAGTTTAGATAAAAATCAGGTTTTTGGATTAAAATTTGGGGAAATTTTAGTTTTGTGTTTATTTGTTTTGAGAAGAAGAGGAGTTTTGTTAGGAAAAACTAGGGTTTTTGGAAATGAGTGATTCAAGTGGAGGAAATGAGGTTGGTGAAGGTTCAAACAACAACCATGATTGTGTTGATGGTAAGATTGTGTCAACTAATCATATGGATTGGATGTTTGATGAAGAGATGTTAATGGAGGAAGCCATGAATAATGGTGAAAATGAAGATCCTATTGCCCCAAACGAGGGAACCAGCACTCAAAATGAGGAACCCGAAGCTCAAAACAATCAGGTAAACTTCCTATACTCTTCAAATTGCATGAATTGTACTCCAAGTGGTCGATTCATGGTCACCATGCAACTACTCAGAGTGAGGGTCGTTAATGTCGGGTTTTTTATTCGTTAACGATCCTCAACAGTCGTCAATCTATTTACACCAATTCTGACGACTCAAACCTGCTAGTTTTCCATGTTATGAAAAATCGTCAGCTTGGTGTGCTAAAAACTGACGACTGTCTAGGGTACTTCAAAAAGAGTCGTTTGTTTGCTTTGTTTACACTGCAACGACGCTTAAACACAATGTCTCTGGCCAGAATCTTTTTTTTTTTTTGGGGTTTATGGTCGTCACACCTTTATTCAGAAAAAACTAACGACCCTAACCAACCATTAACATTGATCACTAGAGTCGTTGCTATCGGTAGTGTTACATATTAACGACCCTTAGTGTTTTCTTTTAAGATTTTTGATTTCATAAGATCATTTCATTGAATAGTAAAAGGCACACATCTTGCATATCGTTGCATTGAAGGAAATGAAATACAATAGATAATAACGGTGCACTTAAACACTCAACCATAGATGTTGTAATTATAGGTAGTGCCGTTCAAGATGAGGTAGCAATCGTCGAACTCAAACTTGTTCCCATGAAGCACCTCGTATCGCTTATACGCCTTCCCCAACTGTAAACACAAAACAATAACTTAGTATTGTTCAAATATTTTGATAAGTTTTACCTCTTGTTTAAATACTTACTCTTATAGCACCCAACATATTGGGCATGGCTACCCTTACGGCATTAATTTCTCTTTTGAAAGCATCACATTCCAATTTTATCTCCTCGAATCGTTCCTTGACTAGTCTCAAAGACATTGAGTTGCAATTTCCGTCTAACGCCACAAAAACGATGAATACACGGTTCCACCAAGCATCGGATGTTTGATCAATGTCTTTTCCTAGATCTTCAAAGTGGTTTGTGACCGTCAACCGAGTTCTCGTAATGGCACAATTCTCTTCGGAAGTGTAAGGAGTCATGGTGTTTCACTTTTTTTTCTCTTGGAAGATGAATGAATGAGATTGTATGTGAAGGTTAAGAATGAAAGAGTTGTGTGAGTATGAGGTGTGTCTTGGGTATCTATTTATAGAGTTGAACGACCCAACTGCCTCTTTTTTGAAAAACAATTTCGTTGGTGGACTCAACCATATTTGGTGGATTCAAAATTGGCATTTACTGCTATAAGGGTTAGTGTCCATATTAACAAAGCGACGACGCTTTCTGATATTGAGGGTCGTCGGTTAAGACTTTTAAAGTATGACGACTCCATCTTGAAGTATCTGATTTATTGAGCATCATGAGTCATTCATATTTATTTCTCCTAAACAGACGATTCTTAGTGGTGAGTTTGAAAAAACAAAGAGTCGTCGGATTTTAATAGTTGTAACTTGACGACCCTGGCTTTAATAATTAAAAGCTGAACTGTTTTTATTGAATTGGAAAGAAACGTACATGTAATTCGAAATAAAACAGAAGGCGAGTTTAATTATAAAATAGAAAGACATAAAATAGTTCGATACATTGCCATCGAAAACCTAAACGAGTTTAATTATATAAGGCGAATTCCCATTCGGTTTCCTCCAAGAGAGCATAGCATTCCTCGTGCAAAAACTCATTGCCGTACTTTATTTCGTATTGGCTACGACCCAAAAAGTATTGGAGAAACAATATTTTTTATAAGTTAGCGTTCTTAAATAAACATAACGAAAGAAATTATTTTAGGGATAACGACATATCGATTCACAAACTTACTATATCCATTCGAGCTTCGTTGGGAAGAGCTTCTTTCCGAGCTTTCAATTCGTCTCTTAGAAACACGCATTCATTGTGTATTAAATCGTACCTTTCCCTTATCTGCGCGACCGTCCTTCTATTACGATTTCCGTCTAGTGCCTTAAAAACCTTAAATACACGTTTCCACCAAGCATGGGTGTTTTGATCATGCCCAAGGTAAGGCCCTCTGGTTGGGTCTTTGTTACCGGTCACCCATTGCACTTCCTCAACGGAGTGCTTCGTGAGAGTGGTGTGTGCTCTGACAATAACAACATCTTCTTTTTTAATGAACGAAGTTGGAGCCATTTTTGGTGTTTAAAAGTGATGGGGGACTGATTTTTGGTGTTTGAAAGTGATGGGTGAATAAATTTGATAGGGATAGGTCTCTTTTTATAGTTGAAAACATACAAATGACTATTTTTTGAAAAAGAAAACGGTTACCTATTTTCCAAATATGCAATAACTGCACCTAGGATTCAACCGTTGTTTCAAATTTCAAATTTTTCAATAACTGTACTTAGGGTCGTTGGTTTGATTATTTATTCAGCGACGAACCTAAGAGTCGGTGGTCTGTATTTTTGCATAAGTTCACAAGGGTCATTAGTTTTAAAATTTATAAAGTGCCAACCCTTAGAGTCGTTCGTATAAAAGTATACTTGACGACTGTAAGAGTCGGTTGTCTGTAAATTTTATATGTGACGACTCTTATGATGTCTAATATAAAAACCCAACAGTCGTTCGTATTTATTTTTCCTAAACAGACGACTCTTAGTGGTGAGTTTGAAAAAACAAAGAGTCGTCGGATTTTAATAGTTGTAACTTGACGACCCTGGCTTTGATAATTAAAAGATGAACTGTTTTTATTGAATTGGAAAGAAACGTACATGTAATTCGAAATAAAACATAAGGAAAAGCCATAAAATCTGGGCTAGTACATTGCTGTTGAACACTTAACAATATTGTTTGAATTGCCAGAAATTTTCTGTCAAGAGACGATAGCAATCTTCGTGCAAAATTTCGTGGCCGTACTTTTCCTCGTATTGGATGCAACCCAAAGTGTACTGGAGAAAAAAAAAATGAATTATTAGTTAGCGTTTTAAATAAAAAAAACCCTATGAGAGACCTTATTGATTGACAAACTTACTCTAGTGGTACCGCATTCTTTGGGAAGAGCCTTGTGTCTCGCTTCGAATTCGTCTTTCAGCGCTTCGCAATCCTTGTAGAGTAAATCATATCTCTCCCTAATGTCTTGGAACGACATTCCATAACGATTTCCGTTAAGTGCTTTGAAAATCATAAACACACGTTCCCGCCAATCATTGGATGTTTGATCCATGTTAAGGTAGGGATCTCCGGTTTCGTCGTGGTTTGGGAAGACCCAGTGCTCTCTTTCAAAGTCATGCTTTTCGACCGTGATGTGTGCTCTGAAAATAGCAACATCCTCTTGATCGTTGAATGGATTTTGAGCCATTTTTGGTGTTTGAAAGTGATGGGTGAATACATTTGATAGGGATAGGTATCTTTTTATAGTACAAAAAGTACAAACGGCTATTTTTTGAAAAAGAAAACGGTTACCCATTTTCCAAATATGCACTAACTGCACCTAGGATTCAACCGTTGTTTCAAATTTTTGCAATAACTGCACTTAGGGTCGTTGGTCAAATTATTTATTCAGTGCCGACCCTAATAGTTGGTGGTCTGTAGTTTTGCATGACCGCACAAGGGTTGTTGGTCAGATTATTTATAAAGTAACGACTGTTAAAGTCGTTTGTAAAAAAATATACTTGACGACCCTAAAAGTCGGTTGTATGTAAATATTTTATGTGACGACGCAAATGATGTGTTATATAAAAACCCAACAGTCGGTTGGCAAATTTTATAAAAGATGACGACTCTTTTTCCCATTTTTTTTGTAGTTAGTTGTACTGAGCTCTCAACCTGAACCCGTCTCTGCTATCGGGCCGGATACCTCCGAATATTACATCAATGATTTGGTAAGGTTTAATGGTTTGAATGGATATATATGTTTTGGAAATTTTTTTACTTAGTGTTCTCATGAACGTGTTATTTGCTCAAAATTAGACTTGGGAAAATAAGGAAGAGGCAAGGCAATGGGCTATTTCCAAGGGAAAAGAGAAGATGTGCGTGGTTGTTAAAAGCAAGCACGCTAGTTAGAAATAAATGGATATGGTATGCGAGAGAGACGGTGATAAGGAAGAAAGTCATAAAGGAAATAATTACAAGTATGTGAAGAAGATGACAAGGGTCTACAAAACTTCGTCTAAGAAGATTAAATGCCCGTTCAGGATTGTGTTCAAGATGAATACTGAAACTAAACAATGGTATTTGTATAGTATTCCCGACGGTTATCACAATCACCCTCCACCAAAAAGTCTTACAGGACATCCTGCATATGCCCGATTGCAACCAAATGAAATGGAAATGGTACGGAAGATGAAGATAATTAGGCCCCTTAAGATCCTTACTGCAATTAAAAAGGCCAATAAGTCTAACTTGTCAACTATTCCACTATTTACGCTGCCAAAGCAACCATCAAGAAAACTGAATGGGATGGCAGATTGATCATGCAACAATCAGAGTGGTTGGAAGAAAAACTTAACTATGCCATGCAAACAAAGGTGGGTCCGGGCAACAAAGTAACTCATATTTTTCTTGCCCATCCTAGGATGGTGGCATTGGCACAATGTTTCTACCAATTATTGTTCATAGATTGCACTTATAAGACCAACAGGTATAACATGCCGATATTGAACGTGGCTAGTCATACTTCGGATAAACAATCTTTCACCGTGGCGTGGGTCTTTATGGAACACGAAGAAATAGAGGACTATGTTTGGGCATTGGAACAAGTGAGGTTGATCTACCGTGGCGAACAAACACCGCAGGTTATATTTACGGATCGAGATTTTTGCAGTTATGAGTGCCGCTCGTCAGGTTTTTCCACTAGCTCAACATTTTCTTTGTACGTGGCACATCCAACAAAATATTTTTCAAAATTGCAAGAAACAGATCCAAAAAATCAAACCGGCGAAGGGTAATCAACGTTCCGAGGAGGAAGACGAGCGTCTGAGTAAACTTTCAAGAGAAGAGAGAGCGGCAGAGAGAAAGAAAGATAAGGAAAAATATGACGAAGAGGGAGATGTATGGGAGGAATTCTGCAAAGAGTGGGACTACTTGGTTCATTCAAAAACCGAGGTGAAGTACAATGCTAGATTGCAGAAGTTTATTGATTATTGGAGTACGGATTATAAGAAGGTGGTCGACTATTTCCTAGATACGTGGTTGAATCCTTGGAAGGAGAAGTTTGTTTATGCATGAACCAATAAATACAAGCACTTCAAAAATGAGTCAAAGAGTATTGCTGAGCAGTCTCACGGGCGTTTGAAAAAAATTCTTGATCTCAACAATGTTGGGGTGGTTACGGCACAAAAAGCTATTCACAAGCACGCCGAGAATGATCTTATCAAGATTGATTCTCAGATGGAGCATAGTAAAGGCCTTTTTTTGAAGCAATACCTACTAGACAAAGATTTGCTAAGGGGGGTTTCACACCAAGTATCATGGTGGGCAATAAAGCATATGATGGCTGAACTATTCAGATTTCGAGAGAAAGGTTCCCAAGGAAAAGTGTTTACATGTAATTGTACAACCGATACTTGGCTTGGTCTTCCTTGAAGACATAATCTTGGAGGGTATAAGGAGGTTATTCCCCTCAGATACATTGATCATTTTTGGAAGCAACTTTCTTCTGATGAACAATTTGGAGATTTGGAGATTGGAAAGTACATCAATGAGAAATTTCGAAGACTGAATTATGCGGGAAGACAAATACTGGTTTTTAATTTATGGATGGCTGCGCGAAAGTGCTTGGGAGTAGAAGAAGAGCTAATTAAACAAAAAACAACTGGAAGACCAACAACTAAAAAGTTGTTTAGACAAACTGTGAATGATGTGAAGAGCTGCACCAGTAACCCTTCACATCATGATTATGTACACGCGGAATTTTCCGAGTACGAGAAGTTTTTCCTTCCCAAGAAAAGGAGTCGTGGTCGACACTCAACACAAAATGGTAACGAAGTTTTACATACGGTAGACATGAATGTTGGAGAGCATGTGGTCGACACTCAACAGAGCCAATCGAGTGTAATGGTGACGATAAGAGGTAAATTAGGAAATCCTCATACACCAAGGGATTCGCAAGGAAGACCACATCATGTTGCTTACACTTTGTACGAAGAGTATACCACACAACTTCCATACATCATCTTAGGTCACCTTATATCCACCGACGACGTTGATGCGGATGGAAATTGTGGTTATCATGTTACAACCGAACAATTGGGGCATTTCGAGGTGGCCGACGAACTAAAGCTAACCAAAATCGAATATGCAATAAAAAAAATGGAAGCTACACTTGTCAAGGACAACCAACTCTATTTAACCATGATCATGGAAGGAGATTCAAAAGAGAGAAAATGGAAGTTCAAGGAGTTGTTATCTAAACTGAAATGGCGGAAGGGGTCGAAGAAGGCCGATTATAAGTTTTGGATGCAAATTCCCTTTAGTGGTCAACTTTTAGCAGGCACATTCACATGTGTTGTAATAATATTCAGTAAAGGCTTCCCCGGAGGCTCTTGTATGTACGTACCATCAAGAACTAAGTGTGAGGCGGCGATAAAGAAGATAAGAATTGTAATGGAACATGTGAACGATAACCATTATATAGGTATGAAGATTTCCGAAGAATGCCCTCTGCCGCGGGAGTTCTATGGTGATTGGGGAGAGTACACCAAGGAGTGGACAAACCAGTATGAGTATGGAATGAACATTTGGAATGCTATGGATCCCACCCCGATTTACATAGACATGGGCGGTGAATCGTGAGTGAAGACATTTAATTTTTCCTTTGCATTGCATTTTAAAGCATACTTTTTGTAAGTGGTTGTATCTTGACCCCGGATGGTTGTATTTTGAAGAATGCTTAATGAATACAATGTGTTTAGTCTTGCGGATTATGTTTTTTTCTCTTTGTACAAGTTGAGTCGTTAACATGTATGGATTCAGTGGAGAACGACTCTAAGAGTTGTTAACAAATATATTCATGTTCCCTAACGACTCTTAAGGCTAAATTTGCATTGTCTCCTGGATATTTTTCATTAGCGTATATATAGTCGTTAGACTATCAAGTTGCATTGTCTCCTGGATATTTTTCAACGTTGAGTCGTTAGAGTCTACATACATAATCATTGACGACTCTATTCTATATGCAGCTTAGAATCCCAACGAATCTTTTTGGTGTACACTTTTCCCCAAAAAAATAGCCGTTGGAATTGGGTTTTATATATAAAGGAAGCCATTGTTTTTCCCCTAGCAAATTTTTTTCTCAATGACAACTCCCTTGTCAAGTAGAAATTCTACCGAAGACATACTCCGAAGATGCAAACGTCCAACAAACTCGATTCTGGCAATGGAAGAAGAGATACGCAAAAGAAGCATGCGACCACCCCAAAAATCATACACTAAATCACCATATCCTATGAAGGGAGAAGAAGAAATGCGCGAGGCCAAAAAGCGGGGTCTAGAACAATTTCATCTAAGGGAAAGGATGAAACAAGTGGAGGAAGAGACTCAATGGCTCAAAAATTACTACATATTGAAGGATCTTGATAGATCACATGAAGATAAGACTACGTATTGGTCAAATCCTTTTGTGAAGATGGGAGAAAACTACAAAAAACCATGCCACAACTATGATAGTGGGCACATTTATTCAAGGGTTACTCATATTATGAAATTATGCTCCGAATACAACAAGTTTCTTGCTATGAACAACAGGGATTGGCGTGCGGCCCAAAAAGCGTATAAGAAATGGAGATGAGAGCCGTTTTATCACATCGAAGCCGCAATGGTTGTGGAATCTCGCAGTAGTAAAAGATGTTAACATGTAATATCTTTTTGAAATTTACTTACACTACAAATGCTATTATTTCCAAGAATTCAATGCATAGGAGTTTTATTTATTATAAAGAGTCGTCATTTAATAATACTCACAAAATTGACGACTCTAAGGAAGTTTCAAGCGTCGTCCTACTGCTAATTTGACAGACTAACGACTCTTGTTACGAATTTCAAAAAAAAAATGACCGTTGGAGGATTCTTCTATATAATACAACCCTCACATGTTGATAAAATTGCCAGAAACTTTAACTCTCTTCCGAAATACTCATCTTTCAATTGCAATGGTGGAATGGGAAAGGCATGAGGATTTGTGTCTCGTAAAATCATTTGCTAATACGTTTCATGAACGTCCAAATGAAATATGTTCAATGTTTTGGAAGAGAGTTAAAGAGTTCTTCTATGAGCGTACCGGGAATCCTAATAACCGCAAATGGATAGACTTAGCATTTCGATTCAACTACATGAAAGGTTCAATGCGAGAGTACGTAATAGTTAGAAATATGGTGTATGACTATTATCCACAAGATCCCCTAAGGGAAAAGGTGAGTAATCCAATAATGTTTATACCTTATTCATTGTTAAAAGTTACTAATGTAAGAATTCCTATATTATTTTAGCTGGAACGTTTCAAAGGGTTATGGACAATTTGTAATGGGGAAAATAGGTTCATTCACCGCAAAGAATATACCACATTGTATCGACGATCAAGAAGGTTTATTGACGAACATTTGATGCGCCGGATTCTTGATTACCCTTACTGGTTTTTTTATAATGCTACACTCTATGTAATGTTGCTTTTTTATTGAAATCAATTCCCTTTTTTTTTTTTGGGTCAGATGTTATGCATATAGAGAGTCGTTTGTTATATTCCAAATAATACTAACGACCCTTTAACTGGTTGTTATGATCTAGATAAGGGTCGTTAGGTTTATCCATAAACACCATGATGACTCTATCCATCTATTTCTTTACTCCCCTAGATTATTGCATTCATACAGTCGTTAGGTGTATTCCAAATAACAATAACGACCCTATCAATCTATTTCTTGACTCCCCTGGATTATTGAACGTTAGGGTCGATTGTTGTATCCATAAACACTCTAACGACCCTGTCCATGTATTTCTTAACTCCCTGGATTATTGTATCCATAGGGTCGTTAGGTGTATCCATAAACATAATAACGACCCTTTCCATGTATTTCTTAGGCTCTCCTGGATGTTTTGCGAATAAAGAGTCGTCGTGTTGAAACAGTTGTAGTAAACGACTCTAATACTGGGATTGAAATCCAATGCTTCAACTAAAGGGTCGTTCGTCTGCTAGAATGGATGTTGCCGTCCCTTCTGCTAATCAAGAAAAATAAAAGTTTTTTTTCTAGTCGTACACATGCTAAAACAATAAAATCCCCTGGATTTTTCTAAGCATCGTGCCAAAATATTATGAAAAGTTATAAAACCTAAGTTCAAGTTTAAAGTATCCAAACCTAACACACAAAGTTGTTTAAACAAACCATCCAAACATAATAAGAAACCATCTAAGAAAAGTTATAAAACATAACTTCAAGTTTAAAGTTAACAAACTTCTTTGCAACGAAGACCACCTCCTCTTTATGACCTGCCTGATCTAGAGACCGTCTTCTTTCTCTTTGGAGGACCCTGAGTTGCACCGCCACCATCTTGTTCATTTTGGGGTTGGCTACTTTTTCCCTGCTGAGAACGTTCTTCTTCCATATGTGCACGTTTTTTACGGCTCCTCTTGCCTTCCTTGGAGAGCTCATCTAACATCTTCTTTGCTTTCGGATTTTCAATGTGCTCCATGTATTGAGCGTAATGACGTTGCTTCTCAGGATCGAAGATTTCCCCTTTATCAGCCGAGCAACATAGTGCCTTGACAAAAAAGCTTCATCCGTTCCCTCTATATGCATTCAAATACAAATTGAACGTTAACTAGATTATATTTGAATTTAGATGAATAACACAATACTTTGAATAAATACTCACCACTAGTTTAAGAATTGTAGAATCATCTCTAGGGTCATCTTGAGAAGAAGAGGAGGATGCTCTATTGGTACTCCTAGTTTGATCAATACAAATAACCCTACCATGCGAGAAACTTTTATACCATTCAAGGTAATCTAGTGTTGCCTCATGCCATTCATTGACATGCGCCCAAGTTGTGACATCTACTAACCTAGAGTGTCTAGCATTCTAATGGGTGTAACTGGGTTCAGGGTCGTAAAACACCTTTATGTTCGACTCGTCAGCCAGACACTTATCCAACTTATGCTTGAACGGAGGTATGTACTCTTCATCGGGTGAATCTTGAATAAACCCAAGTTGACGCATGACTCTCATCGGATTGTACATTGAGAAACTATAAGGGTGAAACAAAGGGCCATCGTACAACACGACAGGTTCCATTACGCCAGCTCTATTCTCCGCGTACGGATTAAATTTTACCTCTTCCACATTGATGTTGTCCAACTTTGCCCGCATTTCTACCAATGCCTATTTTTGCTCCTTATCCTGAGAACCGGTGAACAAATATCGTTTACTTGTTGGATCACCTTGCTTCCAATCATTGTTTGGTTTCACATCTTCATTACCTTTGATCAGTGACGGGAAATGATCATAAAATCACACCTATATTTAAAACAATGAAATAAACATCAAATGATTTATGGAAAATAATTTAGACAAACAAAACAACTTTCATCAATCCAAATACCTGGAGTAGACCCAAATTTCCATTGATCTGTGAAGTTTGTTCCCGAGATGCTTTGGAAAGCTGACTATTCAAATGTGCAACTATGGAAATACCCCAAGAGTACTTGTTCACATCTTCCAAAGGATCCAAAAGCTGAGGAAGGTTGGTGCTAGCCCTATTACCTTTGCTGTCAGGAAATATAACAGACGCAAGTACGTAAAACAAATACGCGCCTGCAGTGTAACAACATTCCTCATTAGTGAGACCCTCCTTTTCTTTTTCCAATGTCCCAGCAAACATCTCCTTAATCTTTACAAGTTTGAACTCTTTCTTATTATAGTTGGTTCCCTTCTCAAATTGCCCATCAGTGGTGGCTTGATCCCATCCAAACAAGTTCTTGGTCCACCCATAGATATCAACCCAAGTAGGCCTTCTCTTGAAATTCTCACTGGTGGATTTGCCTTCGACATGAAGCCCTAATATCTGTTCCGCATCATCAGGAGTAACTTCCATCTCGCCAAATGGGAATTGGAATGTGTCGACTTCATGGTAATACCTTTCACATAGAGTATATACTGCAACCTTATCATAATCAATCACTGAGTTCTGAACGGCTGTATACAAACCAGAGCTTTCAACATGAGCTCCAACTCTTGCACATTCCTTGTCTAAAGGCCACAACTCCATTTTCCCGAAAGAAGATTGGTGCCTGAAAGGACGGACGACATTCTTATGATCCTACAAAAGAGAAACAAGTCTTAATTATAACGTATTTACAAAGTTATATCAACTAATCGAATAACAAGCAAAGATGGTATAATTACGATTGTCTCATAGATGGTACGAGCCTACGATCCCCGATATCCAAATAGAACTTTACATCCATCCCTAGGTTCTCCTCTCGCTTTACTACTAATAAGACAAGTCAGCTGCAAATCTATTGGAGGAACGTGTCTCGCGCTAGGTGCAATGTCTGATCCATCCTTCTTTACCCTCTTTTTAGTCTTCGGTTGTTCAATATCTTCACCTCCCTATCTACTAGCATCATCACCTTCATCCTCCTTATCACCATCTTTACCTTCATCATCCTTATCCCCATTATCATCATCATCCTTCTCTTCATCCTCTTTCTCCTCCTCTTCACTACCATCACCATCCCCATTACCCCCATCCCCATTACCATTACCATCACCATCCCCATCATCTTCTTGTATCTCTTCTCCTTCTTCTACTTCTTCTTCCGTATCACTTCCTTCAGCAGAAATAACAGGAGAGGATGAACGTGCCGAATCCGATGACTCCTCACCTTTGTCTCTTGGTTGAGTGATAGAAAAGGCTACCTCACTGGGTTTTCTTCCGCGTAATGGACCGGCATTTAAGTACCTATCATGTCGGGGAGGTTTGGAAGGAGGGGTTATCATCATTTTAACCTTGTCTTTGGCCTTCTTGGCACTACAGCCCATACATATAAAAGAACATAACATACATAAGAGTTAGATTCATGTCTTCAGTTTAAGGGTCCTTAATTTAAGAATCTAACAACCAAACGACCCTATAAGACACAACAACGACTCTACTTAGTGGGTGACGACTCTTTCGTTTTTTTTGGACAGGGACTCTGTCAATTTCTCCAGTAGGGTCGTTGGTTAATTAGTTAGAGTCGTTCAGAGGATACCAAAAGGGTCGTTGGTATACAATCACCGTCGTTAGAAATGGGTCGTCGTCTTCATACTAATTCCCAAACGACTCTAATCTAGGTCATCAAATCTGCAGTTTCAGAAAAACGGTCGTCATCTTCAACCTAACAACCTAACGATTTTTCATAAGTTTTACATGCAACTATAGGGTCGTTAGGGTTTTAACATTACGAAACTGCCGACCCTAACACTGTAACTTCCAGTTTACGGTTATCAGACTCGATTTCACAATCAAAACACACCAAAATATGGAATGCAAGTTGGGTTTTAGTTCACATACCTTCTAATTGGGGCCATGCGTTTCTTGGGTTTCGATTTTTCGGGTTTGGAGACTGAGGGTTTCTGCTTAACCTTGCCTTTCAATGCGTCGACGAAATTGTGGAGTTGAATTGCTTTCCGAGCGGTCTGCTTTGTGCGAGCCATGATTGTAGAAGAAGTTAATCGTCGATTAAAGTTTTATCATCGACGATTACACGATGAATCGGATGAAGAAATCGTCTTCTTCGAGCGTCGTTAATGGTGGTGGTAGCCTAGTTAGCAATACGGGGTACGGAGAGGAGTTCAGGACGGCATACGTTCGGGAATTTTACGGATTTGGATAGGTCGGATTCGGTCAACGGTTCGTTGTTCGGAGGGTAGTTCGGAACGGATACGTACGTGTATAATTCGTTTTAGAAATATGAGTTCGGTACGGAAAATACGGCCTATACCAAACTATTAGAAAAGATATTTTGGTATTAGCTACATAGAAATATGTCTTGAAATGTAATATATAGAACTTATCTACTACAATAATCAAAAACTAAGGCATAGCTCAGTGGTTGGGACACTTCTTATCATCCTAGGGGTTAAGGGTTCGAAACCCACCCCATTCATTTTTATTTTTATTATGAACAGTTATTTCTGACTGATTCAAATCGGTGGACCGATACTGACTTTGCTGAGTCACTAACCGAACCGAACTAAAGAATTATTCGCCATGTTCATATTATATGCGTAACCTGTTCGGTCTTTGGAAAATTCGGACGAATGCTTTGCTGAGTCACTAACCGAACCGAACTAAAGAATTATTCGCCATGTTCATATTATATGCGTAACCTGTTCGGTCTTTGGAAAATTCGGACGAATGCAACGGATTCGGACGATTCGTACGGATTCACGAATTATTCGCGAATAATTTGCCGAATTGCTAACTAGGGGTGGTAGTGGAGAAGATGAAGAGGAGGAGAAGATGAAATGAAAACTAATTTTGAGAATTTAGATTTTATTTTAGGGTGTATAAATTAGGGGCCTTGATTAGGGTAGTTAATTAGCCTTTAACTGATTTTTAAGAGTAAGGGTAAAATAGTATTTTCATAGGAAGATTATTACACCCCTAAAAATATTGGGTGCAAACAAAATGTCATGGCCCCATTTAATGTGGAAGGCCCCAATTAAACCAGGATCAAAAGGTGTGTTCAATTTTTTTTCTTTTTCTACGAAGTCCTTCGTCCCATTTTTTATTTTTTAATGAAATTCGTCCCAGTATATTAATAGTGCAACAAATATTTGCAAAAAAAGGATTAATCAAAAGAGAAATAGTTGAAATTTGATATTAATTCAACACAGGAATCCAATAAGAAAGTTAATTCGTTAAAGGGAAGTTGAACCCTGACTATTCACCATTATTACTTCCTTCTGATTACCGTAAGCAAACTAAAGTACAATGTTCCGAAGAAAAATTCGTAAGACCTCAATTAAGCTTGCAACTTCAGGAATCTCCCATAATAATGGAACAACCAAAAATGCCCTAGAAGGACTTGGGAAGGCTGATCAGCTCATTGTCATACAAGAACAATTCCCCTTATGTGGTCTTTGGTAGGAGGGCTTCGGAAGGGACCTCTAGCGTTAAATCCTTATGATCATTAGTTGCTTTCACAGCTGCAAGCACATCAACATTTGCTTATGATGATCAGTAAAAGTTTAGACAATCTAGTTACACTATAGAGAATCTGAAATGAAAAGAATCGTATTAACTGCAGTTCAAAGCAATCAAAAAGAAAAATATCAAAAATGGAAGTGAAACAAATAAACAGTTTGGACCGAAAGGGTCCTCAAGAAATCCTGTACTTCACAAGTTAACCCATTTGGATCGCAAACCAATTGTCCGTCCAATGTGCCAAACGCCCAAACATACAATGTTTTCTTATCATCGGTAAATTAGGATGTACATCAGTGTCAACCTCAGGTCAAGCGCATAGCCTCCCAACAACAATATACACTATTTCGCGCTTCAAACAATTTCATTTGTTTCCTAAAGTGCAATTCACTTTTTATAGATGATCAGAACATCTTATAGTAACATCAAGGACCAAGGTATGCCATATATTCTGTCAAAAAATGCCAACACTCAAAACTTTCTAGTAAGAACCATCCAAGAGAGCAAAAACATTCAAATTAGTCCAAACACTATTGAAACATATGATTTTCAAAATTACAAATTTCAAAAAATATTAACTACATGATCTAAATTTGACCACAACTCTCACGTGTTTGTAGTTGAATCAATAAATTAGAAAGTGGAAAGAGAAACGTCTAAAATGTCTAGGTGCTCCCAAATATTTCACTGTTTCCTAATCTTGTGAGTTTTTTTATGCATGATCATAACATCTTACAATCAGGTATCCCATAAAGATTTCATTATTCCCTAATACCTTGTAAATTAGGATGTAAAGAAGCATCTACAGGTCATAGGTATTATCCCTTGATAAATACAGTGTTGAGCGCTTCCAACAATTTCATTGTTTCCTATTGTCTTATGAGTTTTTTTAGTCATCATAATAACATCCTACAGTAACAAGGTATATCATAACATTTAGGATATACTACTAGACTAAACTCTGTCAACCAAACACATTTTCATTTCACAATTCTGTCTACACAGACCTATACTCAATTAATAAAATCTCAAGGCTGTAGGTTTCAGGTTGTAGCAGAACTGGTTAGAAGATGGTACGGATTTCAATCATCCAATACATCGAAACATCCACAAACATAAGGTGTGCAGTTTTGAAACAAATCAAACATGATGATTTAGGTTTTCTAAATACCTAAAATAAAGCAAATGTTTAGGGGTTTAAGAAAGATTTACCATAACCTCCTTGAGGAGTAAGTTTAGCTTGAACAATCATAGTAGAGATGAAACTTGCAGCTTGCTCTGCCTCAGCAACAAGTCTTTTAATCTCAGCATCTGAATTAACATGTCGATTCTCTTCAAATCTCTTTCGTACTTCAGCAGCTGATTCATTCAACATCAACGTATCTCCTTTGAATGATTTCCTTGTTGATCTCAGTACTAATCTGTAAGCATTCAATACTTCTGCTGTTCTCACCATTTTTCTTATTCTATCAAAATTTTCTCTTCTTCCTTTTTCCGTCTCTCTCTCTAGACTCTGGAGCTTCTTCTTTTCACCTGAATCTGAAATTAGATCCAGTTTGTGTCAATTTGTCAGCATGGGCATAAAATAAACCCACTGAAATAGCCCACTGAACAAGGCCTTACTCAAGAGGAGAAATTGATAAACTGACCAGACTTGCCACCAGATAAGTCCGTTAGGAGTTCAGACCCCTCGGATGAGTTTCATTCTCCTTGTCTTGGAGGGAGTTCGTCCCCGGACCTTTTTTTTTTTGAACGTTATTTTGGGGACCATGGTTTTTTTGAGGGGACCATGGTCCCATTTTGAGTATGGGTGCCCTTATCATAATTTTTTTGTAATACCTAAACTACCTTTTTAATTATTTTTTGGTTTTGATTAGTGAAATCATTATTGAAATGATTAAGAAAAAAATAACATTAACCCACCACCGCCGATTACCACCACCACCACCACCTCCGATTACCACCACCACCACCGCCGATTACCACCACCACCAACCATCTATTATCACCACCACCTCCGATTACCACCGCCACCACCTCTATATATGTAACTTCATTTAAATCATTAACAAAGATATTCTCACAAACTCATTGCTTGTCATTCGTTTTTGGTTAAAAAATGAGAAGTATCAAAATGAGTTGAAAATGGAAAAAAGTTGCAGGGAGGTTTAATGGAGGTTTTTTTTCTCCAGAGACATGTTCGGTTACATCGCAAAAAAAATTCTTAGCCGAACTAAGAGTTCGGTTATCAAGGATTAATTTTTTCTGAACCGAACTGAGAGTTCGGTTCATTCGCAAAAAATACTTTGAACCGAACTATGGGTTAATTCCATTTATGCATTTGCAAGTGCAGTTTGGTTGGATCGCAAAAATTGTTAAGTTTTTACTTTAACCGAACGTTTGCCTAATTGCATATATGCATATACAAGCTCAGTTCGGTTGATTCACAAAATATGTTGAAGTTTGCGAACCAACCGAACTTCTAACACTAGGTTACGTTTAACCTTCAGTTCGGTTGGGAACTTGATCGCGTTGAAGTTTGCGAACCAACCGAACTTCTAACACTAGGTTAATTTTAACCTTGATTGGTTGTTGTTTCGCATATTTTTCGAAAAACCATCTCCTAACCGAACTCTTCCCATTTTACAAAATACAAATAATTTTGTTTTCTTTTATCATTGCTTCTTTTGCGCCTTTTAATGGTACAGTTAAAAGTAAAGACCGCAACTTGTTGGCTGTGGCCACCACCGAAATCTTGTTAAGTTATTTGTGGTGTTTGATATTTGTGCTTCAGTTTTGGATCATAAAGATGAGCATCTATAGGATGGGGTCCATGGGGAGGTTCAAAGAACGGTGGTTGAAAAGTCATCATTAAAGAATGTTTTCTTAGTAATGCTTTTGTCAAAGTTCATCTGAGCTTCCAAATATCATTAGTAATGCTTTTATCATCAAATCATCATTAAAGAATGTTTTCTTACAAAGAAGAATTAGGGGTCAATAATTTTAATTTTGATAAGGAAGGGTCATAAAGGTTCCACTGAGTCGGAAATCTCATCTTCAATTGCCCATTGTTCACTTTTCTTTGAACCTTGATCATTAGTAATGCTTTTATCGTCAAATCATCATTAAAGAATGTTTTACTGTAGTGTTGTTTATTTCGATTTCTTATCTATCTGGTCACTGGGGGTAGAAAAAGTTTTTAAAAAAAAAAAGTTTCCCTAGTTGGATACCTGTTGAGTTCGGTTTGTTCGCAAGAAAAAGGACAAACCGAACTCTTCCCTAATTTCATATAATTTTGAGTTCGGTTGTTTAGCAAAATAGTTGTACCAACCGAATATAACTCTGAAACTATTCATTTTTTGGGTTTGATAAGTTCGGTTAGTTATGCTCTTGGGATCAAGTTTGCGAAATAACCAAACCTATTAAACTTAGTCTACTCTTATATTTTGTACAGTTCGGTTAGATAGTTGGTTTAATGAAGTGTTGCGAAGCAACCGAACTTTGCACTAAGTAAAATATTATTTTACCTTAAGTTCGGTTAGTACATTGGTTGCGAAACAACCGAACATTACTCTGGAATCCATCAAACTTCCATTAATACAGAGTTCGGTTACCTGCGTGTTTGGCTAAAGAAACCGAACTACACTTTCAGATGAGTTCGGTTAGCTGTTCTTCACATATTGTAACCGAACTACTTCAAAAATTTACATTTGGTTTGAAAATTTGGTGCAATTCAACCAACATTAGCTAAGTTTGGAACATATCTGGATACCCAAATGAGCTTTCGTCACTTGAATTACCTAAGTTAGTGAATTGGAAAAAAAAATATTTTCCATGGTTTTCTCCTTCTTCTTCTCTAACTTATTTCTCTACAAAATTCAATTTCTTTTTTAATAACTTATCTTTTAATCTAATCTCACTAATCAGTTTTTTCTTAATTATTTCAATAATGATTTCACTAATCAAAACCTAAAAATTTCTTCAAAATAAAATAAAATTAAAAGGGTAGTTTAGGTAATACAATAAATGTTAGATAAGGGCACCCCTACCCAAAATGAGATCATGGTCCCCTCAAAAAAAGAAGGGTCCCCAAAATAACGTTCTTTTTTTTTTTTGATACGAAGAAAAAGTTTGGTGGGTTGGCATACCAAGTATCTGACACCATTAAGGTCCTAGCATGCTTGGCTAAACTTATCCGCCGGACCATTACATTCTGTGACATTATGTTTACATACCCAGCTTGAAAAATTAGTTAAGTAAAATAAAACGTCTTTTATATAATACTATCCCTTAACCCGTGCCGTAACGGCACGGGCTATATATGATGTTGGTTCATTTTTAATATATCATATAATTTGTGTCCCGAATACTTATCAACTCCTTATGATTTAATATGTGTTTGTCATAAAAATAGTTGGGATTTTCCTCTCTTTTTTTCTTTGTTATTTGCTTTACTATTTTACCGCCGGAGATTTGCTCAAACGAAAGAATTTTTTATTTAGATTCATTGCTTATAATGAGATAATGCTCTACATGAACATGGAAGTTTAATTTTTTTTTGGAAATATGTCGTCAACAACGCTCATCTCAGTGAAATCAACCAATCAATATCATCCATAAAAGTCTCCACATGCTCTTATTTCGCTCCAGCTGAGTCATCTATCATAGTCATGTTGTCGATCCTCCAAATAGGCAGAGAATAGTATTTTTTTATGAAGCTTCCATCGTCAGAAAAACCACATATGGAGGTTCCGTCGCCGGATAAGTTGATGATGAAGATTCCGATGTATATTCTGTCGCCGGAGACAACCAAGATGAAGGTTTCGTCATTGGAGAGCATGGAGAGCATCACTATGGATCTTAAATCTCAACCCAATAACCAAGAATCGCCATTAAAGCAAAGATAAACCTCGAAAGAGTATATAAAACCACCGAAATGGTGTAGATAAGTAGAAAACATAATTAAAACCAAACTAATCTACTAACTAACCTATGTAGATGATGTCGATCCACCATTTTAGTTAGCCATATTATGTTTTTGACTAACTTTAAACTTGATGTCATCTTCTACTGTGAACTTTATGTGATTTCAGAATCGAAATAGTTATACCTCGTTCATTCGTATTAAGTAATCCGTTGTATATCCCAACAATTCTTCTACAACAATTCCTTTCTTTTGTCGTTTCCGGACCATCAGTAGCCATTATTGTCAAACGCAATCTGTCTAATTTTTGTTAATGTTATGTACTTGCAATGTTCATTTTTCTTAAATAAATAGATTGTGGAAAAACTAAAAAAAAAAAGAACATAAGTATTACATCGGGTCTAAGTTACTATATCCAAAATACCCCGGACACTGCTTTTGGTGCCTTGTTTCCTCAAATTCCTCGTTGCATTCTAGACAGTACATGCAACACCAATCATTTGCGAAGTGAGCTATTTGCGCAAGTGTGGTCAATGTATCCCTTGCCTGTAATAATAATAACAACACGTCAATTTTTTTCAAGGCATCCAGTTGTAAATGGTATGAATCTAATAGATTTGAATTATACCTCAATATTAGATATCACCTTCTTCTCACATAACATAGCAATTGAGGAAGGACAAATCTGGACCACTCTTTACATAGCCAGAGTTGGTCAAACTATGTTTTGCAATTGTCTTACGTGAAAATTATTATTAATCCATATTTTAGTCAGCTCCTATTGAAGACGATCTAATTAGTCCTACAAGAAGTTAATCTTAAATTTTTGACCTTATCTCTTGACCAAATTATTGAAGTATTCTTCGTCATGTTCTGCTTTGTGTGATCTACCCATCTGTGTCTACTCTACCTTCTAACCCAGTGAATGAAACATATACATATTGATCCGTAATTTGATATTTTTGATTTGTCATCAAGAGGTAGAATGATTTGAGAATGTAAAATATAAAAAAAAAATTATAAACATCGGAGGCGAAATTTAGATTTATGATTTAGAGTTTTTTATGATGATTTTGATGAACAAATATAATTTTCAAACAAATATAATTTTCAAACAAATATTTTAAAATGCAAATACATTTTCCCGGTCAATATGGTTTTATATAGGGAATTGAGTGAAAGTTGTTGTCTTTGTAGGTAGTTGCCGCGAAACAACTCGACATTGATGGTCTTTCAGGAAAAAAAATGTAATAGTACTTAAGAGAGCGGTAATGTTCTCTTACGCGGATACACCAATTGCCTTTATATAATACGGGTGATCGAACAGTCATGATCATATTGTCTTATACGTTCCGGTATCATCCTCGAAATATTTGGTTTTTGTCCTTATCAATCGTGCTAAAAATAACCAATTACATCTTTCACAATACAATGTTGCATGTTTTGTGAAGATAATTTTTTTACTTGGTCAATAAAACTCACTAAAAAGCAAAAACTATTATTATACACTGCTATTACCAACTCCTACAACCATAAAAACCATCCACCACCACTATTTCTTCCACCAATAGTAATGTTACCGCCTCCACCATTCACAAACACCCGCCACCGCTTATACTAACCCTACTTCCACTACCACCAATAGAATTAATATAGTTTTTAGTCAAATTATTTATTAATAAAATTATGTATTTATGTTAGATTATTAAAGGGACATTTATAAAAATTTAATTAATCATTATGAACAATCAATGAGACACTAATTAATAAAACGTTTAGAAATAGTTAAGTTGAACAAACCCCAGCGGTAAATTTATCTTTGCCAAGGAAAAATCCTGACCACTCTTTACATAAACAAATCGATAATAAATAATTTAATATGTTCTGATCTTGATTCGTGTCGTTCGTTTAGTTATTACATAACATGGCAATTGATTGCACCAATTTTTTAAAATGGACATGTGTTTTATCGAGTTTATTTTAACATTAGAATGATCAACCACGTTTTATATTTTATAATATAACGTTACACATTTTCTGGCGTTACGAAATTAGCATAATATGTTTAATACCCGCCACCACCATAAAACCATATGAATCCATTTTTTTTATCCACCACCACCTAGTGGCGGAGCCAAGGGTTGACTAACCTGGCTCTAACCCCTTAAATTTTTAATAGCTACATAAATTTTTTAGTTCATTTTATAAATAGTACTTTGTCCATATATATTTATGGTTTAGTCTACCAAAGTTTACATGCTTATTTTTTTTTTTTAAAATAGGCCTCATCTATGTCAATTTTTGACTCCACCACTGCCACCATCGTTGACGCCCATCCCATGTAGGTTGTTGGACGCAATTCTAATTTTAAATCATAAATGCCATTATGAGGTTTAGATTGAAGAAAATTTTGTCAATTGATTAGTTTCATTAAAAAAAAATTCCGTGTATACATTTTTTTTGTATTGCAATCAATTTCATTTTAACATTAAAAAATCATGATTTATACGATATAGTACCAAAACCATTTGGGTGATCCAACTACGATCATGAAAACATTGTCTTGTATGATATCATCCCTGAAATATATGGTACCTTCCTTTATCAAAAGTGTTAAAAACAACCAACCACATCTTCCACACTACGATGTTATCAATGTTGTAACGACAACATAAAATTAATATTGTCCATCACTACTCACCAGCATTCACCGTCACTACTTCTTCTACCACAAACCAGGGGCAGAGCCAGGATTTTGAGGAGAGAGGGAGAAAAAATTATTGGCAAGCTGGATACATGTGAAAAATGGACTTTGTATCCCATTTTACGATAAAAGAACAAAAATAAATATAATTATGCTTGGCTCCGCCCTTAACCACCACTAATCTTTCGGCCTCCACCTCTTCTACTACTCATTGTCGCAGAAAATGTCTATTGATATTATTTATCAAAATTACTTATTAATAGAAATAAATATTATAATTAATTAAGAAAACATTTATAATTAAAAAATGATTAGTCATTTATTATGAGCAATTAGTGTAATACTAATAAATAAAACACTTTATAATGAATAGATTATTTATTATGTGCAATTAGTGAAACACTAATTAATAGACCAATTATGGTGTTTAAGTTGAATAAACCACCACTATTGATTTATCTTTTCTATCAATTCCAACCAAGGTGGAACAATGGTTAGAGGCCACTCTTATGACACAATAGGTCATGAGTTCAAACATCCCCATTATGATTTTTGAAATTCCATATCTTGACTTGAGTATTCATTTTTCATTCATAATATTGGAATTAACATAACACCACGTGTGCGACTTGTAGGGTGTGGCAGGGAGAACCACAGCCTTTGATTTATCTTTCCCACGGACAAATCATGACCACCACTAACAAAGGCAAACTTAGCCTAGCTTTGTTTTGTATTCTTGATATATATATATATACATATAATGCCAAGAAAGACGTGGACTATTTCCATTTATTTCATTGGATACATTACTTGAATCAATTTCAATAAAGAGATGCTCCATTTGAATCTCTAGAGCCCATCGAACTCCCTCCAAGATAGCTAGGCATTCTCCTTCTTCAGGTTCTAGAAATCCATGCCTGGCAATGCACCTTGATCCATGATGCTCCCCTGCAAAATTTCTCACTATTAGACCAATGCCACAATGAACAAAGTTAAGCTTAAATGAAGCATCATAGTTAAGTTCAAGATATGGTCTAGTTGGTAAACTCCATTTCTTGTTCATAATATGTCTGACTTGTTGATGACTGTTATCATAATCACTTCTTGTGATTGAACTCTGCAGATTATGTATCTTCCTTATTGTTATCACTGAATTTGGTGCATGATTTTCAAAAACACATTTGCATCTCTCTTTCCAGACTTCCAATACTGCACAATCCATCCCTGGACCTTGTAATTGCTAGGACCCACTAACTAGCCATTGTACTAACCCATCAAAAAAAATTGATAAACTAACCAGACTTTCATTCTCTTTATTTTGGAGGAGTTCGATCCCTGAACCTTGTAATTTCTAGGAGCCACTAACTATCCACTGTACTAACCCATCAAAAGAAAAGTCCCCATGACCGGCGCCACTTTTGGAAAATAAAATGAAAAGTTAAAAACAAATTTCTAGTAGGGAGCTTTATCATTCTATCATGAAAGGAACCAATCCGCACAACACCGCGTTTCTGTCATGCTCTACAGTTTTATTTTATTTTTATTTCGATGAAAATATTATATATTGATGAATGATAAAAAAAAACATTTGCATTCGCCATTTTAATTTGCTAATAGATCTAGTATTGTTCCTAAATGGGTTTCTAAGGATGTTTTAGTGCAGGTAAACGAGTTAATATTTTTAGTGGATTTATACGTTCTAGATATGAGTGATGAAAATTCATCCTCATCTACACATGTACTGTTGGGTAGACTATTTATGAACATTAATGAACAAAGATTGATGTCCATAATAGCACCTTGACTATGAAATTCGATGGAGAGGTCATATGCTTCAATATCTTTGAGGCGACAATCATGTTTTTCTTCAAAAGAGGTTGACGCTGGCTAAGGAGATAAGGGCGAGTAGATATTCGACTGACGACGTTAAACCAAGCGGTAAATGTATAGAAACCCATACGTTTTGTATCTTTATTCCTTTTTGTCTTTATTGTTAGAGCATCACTTGGTCAAACTCACAAGTTTTGGTATATCAAGTTTGTTGTTAAATTTGGTTGATCAAAACTATATCTTAATTTATAGTGTATTAAGGTCAGTCTCGGACTAGGAATAAAGCATGGTAGTTGAGTATTATAATTTATCAATCGACCTTGAAAATTGAAGACTGAAGAACAAAGAAATTGATAAGAAAGTCATCGGGTATGTGAAAACGAATATCCTCATATTATCTCCCATTCTATCTACTGAGATAATGTCGTATGACTTTAATATTACGATGAATATTGCAAAGAAAAAATCTCGAGTTCATACTTGATAAAATTGGAATCACAGATTCAAGAAATGTAGAATTTATCACATAATAAGTTGAAAGCAATTTATTGTTCGATGATATCGCATTGTTTATAAGTTCATAAGAGTCCTAAAGTTAGTTCTTGCGTTCATGAACTGATTTAGCGCAGTACACAAACTTGGAACTTATAAATAACAAGGCTTGATGATTTATTCCCTAATTAACTCGGTACACGAACTGATTTGGTTAGTTCGCGAACCGGTTGATTTTGAGATGTTCTTGGACACTTTTGAATTCTCGAGTACACAAACTGACTTGGTTTGTGTGCGAACTAGTTTATTTTAAGAGAAGTTCCTATAATTTTTTTATAACTTGAGTACACAAACTGATTTGGAAAGCTTGCGAACTTATGGATACGAAAGGTTTCTGAACTCCAAGATGAAAAATTGTTCGCAAATTGTTTTGGACAGTTCAAAAACTATTTTAGTTTTTGAGAGTTAATGAACTCTATGAATGATTAAGGCTTCACGAACAACTTAACCATTGTTCTTGGCCAACCAGTTGGTGCATAAAACTTATTTCTATACGGGTGCATATTCTTCTTTGTAATTCAACACAAACTTCTTACATGCTTGCATGATCAATCTATATTGAAAATTTAAGCTTTTATTGGAATCAAAGTAATTTTTAAACATGGAAACTAGTTCACAAACTTAACTATGATCGTAAGCTACCTAACCTTGTTCATCATCATTATTATAAATAGAGAACTCTCTGCTAACTAGCATCTCAATTAGTGCACCTAATAGTTGCGAATAAAGTCATCCTCCAAATACCTAAGTTTCTTCATGGAACTATATTCACGAATCCCGGCTAGATTATCTTTTACCTGAAAGTTTTTGATATCCGTAATTCTTGTCTATTATAAAGGTTTATCTTTTCTGTTATACGACCGTTCAAGAATCATTAATCAGGGAATAAGATCGATAAAAATTGCAAATTACTCTTCGTCTCATGCTTTTAATTCCACAAGTATCATATCTGTTATATTAATCATCAATCATGGAATAAGAAAGTTACTCCTGTTGGTTTTGATATCTATCAAACACCAACAAAACAAGATAACTCTCATGTCACTAATGATGATACAGTTATATCTTGCAAAGCTGTAAATCATGTTTTGGTTATACCTTCAGATATAATTCAAATACCAATTGAAGTTCCTTGTTCATTGTTCCCTAAATGGATTTGGAGAGCATAGTGGGATAATTAAAGAAATTCACCAGGTTGGTATCTCATCCTCAAGTCCAATGCCAATTATTTCTTTTAACAAATTTGATCTTATTGCTGAGACTGAGGAAAATGAAGACTACTCAATCTCTGAAGATGGTGAGATAAAAGAGGTTAATACTTTAACTCTTCTTCATTTTGGTTCTGTTACACAACCTGTTACTATTTTGAAACATGTTCAATCACCTGAGAAAACTAGTATTCCTGAACCTCCTAATGTTGAAAAGAAAAAATCTTAGGCTAAAGTTACAAAACCTATAATTACAGTTACTAGGAAAACTAGAAGAGAACTTTTGAAATCTGTGCCAAATGAGAGGAGATCCACAACTCCTCATCTTTCTTCTTGACATGAGAGTGATATTTTGGAATATCAGAGGCCTTAAGAGACAAATGGCCAAAGATAAACTAAAATATGTAGTTTTACAATTTAATCATACTTTAATTTTTATAGATGAACCAAAAATTCATTTCAACTCTCAAAATAGAATAAAGCTAACTGGTATGAATCACAAAATAATTCACAATTCTTGTGACAATAGAAAAGCCAATTTATGGATGTTTTGGAATAATTCAATAAGCTCTCCAGTAGTAATGCAATTTTCAAGACAAAGTATTACTGTTGAAGTAGGGGGTGTTCTTATTACTGGAATACATGCTGATGTCTTAACAATAAATATAAGAAAATTATGGGCTGAATTAGCCCCTTTTAGTCTTATAGATAAACCATGGTTGAATTTGGGTGATTTTAACACTATCACTACTTTAGATGAAAAAAGGTGGTAGATGTCATATTACTTCTTCTGTAGCAGAATTTAATGATTGGATTGATTATTGTCATCTTCTTCAAGCTCCAAAAATAGGACTTTAATTTTCTTGGTCAAATGGTAGATGTGGAAAGAAGAGAATTTTGTGTAATTTGGACATGACCTTATTCAATTCACAGTGGTTAGAGAAATATCCAGGTTGGAAATATCAAGTAACTGCAATAGGCATTTCTGATCATAATATGCTTTTAGGATCTAATTCAGAAATTCGGAAACCTCTAAATTTCCATTTTAAGTATCAAAAGATGTGGATATCTGATCCTGGTTTTTTACAAGTTGTTATTGATGCCTGGAAAGAAATTTTTGTGGGTAATCCAATATTTATCTTCATGAATAAACTAAAGTTCTTGAAGAATATACAAAAAAAGTGGAACTGGCAGGTCTTTGGGAATGTTCAGGTCAAATTAAAAGAAGCTGAGGAAAAGGTTCTTGAAGCTAATATTCTTTCAGATGTTGATCCTCAAAAGATAGATATTTTGAATAATTATGTCACTGCAAGGGGTGTAAGAGACATAGATGCACATAACTATCATACTATGTTGAGTCAAAAGGAAAGAGTTAATTGGATTAAATATGGTGAAGCCAATACTTTTTTTTTTCATACTTCAATCAAGTTAAGACAAGCAAGAAACACTATAACATAACTGGAGAATGATGCAGGTGTTATAATAATAAATCAAAATGAGATTGATTCAATTCTTATTAATCAGTTTTCAAGTAAATTTTCTGAACACACTGTGGAAATCTCTGACACTATTTTAAATGTTATACCTCAAGTCATTTCTGCTGTTGAAAATTATTTATTGGAGTGCACTCCTTCAAAAGAGGAAATTAGAAATACAGTTTTTGATCTAAATCAAGATGGCTCTCCTGGACTAGATGGTTTTACAAGTATTTTCTATAGAATATCTTGGGAAATTATTTAAGAAGATTTGTTTGAAGAAATCAGATACTGTTGGCAACATCAAGTAATTCCTCTTAGAGTTAATTCTAATTTTCTTGTTCTACTGCCCAAAGTTAGAGGTGCTAAAAAAGAAAACCAATTCAGACATATTGGTTTAAGTAATTTCTTTTTCAAAATACTCACAAAGATTATTATAACAAGAATGATTACTTTTTTACACAAATTGGTGTCACCTCAACAATGTGCTTTTATTAAGGGGGGAAATATACATGAACAAATACTCTTAGCATCTGAGCTAGTAAATGAAATGAACATAAAAAGAATAGGAGGGAATGCTGGATTTAAACTTGACATCTCACAGGCATATGATACTCTGAGCTGGGAGTACCTCATTCTGGTGTTAAAGAAATATGGTTTTTATACATACTTTTGCAATTGGATTTTAATTCTGCTTAAATCTATAAAGATATCTACCATGCTTAATTGTAACACCCCGTATTTTTAGCATGGCGCATGCTAAAAGGTGCGCCATGGCCTGAGATGAAGCTTCATCTAAAGCTTCTGTTATGGAGGAAAAGGAACATTCCCCCTTGGCCAATGCGTTGACAATGTTCGGCCAACATAGCTGAACATCTGGTTGGAAGCGAATGACCTACATGGCTGGACATCGCTGTTGGCCAGGTGGTAAGGTGCGGCTACCATGTCCTGGGGAGTTGATGAATGATTTGTGGTCCCCCAATTTAAGTTGTAAAAATGTCATTTTTACATATATAGGGAGGGGTAGTTGGTTGATGGTGCATATGCGGACTATGCATCAAGTAAGCTTCATAGCTTAGCCGGAGGAGTATAAATGATGCCTAAGGATCATTTATAGTTGTGTAGCTTCGCAAAGAGGGGATTTGATGCTTAGGAATCGTTATGCCATATTGAAGACCAAATATGCATCACTTGGATGCATTTCGACGGAACGGCCTATACATACTATTGAAAAAGCGGGGGTCTAACAACCACACCCAATATTTCGATAAGCAATCTGTATGGACAGCTCCGAGTTACTTTCTCGAGAATCAACTAGACTCAATCAATAGAAAATATCTCAATAAGTTATTATCTCAATATCTCGATTTGATTAACTCAAGAAAATACAATCTGCGAGTCTTAATCAAAGAGAGATAACTTGGATGATACCAAAGACTAATATCCAAGTGTCAATAAATTTAAATCAACAACCGATAAGGTCGAATATTCTAATAGATTGAACAACGCACAACCGGTATTATTTCAATTATATAAAAATATAATGCGGAAAAAAAATAACACAGACACCAGAATTTTGTTAACGAGGAAATCGCAAATGTAGAAAAACCCCGGGACCTAGTCCAGATTAAACTTACACTGTATTAAGCCGCTACAGACACTAGCCTACTCCAAATTAACTTCGGTCTGGACTGTAGTTGAACCTAGAGCTGTCAACGGGGCAAGCTAGGGTCAACCCGGACCTAGCTTGTCAACCCGTTGACAAGCTAGGGTCAACCCTAGCCCTAGTCCTATTCATCTACAAGCCCAAAATCCCAACCCTAGCTTGCCCGCGGGTTGGCTTGGCGGGTCACGGGTTGGCTTGTTAGTTATCATAACAACCAAAAAAAATGTTGAAAGTTAAAAAAAAAAAAATGTTTAAAATTACGCTGTTAGGGAGGATTGAACCTAGCTCAGCTAGGTGTTCACTTAGCATAACAACCACTAGACTACAAATGAACACGTCTCTATTAGATAAAATCTTTAAAATAGATAATCTTAATGAAGATGACGGGTTGGCTTGTGGCTTGCGGGTTGACCCTAGCTTGGCTTGTTTTCTACTAGGGCTAGATATGCTAACCCTAGCCCGGCTTGTTTAGCCAACGGGACAAGCCGAGCCGGGTTGAAACAATCCAAGCTAGGTCCAACCCGCAAGCCGGGTTGAAAATTGACAACTCTAGTTGAACCCCAACCAATCTCACACTGATCCAAGGTACAGTTATGCTCCTACGCCTCTGATCCCAGCAGGATACTGCGCACTTGATTCCCTTAGCTGATCTCACCCACAACCAAGAGTTGCTTCGACCCAAAGTCGAAGACTTTAATAAACAAATCTGTCTCGCACGGAAAAGTCTATAAGATAGATAAATTCTTCTCCCACGAATAAAACTATGAGTTTTGTTCCGTATTTTGATAAATCAAGGTGAACAGGAACCAATCAATAAAACCAGACTTATATTACCGAAGAACATCTCAGTTTTATCAATCACCTCACAATAATATTAATCGACGCAACGAAAAAAGAAATTGTGGAATCACAAATGATGAGACGAAGATGTTTGTGATTACTTTGATATCTTGCCTATTAGAGATGGAAATATCAAGCCAATTATTACAATTGTACTCGTATGATAGAAACAGCAAGATCAGATCACACAACTACGATAAAAGTAGTATCGGTCTGGCTTCACAATCCCAATGAAGTCTTTAAGTCGTTAACCTGGTTTTAGAAGAAGAAAACCAAAGGTTAAAAGAGAATCGACTCTAGCTTAGCAAACTAGTATCACACAAAATGTGTGGGGATTAGGTTTCCCAGTTGTTAGAGTTCTTCCTTATATAGTCTTTCAAATCAGGGTTTGCAATCAATGTTAGATTGGTAACAAAGCATTTAATATTCACTGTTAGATGAAAACCTGATTAGATACGAGCTAATATTTATCAACCGTTAGATCGAAAACATAGATTGTCATACACACATGTACTAGACGATTTTAGGTTTGTGTAACTGTACCCAAACTTGCACATTAGTTATTTCAACACTAGTTGTAGGACAAGAATATCGCCAAAATTATATTCACGAGAGATTAACGACACTTCTGCGAGCGTCACCGAAAGCTCTTCAACAACACTTTGCGAGTGTCAGAGAATAATTCAAAGAATGACGTAATAGACAACGACAACATAAAACATGAAAAAGATATGAAGATTTTGTAGTTAGAGAGAATGCTCGCTAGCACAAGGAGGAAGCTCGCGAGAGCAAGGCAGGAAATGAAGATTTTGTGGGTATAGAAGAGTTTCGCGAGCATGATAGCAGATCTCGTGAGAACGATAGAAGATCTCGCGGGGAGCATAGCAGAGCCTGCAGGAGCATAGCAGAAATCCTAAAAAATGGGAAAGATGAGTTGAATGTGAGCCGTCAGCCACTATGAAGACACCTATATAAAGAGAAGAGCAAGAGAGAGAAAGGGGAGGACACAATTTTAGGAGAGAGAGAGATATTTTGCAGAGAGATTTTTAGAGAGAGAATGTATTTTTATTTATCATCTTCTTCCCCAAAACCAGATTTAGCACTCCATTAATGGAGATTATCAATGTAAATTAAATGTAAATTTTAACAATCATAGTGAAGAATCATGGATATAGATCAAATTGATCGAACCATGTAAAAAATCTTGGTGTCCTTTTATAATTTTAGCAATTTTACTACCAATTTTATATGTAGATCTAGAAATTAATATCAAGATATGATAAGGGGTGTGTTTTAGGAAAACCTGCAACTACATTTTGGCGCTAGAAACAGGGACTACTTGTCAAATTGAAGAAGATTCAAAGAAATTGGCTATCATTAGAATTGGATCTCACTGGATTTAAAATTTTCAAGATCAAATATGGAAGCTACAACGAAAACTCATGATTATACAACAAATAGAGAGAAGGAGATATATTAAGAGGCAGCTGAAGAAAAGACCAGCAAAAATTATGTCAACAAATCATCAGAAAGGACAAATTTCTTCTCACTTTTCTTATTCTTTGTTTCATTTTTCGGATCTGAGAATTTCAAAACAAAAACTGGAAAGTAGTTTTTTTTATAAAACCTAAACTTTGTTTTTATAGAAATTTGATTTATTGAGGAATTCTTGAATCTAAAAATGTTTTTGTTATGAATTTGTAATAACCAAACCTCGTTTTACAAATATGTTTAATGAATCTCTAAAAATGTCAAATTTCGAGATTATCTGTTGATTAGAGATTTACATTTCGTAAGAAAGTTTTCATTCTTCGCAGGGAGAAATCTAATGAATTTGGATCAATAAATTGTTCAAACAGGACAAATTCTTTCTTATCTTATTAATTTATATGTTCATAATATAGATCTGGAAGATTTTGAATTTTAGATTATTAATCTTTGTTTTTCACAAAAATTGATGTTTAGTTGATATTTTGAATTCAGAAGAGTTTTGATCATAAATTTACGTCCATAAACCTTGAATTTAATCATACTTTTGACAACTAATGTGAACATGATTTTGTGATTGAAGTCAAGGATCAAGGAATCAAAAGATCCAGTGAAATTTCTCTTTTGCGATAAGATACATCCACCAACTTATCAACATACAACGTCAGCGAATAAATGGATTAAACCAACACCAACATTTTAACAAAAAATTTAGATTCCAACGGAGGAAAAAGCACAAAGGACAAAGACAACACAGTGGATAAAAGAAGAAGACTAATGATTTATTCACCAAGTACTCCATCAACAATCGCGAAGAAATCAAATGAAGTTACACCAACAAATAATTCTACAGGAAAAAATCTCTTCTCTTTTCTAATTTCAAAAAAATAAAAATAAAGGTACTTTTCAAGTTATGCGATTTTAAAAATAAAATAAAATTGATGATTATCCTTGTTTTCAATATTATGAAGTTGATATAAAACTTGCATTACTCATAGTGATTGCTTGCAGGGAATGAACTCTCGCAAGAAAGAAAGATAAAATAGCATGGCTAGAAAAGAGAATAGAAAGGGCCAAAGAGAAAGCTTATACAAAGGACAACTAAAAAGAATAAGTCACATGAATCTCGCCACTCTTTCATAAGTTGAAGACAATACAGTTGGTAAAACCATAAGCATACAAGTTTAGGGTCGCGAGATCAATTCTTGCTCCTCGCAAGTTTATTTTTATTCAGCGAGATTTGCAAGTTAGCCTTTGATTATTTCACAGATAAATCTTGAAAGCAAGAGAACTAGCACAGTTGGTTGGGAAGCTTGAATGCAAACAGCAGGTTGCGGGATCAATTCTTGCTACTCGCAAGTTTATTTTTATTCAGCGAGATTTGCAAGTTAGCCTTTGATTATTTCGCAGATAAATCTCGCAAGCAAGAGAACTAGCACAGTTGGTTGGGAAGCTTGAATGCATGCAGCAGGTCGCAGGATCAAGTCTCACCGTAGCAATATTTTTTCACGATTTTTCTAAAGTTGCCTGACGAGAGGATAATAATAGTAAGATGACGATAGTTTAACTTTCTATCGCAAACAGAAGATAGCATAAATGGTCAATAGCGAAGTTAAGAACTTCAGTATCGCAAGTTCGAGTCCCTCGCCAAGCATACTTTTTCTTTTACTCATTTTTGAACTTCAAGGAGCGAAGAAATGGAATAATATATCAGAACTAGGCCTTTCTTTCGCAAGCAACAAGTAGCCCAAACGGTTAGAGAAGGAGTATGCAAACTAGAAGACTTGGGTTCGAATCTCCCTCCTCGCAAAGAATTTTTTGCGAGGCAAAGAAAAGAGTTGGTGATTATCTCGCCAAGAATGAAGAAAGTTGACGAGAATTTCGCAAGTTAATTTCACAAGAGAGGGTTAGAACAATTGGTATGGTGCAAGAGGCAGGTCAAGAGTTCATTTCTCATTGTTTCTCATCTCGCAAGCAAACCATATACTTCGCGAGAAACGGCAGCAACAGCAAATCATATAAAAAGCTAAGTACCACTTCCTTGAATATTTGACTTACAAAAAATAAATTTTTTGAATTAAGCTAGGCAATCGCAAGATTTCAAAGAAAAATTCTAAGATTTCTAATATTTTTGACTTTATCATCCGTCTTCGCAATTACATGGCCAGTCATGATGCTAATACGCGCGTGGGTGATTTCCTTTTTCACAGGTTAAGTGTGGTAGTACAAAAAGGGGTTGGAGCCCAGCTTGTTGCTAGGCTCCCGACTAGTTTCTTGACTGATGAGAATCTTTTTGAATATTAATAAAAAAAATAAAAGAAAAATAAAAATAAAAAATAATTTACTAGAAGCGAGGCAATCGCAAGATTTCAAAGAAGATTTCTAACATTTCTAAGATTTCAAAGATTTTTGATTTAATTTACAAAAAATATTCTATTTGCGATACAATCGCAAGATTTCAAAATTTTCAAAAGATTACAAAAAATGAAATCATCGCAAAAAATATACAGATCTCCAAAATTTTCAAAGATTTCCAAGATTACAGAAAACGAAATTATCGCAAAAATTTCTAAAATTTCAAGATTTACAAAAAGTGATACAATCGCAAGATTTCACAGATTTCTCTAGAATATTTCTTTTAAAGAAAAAGATTTTTGATTTAACAATGCGATACAATCGCAAGATTTCAAAGAATATTTATAAGATTTCAAAAGATTTTAAAGAATATTTACTTCAAATATGGTGTTATGAGAATGAAAGAAGAAATGACAGAAATGAAAGAAGAACTCACAGAAATGAGCAAAAAATTTTTTTATCAGAGCTGCGAGTGTAATCACGAGATTATTCAAGATTATATAAAGAATTGACAGAAATGAAAGAATGAAGAAATGCGAATAAAATTTCGCAGAGATTAATAGAATGGGACGAACCTTTATGGCGTGCACCCTAGTTCGCGAATAAAATTTCGCAAGAGGCAAATGTAAGACCTAATAGCGCATCATATAAGGGGGTATATCTTGACATGACTCATGGATAAGGTTATACCGCTGCTGGAACCTGAGTTATGCAGATGTTGGGGTTAAAGAAAACCTATCCAGGAGAGAGACCTTGGATTTCCAGCTTTATAAGGTTATACCCTGGTTGGACGACCGAGGATCTCTTCTAAGGAGTGCAGAGTATGACCAAGGCGCCGAGGTACATGGTTGAGTCAAGGGTGCTCGGGGCGTACGAAACTACCCTGGACATCCTTGGCAAGTCTTGGCTATGATGCACTCGGCCCGAAGAAAACCCCATTTAGGGTGCAGTCTTGTAACTATAAGCCATATAGGCATAAAGGACAAGAGGCTGCGAAAACAACTGGTTGTTGGTAAATCTGGATGGGAGGAGCTAGTCTTGTATGGCCGATGTTCCCTCCTTGAATGGGCAACCAGGGGGAAGATAAGGGCGGCACCCTCCATTAGGGAGCTGATAAGTGTCTAAAGACGGCAATGTCATGGGGCTTTATGATCACAAGAACATTTAGGCCTGTCATATTATCGCGTGACGTAAATTATACAGAGGCAACAAGCCACAAGAGAAAAGATAAGATGAGATCAATGGGTTTATACATGAAAGTGTAAAGACGTCCTGCGATTTCATCGCAAGACGGCAATGTCATAAGATGTAGTTCTCGCAAGGGAGCTTAAACTTATCATGTTGCCGCAGAGATGTTGAAAAAATGTGGATAAGGCAAGATCAATGGGTTTTCACATGCAAATGTGAAGATATCCTGCGATTTTGTCGCATATACAAAAGAAAAATTGGAAAAATAAGACCTTTAACTAGGAAGGCAAAATACGACTAATAGAATAATCTCAAACATTAATTATTTTCTTTTAAGAATGCAGGAAAGATTTTTTCATCGCAAGAGAGATAGCAAGTACTATGTAGAATCTCTCAGAAATACTATTCAGAATCTCTTAGAAGTATTGTTCAGAATTTCTCAGAAATATTATTCAGAGTCTCTCAAGAGGATTGTCTACAATCTCGCAGCACTATTCATCGCAGCACTATTCATGACACTATTCACAATCTCGCGATGATATTTCAGGAACACTATTCATAATTCCGCAGGGTTATTCATAAACTCGCAGATACATTTAGAATCTTCCAGACACATTCATAAACTTGCAAACTCATTCAACACCTCGCAAACTATTCAAGAACTTCGAAGGAAATGTGATTATTTAGCAGAATATGATTATTTTATCGCATGAGGCAGAGGCAAGAAAAGAATAAATAAATAATTCGTTCATTTAACATTTTATCAAGGATTCTACCTCCATAGATAAAGAACAGAGGCAACTATGGGTTACCAATAAAACACTTTATGTTCTTTATCTTCTCGGCAAGAATCATTTCCAAAATGGACAAGGATTTTCACCAAAAATGAAGTAATAATTTCGCATGAACATATGCAATACTTATGATTTTCATTCAAGGACGTATACTTCTTATATTTTGGGGATTGAGTACTTCTTATATTTCTTCAAGGATACTTCATACTTCGAATACTTCAAGAGTTAATATTTCTTATTTACTTAGCAAAGATATGGAACTTCACAAAAGAATAGAGGCAAGTACGTACTTTTCAAGTCTAGTATTCTTTCGCTCGTTTCTTCATCAACAACATATTTTTTCTTAAAGATTACTTTTCAAGCAATATTCAAGAAAAAAGAGGCAAGATGTAGGACCAGAATATCGCCACAATTATATTCAAGAGATTAACGACACTTCTGCGAGCGTCACCGAAAGCTCTTCAACAACACTTTGCGAATGTCAGAGAATAATTCAAAGAATGACGTAATAGACAACGACAACATAAAACATGAGAAAGATATGAAGATTTTGTAGTTAGAGAGAATGCTCGCGAGCACAAGGCGGGAGCTCGCGAGAGCAAGGCAGGAAATGAAGATTTTGTGGGTATAGAAGAGTCTCGCGAGCACGATAGCAGATCTCGTGAGGAGCATAGAAGAGCCTGCAAGGAGCATAGCAGAAATCCTAAAAAATGGGAAAGATGAGTTAAATATGAGCTGTCACCCACTATGAAGATACCTATATAAAGAGAAGAGCAAGAGAGAGAAAGAGGAGGACACAATTTTAGGAGAGAGAGAGATATTTTGCAGAGAGATTTTTAGAGAGAGAATTTATTTTTCTTTATCATCTTCTTCCCCAAAACCAGATTTAGAACTTCATTAATGGAGATATCAATGTAAATTAAATGTAAATTTTAACAATCATAGTGAAGAATGATGGATTAGATCAAATTGATCGAACCATGTAAAAAAATCTTGGTGTCCTTTTATAATTTTAGTAATTTTACTACCAATTTTATATGTAGATCTAGAAATTAATATCAAGATATGATAAGGGGTGTGTTGTAGGAAAACCTGCAACTACACTAGTTAACCAAATGATAACTTTCATATCAACCATATTCTTCTTCACCATAACTAGTCCAAATTAATGACTTAAATGAACTAGTTAGAGATTTGTTCAATTGCTATGAGATTCCATGTACTACACAAGACACAATTGAAGCAAAAACGATGTGATTCACTCGAATCGGTTCATGAAATAGAAAGCCACGGTTTGCAATAGTATTCCTTAGTTTATTAAGATAAGTTCACAAAAATCGTGTTTAGACATAACCTACTCAAGTTCGCGGATAGGGTTCGCGGACTCAAGTCAAACGGTTGGAGTGTACAAACTCCACTAGAAATTTTCGGGTCGAGAACTTCCGTCAGTTCGCGGACTGAAACTGAGCTATAATTCCAGCAGAAATTCTCGGGTTCGAGAACTACGCCAGTTCGCGGACTGATTTGACGGCTCACGTTCCGGTTTCACTTGATCAACGAAGTTCACAAATTTTGGTTCAAGCAATAAGGACTTATACATATATGTGTTACCCCAACAATGTTTATATCCTCCCATGGTTAAATTGTCTAAACTCTCATTTCAATCATTGAAACATTCTCAGAGGGCGTTATGTAATTGTTATTCACAAACTATTTTTTGTCAGAGCGATTTCCAAAATGATTGAAACGTAACATGACTTTCGTCACTAGGTAAAGATGAACTTGGCTAAAGCGAAATCTTAACCAACATACATTTCGAGAAATAGATAAGCGAGATATGCTCAACTCGAAATGATATTTGTGTATATTCTTATTCTATATAGTAATACGACTTTTGTCCCAAGATAGGAGATATAATAGATAGACTTTTGAGTGATAGATAAGTTCAAGTCTCCACATACCTTTTAGTCGATGAATATCCACTGGTTCCTTGAGTAGTCCTTCATCTTGTATGATGATCGCCATGGAGTTCTTGAGCTCAACTACACTTTCTATCCTAGTCCGAGAACTTAGCTATAGTAGACTAGAAATCAAGACTTTATAGTTTTGATCACTAACTTTGACAAAGATGCTTGAGATAGCAACGCATGCGAGTTTGACCGAGCAGTGCTCTAACAATCTCCCCCTTTGTCAATTTTAGTGGCAAAACTATTAATACATATGGAATACAAAAAATATATAAATAAACTTTGTAGCTCCTATTCCACATGTCTAATCTTCAACAATACTCGAAATCTTCGTCACTTCCAAGTAGTCCAATGATCCTAAAGGTTGTAAGTTTTGTATCATCGTTGTTGAAAATCCGTAGCTATAACAATGAGAAAACAAGAGTTCTCAATCAGTGTTATACAGTGTCATAGTATCATTACACATCGTCAAAGTCCAATTGCATCACAACTTTAACAACAATACTATGGTGATACTTCACTCCCCCTTAGTCAATACTCCATCTCACATGGAAACCACTCCCCCTTACATAATGATCCGAAAAGCGAACCAAGATTAATTTGAATCCAACAAGAAATATTCAATCATATTAATCAAAGCGAACCAAGATTAATTTGACTAAATATGCTCAACACAAGTAAACTTATGGACACTTAATAACTCGATTAGATTATTCACAAGAGAACTCATAGTTAATCTAACCGGAATGCACAATTAAACTAATCACAAAAGTAATCAATTCAATTGTTTATACTCACATAAGAAAATCTATGGAGCGATGACTAAGTTAATCATAAAAATAACTAACCCAGTCAATCATGCTCAACATGAGAAAAACTTATGGAGTCATAACTAAATAATCACACAAGATGATTGATTTAGTTCAATTTACTCTATGTAAAGTACCTTACAGAACACAACTAAGCTAATAACAAAGATAATCAACTTGGTTGTCTAGTGATCAACATAAGACACAATACGGAGTCTCACAGTAATACACAAAAAGGATGGATCAGGGAAGATCAATTACTGCGGAATACACAAGGATTCATTTTATGTTTTCACAATGACACACAATAGACATAATCCTTGAATCACAAAAGATTTTAACCTATCTTACATCAAATTTGACAATATAGGCTTAACTTTTGTGTTTTGCCAAAGGTCTATTCATTCTTTTATCAATATTTGCATACCAATTCATGAACGACTTTACTTTTGAAAAAATATGGGACAATTAAGTTCACGGACATAAACACACATATCCCATCAAAATATTGCAATATATAAAATCAAAAGATTAATACTGCAACTATCATCTTCCAAACAAGTTTAGAATTTAAGCCAATAAATCTAAAAACAAGAAGATGAAAACTTTGGACATAGCTATGTGTAATCACAATAATGGCTATTCCAAACACTAGTTATTCTTCTAAACAAAAGAGAAAAATAGAAGATTTACTAGGATATAAGACCTTTGAAGAATTCTTTATCATCCTCGAACTCCTTGTCGTCAACATCCATTGGAACATAAGGTTCATAAAGGTAGGAGTTTATATTAATAAACCTTCTAGGTTGTTGTTGTCGAACCAAGGCCTTCTGAATCTCGTGAGTCTTATACACAAAAGCCTTTATTTGCTGAATCTCCTTTTGCAGCTCCTTTAACACTTCAAGAACATCAGAAAACTTATGAGAATTTGAAGGAACAGCTCTTGACTTCCTCATATTCCTTCTTTTTCTTTTCAAGGTTGGAGGCAGTGGAAATTTTTATTTTTCCTTCATGATTGATGGCTTGACAATCATATTACCTTCTTTTTCATCAGAAGATATCATTCTTGGAGTTTCCATGAACGTATGGGTTTGTGAGAGGAAATCACAATTAACTCAACAAGTAGTCTTGAGATAAAAAGAGGTTTTTAGAGAAGGAAAAGGAATGTAGGGTTCGAAACCTAAAACAGGTTCGTAAACGATCAACTCTTATCCCTATAAAGAGTAGAATTATCGATAGTGCCCTTTCTTTTGTTTGATAGAAAAACAAACCTAAGAAAAGAAAGAAGAAATAAAACTTTTCTTAAAGCCTAAGAAGTACAAAATCATTGTCTCTTTTGATCAGGCACATGAGAAAAGATTTTAAAAACAACACAATCAAGTTATGTTGTGGTGAACAACAATTTGTCCACCAATTTCCTCTTGTGAGGAATCCACAGACCTCTGTCTATCAAAATGATTTGACCATACTTTCTTTTCAAATGGTCTTAGTTTATCCTTGGAAACTAACTTCTTAGACGAAGATAAAATCTTACATACCTCAGCAGTCTTCTGAGCAAGTTTAAGCTTTCTTGCTAGATGATTTGCTCTTCGTTGAAGTTTGTTGACATGCCTTTGTTGGTGTTTGAATTTGTATCACCTTGAGAGTTCATGACCCTTTAATGAACAATATGAGCACGTCAGACTTGGATAAAAATAAGGCTTCTGAAATGTGCAAGCATCTAAGCACATATTGGGACCTGAAACATGATAAGCAGTGTTTCCAAAGATTGGGTCAACTTTCTCTTCCAGAATTGTTGGATTTTCTTCTGAAAGAATATCAAGATTGATATGTGTATTGCTACAATTATCAAAATCAATATTTTCACCAAGAAGTGCAATACTTGATTTCTCGTCTTCATTATAATCATAATTTTCAGACATTTCATCAATAGTTGCAGCAAGACCTTTGTTCCCAGTGTATATTCTCTGATTTGGACACTCATTTGCAAAATGACCAAAACCTTTACACTTAAAGCACTGAGGCATATCCTCATCATCAGTTTCATCAATATCCCTGTTTTTAGGAGGAACACGATTATGAGGTTTGACTGATGCCTTAGGCTTATCTCTGGAGAACCGTTTACTTCTCTTCAACAAAAGATCCCTAAACTGTCTTGTGATCATCGAGACTGATTTGTCAACATCTTCATCTGATGAATCTGTTTCAGAGTGATCATCTTCAGAGATATACATTTTTTTTACTTTTATCAAGTAATTTAGTGTCCTTCAGTGATTTGAACGCAACATCCTTAGATTTGGATGAATGTTCATGATCAAAGATCTTAAGCTTTCCAACCAGCATATTTCTGGAGAGATTATCCAAGTTATTTCCCTCAACGATGGCATGCTTCTTAGAATCGTATCTAGATGGCAACGATCTGAGAATTTTCATCATAATGTCCTTTACAGGAATAGTCTTACCCGATCCAAAAGATGCATTAAAAATTTCAGACACTTTGTGATTAAACTCATCGAATGTTTATTCATCTGCCATACAAAGGTTTTCCCAATCAGAATTAAGGTTTTGAAGCCTATCTTCCTTTTCACTGGTATTACCTTCAAATACGGTTGCTAGGATATCCCGAGATTCTTGCGACTTAGTGCAATTTGACACATGATGCTGAAGATTTGGGGTAACGTCATGTATGATGGAATTCAAACCGTCGGAGTTTTGCTTTACAGCAAGAATCTCGACAGCAGTATATTCACCAATATTCTTTGGAATGTTTACACCTCTAACTGCCTCAAGGGAGCATCATAGCCATTAACAACATATACCCATGATTAGAAATCACGTGCTTGAAGAAAAGATCGCATAGCAATTTTCCACCATAAGTAATTAGAGCCATCGAAGACTGGTGGTACGTTAATTGAGATATCACCTCTATCCATAGAGTCAGATCGCTATAAACACAGACTTGTGAGGTCTTGAACGTATTTGCCTGCTCTGATACCAATTGAAAAAGCGGGGTCTAACAACCACACCCAATATTTTGATTAGCAATCTGTATGGACAACTCCGAGTTACTTTCTAGAGAATCAACTAGACTCAATCAATATAAAATATCTCAAGGAGTTATTATCTCATTCTCTCGATTTGATTTACTCAAGCAAATACAATCTGCAAGTCTTAATCAAAGAAACATAACTTGGATGGTACCAAATACCAATATCCAAGTGTCAATCAATTTAAATTGACAACCAATGAGGTCGGATATTCTAATTGATTGAACAACGCACAACCTGTATTATTTCAATTATATAAAAATATAATGCGGAAAAAAAATAACACAGACACCAGAATTTTTTTAACGAGGAAACCGCAAATGCAGAAAAACCCCGGGACCTAGTCAATATTATACTTACACTGTATTAAGCCGCTACAGACACTATCCAACTCCAAATTAACTTCGTTCTAGACTGTAGTTGAACCCCAACTAATCTCACACTGATCCAAGGTACAGTTATACTCCTACGCCTCTGATCCCAGCAGGATACTGCGTACTTGATTCCCTTAGCTGATCTCACCCACAACCAAGAGTTGTTACGACCCAAAGTCAAAGACTTTAATAAAATAAATCTGGCACACACAGATAAGTATACAAGATAGATAAATTCTTCTCCCACGAATAAAAATATGAGTTTTGTTCCGTATTTTGATAAATCAAGGTGAACAGGAACCAATCAATAAAACTAGACTTATATTTCCGAAGCACATCTCAGTTTTATCAATCACCTCACAATAGTCTTAATCGACGCAGCGATAAAAGATATTGTGGAATCACAAACGATGAGACGAAGATGTTTCTGATTACTTTTATATCTTGCCTATCGGAGATAGAAATCTCAAGCCAATTATAACAATTGTACTCGTACGATAGAAACAACAAGATCAAATCACACAACTACGATAAAAGTAGTATCAGTCTGGCTTCACAATCACAATGAAGTCTTTAAGTCGTTAACCTGGTTTTAGAAGAAGAAAACCAAAGATTAAAGGAGAATCGACTCTAGCTTAACAAACTAGTATCACACAGAATGTGAGGGGATTAGGTTTCCCAGTTGCTAGAGTTCTCCCTTATATAGTCTTTCAAATCAGGGTTTGCAATCAATGTTAACTTGGTAACAAAGCATTCAATATTCACTGTTAGATGAAAACCTGATTAGACACAAGGTAATATTTATCAACCGTTAGATCAAAAACATATCTTGTCATACACACATGTACTAGAAAATTTTGGGTTTGTGTAACCGTACCCAAACTTGTACATTAGTTGGTTCAACACTAGTTAACCAATTGGTTAACCAAATGATAACTTTCATATCAACCATATTCATCTTCACCATAACTAGTCCAAATGACTCAAATGAACTAGTTAGAGAGTTGTTCAATTTCTATGAGATCCCATGTACTACACAAGACACAATTGAACCAAAAATGATGTGATTCACTCGAATCGATTCATGAACTATAAATCCATGATTTGCAATAACATTCCTTAGTTTATTAAGATAAGTTCACAAACATCGTTTTTAGACATAACCTACTCAAGTTCGCGGACTGGGTTCGCGGACTCAAGTCAACCGGTTGGAGTGTACAAATCCAAGCATAAATTCTAGGGTCGAGAACTTTCGTCAGTTCGCGGACTGAAACTGAGCTACAACTCAAGCAGAAATTCTCGGGTTCAAGAACTATGCTAGTTTGCAGACTGAGTTGATGGATCACGTTCCGGTTTCACCTGATGAACAAAGTTCGCAAACTTCGGTTCAAGCAATAAGGACTTATATATATATATATGTGTTACCACAATAATGTTTATATCCTCCAATAGTTATATTGTCTAAACTCGCATTTCAATCATTGAAACATTCTCAAAGGGCGTTATATAGTTGTTATTCACAAACTATTTTTCGTCAGAGCGATATCCATAAGATTAAAACGTAACATGACTTTCGTCACTAGGTAAAGATGAACTTGGATAAAGTGAAAGCTTAACCAACACACATTTCTAGAAATAGATAAGCGAGATATACTCATCTCGAAATGACATATGTGTATATTCTTAGTCTATATAGTAATACAAATTTTGTCTCAAGATAGGAGATAGAATAGATAGACTTTTAAGTGATATATAAGTTCAAGTCTCCATATACCTTTTAGTCGATGAAAATCCACTGGTTCTTTGAGTATTCCTTCGTCTTGTATGATGATCGCCATGGAGTTCTTGATCTCAACTACACTTTCTATCCTAGTCCGAAACCTTAGCTATAGTAGACTAGAAATCAAGACTTTATAGTTTTGATCATTAACATTGACAAACATGCTTGAGATAGCAACGCATGAGAGTTTGACCGAGCAATGCTCTAACATCTAGGCCATTTCCATTATTGCTTGTCCATAGCCATGCAAACGTGTTGGCTTAAGTTTGTGTCCCTTCAAGGATGAGCTACGCTCTGTGCTTGATCCCTTTAGAGTAGGGAAGGGTACGTAGGCAGCTGTAATGAGTTGCAGCATTGCCAGTCCAGCACGATGTCGCTCATATCATCTAATTGAGGGATGATTGCGATATACTGGCCTCTCATATTCTGGCTTGGCAGCTCGACGCAAGAGATGATTGTGGCCAAACTTGATGAGACAAGTTGCATTCCATTCACTGGATGCTCATACTTCCTATCAAGGCGTTCGGCATAGGCTAAAAAGCCGAGTGTCTTAATTTAGATCAAGAGGAGTCCATTTTGATGGAAAAAGACCCAAAATTCAAGACATATTGATATGTAGATCCACATGGTCACCAGAATTCAGCCAAATTCCATGGTTTAGAGTCTCAAAAGGCCGTTTTAAGAAAGTTTTGCTTACTTAATAAACCCTTCGCAGAACAAGGGTAAGTCGGAATGGTGTAAAAGATAAGTTAGTTTCATCATACTCCAAGAGCATCCTTCCAAGGGCAAATGTACGTGCATTCGCCTATCTTAAAGGCCCCTATCGTAGCATCATCATGGCGTACCAGGGAAGTTACGGCCTGCGCACCCAGGCGCTCCAGGCGTAATTTTCCGGTCTGTCACCATTGGTATCAAGGAAAGTTCCGACATAACTCTAAGGACTGTGAGTAATGGACTCGTCAAAGTGAGTACTTTCCTTAATGAAAACTTAAAGTTGGAGAGCAGGCCAACTTTTGCGCGGAAAGAGTTAGTAACTGCTAGGAAAATTACTTTGAGAATCGAGTTGAGCTTATTTAAGTACTGTAAGTTTTCCTAGCCTAAGTGGCACCCCACTTATGAGTGGATATCTGGAAGACCATCTGGGACGGTGGGTAGTCAATGGGACTGATCATCCCCACATATTGGAAACTGGCCAACAATGTGCGTTGTCAGGCCCGGCTAGCATCCCACTTACGAGTGACAACTTGGATGACCGTCGGGGACGGTGGGAAACTGGAAGCTATTCCACACAGTACTACATGTTGTTGGAATAAACCTTGTGAACTTTAGGATCTCTTGAGTGTGTAGTATGGGATGCACATTTGGGATACCTGGTCGAGATATCCTTTTGGCACTAGCCAATTGAGATTCTTGGTGACGTTGTGGACTCTTTTTGGATTCCTGGGAATGCGTATGAGACATGTGCTCAGAAGGTCCTAAATGATGTTCCATGACAAACTTGAAGAAACCCGTGATTTCTGAGCATATGGTATGGGACTCTTGCTCAGCAATCCAAACTGAAGAGATTGTCCACAATAGTTTGGTTTTGAATTTCGGGGACGAAATTATTTAAAGGGGTGAATATTGTAACACCCCGTGTTTTTATCATGGAGCATGCTAAAAGGTGCGCCATGGACCGAGATGAAGCTTCATCTAAAGCTTCCGTTGCAGAGGAAAAGGAACATTCTCCCTTGGCCAATGCGTTGACAATGTTCGGCCAACATGGATGGACATCGCTGTTAGCCAGGGTGGTAAGGTGCGGCCATCACGGCCTGGGGAGTTGATGAATGATTTTTGGTCCCCCAATTTAAGTTGTAAAAATTCATTTGTACATATATAGGGAGGGGTAGTTGGTTGATGGTGCATATGCGGACTATGCATCAAGTAAGCTTCATAGCTAAGCCGGAGGAGTATAAATGATTCCTAAGGCTCATTTATAGTTGCGTAGCCTCGCTAAGAGGGCATTTGATGCTTAGGCATCGTTATGCCATATTGCGACCCAACATGCATCACTTGGATGCATTTTGACGGAACGACCTATACGTACTAGGCCATTTCCATTATTGCTTAGCCACAGCCATACAAGCATGTTGGCTTAAGTTTTTGTCCCTTCGAGGATAAACTACGGTATGTGCTTGATCCCTTGAGAGTATGGAAGGGTACGTAGGCATCCGCAATGAGTTACATCATTGCTGGTCCAGTACGACGTCGCTCATATCATCTAATTGAGGGATGATTGCGACATACTGGCCTCTCATATCATATGGATCGGTAGCTCGACGCAAGAGATGATTGTGGCCAAACTTGATGAGGCAAGTTGCATTCCATTCACTAGATGCTCATACTTCCTATCAAGGCGTTCAACATAGGCTAAAAACCCGAGTGTCGTAATTTAGCTCAAGAGGGGTCCATTTTGATGGGAAACAACCCAAAGATCAAGACATATTGATATGTAGATCCACATGGTCACCAGAATTCAGCCAAATTCTATTGTTTAGGGCCTCAAAAGGCCGTTTTAAGAAAGTTTTGCTTACTTAATAAACCCTTCGCAGAAAAAGGGTAAGTTGGAATGGTGTGGAAGCTAAGTTAACTGCATCATGCTCCAAGAGCATCCTTGCAAGGGCAAATGGACGTGCATTTGCTAATCTTAAAAACCCGGATCGTATCATCATCATGGCGCACTGGAGAAGTTACGACCTGCGCGCCCAGGCACTCTAGGCGTAATTTTCTGGCCCGTCACATTAATGGTGTCCATGTGGGTTATTTTGGTGTAGGATGGGGCTTCAAACAAGGAGATTCTTTATCACCAATACTATACGTGATTGCAGCTGATGTCCTGAGTAGAAACTGTTAGAGAAATGCTCGGTCGAACTCGCATGCATTGCTATCTCAAGCATGTTTTTCAATGTTAGTGATCAAAACTATAAAGTCTTGATTTATAGTCTATTATAGCTAAGGTCCCGGACTAGGATAAAAATTGTAGTTGAGCTCAAGAACTCCATGGAAATCATCATACAATACGAAGGACTACTCAAGGAATTGGTGGATCTTCATCGACTAAAAGGTATGTGGAGACTTGAACTTATCTATTACTCAAAAGTCTATTTATATCCTATCTTGAAACAAAAGTCATTTTGCTGTATAGACTAAGATTATACACATTTGGTATTTCGATCCGAGTATACCTCGCCTATCTATTTCTCAAAATATGTGTTAGTAAAGCTTTCGCTTTAGCCAAGTTCATCTTTACCTAGTGACGAAAGTCATGTTATATTTTAATCACTTTGGAAATTGCTCTGACGAAAAATAGTTTGTGAATAACAACTATATAATGCCCTCTGAGAATGTTTCAATGATTGAAATGAGAGTTTAGATAATATAAACATTGGTGGATATAAGCATTGTTGTGGAAACACATATATGTATAAGTCCTTATTGCTTGAACCAAAGTTTGCGAACTTTGTTGATCAAGTGAAACTGGAAGTGCGTAGGCTTCAGTCCGCGTACTCAGTCTGCCAACTCGCAGAAGTTCTCGACCCGAGAATTTCTGCTGGAGTTTGTGAACTCATTCCAGGAACTTAAGTCCGCGAACCCAGTTGTTGATGGTGGATTTCTATTTAAAGGGTAAAATTGTAAAAAAGCCAATTTTTGTAAGCTGACGTCCTGCAAAGGATAAAGCCTTCAGGCGGTGAATACTTCTCGCCATATTAATTCATTGGAGCATGTGCAACCATCCCTGAGAATTAAACATACCTACCCAGAACGGAGCATGTGGCAACCATCCCGACGGAGCATGTGGCAACCATCCCGACGGAGCATGTGGCAACCATCCCGGTTTTCTGTAGGTATACAACATTACTATTTATGCTTTAATTAAAGCCTTGTGTTCGACATGCAAACACCCATAGGCTACCTGGCGGTAGGTTATACTAGCCCCGTTGAACGCATGCAAGACTATCCATGTTAGTCTCACTTGCTGAAAACAAACCCAAAAATATATCTCACCCATCCAACTTCGCAAGCATAGATGGAGGGTGTAGATATAGATTCAGGGGGTCCTGAGCATGCTACCATGATCACCTCAGACCCACCTTCACACATGACCGAATGGTCAAGACCAACCACGGTTGGTCCTTCCAAAACGTGCGCTCAAAGTAAGCATGACGCACGGCTAGGGTTTCTTTTAATCGTGAGCGTCCAACTTCGGCGGCATAGTTGGACGGATTAGATTATACCCTAAAACAAGTAGTGAAGTGATGGTACACCATTGGAGGGCCTACTTTCTACCTACATGACCGACTCCCTCATAGGCAAGCCGTGGTGCAAGAAACGATTGCCCAAACAAGGCTAGTTTAACTCCTTATGCATGTTGAGAAGATCCAAAACGATCACGACCATCCGACTTCGCCGGCATAGTTGGATGGCTTAGATTGCGCCCAGGGTCATAGAGCAAGCATGTACATACTCACCATCGACCCAATATGCTGTATACATGGTCGGTCTCCCCAAAAGAGGTGCACGCAACCCAAAACCGATCGCTCAAAGTGGCCGGTCTAAAGCCCTAATTAGGGTTTGCGGCGCAGAAACATCTCGAGCGTCCATCTTCGCAGGCTTGGACGGAAGGCCAAGATGGAGACTTAGAAGGAACCGAGCATTCTAGCATGACCACCGTGGGCCCAGATTCACGTCTAGCTGATCGGCCAAGACCGGCGGTGATCAAGCTCCTCGGTACGCGCGCCCAAAGGTGATATGTCACGACCCCTCCATAAATTCTAATCTCGACCACTCGTCTTTTCCGCCTGAGTCGAGTGGCTTAGATTAAATCTTTGCGAGTCAAGCAGGCATGGGCGTGAACACCATTGTACTACCTCCATGCAAGGCTGATCGGTTCCTCCATTGGAACTCTCTAAGCATGCAAACGTTTGGGCCGAAAGAGGCAGCATGCGCGCCTCCCATCCAACGGTCGCAAGCAAGGCTACGAGTCATCTCGTCCATCCAGCTTTACAAGCTTGGACGAATGGCTTAGGGTGTGAATCAACCAGAAAACAAGGTATCACTATGACCACCATCCATCACTCTTCTTCACAAGGTAACCGACTAAGGCATGGCCTGTCTATACAGCCTCCAAACGGTTACCTGAAGATGGCTGCATGCGATGTTATACCAAGTTCATGGTTCACCCTGCACTATTTTCTGTGGGTCCCGCGATCCACACACTCGAGACATTAATCACGTCACAACTGGGGGATACAAACTGGGGTATTGGTCTGGCGGTTTACAGCGTGCAGCGTGCAACGCGTCATCACAAGAACGTGTTAGGAAGACATGGGAGGTTAAGTCAAGATGGGAGAAGTGGGCAGTTCTGATCGTGTGACACTCACACACAACTCCACTTCCTCCACTTCCCACGAGAGACGTGAAGAAGGCTTAATGACTTGTATAAATAGGTTCTCCTCCCTATTTCCAAAAACGGAGGTTGGAACAACACAGAAAACCAAGTGTTAATCATATTCAACACCCAGAGCCTGCCTGCAACATTTGCTAGCTTGCTCAATTTTCTGTTAACAAGTCATCAAATATCCTTCACCTTCATACTCTCAACACCTTCTTCGCTTCCCTCCCTAAGATCAATCTCACATCCTTCACCTGTGACCGAAACAAATCTGGAACGGCCGTGTCTTCGGTTTAGGCCAGAATTGTATAGATTACCTCTCGAATCAAAGTGCTCATCGTGCAGTACATTTGTTGAAGGTTTAAACTCACTTCTCATCCACACACACCCAAAATTACCCAAACCGGCAGAAGTAGTTTTCTCCTACAAACAATTGGCGACCACAGTGGGAGGTTAATCTCTCGGTTGTGAAGTCGATTTCTTCAATACCAATTTAATTTCTCTGATTTCAAGAATGGTGGATCTTAGGTCTGGATCAGAAACCAACGATGGAGTTAGCACCGACGACACTTCTGGTGGCGTTGATATCCCATTATCGGTGTTACAAAGGCAACCCGCCAAGTGCAACCAATGTGTCTCGTGGAATCGCGTCTTCTACCATCAGTACCAGTGGAGCAGGAGCAGACATTCCAGTAGGCGTGACACCTCCCATTACAAGAGCCAAAGCGTCTGCAAATCCAGGCATTTCCTCAAGCATGACACTTCCGTCCGTCACCAGAATGACTATTACTTCCCCTTCAGGACGAGGATCTGGAGGACCCAGAGGAGGATAACCTCCTATCACCATGGTAGACTTGATGGAGAGATAAGAAACCCTCACTAAATCTCAGGCAGACATGGCAACCACTCAGAAGGAGGTACTCACCTTCCTTAAAAAATTAACCGATCGATTACCACAAGAGTCGAGACAGCCTCAGGGGTCAACAAGAGATACGTTCAGCACACCTGGAGCAGATGCCTCAGTTACGCAAGCCTACCTGAACGAAGAGTCTTATGCTGCTGACCACACAAGAGAAAAGGACCAGGAGCATCTCAGGGAAAGGAGCCGATCATCCAACTTTATTACACGTGAAGTCTGGAGAGACTCCTCCAAAATCGTGGCAAAGAAAATCCGATGGACGCGCGTCGACACCAGCCTCCATATCCACAAGACGTGCAGCGGATTCCTCTTCCCAGGGAATACACCTCCCCTCAATTCACCATTTACGATGGTACCGGTAATGCTCGTGAACACGTCTATCGATTTTTAGAATCCTTAGGAGAACACAAATACAATCACGTTCTCCACCTGAAGGAATTCTCCAAATCACTTACGGGGAGAGCCTATACGTGGTACAACAACATCGCACCCGACAGCATATCCAATTGGAGTGAGATGGTCAGCGCGTTTTACAAGAAGTACTTCTTTGTATCTGAGCAAGTTACTTTCTCAGGCCTGGGGAGAATCTCCCAACGGAACAACGAACATTCAAATGATTTTGTCAAGAGGTTCAAAACACAAGCATTGGACTCCCATGAACCAAATGCCACCGAACGACAGCTAGTGGAACTATGCATCAACGGAATGATACCCATGTATCGCGCCCTGCTGGAAAACTTGGGATTCCAGATGTTCTCAGAGCTCCATGAAGCTGCCAAACGTTCATCCACTACCGCCCCAACATTATTGGAAAGAACCAAGATCGTTCAGAGCGACGATTCACGAGATAATAGGGGAAATAGGCACATCATCAACAAGCAGTACAATACTGGCCCTTCTGTCAGTATAGTAAACGAAGACGGAAAGAGAAAAGCTACAGTTGCGGCAGAACAACATCCCCTGGAGCCAGAAAGGAACGCATTCAACGTACCCTGGAAAGGTACTGCAGCGGCGCTGACCTGCATAGACCTAATCAAGGAAGCGACGTCAGACGTGAACGGTCCTGCCATGGAGACTACTACACTGGGGACTGATCGTCACAATGATCCTATTAATGTCAATAGTCTCATCATGAGCCAGAGGCCGGTGGATCAGGGAGCAGTTTATCTAGTGAAAATTTTATGCGAACTTTTACACCTCTCGAAGAATCATCAGGCGGAGACGTTTGTTACAATGAACCAGATAGCCCTAGAGGTGCACCTGACTCCTTCACGACCAGAGGCCTCCATCACATCAGAGACATTTGTGAATAATATTGCATTTACAAAAGACGACGTGATGGCGGGAGAATGTCACAATAGGACCCTACACGTTACTGCACGCATCAAGGGTTCAGAGTTCAGGAGGGCCCTTATCGACACAGGAGAGTCTTCGAATATGATTACCCTCAAGACTCTCAGGACAGCCAAGGTCCGCCCATACAAGATAATACGACAGTCTACCATAATGAAATACTTTGAAGGAAACCAGACCAGCACATACGGGGTCGTCCCTTCAACATATCACCAGTACCTGAAGACCATGCTGGATAAAGAAGCTGTTTGTATTCCTGCATCACTGTCTCATTATGCACCGATGTATGGAGTGGAGTTATTTGAACCAAGAGAAGCTCTGCGGGAAGAACCAGACAAAGTTCATTGCATGCCATTCCTTGTGAGGATGTTAATCCAGGAGGAGGACCGAATTTCATCCTTGAGGACTATTCCTCACAACAAATCTTTGCTAACAAGGCACTCTTCTTCATCTGGTGAAGCAACGACCCACATTCACACCAAGAGGGAGACTGATGTACATTATCCCTTCCCACTGGAATGCTGCAACAACGAAGAGCCACAAGAAGAAGTGTTAGACATTCCACAACAGCTGCAATATGTCAAACAACCTCCGAGGCAATTCAGATGCGAGATCAGGTGTGGCATGAATTCCAGATACTTGAACCGCCTCGAGGACGACTTTCATATTCCTAACATCGACATGTTAGTAAACGTCACCACTAGCGGACACATAATGTTCTCATTCATGGATGGTTACAGCGGCTACAACCAGATAAGGATGTACGAGCATGACGCAAGTAAGATAGCTTTTCAAACTTCTCTTGGAAATTTTTAGTATGATATACTGCCATTTGGTTAAAGAATTCCAGTACAACGTATCAACGCTTTATGGCGGAAATCTTCCACTGGAGTCGATACCTCAAGGGAGCAGCCTCAAGAAGATAATGATGTCCACACGTCATGTCGAACAAGATCTAGTCACTCTATCATACAATGGTGCATGCCTAACATGCTATATTGGAGAATATGCACTTTTAGTCATCCTCTAGAATTCGTGAAGCTATTGAACACTCATCAACGACAACATCCACCTTGCTGGAAATAACCAGGCATGCCGTAATGAAGAACCTCATGATGTTTGTGGAAGCATACATCCCACCAGTAGGCAATACAATCTTCAGCCTTCCATAAGCAGTTTAGTTGAAGCATCAAGAGGAAAGCCACTGAGATGCAACGTCCTGCGCGTCCAACATCACCAAATACAACTACAACCCCAACACCCTATGCACAACTGCCGTAATGGTGAAACACTTCCAAGATATTCCATATCTGGATCGACGGTAACTGCATCAGTGAGATACGCTTTCAGAATTTGTCTCCCGTAGAAGAAGTAGTTGTGTTACCAAAGGAGTGTGACTGGGAGCATTGCCCATCTCAAAGACATCCTCATGAACCTAGCATGGCAACACCTATCAAGTCGAAAGCTCTGCATACTCGTGGGAAGGGGACTGTCTTCCCCTTCTCTATTTCATGAAGAAATGTCAAGAAAGCCATCGGTTCTAGTTTGGCTCCACTACTATACGAAGACTGTCAAGTCCGTACCCGCAACTATCACGCCTCTCCCTGCCAGTCTCTTCTGATGCTGCAAAAAACCATTGTTTCTGATAACATCCAAAGCTTCACCGTATCAACGAACACCGCGTATAAAGACCCATTGGGCATACAAGATAGATCCACTTAGATCACACTTGGGTACTGAGGCTCGGTATGAGATTCCTTCGCCATCAGTCAAGGAATTATCCAAGAGATGGTCAGTCAGAATCATGCTTCAACGCTTACCAGGAGCCGCCTGCATGTTAGCTTCAACCTTCTTCAACATTACCGCTAGGAGCTACCTCCATGTTCGCTTTAGAAGCCGTCTCCAACTCTCCGAGATGCTCCAGAATCTGCTCCAACACTCTACAGGACCTGATCGCTCCAGAAGTTGCTTCAACACGTTTATGTTTGAGAAAAACAAGCGCGAAGTGGGTCCCATGTTCGAGCAGTCACCAAAGATGGTGTCGATTCAAGGCAGCAAGAATGGTGTTTGGTCAACGTAGCAGGTTCAATGTTTGGTCGAAATAATAAGGATGACACTCGAATGTTCAACCAAAGTAGGCACATCAAGCCCACGTTCGATCAAGTAGGAGCATGATGAGTCCCACGGTTAAGAGAATTAGGCGGTCCCACATACATATCAAGAAATCATAGGACATGGTCAAAGTTTGAAAACGTGCACACGATGGACCCATATTCGATCGAAGCATGCATAACTTCCCATGTTTGAAGCAAACATGCCCATATCAGGTTCCACGTTCGATCACGCAGGTGCAGTAGACCCATGAACGAAGCAAGTGCAACATTCCGTCAATTAGGCACACCCCCACGATTGAGCATGTGCAGTAGTCCCTCGATCGAAGCAGGCACAAAAAGTTCGACTGAAACAAGCAATACCTACATCATGCTAGGGGAACGCTCACCCTCCGAGGACAGGATAACCCGTCTCTCCTAGTAACATCTAACTTTGTCTCAAAAGTTTATCATTATTTGTCACCATCTCATGCCTACCCTACAATAGTGTAACCATTGCATGCTAGGCAGGGGACTTAATGTTGATGGTGGATTTCTATTTAAAGGGTAAAATTATAAAAAAAGACAATTTTTGTAAGCTGACGTCCTGCAAAGGATAAAGCCTTCAGGCGGTGAATACTTCTCGCCATATTAATTCATTGGAGCATTTGCAACCATCCCTGAGAATTAAACATACATACCCAGAACGGAGCATGTGGCAACCATCCCGATTTTCTGTAGGTATACAACATTACTATTAATGCTTTAATTAAAGCCTTGTGTTCGACGTGAAAACACCCATTGGCTACCTGACGGTAGGTTATACTAGCCCCGTTGAATGCATGCAAGACTATCCATGTTAGTCTCACTTGCTGAAAACAAACCCAAAAATATATCTCACCCGTCCAACTTCGCAAGCATAGATGGGGGGTGTAGATATATATTCAGGGGGTCCTAAGCATGCTACCATGATCACCTCGGACCCACCTTCACACATGACCGAACGTTCAAGACCAACCACGGTTGGTCCTTCCAAAACGTGCGCTCAAAGTGAGCATGATGCACGGCTAGGGTTTCTTTTAATCGTGAGCGTCCAACTTCGCCGGCATAGTTGGACGGCTTAGATTATACCCTAAAACAAGTAGTGAAGTGATGGTACACCATTGGCTGGCCTACTTTTTACCTACATGGCCGACTCCCTCATAGGAAAGCCGTGGTGCAAGAAACGATTGCCCAAACAAGGCTAGTTTAACGCCTTATGCAGGATGAGAAGATCCAAAACAATCATGACCATACGACTTCGCCGGCATAGTTGGATGGCTTAGATTGCGCCCAGGGTCATAGATCAAGCATTTACATGCTCACCGTCGACCCAATATGCTGCATACATGGTCGGTCTCCCCAAAAGAGGTGCACGCAACCCAAAACCCATCGCTCAAAGTGGCCGGTCTAAATCCCTAATTAGGGTTTGCGGCGCAGAAACATCTCGAGCGTCCATCTTCGCAGTCTTGGACGGAAGGCCAAGATGGAGACTTAGAAGTAAACGAGCATGATAGCATGACCACCGCGGGCCCGGCTTCACGTCTAGCTGATTGGCCAAGACCGGCGGAGATCAAGCTCCTCGATACGCATGCCCAAAGATGATATGTTACGGCCCCTCCATAAATTCTAATCTCGACCACTCGTCTTTGCCGCCTGAGTCGAGTGGCTTAGATTAAATCTTTGCGAGTCAAGCAGGCATGGGCGTGAACACCATTGTACTACCTCCATGCAGGGCTGATCGGTTCCTCCATTGGAACTCTCTAAGCATGCAAACGTTTGGGCCGAAAGAGGCAGCATGCGCGCCTCCCATCCAACGGTCGCAAGCAAGGCTACGAGTCATCTCGTCCATCCGGATTTGCAAGATTGGACGAATGGCTTAGGGTGCGAATCAACTAGCAAATAAGGTATCACTATGACTACCATCTGTCACTCTTCTTCACAAGGTAACCGACCAAGGCATGGCCTGTCTATACAGCCTCCAAACGGTTACCTGAAGATGGATGCATGCGATGTTATACCAAGTTCATGGTTCACCCTGCACTATTTTATGTGGGTCCCGCGATCCACACACTCGAGACATTAATCACGTCACAACTGGGGGATATAAACTGGGGTATTGGTCTAGCGGTTTACAGCGTGCAACGCGCCATCACAAGAACGTGTTAGGAAGACATGGGCGGTTAAGTCAAGATGGGAGAAGTGGGCAGTTCTGATCGTGTGACACTCACACACAACTCCACTCTTCCCTCACTCCACTTCCTCCACTTCCCACGAGAGACGTGAAGAAGGCTTAATGACTTGTATAAATAAGTTCTCCTCCCTATTTCCAAAAACGGAGGTTGGAACAACACAGAAAACCAAGTGTTAATCGTATTCAACACCCAGAGCCTGCCTGCAACATTTTCTAGCCTGCTCAACCTTCTGTTAACAAGTCATCAAATAGCCTTCACCTTCATACTCTCAACACCTTCTTCGCTTCCCTCCCTAATATCAACCTCACATCCTTCACCTGTGACCGAAACAAATATGGAACGGCCGTGTCTTCGGTTTAGGCCAGAATTGTATAGATTACCTCTCGAATCAAAGTGCTCATCATGCAGCACATTTGTTGAAGGTTTAAACTCACTTCTTATCCATATACACCCAAAATTACCCAAACCGGCAGAAGTAGTTTTCTCCCACAAACACCAGTCCTCAAACTTGAGTAGGTTATGTCTAAAAACGATGTTTGTGAACTCATCTCTATAAACTAAGGAATGATATTGCAAACCGTGGCTATATAGTTCAAGAACCGATTCGAGTGAATAAAATTATTTTTGCTTCAATTGTGTCTTGTGTAGTACATAAAGAACTAAGAAATTTAACAACTCTCTAACTAGTTCATTTGAGTCATTTGAACTAGTTATGGTGAAGAAGAATATGATTGATATGAAATTTATCATATAGATAACCATTTGGTTAACTATTGTTGAACCAACTAATGCACAAGTTTGTGTACGGTTACACAAGGCTACAAAGTGCATTACATGTGTGTATAAAAAGTTATGTTTTCGATCTAACAGTTGATAAATATTAGCTTGAATATAATCAGGTTTTCATCTAACAGTGAATATTGTATGTTTTGTTACTATAAGATAACATTTATTGCAAACCCTGATTTGAAAGACTATATAAGGGAGAACTTTAGCAACTGGGAAACCTAATCCCCACACCTTACGTGTGATACTAGTTGCATAGATAGAGTCGATTCTCCTTTAACCTTTGGTTTCTTCTTCTAATCCAGGTTAACAACTTAAAGACTTCATTGGGATTGTGAAGCCAGACCGATACTACTTTTATCGTAGTTATGTGATCTGATCTTGTTGTTTCAATCGTACGAGTACAATTGTAATAATTAACTTGAGATTTCTATATCCGATAGGCAAGATATAAAAGTAGTCACAAATACTTCGTCTCATCATTTGTGATTCCACAATATCTTTTTTCGCTGCGTCGATTAAGACTATTGTGAGGTGATTGATAAAGATGAGATGTTGTTCGGGAATATAAGTCTGGTTTTATCAATTAGTTCCTATTCACCTTGATTTATCAAAATATGGAACAAAACTCGTAGGTATATTCGTGGGAGACGGATTTATCTATTACTGTAGTCTTTTCTGTGTGATACAAATTGTTTTATTAAAGTCTTCGACTTTGGTTCGTAGCAACTCTTAGTTGTGGGTGAGATCAGCTAAGGAAATCAAGTACGTAGTATCCTGCTGGAATCAGAGGCGTAGGAGCATAACTGTACCTTGGATCAGTGTGAGATTGATTTGGGTTCAACTACAGTCCAAATCGAAGTTAGATTGGAGTAGGCTAGTGTCTGTAGCGTCTTAATACAGTGTATGTTTAATTTGGACTAGGTCCCGGGGTTTTTCTGCATTTGCGGTTTCCTCGTTAACAAAATTCTGGTGTCTGTGTTATTTCGTTTTCCGCATTATATTGTTTATCTTTATAATTGAAATAATACAAGTTGTGCATTATTGTTCAATCAATTAGAATATCTGACTTTTTGGTTGTTGATTTAAATTGATTGATACTTGGATATTGGTCTTTGGTACCATCCAAGTTATCCCCTTGTATTTGATAAAGACTCGCAGATTTCTGTTTGCTTGAGTAAATATCAAATCAAGTGATAGAGATATAAACTCTTTTATATACTTTTATATTGATTGAGTCTAACTGTCTAGTAGATTCTCTAGAAAGTATATTGAAGTTTGTCCATACATATTGCTAACCGAAATATTGGGTGTGGTTGTTAGACCCCCGGTTTTTCAGAAACATTCTTCAATCAATTCAGGAACATAAGATACAACCAATTATTATCAGAAAAGGTATCCATCCTTCTCATCTATTTTTTGCAGATGACATTTTTATATTTTGCAATGGTGGAAAATCTAGTTTACTTCATTTGAAAAAGCTTCTCATTGAATATCAGAAAGCTTATGGATAAACAGTGAAAGATACTAAGAGCAAGTGTTTTGTAGGAGGTACTTCTTTGGCTAGAGGTAATCAAATTGTTGATCTTATGAATATGAAGTTATCTTCTTTTCCTGATAAATACTTAGGTGTCATACTTGTGCAAGGAAAAATTAAAACAGAACATTTATGGTCATTTGTTGAAATGCTACATAGAAGACTTGCTTCATGGATTGGTAATCTCTTAGATTTTCAAGCAAGAATAACACTTATTAAATTTGTTCTCAGTAGTATTCCTCTATACAATATGTCTATGTACAAATGGCCAAGAAAAGTGGTAGATGCTTGTGAAAATATTGTTAGGAATTTTATTTGGAGTGGAAATGAGGAAGATATAAAATGCATCACAATATCTTGGGATCAAGGTTGTTCTCCTGTAGAAGAAGGGGGTATTGGTATAATAAAATTTGAAGAAATAAACAAAGCTTTACTTATGAAACTCTTACGGAGAATCCTAAATTCAGATGAAGAATGGGCTAGATATTTTCTTGCAAAATACAAAGATAAATTTGATTGCTGGATCACTTATTATAAACATTCTTATGTATGGCCTGGAATCAAATGGATATTGCAGGACTTTAATGAACACATGAGATGGATTATGGGAAAAGGTGACAAAATTTCAGTTTGGATGGATACATGGATATTAGAGCAAAGCATAATCAAATCTTTTCCAAATAATGCATACATTAAACAACATATCCACATGAAAATGAGTAATCTAATTGTCAATCAACAATGGGTAATTCCTGAGGAGCTACTTCAATTTTTTTCCATTTCTGATCTACCAACTATTTCACCTAGTGAAGATAAATTGATATGGACTCCTACACATAATGGTCTTTTTACTGTGGCTAGTGGTGTCTGATCTATCATAACTAAATTACCCAAACTTAGATGCTATAAACATATTTGGAATAAGAGTGTTCATCCATCCACTAATAGCAATATTTGGAAGATTACAAAAGGAGCTTGTGCTACTGATGAAAACCTGAACAAAAGGGGATTTTAGAATGTTTCAAGATGTTATATTTGCCATAAATATCAAGACTCTACATCACATCTCTTATGGGTACGCAACTATGGTCAGATACTTTAGACCTGGCTTGGAGGCATCTTTGCTTTCAAAAACCCCAATTCTTTTGAAGACATATTGTACTGTGGAAAATCGAAAATCTCAGTGGTGCAGGAAATTTGGATAATTGTTGCCTTTAATATGATGATGGATATATGGATCACCAGAAATATGGCCTTTTTGAGAACATTGCTCCATATGTGGTTGTTGATGGTGGATTTTCATTTAAGGATAAAATTGTAAAAGCCAAAATTATGCGCTAACATCTTGCAAAAGATAAAGCCATTAATAAGTGATGAATACTAATTCACCTAGAATGGAGCAAGTGGAAACAATCCCAGTATTCTGTGAATTAAATACACGAAATTCATCCAGGTTGGAGCATGTGGAAACAATCCCATATACCCTGTGAATTTACAACATTATTAATTAATGCATGACCAGCCTTGTATTTCCTGTACTTATTATCGGTGCGGCATGACGACTGAGTGTTGTTCTAAGCAGAACAACACGAACCTCCAAGCATTAATAATGATGCATGTACGAAATACCCATACCGACTGCAACTCTCGGTGTGTTATACTAGCCCGATTGAGCATACAACTCTCAGTGTGTTATACTAGCCCGATTGAGCATATTAGAATCTGGACTCTCCATATCAGTCTTAGAAACGATTACGACCATCCAACTTCACCAACATGATTGGATAACTTAGATCGAATCCATGACCCCAAGAAGGTATTGGAATATTCAATACCGACCCAACGCGGGACCTGCATGGTCGTCCTCCCCTAAAGGATGGAATATCTTGCCAAACCATCCAAGCCAAAGCAGTATGGACGAAAAAACCCTAAATTAGGGTTTGCGGCACATTACATGTGTCGCAAAACAGTCTCAACCATCCACCTTTGCAGGCGTAGATGGAGGGTGTAGATGTAGATTCAAAGGGTCCGGAACATGTCAACACAATCACTGTGGGCCCACCTACATACCTGACTGATCGGTCAGGACTAACTATAGTTGGTCGTCCTGATTCGTGCGCCCCAAACTGGGTGTGACACACGGCCGGCAAAACCTTGACTAGGGTTTGTATCGTGATCACGAGCGTCCATCTTCTCCTACTCGGATGAAGGGTCCAGGAATAGACTAATAAGGTCCGGTAAGTATCAACACGATCACTGCAGACCCACCTATCTCCACACCTAATCGGCCAAGACCGAACTTGGCTATACACCTCGATTAGCGTGCCCAAAATAGGCATGGTCGCACCTCCTAATTGTAATCTGATCTCGACCACTCAACTTCGCCAGACAAATTGAGTGGCTTAGATCACGTTTCTATGAGGCAATGAAGTACAGGCATGAAAACCAGCCTACCACCCACACGCCAAACCAATCGGCCGGGACCGACCAAGCCTGGTCGTCTTGAAACGCGTGCTCGAAGTTGGCATGATGCGCGGCTTTTGCGGCACCAGATTTCTGTCGTAAATTGATCTCGACCACTCAACTTCGCCGGACAAATTAGTGGCCCAGATCACACTTTCACGGGACAGTGAGGTATGGGCATGTATACCGGCATGCTGTCTACACGCATGCCCGATCGGCCATGCCAAAATCTTGTCCCAAGCTTGGATTAGACCAAGCTGAAAAGTGGTGCTTGCGCACCTTTTCTAAAACCCTAATTCCACCAACGTTCGCAGATGAGTGTCTCAAAGATCATCTCGTCCGTCCAAATTCACCGGCTTGGTTATACAGCCCTGGTCATGAGTTAATTGGTCAGTGAGGCGTCATGGTGATCACCGCCCGTCACTCTACCACACCATGTGGTCGAACAATGGAGGACTTTCTTGCGCAACCTCCAAACCATCACATGAAGTAGGATGGACATGAGGCTATTTTGAGATGCTCAAACAACGATGCTTCATACATGTTGAGTATACTCAATGCAGTACCTGCATAGAATACACACGATACTTCACAAGTATCGACTTCCTAAATAACTTAGTTATTTAATATAGCATTATATGCTACTTTCTGTGGGTCCCACGATCCACACACTCAAGATATCAATCATATCACAAACTGGGGGATACATACTGGGGTATTGGTCTGGCGGTTTACAGCGTGCAGCACACAATGCACCATCACAAGAACGTGTCAGGAAGTCATGGATGGTTAGTGATGATGGAAGAAGTGGGCAAGACTGGTCGTGTGACACTAACACATCACTCCACTACTCCATCACTCCACTTCCCACGAGATACGAGGGTTAGGCTTAAAGACTTGTATAAATATGTTCTCCTCCCTATTTTCCAAACAAGACAAGATAAGACAACGGAGGAAAGTGTTGATACAATCGTATTCAAACACCGGAACTGATAGCTTACATCATGCAAGCCAGTTCAGCTTTCTGATACAAGTCATACATAGCCAACACCTTCACAATCTCAATACCTTCTTCGCTTTCCTCCCTAAGATCAACCACATATCCTTCACTTTATGACCGAAACAAGTCTGGAACGACCATTTCTTGATTTAGTCCGGATTTGCACAGATTGATTTATCGAATCTACAAGCACTCTCGTGCAGTGCATTTGTTTAAGGTTTAGACTTATTTCTCATCCACACACCCCAAATTACCAAAACTGGCAGAAATAGTTTTCACCCATAAACAGTGGTAAAGGCAAAAAAGAAAATAATCAAAAAAGTTAAATACTGTGAGGTAAGACTTAGAAGTTATACAAATAATTAAGATTATGACATCCTCATTCTGCAATTCTTTGATATTAACTACAGAAAGATGAAAATTCTAAAAATCATTGAATGCCAATTCCAGCTACCTGATGAAAACAACATATTACTTTGCTGTGATGGTGCTTCAAGAGGTAACCCTGGAATCTTTGGTTATGGTTATATTATTAGAAATTTTAATGGAAAATTCATAGTTGCTGAAAGTGTTGGTCTTGGCATTACAACAAATTTTGTGGCTGAAGTCATGGGGACATTATGTGCTCTGGAATGGGAAGTACAACATAACAAATTTTAGGTGATTGTTAATTCTGATTCAAAGGAAGCCATATCACTTTTATCAAACAAAAATTTTCCATGGTTTGTATTGGTTAGATGGAAATTAGTGTGCACTGTTTTAAAGAAGATTCACTTCAACCATGTGTATAGAGAAATAAATTTTTCTGCAGATTTCTTTGCAAAGAAAGGAAGTCATTTACAAAGAGGGCAAGTCCTTAAATTCTATGAAAGACCTGCAAATATGCAGATGATGGAATTCCCTGGTATTCCATATTACAGATTTGAATGACTTTTTGGTTTGTACTTGTTTTAGGATTTATGTTGTATTCTTTGTTTCTTTTTAGTTCTTGGGATTTAGGACATGTTGTCCATTTTTCCTTTCTACTTTCTGTTGAGGTTTGATTCCTCTATTGTAACCTTTTTTCTTAAAAATAAAAATAAAAATAAAATATTGATCTTGTGAGGTAGAATCGCATCTCTATAACCTTTTGAAAAGTGTAAGCTATCATAATTGTTAAGGTTTGATATCTTCTTCACCTTGAATATCCCTCATAAGCAATAGATTTCCATTCCCTTGATTGTATATCTTTCTGAGGAAAATCAATGGGCTATCTGTTAGAGGCAGTTTAGTTAAAGTTTTTCACTTAGGCTTGAGAAAGAGAGGGCACCAAGTACAATACCAACTTTTTCGTTCAACAATCTGTGTGGACAAAACCAAATATAATGGAAATTAGATCTAATTAAAGATCCTTGAACAAGATGTATATAAAGTCTATATATATATTTCTCTTCCATAATCAGAATGTTCGAGATAATATAATACGTAAACCTGATTGTATAGAACAATACATGGACAATTTCACAAATCAATATCTAAGATCAATCTAGTTGTATCCATATAATAAGGAACAAAATTCTGCTAAGTATGAAACTTGTTATCTATCTTTCAAAATATGAATTCTACAAGATTGATTCCCATAATTAATCACAATTTGTACTGACTTATCTAATAAGATTGAATATGTACTACTTATGATATTCATATTATGACACAAGGAGTTTTGTTAACGAGGAAAACTGCACTTGCACAAAAACCCAGGGACCTCTTTCATATTTGAACACCATATTGTATTAATATGCTACAGACAATAGCTTATTATCAGACTTTGGACTGGAATATACTTGAGACCGAATTACCCTCCATGTCGTATGACTTTCAGTAAATTTATAAAGAAGAAATTTGGAGTCAAGCTTGTCTTGCTAAAAATATAGAAATATCATTCAAGCATAGATGTTCAAAGGTCCTTAACAATATTTGTAGGATCGAAATATTGTCACAACAATATTCTTGCGAAGTAAACAACAGTTCTGCGAGACATGTTTACGATACATCAATGATATTCTGCAATACATCTCAAAATGACGTAAGGAATGACATATCGGATGAAAATGACAGAAACATGAGAAAGGCGTGATATTTTCGCGATGAATCAATAAAAACTGCGAAAGATTAAGGCGGTGCAAACTGCGATGTATCGCAAGAACTTAGATCCGAAACTAAAGGGAATCTTAGCTGTAAATGAGCTTTCATGAGCTGTAATCCACTATGTAAATACCTATATAAAGGAAATGAATAGTTCCAGAGAGAGAGATGATTTTTTGAGTGCTAAGAAAGTTTTTAGGAGAGAGAAAATCTTATTAAGTGAATTGTATTCTTGATTACTATAATTCTTTTAAGATCATATCAATAAAAAGGTTCTTAATCTTCAAATTGTGTCATAAATTCTTGAGTTGGGTGTAGTGTGGGAATTCCTTCAACTACATTTTGGCGTCCAGAAACAGAGAGAATCAATTTGAGAAATTTCAAATTACAACTTGAAGATTTGAAGAAATTGTTAGAATTTAAAGAAATGGCTAGGAGAAGAAGAAATACATCAGAACCACCAACAACAGTGAGAAGAAGTAAAAGAATTGCAGGTGAAGGAACAAGTGAATTGGAAGGATCTTTAAGGATCAGATCAGGAAGAAGTAGAATGACAAATGGAGCAGAAAATTCAATTCAACCACCGAATCAACAAACACAAGCACAAGATAGATATGTGGATTATGATAGAGTAAGTGTGCATACTTGGAGGTCGAATTCGATAGAATAGGTAGAAAATCAAGAAGAGGAAAGAAATCAAGAAGTGGATGGAGGAGTAATTCATGAAGGGCATGGAGTAGTAGATGATTTGAGACAAAGGATACATGAAGAAAGAAGATTAGAGGCAGAAGAACGAGCAAATCTTACAAGGCAAAATCATGAACTAAGAATGGAAAATTTGATGTTGCAAAATAGAAGATCAAGAAGCAGCATGAGATCAAGTTCAAGATCATATAGAGAAGAAATAAGACAAAATAACCCTATACAAAATATTGGCGAGAATTTGATAAATGATTGTTATATTCCATGCGGTGAAACTTTGGACATTAGACATAATCAAGATGAGGGAGAAAATCAAGAAGAGAGAAGGAGAATATTACGTGATGAAGAGATTCGAAGAAATCGCAGAATAATTGAAGATGATATTGAGAGGCATTATATTGAGCAAGTACATTTAGCGGAAGAGAGAGAGAGATTGCGAGCGGAAATAGAAGAACAAGAAATTCAAGCAGCATTGCGTCAGAATAATTATGATAATCGAGAAAGACGACATGCACAAAATCGTAATAATGGTAATCTCAATGAGGAATATGAGAGAATTCGCAGAGACATAGAAAGGAAACGAAGAGAAACAGTAAGGGATGAGGAAATTCGCAGAGAAGAGAATGAAAACAAATTAACTTGCAAGTTCAAGAAGAATAAAATCGTAGAAGAAGGCAAAATCAAGATGTTGGAGAAGAAGCGCGAAATATCGCAAGACAAGAAAGGCATGAACGCAGACGAAGAGAGGCTGCGTTGAAAAGGCCAATGGAGCAAAATTCTGATAGGAACGAACAAATATTGCGAGAATTAGCAGAAATGAGAGGAATGATAAGTAACAGAAGAGAAGGAGGAAGAAGACAACTTGATGAGGCAATCGAAGAAGCAGCGAAAACTCCATTTACTCAAGAGGTACAATTAGGAGGGATACCTCCAAAATGAAATTTACCAGTGTTGACCAGTATTTTTGATGGGACTACATGTGTCGTCCAACATATCAAAGCCTATATTCGATACATGCTACAATGGGAGAACCATGATGTCGTTTTGTGCAAATAATTTGCATCAAGTTTAACTGGCGAAGCATTGAAGTGGTTTGAAAGTCTCCCCAAGAATACAATAACTTCGTTCATGCACTTGCAAACTACCTTCTTAGGAGCATACATAAGTAATAACTCTACACGACCTGGAATTGAAGATGTGTTTGGATTGAGGCAGAGAGTTGGCGAGAGTTTAAAGCACTTAACGATAATATGGAGGACAATGTGTAGTGAAATGACTGGAAGATTATATGAAAGATATCTCATTTTATCCTTCATAAATGCTATGTTTGCGACAAATCTAGTATACATCCAGGTATTCAGAGTTAAAAACACAATCACTATGACAGAACTGCGAGAATTGCAAGAAGAGTATATCGCTTTGGAGGAAAAACAAAATGAGATGGATTCATATCCAATTCTCGTGAGCACAAGTTCACCGCATGGCAAATGGAAGTTTATTACCAAGGATGATTAATACAGTAACAAGTACCTCCCAAAATCAGCGAGAGAAAATAGAGATTGATAATCAACGTAAGATAGTAGGAATGGGGAGTAGAGATCAGGAGGAATTGGAAAAGGAGAGAAATTTCTATAATCGCAATAACAATAATAAGGTACCAAGGTTTGATCAACCGCAGGAGACTTATGGTGGACAGAGGCAGAATTATTCAAGAGAGCAAAGAGGTCAAAAGATTATATGGGAAGATGTCAAATTGCCACCTATAAATACCAGTATAGACAAGATTTGGGAAGCGATTATTTTGATGGAGAATATACCCTCACCCTGGAACATGGGGAAAGAACCACATCCTAACAACCAAAATCAAGAGTTCTGTCCTTATCATCATTTTCATGGCCATTCTGTGAATAATTGTAGAAATGTAAAAAGAATTATTCTGCGAATGATTGAACAAGGGAAGTTAAATCATTTTCTAGCGAGATATCCACAACCCCAACAATTGCCGCAAGCACCAGAAATTCGTAGAGTCAATGTTGCGAAAGACGCAGAAACATTTGTCATTGAAGTAGGAGCTACAACAAAAAATCTATTTTGCAATTCAATTGTACATTCACAGAAAACAATAGAATATTTCCATGATAATGTGCTAAGTAGAGTATTCGCGAGGGATATAGAGGGAAGAGAGGTGATGAATATTGCGAAACTTTCTCCGTTAGAAGAATGGCAAAAACAAGTTATTTCTTTTACTGCACAAGAAATACGAGCGGGGAAGATGCATGACAACCCGTTGGTGGTAAAGTTAGAGATAAATCCAAAGTACGAAGAGAGGAGAAGAAGATGATGGTGACATGACAAGTGATTCTTGGGCAATAGATAAGGTTTTAATTGATACTGGCAGCTCGGTAGACATCTTATTTTATCATACCTACCGTACAATGGGTGGAAGAGATGATGAATTAATCCCCTCAACTTACAAGATCTATGGTTTTAATGGCACTGCGAATAAGCCAAAAGGAGAAATCACTATGGAAATCCCATTGAACAAGATATCTTCAAAAATTAAGTTCTGTGTAGTGGATATAGAATCTCCTTATAATGCCTTAATTGGAAGACCATGGCTCCATGGAATCTTGGGCATAGCATCCACATATCATCAATGCATAAAGTTTCCGCATCCTCATGGTATTAGGATAATTAAAGGTGATTGGTTTGAAGGGAAAAAGTGTTATGAAGTTGACATTAATACTTGCGAAGAAAGAAACGCCAGAAATCGTAATCGGCAACATAACAGGAAGCAAACTCAGAGAGCAGAGAAATTAATGGTGGACAATATAGAGTTGCAGGGAAAGGATATATTACAAGAATAGTTTGTGCCAAAATAATCAATGGTGATTAATCGCGCAAAAGATGGGAAAAAGCTGAAATCTCCATTCTTCATTCTTCGCAGGAATATAAACAAGTGCAAGGTGCTAAAAAAAAATTTTTTTTTTTGAAATCTTCATTTCTCGCAAGAAAGTAAACAAATAGCAAAATATTGTGAATAATCATTCGTCACAGAAGAAAAGAAGTGCAGCAATGTCATGTTGCGAACATTTGAAGAACAAAAATAGCAAGAAATATGCAAACCGAATATTAAAAGAAAAACTTTGCTCAAAAATAAGAATTTTTCTATTGAAAGAAAAAGATGATGATTTCAAATCATATAAGAATTTTTAATGCAAATGCATAAGACGGGCGCAAATCGCCTAAAAACATATAAGAATGGGACGAACTTTTATGGCGTACACCTTAGTTCGCGGATTCTATTCCGTAAGAGGCAATGTCCTTAAAGTGCATTATAAGGGGGGTATCTCTTTGCATGACTATGGGAAAGGCTAGACTTCTGCTGGAACCTAGTCATGGAGATTTGAGATTATAGAAAATCCATCCGGGAGAAATAACTTGGATTCCCAACTATATAAGGTTATACCCTGGTTGGGCGCCCGAGAGTTTTTCCTAAGGAATGCAAAGTATGATCAAGGCGCCGAGGTACACGGTTAAGCTGTGGGTGCCCAGGACGGATGAACCTACCCTGGACATCCATGGAAAGTCTTGACTTACGATGTGTTCGGCCCGAAGAAAACCCCACTAGGGTGTAGTCTCGTAACTATAAGCCATATAGGCATAAAGGATAAGAGGCTACGAAAACAACTGGTTGTTTCTAGAACCGGATGGGAGGATCTAGTCTTGTATGGCATAAGTACGTCTCCTTGAAGGGGAAACCAAGGGGAGAGATAAGGGCGATATCCTCCATTAGGGAGCTGCGTATCAAAAAAAGACGGCAATGTCATGGGACTTTATATTCGCAAGATTATTTAGGCCCGTCATATTGTCGCGTGACACAGACAGCAATGTCATGGGACTTTATATTTGCAAGAATATTTAGGCCCGTCATATTACCGCATGACAGGCCAAAAAGCCTAAAGAAAAATGTTAAGATGAGATCAATGGGTTTTTGCGATAAAAACAAAAGACGAGATAAATGAAATCAATGATAAGAGGATATAAATCGCAAAAACGTCCTGCGATTTCATCGCAAAGACGCCAATGTCATAAGTCTTAAAAATAAAAGAGAGGTTAATCTCACAAGATGTCTTAGACTTATCATATTGTCGCAGAGATCAAAATAAATGATAAGACAAGATCAATGGATTATTACATGTAAAAGTAAGAATGTCCTGCGATCTTGTCGCATAAAAGTGGCATAATAAGACCTTTAACTAGGAAGGCGAAATAAGACCACAAGAGAGGTTATATCTGCGAAGCATATAACGGATTTTTCGCACTATTATTTGCGATACTTCATTTATCATATTGCAGATTAATAACAAGGGGCAAGTATGGGAATGATGCATAGAATGGTAAATATTGTTATTCATCATTATATGATAAATTCATATAAATAACAAACAGATAGAAGCAAAAAAGAATTTATATATTGAAAGATATCGGAGTTGCGAGATAATTCATGAGAATATTACAATTTGTCGCAGATAATTATCGCAAGAAAGAAAGAGAGAAATACAGGAGAAGATCAAAAAGAAAAAAGAAAATTATTGAGATTTATCTCTATCATTATCTTCATCTTCGTCTTCACCATCTTCATCATTAGTTCCTTCCTCATCTTCGTTTTCACTTTCATCTGTATCAGCCTCACTATCGAAATAATTGGTACTTGAGAACTAATTTGGGATATTATCCATAAGACAAGGATATAGACTAAGAGGAAGATCGTTATCTTTGCAAACTTTCTCAATATCATTATTGCGAACGGTGAGAAGATTATTACGCAAGTTTGAGTTGGATATCTTTATTTTCTCTCGCATTCTTAAGATTTTTTCATTACGGGAAGCAAGATTTTTCGCAAGACTACTTTTTTCTTCTTCAAGTTCTACTACCCTTTTGGAATATTTTCCTTCAGATTCTGTGATGATACAACAACAAATTAGAAATTGGTTGGAAATCTACAAGAAATACAAAGATATTAGAGGAGCAATAAATAACCTTCTCTTTCATGGATCATTTCTTGTATCAATGTTGTTTGCTCGGTATGAAGACTGACATCTATCGCTAAGTTTTTCCTAGCATTATCGAGAATTGTCGCAGCCCATGCGAATTCATCATCACTTTGAATGATAAGATGGGAACGGATTTGTTTTTCTCTTTTCAGAAGTTTAATATTTTCATTCTTAAGTCTATCTCTCTCAAGTTCAGTATCAATAAGGGTATTGCGAAATTTTGATAGAGCTTCAGCGCCTTGAAGAGTAATGTGTTATTTATCCTTCTCAAGTTCATTCTTCGTGGCTTTTAAGGCTTTGATTTTTTTCTCTAAATTCATCTCTGCAAGTCTTTAAACTATTTGATGTACTTAAGACAGATCTATAATCCATTCTCATAAGGGAGATATGATATTTAAGCTCATCAATGGACAAAGTATTATTTTTTTCATCTGAATAGTTATTTAAAGCGTCATTAAGACGCTGAAGAAGAGTGGTTTCATCTATGGGTTCATCAAAAGAATTAAGAATGATGGCTTCATCAGTAAGATTATAGGCATCTGCAAAATGGTTGCCCAAATAAGCTAAAAAAAAAAGGGGGGGGGGGAAGACTTATACCAATAACTTGTTTGTAGAACTTCTCCTTATCAACTAATTTCTGTTGAAGAACTTGAATTTCTACTTCAAGCGATTTTTTTTATTAAGAAGCTCAATATTTCCAACTACTTCCAACTGTTTACATTTTTCGCGAAGAATGGAGATTTCAGCTTCGTATTGCTTATTTTTCTCGAGAAGTTTTGCAGATTCAGATTGTGAATCAGTAAGCCTTTTCTGTGATGATGATAATCTACTTTCTAATTTTGAAGCAACAGAAAAAGAAGCTCTAGCAGTCTATGACAGAAAAGAGAAAATGAGTAAGATAAGTAAAAGATCTTTGATACTCATGACAAATGTGAAGTTTACTACAAGAAAAATGAAGGAAAGGGGCATACCAATGAAGCTAACGCATGAAGAAAACCTGGGTTAATAAATCTTGAGACTCCTTTAAGATCTTTATTATTAGTCAAGATTGAAGCGTCGCAGATATTTGAGAGATAGTCGCAAGTACGAGTAATATCATCCTCTCCAACACCTTGTAAGGGGTTTCTAAAAATGTTTGACAATTGATCCATTGGAGTCTCAGATTGAGAAAGACCCATCTCAGACCTAATTCTTGCAGAAGAAATATGTATTGAAGTGCCCACATAGGCATCATTATTAATTCCACTATCTTTTTCAATTTCATTATCTTTTTCAGCGATAATAAAAGTCTCTCTGAGTTGAGACTTATCATAAGGAAGTGGTTGAGTTTTTCTTATCTTCTTTGGGGGACCGTCAGCGGTTTGATTTTTATTGCGGCGAGGAGAAGCACCGGAACTTTTATTTGGAGTTGTTACTCTTTTGCCTTTATATTTGGCTTCAACCACCGTGACAAATGGTATTTCCTTGAAAACAATCACATATAAAGATAAGAAACAGGGGCAACAATATATTGTTAAAGGTTATAGAAGATTGTTTCTTACTTCATTTGTGAAGGTTTTCAAAATTTGAAGAAGATTGGGACTCCCAGTATTGGCATAATTAAGCTTCATTCTTTCAATCTGATAAAAGATATCTCAATATAATCAATAAGAATGATACATTTATCCAAATTTGCGAATAATGATAAATTTTGCGAGATATACCTCAGAATTCCTTTCAGGCCAGTTAAAAACCCAAGGACAATACGCCGCAAGATTCGCAGGAAGATCGAGAGCGCCAGAAATATATGGACCTTCAAGGAGGAGAGTAAATCTACACCACTTATCATCTTTTGAGAAGCGTGGACCTTGGTTTTTACTTGAATGATAATCTATATCTTGCATAAGAAGTTTATCCTTCGCAACCTTTTTATTCCTATTCAAATGAACAACCCAACACGTGTTATCTTTCTTCATGGGAATCACTTGATAATTCGCAAAGAAATTCTCCACGGTATATTTCGCTGGAATAATTGGGATATCTTTAAAATCAGGATGTTTCGCAGATTCAGGATAGCGATATCCTTTACCAGCTCCACGAAAGGCATATTCGAGAATGAGACGAATACAATCTCCACTTAATTGATAGATTGCTCGTGAAAATTTAACATCAGAAATAATTTCATAAAAAAGAGGGAGATCTGGGTTATAAAGAGGGATAGGAACGCAAGCTTCTAGTTGACCTAGCGAAATAAGGATTTTCCCATTGGAAGAAGGAAATTCTGAAACTAGATCAATGGAGAGATCAGTGTCTGAAGATTGACCAGGGATCTTTGAAAGTGTGAAACCTAAGGCTTGGAACTTCTGTTGGTGTTTTTGGAAAGTAGGTTGACCTAATTTTTTAGCAGGAGCCATTTTTTAGTATGGGAATGATGACTAAGATGAAGAAGAATAAAGAAACAAATATTGAAACAGTATTAGATCCGGAATTTGCGGAAGAAGATGAAGAACAGAAGAGTTGCAGAGAAAAAGTAAAAAGAGAAAGTAAAAAAAAAGAGGAGAGATTAGCGAATGGTCAGAATTCAACGGTTGAAAAAAGATGTGTCAAGGAATAAATGAGAGAAGAAACACGCGTAGAATATCTAGCGATGGATGCAAAGACGTGTCAGAGTGAAGGTAGTGTGAAAAGATAAGGAGTTGCAGCAAATCAAGAGATTTAAATTCTCATGATCTTTATCTTCTTCGCATAAAATATATGAGAAGAGGCAAGATGTAGGATCATAATATTGTCACAACAATATTCTTGCGAAGTAAACAACAATTCTGCGAGACATGTTTACGATACATCAACAATATTCTGCAATACATCTCAAAATGACGTAAGGAATGACATATCAGATGAAAATGACAGAAACATGAGAAAGGCGTGACATTTACGCGATGAATCAATAAAACCTGCGGAATATTAAGGCGGTGCAAACTGCGATGTATCGCAAGAACTTAGATCCGAAACTAAAGGGAATCTTAGCTGTAAATGAGCTATAATCCACTATGTAAATACCTATATAAAGGAAATGAATAATTCCAGAGAGAGATGAATTTTTGAGTGCTAAGAAAGTTTTTAGGAGAGCGAAAATATTATTAAGTGAATTGTATTCTTGATTACTGTAATTATTTTAAGATCATATCAATAAAAAGGTTCTTAATATTCAAATTGTGTCATAAATTCTTGAGTTGGGTGTAGTGTGGGAATTCCTGCAACTACAATATTAGTTCAAAATAATTTATTGTTTAAGAATTAATTTGTGGATCAATTGAAAATTGCCCATGCAAATGATTTTATCATTTGGGAATGTTTCAAACATCAAAAGAGAGAAATTTAGAATTTCTGATATTTCAGATCAGGGTATGTTGGCGAACCACTTCGCAAACCATAGATATTCGAGTTTCAGAAATACAAGGAAGTTTGGAGAACCAGTTTGCAAACCGCAAGTTCAGAATGGGACAGTTCATGAACTCAGTTCACGAACCATGGTGATTTGAATTTTTATGTTGGTATAACATGTTTATGGTTATCAAACTCAGTTCACGAACTGTGTTTATCTGAGTCCATAAACCGAGTACGGTTGGTGAACCCAGTTCGCGAATAATGTACATCTGAGTTCTCGAGCTGAATAGGGTTTGCGAACCCGGTTCCCGAACTGTAGCACCCTGATTCGTGAACTTACGTTACGGTTCCTTTGTGAAATGTTACTTGGTTTACGACTAAAATACTCCGCTTTAGGGATTCATGAATCCAGGTTCGACTATCTTTTACCTTGACAATTCATGTATCCTGATCTTGTTTTTCTGTTATCGAGGTTCTCGTAATCTCTTTCAGGCAAGATAGATAGTAGTCGCAAAGTTCCCTTCGTCTCAGACATTGAGATTCCTCAAGATAGGTATCTGAAAACTAGTCTTAATTATAAGTTGAAGATTGTTCTTGAGAGGTGGTAAAGAATCCAGGATTCTCATCTAAGTGAGTGTTCCGAATTTGTGAGGTTTAATATCTTTGTCTATTGCAAACAGATTTCCAAGCCTTGATCTTTGATATAAAGGGAAATTAAAATAGGCTTATCTGTTAGAGGCAGATTGGTATCAGAAGTTCTCACTTAAGTTGAATCAACTCTTAGGCTGTAAAGGACATCAGCTATGGAAATCAATTGTGTAGAGCCTTCCGAGGTTCAAGAGATGTAAGGAACACGACTACAACTGAATTTCTTGGAGGGTGGATACAGTCTCAACTACTTTCCAGTCTGAAGTCTGATAGTAGAGGATAGTGTCTGTAAAGGATTAATACAGTTTGGTGTTTAAATCTAGATAATGTCCCATGGTTTTTCTGTTATTGCGGTTTCCTCGTTAACCAAACTTTTGGTGTCTTGTGATTTTTCCTTTTCGAATTATATTGTTTATCTTTATAATAGGAATTACACAAGTAATATGCATTCAATATTAGTAGATACGTGTTAGAGCATAGCTCGGTTGAACCCACCAAGAGTTGGTATGTAAAGTTTGGTGGTCATACTTTAGTGAACCAAAACTCATTTAAGAGTCGCTTGATTTAAATGTACTAGAGTCAACTTCGTATAGGTTATCTTGAAAGTATTAGGGTGAGACATTACAAGTATTGTGAAGACTTGAAGAAGTGAAGAAGTACAGAGCTACAACCACAACATCATCCTTCCACTTGAGGTTAGTGATATTTGACTTGAACTGTTTCATTCCCTAACGTATCTTTCAAGTCGTGCATATTGAAATTATAAAACTGCGAAGCATGAACACTCTAGATAGACATAGTATTAAGGAATAAAATATGAAGTTTCTTGCTTAACCATTAAACTTTGTATATAAAATATCAACATAATCGTATGAATGCTATTGTGATTATGTATGGGTATGAGGTGAGGATTTCATCCTAGGAAATAATGTTTTTACATATGTTTTAAGGAAGTAAGTTCATGATATGTGTTGTGAACCGAAAAGGAAACCGATAGGCGTTATTGGGGTTGTTCTTCATTGCATATCTTATGAACGACCAATATGTGTGATTAGTATAACCACTCATGACTTGGTTGTGTTCTTGGTAAAACTATTCACATGAGGCCTGACTTATTTATTGGTATGACTTTTATTAGTGAAATCGATCTTAATTAATCACCCGGGGTATGATCGGGTTTGTGTGTGTCTGACCAAATTTGGGAGAGGGGAACCGATCCTAGTAAGAGGTGCAATACATCACAAGTGGGAACCGATCATTGTATGAGGTGCAGCAAGGTTTATAGAAGAAAAGGGAACCGATCCTATGGACATGTGCAACACATACAAGTTATATACCAAATATATGTGGGGAACCGATCCTAGTACCTAGTCAGCCGAATTTTGGTAAGCTAGTGTGACTATGCACATTACTCACATGGAGGTAGAACCGAAACTTGTTTTGGTAGAACCGTTACACCCATGGTTTGTGATTGAGTGTTACTTGATCAATCACATAGTTCTTGAAAGCCAGATGAACCAATTCTAAACTTGTTTGGAAGTGTGGTAAATCTGTTTCAAGTGAGTAAGTATGAAAAAGGACTTACAATAGAAAGGATGTCGACACACTTTGAACACGCGCATTAATGTGTATCTTTTATTGTTCAAAGATATTCCTTAACAACTAAGAAGGAAGTAAATCCCAAGATCGAATTTAAATAAGTTAAGAATCTTTTAATCAATGTTTTTAATTATATATGGAAAATAAGAATTAGTAATGTGCATTTGTTAATTAAAGATTTTCCAAGGAGATTTCGATAATAAATTTGGACAGTGCATTCACAAGAATTATGAAAACCGAATCTGGGTTAATATGGAAATATCTTGAGAATATTTTCGGTTTTGGAAATTCCTTGGTGTCAAAACTTACTTGTCTATAAATACTTTGAGTTTGAATTTCTAGCAAACTAATCCTCCGTGACAGTAAAATTCCTATGTTGTACTGTTACTGGTGAAGCCGCCTATTCAGAGAGGAGAGTAACCTAATTAGGCGAAATCTCTTACGGTCGCTCAGTTTAAAGTTTTATTTGGGATTGAGAAGCTCTAGTGCGTACCGTTGGTGGTAAAATAGATATTGCGGTTTATCTTTAGTTTTCATATTAATTTGATTAACTAACGGTGGTTGAACTTTGATTGCACCTAGTTTGTTTATGCTTGAGAATCTTCTCTTCTGATATAATATTCACTCAAACTAGCTCAAGGTTTCAACAGGGATCTTTGGACTGTTGTTAGATCTAAAGACGATCTTGTGATAATCCATTATTAACAGACTCCGTTATGTGCGTGATTGATCACAAGATATTCAAGTAGTTGTGTGCAGGTGTTTATTGAAGATCTAAGAAGATTTGAAGAGATAGAAGATTTCTGACTTGGTTTTATAATATTTGGTGTGCACAATACTTGTTTGGGTAACAGAGGATCCAATTAATAATCGTTTTATCCTTGTGGTATATTGGATTGGTTAATTGAGAAGATCAGCATCAACACAGTTCTTTGGATTAAGAGTGTTGATTGGATTAATCTTAGCGATTACCTTTTGGTGATTGAACATAAGATAGATCTTGGAACCTGTAAAATGAGTTTATGTTAAGATAAACATAAGATCCTTTGAGCAACTCATATCACTTGGTTGAAGAGAGTTGATACCAGACAGATTTGTTGTTCCTTTACTGTTTGGAATACGAACCAAAGGAATTGGTCCAAGTACGTGACTTGTTTACAGGTTGAAGGCGTGGGAATACATACAAAACTAGGTGAACTATATGTTTAGTTGCTTGGTCTCAACTATACGAAGTTGGTTTATTTTGTATAGCAGCTTAATCCTGAGAGTATTCAATTATGGACTAGGACCCGGGGTTTTTCTACATTTGCGGTTTCCTCATTAACAAAATCTTGCTGTGTCATTTACTTTATATTTCCGCATTATAATTATTTTATTATAATTAAAGTAAATTGCACAAACATTAATTCCTATTTACTTGATACGCGAATCCTATTGAGTTTGGTTAATTCCGAACCTTTGTATCAAGTAAACATACTTCGTTGTTGTATTGTATCGATCTCATATCCATAGACGATCACACGAAGTGTGAACCGATTAGTTGCATTGTCTCAACTCAGTCCATGGACAATCACTTTCAGAGCAAGGACTTATAGGAATGAAAAGTTTTAGCTTGAGGTATATTTGGGTACCCTCTCCTTTTCAATTCGTCTACATAATTGTGATCGATTATGAGACATTTATTGTAGAATTCGTATCTTGAAAGATAGATAATAAGTTTATTACTTGACATAATTCCGATTTGATTATTTGGATACGACTAGATTGATCTTGGATATTTATTTTTGAGATCGTCCAAGTACTCTACTTAAAAATAAAGTTCATGGAATCCATAGTCTATAAGTTCTGATTGAAAAGAGATAAACTCTACATCCATATTGTCAAGGATCATTAAGTTGGTCTGCTTAAATTTGTATTAGGTTTTATCCATATAAGTTTCCGAAGTTTGTGGTGTACTTGGTACCCTCTCCTTTTCAGATACAACTTTCATTACCACTCCAAATTATTTTGTCTCCTTGATGCCAAGAAATGATAAATACTGCATGTGCTCGTCTCTTCTTTGAAAAAATCCGTATATCCGAATTTGAGTTATTGCTACTCGTTCTTAGGAATAAAAATTTCAAATCCCTCTGCATGGACTGCATGGTTCACATCAAATTTGTCCTCCAGTCATATCCTACTTACCAGATGCATTGTCTTGATTTACTCAAATCCATCATAGACAAAATAGATCAAATTCATTTGGACTCTTGATGGAATAAAAATGGGGCTACAAGTATGTGCATCTACCCTAAAGCATGGGTGTCCACTTGTAAACCCAAATCCAAGTGGGGCCTAAGAATTTTAAAAAAAAAAACTCATAATTTTAATCTGGTTCTTCTCACCAATATAGTAGGTAAACTCCTCTAGTTAGGGGTGAGCATTTTATCCGTCATCCGCGGATTTAACCGGGACCAACCGTACTTTTGCGGATGTATGTCCGGACCATTCGCTAATGGGTTGGACGCAGATGAGATATTTGAAATCCAATGAATTATGGATTGGACTCGGATGCGACCTTGAAAATCCGTTGGACATCCATACCCGTTAGATTAAAGATATTTATACTCCCTCTGTCCAACTTTACTTGCCAAAATTGTGTTTTTTTTAGCAAATTTGTACCAAAAAATTGAAATATTTCCCACTAAAATTTTCTAATTATCAAGACGGAATTAAAAATTAGGATATTAAAATTTGTATATTACACAAACAATTTGGAAGATCAATGGTGTATGTGGAAGTAATTTGAATTTCTTTCAAGTTTTTGCAAAATCCAATTTTGGCAAGTAAAATTGGACGGGGGGAGTATAATTTTTAGAAAATATATGGATAGTTTTTGAAATTTTTATAGTGTTTGTTTGGAGTGTTATCCGCGGCACTTCTATATTTATATCAAGAGTATAAAGCATAGTTTGGATAACTTAGCCTATCTGAGTGGAGGCCAGAATTTATTCTGGACAAAGATAAATCAAGGTTTGTGGTTCTCCAGACCACACCCTACTACTTGCACGTGTGGAGTAGATTTTCGAGTTGAGCTTCTCTTCATTTCCATTCAATTTCTCATTTACTGTCTACTAAAACGAAACGTCAAAATCAGCAGACATTTCCAAATTGTTAAGTTCATTCATCTTTCTTCCAAACCCTAACATGAAGAAGAATCTCAAAATATCAGCAGTTACACAATTAAAACACACCATCTTACACAGAATCACATTAAAGAAGAAGAATCTCAAAATATCACTTTTCACCCGAAACGATTCGAGCAGACTTTTTTTTTTCTTTTTGGAAAACACTATCAAAGGAAGAGCAACCTCACTGAAACTTTACAAATTCTAAGGCAAATCTTTACTCTCCATAATCATCAGACCCTGCAAAATGTGATTTACCCAAGACCTTCGTAATTGCAGGTAATCAATCTCATCTCATCTTTTTAATCTCTCTAGAATTTCTATTTTTTGCTTTTCCTTTCGTACTACATCTATCTTTCCGCCATGATTTGTTTGTCATTTGATTTCTAGGTCCATGTTTTTTTTTCTCAAAATTCGTTAGTTGTTTATTTAGATCAGGTTGAAGAGAGCGACTGGGTTTGCATGATAGATCGTCTTCTTCCTCTGTAGCTATTGGTAATTTGATGAAAAAAGAATTACTTTGTATCTTCTATTTAATTATTTGTATTTCGCTCCAATTAATCATATGAAAATTGAACTTTCATTTTTTTTATGAATGACTCCTAGGAATAAAGAAGCTTCAATAAGTTCTTCGAGCACTATAGCCTCAAGCTCGGCAAACTTTTAAGGTTCGTTCATCTTCCGATTTTTTTGAAATTTAGGTGAATTGTAAAACGTGTGGGCTAATTTCTTAAATCTACTGCTTGCTTAAAAATAGTTGGAACAAAATCTGTTGTACATTCTCCATAGATCAATAAAAGAAGTTGGTTTTGCTCCGGAGTGAGGTAATATTTGTTTCTTTATTGTCTTGAACTAGAGATTTGAAAGATATGTGCAAATTGTATTCCTTTGGTATGTAAGAATTTCTTGAACTGGAGATTTGAAAGATATATGCAAATTGTGTTGCTTTGGTTTTTAAGAAATTTGAAGATTAGGTTACCGTGTCTATTGATAAGTTACCAAGTTTGAGATAGTAGTACTTATTAACTTCGCTCACTGTTTGATAATATTAGAAGATGAAGTGCAACTTGCAAAATCAAAAGAAAGCTCACTGTTTGATCTAGCTACATCAGAAAAAGTATTGCTGGAGGAACAATTTATACATGGAAAAATCGACAAAATAGCTAGCGATACAGGTACTGAATATATTTATATTGGAGGTCTCCATTATTTTCCATTTTGTGTTCGTGCTAATATTGTTCTTCTTTAAGGAAAATGCATTATGAATCAAGAATTAGAGTCAAGTAATTTATACTCAATCTACTTTAGCCAGTGACAGTCGTTTGAAAAACAGTTGAAAGAAATACAAATTTAATTCTACACATACCAACTTCAAGATGTAACTTTCTTGATCATCAATAGAAAAACTGTGGAAAAAGTAGAGAGTTTAAAGGAATACAAGTTTATTAGCATAGAATTACTATATATATAGGAACCTAAGGATCGTACTACTATCAACTGCATTAGCTTTTCTCACTTTTGAAAAACTTGGATAAAGAGCTTAATATTACTTAACCTTTGTGAAATTATATTTGGATCCACACTGACTTTAGCTCAGTTTGCAAGTGTGAATTAATGAAAGCGATGTTTTTTTTTTGAGATGGTAAGTGATGCTTTGTTGTCATTTATTAATTCTTCTTCTTCACATGAATAGTCCATATGTCATTTTTTATTGCAAATTCATAGGAAGCTCAAATGGAAAAAGAATAATCAATTTATGTATATGTATTAGGAATATTTCCTAAAAGTGTGAGTAAGATTAGGTACTTTCAGTTGTAATCTTTTTAGTCAGATAATGAAATCGTTGGTTATCAACAAATCATAATATAGGTTCAGGAATTTGTACATGGGGATGCAAAGGTACAAGAAATCGCAGCCCGAAGCATTCTCCGGTATTATTTTTTTTAAGTTTATGAATATGTTCTTCAAAGGTTTATTGGTGAACCAGGATGAGTCTTTACGGTATGATGCAGATGTATGGTTGATTCTTGCATTTATCAAACAACAAAAAATATGTATAGTTGGTTCCAAGAGTTTTCCTCTTTGTTCTTTCAATTATTTCAGACTCTATAAGCTTCATTTTTGCTTTCCCAGTGACCATTAAAACTAAATGTCATACTTTTAGCAAAACTGCTGTATAGAGGATGTGTATGTTTGGGTAACACAATTTGACTGTCGGGATCGGCACTATGTTGATAAAAACTTAAATACTCAAAAGGCCCTACATCCTAATACATATTTTGTTGGAGAGATGGTTACCTGTAATTATTAAGCCAGCAGGAAATGTAAAATGGCTTATATATTGAAATGATGCAGAGAATGCCGATAGGGTTGTAATTTTGGATGCAAACCAGATTATAATATTTCCAGTAATTCCCTGGGAACTTCATGTAAAGAAGGGAAAGCCTGTTGTTGCATTTTACAGGTGCCAATGAATATGTTTCTCTTGATAATTCTTTTTGTACTGATTGTGATTATTGAACCGTAAACCACCAGTTTGTTAATGAACAAGCTCACGACAGTAGCGTTTAATAAAGGCTATTATTATCTTATAAGCTTCAATTGATGGATAGTACCAATATTTATAATTATGGTATACCTTTTATACTAATTAATGGCTCATGCGTTTCAATCTTTTTATGCAGCAAATAGCTTGACCATTTGAATGACGAGATCATAAAAATACAGTGTCAATGTGGTGTGAGCAGAAGGCAGATTAAGTTGCTCAAGATTGATTCAGTATAGGAGTTGAAGCAATGCCATTGAATTCATTCATAAGTGTGGTATATTGTTTTGAAACACCGTTTGTGGAAACCAATCCGAAATAGCCTTTACCACAACCACGTTCATTTTTATATTTAAAGATCATTGATCGTTCCAAAAATTGTAATTCAAAACTATTCATCATCAGTGTTTTGAAATACCGTTTGTGTAATCTATAGCACGGGTCAAGCATGACTAGGTCATGTAGAAAATGTATCGTTCGTTAAACCAATAGAATGAAAAATGATTAACTAGCTTGGTGGCGAAACAAAATGTAAGTTAAATCTGGATACTGATTTTTCCCCCAACCTTTGGTCTTTGTATTTCATGATACATTAATTTCCTCTCAGGGTGTATTTTCTTGCTATAATTATTCACGGTTTGTTATTCTGTTTTAAATCAAAAATTACCTCAGTATAACCGGAAGAGGTTTTATTCTCTGTTCACCAATTACGGTTATTTGTGTCTCAAGATCTCTGTGTTATTGGTGTCTGTTTAAAATTATTGGTTTCTCAAGAAAAAAAGACAGAAAACTGCTTAGATCTAGCCTAAAATAGACTAAATTGGAACAGTAAGCTTTAATGGTGAAACTCACAATCACTTGATATAATACTGAAAGCCATTTCATTCCCGTGCCGTTACGGCACGGGTTAAGCCCTAGTACATATATAAAATGTGTAGGTTCTATAAGAAGTCGTCTATATTGGCTTTAGTTTTTCATTATAAATTTTAACTAACATAAGTCCATTGGATTATCCGCACCCAATCCGTTCATTCGTGCATCCATTGGATGTGGATTGGATGCGGATGCCAAATTTGAAATTCGCAGAGAATTGGATTGGATGCGGATAAGGTGAAAACCGGTCCATACCGGACCATGCTCACCCCTACCTCTAGTAGCGAAATCAACTCTGGCCCAAATCTCCTTCTTTATCTCTCTTAATTCTCTCTCTCTCTTTCTCTCTCCAAAAAGAAAACAAAAACTCTTCATTATCATCTTGCTCAGATTTGGTCCTTTTGGACCAGATCTGAGCAAGAATTATTATTTTTCTTAGTTTTAATAAAATAAGATGTTTTTTAATTTATGGTGTCTTTTGACACATTTCTTCACCATTTTGGTGATTTTATCTTCGCTTTTTGGGCGATCTTTTCTTCGCTTTGAGAGCGATTATTTCTTCACTTTGATGGTGATTTGTTCAATCTTTGTTGGTTGTTTCATGGCTTGTTATTTTAGATTCGAGAACATCGGCGATTCAACACGGCATAGCTTTGAGTTCATCTTCAACAAAAGGGATTTAGGGCATCCGGGTTTTTCGTTCACATATACATCACTCCTTTGTTTTTGGAGCATCTCTTGTTATAGAAGACAAACATTCAAAATGGTCGGAATTGATTCCGGAATATACCATCTTTTCTCTCTACTTTTCATACAAAAATTGGGTACCTTTACAGTATTTTGCTCTTTCTCTTCGCGAATTACATGTAATTGTTATCTTTATTTGTATTTGGGTTTTAAATTTCTTGTATTTTTATTTTTTTTTTCTTGTAAACAATCGTGTAATCAACTTTTTGGATTAAATGAAATGTGGTTTGATTGTTGATTTTTTTTTTTTTAAAAAAAAAAAAAAAAAAAAAAACTCTGGCCCAAATCCTAAAGATCAAGTATTTTCATAAGATTCACCATTTCGCTCAAAAAAGGAAAAAAAAATTTATCTTGGATGTGGTCCACTCTTAACAAAGGACGTTTCATTTTTCAAAGTAATCATATATGCCATATTCGGGTATAACCATTCACATTTGGTCAAAGAACTATATCTCATCTATCTATTTACCTATGAGGCCTCACTATGGTTCATGAATTATTTTCTCCCACGTTGGATTGTGGTATTACTAAACTGCAAACTTTATTCTCTCTTAGATCATCCTGAAAAAATCCCTCTCCTTTCTCTCTCCTTAAGAATTATCTTATTTGTGTGAAAATATTAGAAGATGAATTATCTTATTTGTGTGAAAACCCCTCTCCTTTCTCTCTCCTTAAGAAACGAAAACCCCTTTCTCTGTAGCCGACTCCTGCTCAGATCGGAAGCCGATCTAAGCAGACTTATTCCTCCGATGATCTCCATCATCCTTTATTTAAAAGCTTCAGTTTGTTTTCAATTTCAGTTTTAGCTGTAACTTTTTGTTTTTCTATCTTCTGTTTTCTAGGGTTCATAAGCACGTATTTTCTTTGTTGTATCTTGAACTCGTTTCCAGTTACGGGTACGAGTTTAGTAAGACTTGGTTGTGGATTTTGTGGTTTGATAACGACTAACCATAAGTTTGGTGAAGATCTTTCCCGAAAGAGAAGAGTTCTGGCTGAAACAATGGATCTCTTTCCATCATCTAGGGGAGGTCGAAGCTTCTTATGTGAAATGGGTTTTCTCCGACAGGTGAATGAGCTCCGGCGACGAGTTTTTGGTTCACTGACCAGAGACGATTCAGATCGCAGAAGTTCTTTTCGTTTGGTAGTTTTATTCAGCATTAAGATCATCTTCAACACCTTTTCTCCTTCATCAACATCTTCTACAACATCAGCAACGGCAACAAAAAGCTTCAAGACCAAGTTTCCGACACCGATTCATACCCACCTCAGACCGATTCAAACCGATACCAGCTACTGCAGACCGATACATACCGATGTTGTTTACCCGTGTTACATAAGTTACTTTGTTCTTGATTTAAACCCTGAGAAATGGTTGGATCTTTCATTGATCCTAACACTTCTGTTTAACACAGATTTGTTAATAGGTTTGGCCTTGTTTCCAAACCAAAAATGGCCATTTAACCTAGTCACCATGATTATGATGTATGGGACAGTTACAATTCTGTTAAGGAACCTCTCTTATTTTTTTTTTTAATTAGCTTTGATGCATATAAGATTGATGAATCGTTAGGTCCGGGTTAGCCTTGTAACCTATCCCGTTTTGGGTACCGTTATTAATATAAATTAGGGTTTTTCGAAAAGAAAAAAAATCATCCTGAGAAATTCTCACCATCTTCCCCACCACTTCAGGTAAGGATGCACTCAAGTATAAATATAGCCCTCTAAGGAATGCTCCACTAAGAATATATATGTTTCATGTCTAATCCATCCTCCTTATATGATTGATATGTTTTCTAAATTAAATATGAGTCCTATTCTCATGTATTTTCCACATCAGCTCGTCTTGCTTCATGTTGACTTTTGCAGTTTTTTTTTTTTTTTTTTTTTTGGGTCTCTTGTATTCCCCTTAACTCCAAAAAATATAATATTACTGTTGTAGGGCTTATAGCTCATAGATGTGTGCGGCCCAATATAGTATCTAGGGTTTACTTCCTACATGTATATATATGATATTTTTCTATGTAACCTACTGATGCTAATGAATGGAGAACTATCTGCCTCTTTGACTTTCCGAACATTTTTACTACAATACGTTATCATGCATGAGCTCTTCCCTGCTGCAAAAGATTTTTCTTTTTCTTTTTGGGGTTCTCATCAATCAAATGAGATTTTTTTTATTAACCATGAGAAGCCTACAAATGAAAATTTAGGGATTTGGATTTACATCAAAGCAGCTATGCGATCATCGTCAAAGCTAAGTTGGATTTATTTTCTCCCGTTTTTCTTTGGGTTGATTGAATTATTTTTTTCCCATTATATAACTATTAAATATATGATGAATGATGATTGATGGTTTGATTATAAATCTACGATGGATTGATCGGATTGTATTCTGCATATACTAATTTGTATATACGTGTGTTAACTTGTGAAGGAAAATCTTGTGAAAGAAAATATGTTCGCTTTCCGAGATCCCGTCTGTTTGCATTCACAGGAAAAACATAAATCTGTTCGAGAAAAAAAAAATTGTTTTGTTCGTGTTCATCATCTCGGAAAAGAAGAGGAAGAGCCCCCGTCCCATCCCCTGTCTTGTTTCGGGTGGTATCCTGTCCAATCCCTTGTCCTGTTCTGGGTGGTGTCCTGTCCCATCCCCTGTCCTGTTCCAGGTGGTATCCTGTCCAAACCAGATCCGGTCCAACCAGACCCGGTCTACTCAGCCCCGACCCGGTCCAATCTTACCCGGTCTACTCAGACCGAACCGGTGCAACCCGATCCGGTTCGATCCAGCTGCCCGTTTAACTCAGTCCGACCCGCTCCAGCTGACTCGGTACAGTTCTGTCCAGTTATGTTCTTCGGTTTTGGGGCGTGCGTGACTAAGTTTGCATCGGTTCTGCCCATATACGGTGGGAACCAAATTTTGTGGTATGTAACTATAACGCGATTTTTTATATGATGAGTTTATTTACTCGCTGTGCTTATTTATTTGTTTTTAGAATATGCCTAGTTTTGTTTATTTTTTTGTCTTAAAATAAGTCAAGAGCATATAAACGGTCAATTTAAATTATTTTTATTGATCTCAATCATTAAGAATTTTGGTCTTAATGCTATTTGTTCTCTTGAATATGATATTGGATATAGTTGAATGGTGTTTATTTTTTTAATTGGTTGTACCAACTCAATTCCAATGTATTCATTTGGGGCTTAGAAGTACTTGAGCACCTTATTGGATACTTGATATTTTCCCAATTTTTTTGAATGTTCCGTGGAATGTATCCACTTGCTCGACTATTAATCTGTCAATAGTTTCAAAACATAAGTTCAAATAAAATCACATGTATTCCAATTTTTGTGGAAGAACTCACAAAAGATGATATGAGTCATAAAATTTCGTTTCTCTATTTCATCGATAATACTAACGAACCGGTTTATGTTGAAGTATGACAACAAGAGAATTAAATATTTTTTTAGTAATATATTCAACCTAAAGTAATTGGTTGACATGTGTAGTGAGATTCTCTTGGCCTAATGAGATAAAAAAATTTCTCAAATTAAGCTAAAATGAAAATGGAAAGAACCCCAAAGTAATGAGGGTTAGACGCACCGACTCATATAAAGCATGTGAAAAGGGACATATATATCGTGAGAAAAAAAAATTATTTTTATTTTATTTTTCCATTAGTAATGACACCAAAGTACCGGTATCAACTGAATATGGGATGAAGCTAAGATGTAATTATAGCTCCCATCATAAATGAAAGAGTTGGAAATACACCTGGTCATAGGTGTTGATATATACAATGTAATGTGTGTATCATAGTAGCAACCAATTTTCACATCAATTTTAATGGCAACAAGAACTTTTCCTGGCCAATTGACTATCTTATCGAGCGCAGCACTGCTCATTTTATTTATTTATTTTTCAAGATAGAACAAAGACGTCGCAAAATCTCTAGATGTACCAAGAGATAATCACACCTTGTTAAATTCCCAAATAACCCGTGCAAATGGATATCATGTGGAACATCAAAATGATGAGAATGTAATTGATTGCATCTTTTATAGTCTCTAATATATTTGGAAGGAAATATATTTTAGAGAAACTAATTAGTCAATTTAGTGCAATGTATTTCACTATAATAATGGGATTATTGAATCATATTGACTCTGATGATGAAATTTTGGAAACTGACTCATACAGGCTTTGGGCATAACCATAAAGAGACTTTGGTTGTGACATGATGATTGTTTTGAAAGAACTCATAAAAATATCACTTTATTTGAGTGAACGAAAATGGGAAAAAGATTGACAGAATGCAAAATGACGACATATCTCTCTAAAAGTGTTTTCTAAATTACTAGATGCACGACCCCCCCTTCCCATTATGCTTTTAGGTAAGAAATCATATCACTTATTTTTACAAAGTCTTCAGTAAAACAGGATCGAGACCATCCTAAGATGCAAATGGTATAAAAAAAATTCCATATTACAAAGAAAACAAGGTGAAATTTAGAAAAATATTCATGCAGAATGCATACCATTAAAGTGACTGATGGATCTGGTGAATGTTTTGATTTTTTTTTGGACTAGTTATAGTTCCCAAGAAATTTGCGTTTGAAAACTACTAGCACATATCACACAATGCAAAGTGCAAAGGCTAAGCACCTTTGTTAATGCTAGAGAATTTACATCAAAAGGACTTGATGAATATTGCATGTTTAATAGGATCAATATAGAGCATCTTATACCCAATGGTCTCGCAGAGGCTACCATCAAAGGTTACAGATGGTGTCTAAGGAATAGGTTATGCATACCAACCTACCTTTTATTGCTTTGGGAATATGAAATATTACACGCATCTTTACTTAATTCGTTTTTAGAACCCAATATTAGTCAACCTTTTCTACGTACCAGTTGGTAACTGGATTTAAGCCTGACATTAGTGTTCTTACGTATTTTTGGTTGTACTATATATGTGCCATTACGACTCCACATTGTACTATGATGGGTCTTCAAAACTGTTAAGTAGTTATGTTGGAAATGAGTTCCCAACAGTTATCCGCATTTTTGAAACCTTTGGCAGGAGATCTCTTACTGCTAGATTTGCGGGTTGTCATTTTAATGAGACATTCTTCCCGTCGTTAGGGGGAGATAAGAAAAAGTATTTTCTAAGGGAACGACAGGAATTTTCATGGTGTGTTCCCACTATGTCTCATGTTGATTCTTGTACTCCACAAATGTAAATGTGAAGTGACAAAGAATAATCGATTTTCATAATGTACACTGATGTCGCTAAAGTGACAAGATCACACATACCAGTTGCAAATATTCCTGCAAAGTTAGAAATCCTCATTATGGGGTACACCATAGACTAAGGTGTTGCAACTACACTTGGTGGAAGTGTAGTTAAGGCCGTGGCTCCATAAAGAAAGATGGCGACGCCACTAGGTTCGATCAATACTCACCTAGAAAGGAAGTAGATGAGTAAGGCACAACCTAATTTGTATCATCAATGAAATCATCTCATTTATTGTCTCTGACTATGTCCATGAATCAATACTGGAGGACGCTCCGAAGTTTTAAATGATTCTAGAGAACAATGAAATCATGACAGATTATGATAATGCACATGAGTAAATGGAAGGATCATGCATGCATAGTGATGATATAATCCATAATTAGTTTCTCGATAAGTAGAGCACAATGAGATCGAACCATGCTTTATTTTGATTAATTTTAAATAAATAGCATATTTGGCCCACACAATCCAGATAGAACTTAGTTTTTTGGCAAATATACGGGTATTTGGTGTGGTAGTGCTAACCAACCAAGTGTAAAGCCTATTGGACATACATAATTAATTTGTCATAAAGCATAATGAGAAGAAAGTAGTCTTAAAGTACAAAGACTCGCCTTGTGGCGCGAGGTTTCTCACAAAGCCCTGGAATTGTTCTCTTATAATGAACGTTATTTAGTTCCGCTACTTAGTTAGCTTGGTAATTTCAAAAGGACTTGAAATGCGGCATATGTATGTGGTTGTTACGTATCTATGAAAGAATTAAGAGGTAGAAGATATTTACAAAAGTGCTTGATAGACTTTTGTTTCCCAAATCAAATGACTCTAAACCACAAAGTGCGTTTACAGTTAGATAGAACTCTCACTTACAGATTCAAGCAATCTGAAGGATGTGGTATACGCGTCCAAGTGGCTATTTGATTTGGAGGGGATAGACAAGCAAGTTATTTTTCCTTGCGTGTTTATAAGAAAGTTCCTGATTTGGAATTGTAGCTATTTATGTCGATGGTACAGACATGATTGGTACTCTTGTTATAATAAGAGACCTTAAAAGCTAATTAAAAATCCGAATTTGAGATGAAAAATCTCGGGAAAGCTCGACCGAGTATTGAGCTTGTGGGATATTATTCCACTAGTTTGCACATGTCTAAAGTTTTCAGGCAATTTAACAAATACATGCATCCTGATATCACTCCCATGATTAGTCGAGGTTCAAATGTAAGTAAGTGACCATTTCTTCTAAAGGAAGATGAAGATTATGTGTTGGGAGATGAAATTCCCATATCCAAGTACAATAGACGCATTGTTGTACTTAGTATAATAATGTACTCGATTAAATTTTACATCTCAGGTAACTTGTTAGCTAGATATAGCTCAGCGCCAACGCAACATCATTGGAATGGTATAATGAATGTAATCATGTACTTAAAGGTAACCATTGACATAAATTTGTTTTATCCCTACAAAGACATTAAAAGGAATGCTAATGAAAGTGCAATCCAAAAGTTGTTGATTATGAAGTAACAATAATCTCTTCTCCAACGAAAGTAATCAGAGGGACATATGGTAGATTATTTTCTAAGTCATTACCAATATTCAGTTTCGAAAAATACATGACTAAAGGAACTGTCTGGAATAACTCTGAAAGTAATCAGGGGGAGATGCCGACATCGGGGGGAGGATCTAAGGATATGATGTCGATATATTTTACTTCGAAATTGAAGTTGTGTTGTACTCTTTTTCCCTTCGATCGAGAATATTTTTTCCCAAAGGGTTTTGTCTCTCGACAAGGTTTTTAGCAAGACAATACTAAAAACATCAAGTATGTTGAACGTTGAAGACATAAAGATCGCCGTTGATATTACTGAAAATATCTGGACCATAGAAATGAAATGCGATATTCTATTAAGCAACGTAACTTCCAGAATCAACAACATTGTCTTATAAACATTCAAGTCACCAAAGTAAAATGTGATGAACCCCTTCTAAATGCATTAGACTAACGAAAATTGCCTGACATCAGGGGGAGCATCTAATGGTATGTTGAACTCTTTTCCTTCATCGAGGTTTCTTTTTCCCACATGGTTTTGTTACTCGGAAAGGTTTTTAATGAGACAACAACAAACACCGGGAATGTAATTTCCCAACTAAGGCTATTGTCTTTCCCACGAGGATTTTTATCCTTAAGAGTTGTGAACCAACTAGTCAACTTCAACAGAGCAAAGTGATCATCTGCAACGGATCACCTTTACCTGTATCTGTCATGTTGTACTCTTTTCCCTTCGTCAAGGTTTTATCCCACTGGGTTTTCCTTGTCGAAGTTTTAATGATGCAATTAACTTAGACTCATCGATCTTTGAAGATCGTATTGCATGTGATGAACCATATGTAAAATACGAGACAACATGTGAAGTACTACATGTGAAGAACTGTATCAAGGTTTTGTCCCACTGGGTTTTTCTCTATCAAAGTTTTAATAAGGAGATTGATTTCATCACAAGTCATCAAGAAGAGGACGACATTTGTAGACTTATATTCGAAGCACTATACGTGAAGCACTACAAACAGAGTTCTACTGGACCGCACAAGGGGGAGTGTTGTAGGGCTTCTAGCCCATGGATGTGAGGCCCAATATAGTATCTAGGGTTTACTTCCTACATGTATATATAGGATACTTTTCTATGTAACCTACTGATGCTAATGAATGGAGAACTCTCTGCCTCTTTGCCTTTCCGTACATTTTTACTACAATAATTACCTCTTTATTTCCTGTATTTTGTAATAAGACATAAATTTTTTTTTCCTGGACCACCTTTAGCAGCTTTCCCACACTTTAATCTAAAAAAACTAGATCCTAGGTTAGATTTTTTCCCAATCTTGACCAGTCGTTGTTCCTTATTTTCCACCATCTTCTTGTCCATCTTGAAATTTCGCTCCTCCAATTTTTTTTGATGGAGTTATTCCATGTCTTACCCGTCCAATCTCTCATATTTTCTCCGACGTAGCTTTATCCACACCAGCCGCCACCTTTAACCATATATTACCCAATCTGGTTGCCCCATATGAGAATTGATTTTCAATGTTGACGCTTCTCTCAAAGAACATGATAACTCCATGAATTTCAGAATTCTTTTCTACTTAAATCAATAGATACATAAGTTTAATATACTTAGTGATGGCTTCAGTTTAGGCTTCCTCACTGCTCCATGTTGAGGAATATGCCTTACAATACACACTCAGTTCTATACTACAAAATGTTTATCTACAGTTCGTATGCACATCTACTGTAAAAAAAGTGACTGATTTTTCCATTTAATACCACACAGATGATACTCTGACAGATTGAACTAACAAGTGCGGAGTAACTCCCAAGCCTAATCTTTTTAGATAATATGGGAACAAAAGCCCATTTTTTCCATCTTGCCTACCGATATTTTTTATTCCCATAGCTAGATTCCTAGCTCCACCTAATAGTAAAGAAATGTAGAATTCTCCTTACAAAACTACCCCAGGCTTCATACTCTTATATCTCCAGGTTTTTCAATACCATATTGGATGCATTGGCAAAAGAACTACATCAAAATCTTCAAACTACTCAGATGTAGATTCACTAACTCATGCAATATTATATTATACTGTTGTAATTCTCATTTATTTGATGGATAAAGCTTTCCATCAAAAATAAAATAAAGAAAAGTTTGATACTTGCTTCATTGTATTGGTTAATTAATAACAATTAAACCAAATTATAAATGGAAGTTAATGCATTATTCTTAACTAAAACTTGAAATTAAAACATATAGGATACAACCATAAAGGTTAAATTTTTATTAATAAATAAAAAAAGAAGCAAAAATGGAACACCGAGGCGAAACTAAAACAATGACAAAGGTCGACTCAACAACAAGCTGAGATACAACACTAACGGGAAAAGAAACACCAAAAACAATAACCTAAAAGACAAACTTAGGACTTCATATTATGACTTTTTGACCCCTCCCTAACTTTTCACTTTCTTTGTAAGCCTTGGTATTGTTCCCATATTCTCATTCTATTTCAACTTGTCCAACTCCATTTCTATTCTCTTAAGATTCTAATCTCACTAGACTTTCAATCATAAGCCTCAGCTGAATCTCAGACTTTAGGTTTCTTGATGAAACCTCTTTTTTTTTTTCTTCTAATAATCAGGGAATCTGCTTCCTTCATGAAATTCACTATAAGCCATAAAAGGATTCTTTTCAGGGAAGGGCCCTTGCCTACCCTTCTTGATAGAAGAGTTCTTCTTCCGTTTTGCACCAATCTAATCTCCTTGACAAGAATTTGAGATAGACTCTTTCCCAGTTGAAGTTGAAGTTTTGAGTTGAAATTTCTTTTTGTTATTCTCTTATATCAAATACCAATTCAAATACATTAACTTGAGGGAAAACTAATTTTGAGACGAGAGATAATTCTCTATGGTTGTAGATTCAGTGTTGCTCATTACCTTTAAAGCAGGTTTGGCTACCACAATCCCTGCAGGGTTTGTGAATCTTTGTGCAGCCCTAACCTCCTTTTATGTTTCCATCCCCGTGCTTTTAGATGAATTTGTGGTTGATCCTTGCAGCATCGCGGTGCTAGCAGCAACATTCCTCTCTAATGAGACCAGGCCTACAACATTCAAAGAACTTGTAGAGATGGTCTTACATCCCCCATAAACTTTATTTAGCTTACCAATCACCTACCCAGCCTTGCTAGACACTGTCCCATCGTTAGTGATATAACTTCCACCATTGGTTACTTTGGGCCCAATACTACCAACAACATTAAATGAACTCCCATTTTTACTTGTAAGTAACAATCAAGTTGATCGAACTAATCAAACCAAGAAAAAATTCTACAATTGACCACAAATTAACTATCCTGATAACCAGTTATAAAAGAGAAACCAAGTTAATTGTTAACTTACTTCTTCATTTCAAAATGTTATTCGGAATTTAAACAAAAACGAGTATATAACGACAATGGTTTCTATCTCACATGGAATTTTCTTGAATATATGAATGGTTTCATCGTCATTGAGCTCAACTTTGCTCGACCGTATAAATAAATTAGGAAAGGTAATAAGATGCATGCTTGCACACGTATTTAACCCTTGCATGGATATTCTAATCACTTTGAACATATATCCATTGGAATGAATGCGATCTTACGAAATATTGAGTATCCGAAACACACCATGTCACCACATACATGCAACATGCATACAAGTGGCGTGTGCTTTTTACTCTTCCCATTTTTCCCGTCTATAAAAATGTTTTTTCCATTTTAAAGTTTGTCCAAAATTAAATGATACATTTTATTATTATTTTATGATATGATATGATATACTTTTGGAACAACCCTTTATAATGATTAGCGTTGTTACATTTTATTCCAGTAGTTATATATAATTCGGTAGTCATTTTTTTACTCGTTGTTTAGATCTTTTAAAAATATTTTTAACGATATCTATAATACAAAACAACATGGATTTTTGAGGGTTCAACAACTGGATAATATTTTTATAGACAAATAGGAGATATTACCCTCTCAGTCTCATCCTATCCGTTTGGTTCTAACAACCATCTTGTGTGTAACTCTCTTCATTATAATGCATTTACTTTGACTAATAATAACAACTGAAAATGTATTAGAATTATACCTATGATAAAAGGATCTTCATTATGCGTTATAAAATGTCCATACAATTACACTCGTTATATATAGTTATATTTAAGATATAAATAATAGTTGACAGTTTCCTCACAACATCTAATGTGTTTCTTGACACGTGGAAATCGAAAAGTCAAAATTAGAGTCACGCATGGTAACATCAAGCTCAAATGGGTCAATTAATTTCCCTCAACCAAAGCCTTTATGGCATTAGAAAGTAGCGTTACCGATTGATATTGGCTAACCTAAAATTCATTAAAAACCATGCAAATTTAAATGAGGTCAATTTACTTACTATTACATACCGAGTCTTATATAAATTGATTTAATATCTTCCTCCATGCATTCATATACATCCTCACATCTCCATTTCATACCCAAGGTATATTTTTTTATGCTGCACATGCATTGCGGCACGCTTTCATAATATAGAAGATTATATTATGAAAGCGTAATATAACAAATTACGCTTTCATAATATATTCACATCTCCATATCACACCCTAGGTATATTTTGTTTGAAGATATAATATCATGCTACTAACCCATTTGTATTTCTATTGTAGATAATCAACATGCATGTCTTCCGTAATCCGTTGCAGTCCTAATAAATTCGTCACAATAAATAGTGTATGCTTCTATGACGGGGATGCATGAGTATGTTGATTTCAAAACCTTGGTTTTTAGGATGTGAGTGGAAAGAAAATTGGAATAGGTCGACTTCATGTCTACTATGTTTAAGAATAAATACATTGAGGATAAAATTGCTTATAGAACTACCAAAAAAATATCAAGAATATAAGAAAAACAAATCAATAATTTCATTCTTACCGCACTGTGGCACTGTCATCCTTGGTGGCATAGTCAGGACCATATACATTCAGCTCAGAAAACTTACCAACAACACTACTTGTTGGATATCTATGTTAAGAAAAGAACAACATCTGGCCATAACTTGAGATGTTGTTAGATCCCATTCCAGCTGTCTTAGTCAACAAAAAAATTAATAGAAACATAATCAAAATCAAAACCATTTGAAATCAGCATATAAGGGTCTACTAATTCAGAAGATACCTCCATTGCAGCTACCAATGTCTTACTTTCTTCTCCAGCAGAGTCATCGTCATCTCAACCTAATTAGCAACACACCATTCACAAGGCTAACAATATACCAAGATCAGTAAAAAATACACCTTTACACCCAGATATAGGCACAAGTTGCTTCAAGATGTAAGTATGTCCCCGGAAATAACAAAACCCAATACGATTAGGCATCTTCATATATCCAAATTGGGTACTAGGGTTGGAGGTTGAGGTATAAAAGACTATTCAATTGAATTGGGTACTAGTGTAACAGAGATGCCTAATCGTATTGGGTTTTGTTATTTTCATAAGCATACTTACAACTTGAAGCAACTTGTGCCTATATCTGGGCGTAAAGGTGTATTTTTTTTACTGAGCATGATATATTGTTATCCATGTGAATGGTCTAACTGAATGATGTGTTGTTGATTAAGTTGAGATGACAATGACTCTGCTGGAGAGGAAAGTAAGAAATTAATAGCTCTAATGGAGGTATCTTCTGAACTGGTGATCCATTCTATGTTAATTTCAAATGGTTTTGATTTTGATTATATTTCTTGTTGATTTTTCAGTTGACTAAGACAACTAGAATTAGATCTAACAACAATCTTAAGTTATGGCCACATGTTATTCTTTGATCAACATAGATATATTCAACAAGTAGCGTTGTTGGTAGATTGTCTGGGCTGAATGTATATAGTCCTAACTATCCCACCAAGGGTGGAAGTGCGGTAAGAATGAAATTATTGATTATTTTTCATATATTCTTGATTTTTTTTTTTTTTTTGTAGTTCTTGTAGCAATTTTATCCTTGATGTCTTTATTATATGATGTATAGGTACGAGATTACATTCTACCAATATAGTTTTACAATTACATGTGGATATTCTCCCCTTATCCACTAATACTTACTCTCCTTTGGTTGAACTATTGCATGTGGTTTATATATATATATATATATATATATATATATATATATATATCGTACTTTTAATCAACAAGGCTCCATTGCAGTTCGTAAATAATTTAACGAGGGTTTAAAGGAAAAAGATCAGTTAAGAGGTGCTCTACAGAAATTCTTATAATGTGACTTTATTTTTTGATGTGTGTATATATATTGGATATGTTTGTTTGGGTGCTACAAAAAAGTTACTTTCTGCTTATATATCTTCCTCCAAAATGGAAGATAGATTGTTGATTAAACAACCTATAACATAAAACATACAACTGATATATCTTCTTCTGAAATGGAAGATATATAGGTTGATTGGTACTTGGTTCTCCAAATAAAAAATACAACAAAAAGAAGCCTAGCATATGGAACGATAATATTTTGTAAAACGCTTTGGAATCAATTTAAGAACTCTCATATTCAATCATGGTTAATTTGGCATGATTGTAAGGACCCTCAAGCTCGTCAACGTTATTAGACTAGTCAAGAGAGGTCTTAGCTGCTAATAATTCGATTAGTTTAACAAGAAGGTTAATTAATAGGAATTAATCTAACAACGATATAGACATGAAACTAGTACCGTTGATTAGGTTTTGAAATTATGCGAAACGGACTACTCGAGCGTGTCATTCGGACATCGGATGAAGAAGATATCATCAGATTAGTAAGGAGGGAAAATTAGCGTTTTTACACTTAAACCGACTTGGCTGCCCTTATCTTCTGGTCGGGTACCTTTATCAATCCTGGTAGGCCTTATCTTCCCAATTCGATAGGATAACATCTCATTTGTTTTCCTTCTTTCTCTTTCTTATTTTCTCTTCTTCCGTTCTTCTTCTTCTTATTCTTGTTCTTGTTTTTCTCTGCTCATATATTCTGTTGGAGTTATGAGAGAGGTTCAGAGAAAAATTGATTTATGAATATATACAGATGGTGAAGCAGGTGATGTCAATGTGTTTTTATGAAGGAGAAGATTATGGATTTTTAGGATTTTCGTGGTGAATTAGGGGAAATAGAATTAAGGTTTCTGAGTTTAAGACTGGGTGTGTCTGGTGATGATGTTGAGTTGATGAAGATGAAAGATTAAGAGGGTTTATATTTATTGAAGCTATGGAGTTGTCTTGAGGATTAAATCAAGAATTAGGGTTTCTCAAACAATTGGATTGGAGTTCGATTTGGGTGACGATTAAGAAGGTGATGATTAAGAAGAATTATAAAGAATTATTAAATGGGTGTGGTGATTTAAGAGGCAACTCGAAGTTTAGAACTCAAATTAGGGAGAGAAAGGATTTGGGAGTTAGAGTTTATAAATTACAGATGATGATGAGGGTGATGTTTCAATTGTTGGATGGTGGTGGTCTTGAGATGGTTTCTCAATTGAGCCAAGGGAACGACGAATTCGACTCCAATTGCCTGTGTGAGACTGTTATGAGGTAACTGTTCTTTTGGTTAACCTTATCAATTGAAAATTCTGATTGTTGAGTGTTTGTTGTTTTAATGTAGTTAAGATTTGAGTTAACTGCAAAATATAGTTGAGATAATGATATAGTGGTGGTGTAATTATGGAACTCAATTTGTGAATGAGGTGGTGGTGGTGGTGGTTATGAGGATAGAGGTTTTGAAATGGTTATATTGAGTTTTGGTGGTTCATTGTGATGAATGATGTAGTAAGATTGATAGTGTTATTACTGGTGTTGTGTTTTCCAGGAAGTTATAAACTGCAGGTGGGTATTGTTGGTTGTTTGAAGTATTTTTGGTGATAGATTAAAGAACAGTGGTTGGGTCTGTTTATGAGAAGTTTGGAGTTGAGGTTTAAATGAATTGGTTGTTTGTATCATGTATATGGTGTATCTGTGGATAGTGATGCTGCTACTATGACTAAAGTGACAGAGAACGGTGGAATTGCAAAGTTGTAATGATGAATGAAATTGTGGGTTATGAGATGTGGATTCCTTGGTTGCTAGTTGTGCAGATTTAGAGAATGGATGTCTATGAGTTCTGTAGATGACCTGCAGTTAGTAGATTGAACTTTAAGGTTTTTGATCCAGCAAAAGAGGATTATGTGATTGAGGCTTTGGGATGAGGGTAAAGAATGAGATTAAGTTGATTGTAATGCTGTTTTAGCAATGGACTTAGTAAAAGCCTGCAACAACAGATTAAGGTAATAGATTTTGTATTTGAAATTGATTTGTGAAGTTGTTTTTGATTGAATGAAATGTATAGTGATTATTTGAACTTCTATTTTTGAGACTTAGGCCTGTTAGACATCCCAGTCAGTCTAGCTGACTTACCTGACTCAGGTTGTCTGACTGAGTTGAGTTAACTCAGTAAACCCTGATTCAACTCATTGAGTTAACTCGTTTGACCTTAAATCCTTTGACTTTGACCTGACTTTGGTCGTTGACTGTTAGGTGATTCCGTTGACCAGATGTTGACCGTTAGAGACCGTCAGTTGACCAATTGGACCAGGCCTTTGGTTAATGGGCCTATTTAGAGAACTTGGGTTTAGGCCTAGTTGTCCTATGTTGATGATTTGGACCCTTTATGGTCCGAATTAGCTTTTGACTTCTTCTACAAAGTTGTAGATATTCGTAAGACTTAGCTAATGGACTATAGAATCAACCTAATTGAATTAGTAGACCTTAGATATGCTAAAGATAGATAATAAAAAGGTGTAGAATCATTATTGCGCTTAGAACCATTAGATAAATTTGTATGATTCTTGTGTACGCCATTTTGGCTAGTTTCTTAGACTTCTTGTGTGATTAACAGTTAGTCTATATTAACAACAATCGATTCAAGGATGAACCAGTGGATCATGGATCTCGAGGTAGGCGAGGCTTGTCATCAAAAGAGGTGGGAATCGATAACGAACTCTCTTGTATTCATTATTGTTTTACAAATCAATCTTTGTGTTGTGAAACTCATGCATATCAGTATTCTATGGCTAGGGTGATACACCACAATATTATTCTTCCTTTAAATCCAGTATTTTATGGCTAGGGCGATACACCGCAATATTACCTAATCGGTGTGGAATTGGCATCAATATTATTATTCCTTATGTGCGGCAACACACATCTCATACATGGATGTTTACTATTATTTATAAATGTCTATGAAGAAGTTTCTATGTTATGTTTTATTGTCTTTCTTTGTATTACCGACTTTTGATAAAACCTGTATTATCTTTGAATCGTATTAATGATTACTTGAAATCTAGTTGTTATTCCTACTGGGCACCCCTTTTAGGGATGATGTGCTCACCCATTCCCACTTTCAGTTTCAGAGACGGATCATAGTTGCGCAGCGGAAGTTTCGTGGCGTTGAGTCTTCTACTATATTTATTATGTTGTATATTCTATTTGCAAACCAAATGATTATTGTATATGTATCGTTTGAGAGGATTTCTTGTATATACATTTCTGAGCGGGGTTAATTTTGGGTTAAGTTTTATAGCACTTAATTGAATGTTTAAGTAAATGATTTAGATTCTTGGTGCCTCTTTATATAGTTAATCTCTTGGATTAGTTAGCTGCTAGCTTAGGGGGCGTCACAATGATCTTATACACAACACCATGGAGATTGAGGTTATTGCTCGCAGAAAATAATGGATGAAAAAACAACATGAATGTGGCGCATTAAAAAACTAATATCTAACTGTGACAAGCGTCGTTCAAATTTTAAAAAATAAGGAACAAGTAAACGATTGTGGTGGTCTAATGTGGTAAAAAATAAAGAATATACACTTTCAGAAAGTTCTTAAAATTTTAGCATCAAATTCTTATATTTCCACTCCGATACGATCAATTTGGCATGACCAAACTTCGAAAATACATTTGAGGCCAACTATATTGCTACATGAGGTTGTATTTAATAATTAAATCATATAAATTATTTTTTTACTTTTTTATTGGATATTCGTAGGAACACCATGTCATTCGTGATTTTGGTTGGTTTCGTCCAATGCCCTTACAACACGGGTTATTTCTAGGAGCTGTCTTTTTTTTTTTTTGAAAGAAAAAAACACAAAGATTATCATTGAAGAATCCCAAAGGCAAAGTTACATGGTATCAGATAATTTCTCCAAGTCAATCTTAGTGCTGACACACACAGGAAGATTATCACTCCATTTCCTACAACAAAGATTGTTCCTAGAAAATTTGGCAAGTAGATCTGCCACTTGATTACCTTTCCTATTTATAAAGCAAACAACAACACTTCCTAGACATAGAACTAGATGTTGACATTCTCTAATAATATTACCATCTTCCCAAGGAGAGATATTGCATAGGCCATTCATGTTGTCCATGACTTTTTTTGTTATCACCTTACACTATAATATTCCTCAATTAAAGCTGATATATCCATTGGAGAGCTTTTAGGGCTGCAACATCTTCTGCTTCGGAAACATCCCTCACTCTTTCTACCACTGTCCATGCTTCCACCAGTTGACCTGCAAAATCCCTGATAATTAGTGCAATTCTAGCAGTATTATTGCCAGGTAAAACAAAAACATCAATGTTGATTTTTAGCCACCATCTCTGGGGGTGGGGTGGGGTGTGGGGGTGGGGGGGTGGGGTGGGGAGGGGAGGGGCATCCATCTATTTATGTTGGTTCTGCTTCTTTCAGTTCTGTTAGGATTATTGCATAGCACCTGTAATTGGTTTAGGTGATTGTTGGTTTGTATTTTATTATCCTTGCAATAGTCTCTAATTTTTTGATCTAGGCTAGTGGCAGAGCTTCTTTTGTTGTCAAAGACCAGATCACATCTTGCCTTCCATATAAACCATAGAGTAATCACAATGAGATTGATGATTGTTTGCTTCTTGAAATTTATACTTAAAGCTGTGTTACTCCAAGATTTAACCCATTGTTGAATGTCTTGGACCCTTATTAATTCTTGAGCAATATCTGGAGAGATGGAATTCCACACATTCCTAGAAAAAGTGCACTGAATTAGCATACGAGTAGAAGATTCTTCTCCATTCATGCATCTTTTACAGCTCTTATTTTGGCCTTGAGAATGTCTTGCCAGTTTTTCATTAGATGACAGAATATCTTGAGCTATTTTCCATAAGAATAACTGGCATTTTTGTGGAATCTTGAGATGCCATAGATCAAGACAAAATTTTGCTTCTTCTTCCTTATTTCTCAGGGTTTGGTTGTGCTCACATAAGATGGCTTTATAGGCTGAGTTAACTGTGAATTTCCCACTGCTAGTCAGAGACCATTGAACTTTATCTTCATGTTGAGTAGATGGCATGATATTTAAAAAAATTTCCATCTGATCTTGAGTGAAGAATCTTTGTAGAAAATCCACCTTCCAGCTTTTTGTGTGGCCATCAAAGAAATCAACAACTTTCATGTGCAGAGGGATATCTTCTCCTTCATTAAAATTTTGTTGAATTTATTGGGCTATATAACCTTGAATCCAGTTGTCCCCTGAAAGCATAGACTTTTTTGCCATCTCCAATCAGCCATATATGAAATTTTTTAACCCATTCTAACCCTTTGCAGATGCTCTTCCATATTATTGTGCCCTTTTCAGAGATATCATCTTGAAGTATGTTATTATATTTGAAGTATTTAGCTTCTAAAATAAGGGCCAATTCCTTATCTTTTTCCTGGAAAAGCCTCCATGGAAGTTTAGTGATTGCTGCTTCATTATATACCTTTAAGTTTTTGAAGCCAAGACCTCCCCATCTTTTGGGTATGGAAATTTCACTCCAAGATATGAAGTATAGACCTTTACCATTCTTCTTGTTCTACCAGTACTTCCTTTGGGTAGCTTCTAGTTGATTTATTGTTTTTTGAGGGAGTATGAAGCAGCCCATCTGAAATTTTGCCATAAAATTTGTGACAGATAGAATCTGAGTACTTCTTCCTTCCTGATTGACCATCCCTGCTTGCCATTGATGAAGATTTCTCTGCATCTTTTCTTGGATTTTGCTGAGGTATTTTGTTTTTGCTTTGCTAATGAATAGATTTATTCCCAAGTATTTTTCTTCAAGAGGCATTAGGTTCATTCCCATAACTTGGCAAACTTCATTTTTAAGATCATCACTGAGTCTCTTGCTAAAATGTAGGCTAGATTTATTTAGGTTAACCATTTACCCTGAGACTGCGCAAATGTTTTTGATAACATTTTTGAGGCTTTCTATTGAGCTTCTTTTTGCAGTGGAGAAAAGAATGCAGTCATCTGCAAAGAATAAGTGAGAAACTGGGATACTTCCTTTGGCAGGGTAAACTGGGTTGATTTTCTTTTTCTCTACTTCATTTTGTATCATTCTGCTAAATCCTTCCATGCAAATGATAAAGAGATAGGGTGAAAGACACCTTGTCTTAGCCCTCTGGTTGGAATCGTAGTTTTTATTGGAGAGCCATTGAGAAGTATACATATTGAGTTGGTTGAGATGCATTGATTTACTAGCTGACACCATCTTTCACTGAAGCCAAGTTTCTCTAAGATTTTTATGATGAATTTTCATTCCATCCTGTCAAAAGATTTTGACATATCAAGTTTGACTGCTACTGCACCATAATAAGCTTTTGTATTCTTCATATGGTTAATAATTTCATGGGCAATAATGGTATTGTCCATTATGTTTCTGCCAGGAACATATGTTGCTTTCCATGGGGAGATGATTTTATGAAGAACAGGTTTGAGTCTATTGGTCATGATTTTTGATATCATTTTGTAAGATATGTTGCATAAGCTTATTGGCCTGAAATATGTTGGGGTTTGAATGCAATTATTTTTTGGTATGAGGGTTTGGAAGGTGTGATTGAGTTCTCTGAGAAGTTTACCATTTCTGAAGAATTTTCTGCACCATGTTGATGATGTCTTGTCCAACTATTTCCCAATTTTTCTTGTAGAAACCTGCTTGAAAGCCATATGGCCTTGGAGCATACCATGACTTTATCGGGAAAACACAGTTCTTAATCTCTTGGGTGTTTGGGATGGCAGTGGGTTTACTGTTTTCCTCCACTGAGATACATGGAGTGATGAGGTTCATGATCTATTCATCTTCATCTGGATTAATGGTAGGCTCGGAAAGATACCTACTATTGTGTATACTGCAAGTGCACAGTGTCGACAAGCAACACAGGGCAAGCACAGGTCGAACCACAGAGACTTGGAGAGTGTAGAAGTTGATTCTAAATCCTGATTCAGAGAGTAACCAAAAGGGGTTTGATTTTGTCGATACGACGATATGATTTTCAAGTGATTGAAATAATAAAAGTAAAAGATGCAAATAACAAGATATGTAAACAATGATAATATGGATACTAGGGTATTCAAATCCACCAATAACCTATGATATGCATTCAACTTGTAATATTATTCTTGTCCTTATAGTAGATTCAAGTCTACCGTATAACTAAGGTGTTTCTCCAATGGATAATTTAATCACAACTAAAGTATTTCTCCAAAGCATTAATTGTCTAATTAAGCACAACTAATCTAAAGATCAATATTTGGTTAAGCATGAGTTGTAGCATAATCAACATAGAGATATTCTAACTACAATGGATACATGGCATACATTGTGAGAGCAAGATGTTGAAAAACTTGGATTAAATTATATCTTTAAACAATTCTAAACTTTCAAGAACAAGATACAAGATATGAATACATACCAATGAGATTAGGGCTTCATCTAAACCCTAGTAAATGGAACTAGAACATGAAGAACATTACAACAAAACTTAAATTTGATAAACTAACATGAACAAGCTATTCTTGAATGAGTTTTCAACACAACAACCCTCTCTATTTATACACAAAAATTCTCTCTCACTTGGATTCGAATTTTGGCAATTATTTACTCAACAAAACATGTTTTCTCACTTGATGGATGTTTTGGAATACAATGGGGTGAGGTGGATGTTTTGGAATCCAATGGTGGTGAGGTGGATGTTTTGGAATCCAATGGGGTGAGGTGGATGTTTTGGAATCCAATGGGGTGAGGTGGATGTTTTGGAATCCAATGGTGGTGAGGTGGAAATGGATTTGGGTCTTGGGTTTTGGATCATGGGTTTTGGATTATGGGTAGTTTAATCCCATGTATTGTAAACAGGTTGCCACTAATGCGCGAACGGGTTGCAACACTTCCAACTTTCTTCTCTTTTGTCTTCTCAATTCTTCCAAGCTTTATTTAGTACTTAAAAACACAAAATTAATTAATACAAATATTTATTCTTGAAGATGGTAAGAATGCAGAATTTGGGATAATATATGACTTTGAAGCGCGAAAGATGAGTTAAGTGCCAATGAAAAGGTGTATGAATGTGCAATATTTGGCACTCATCAAATACCCCCAAACCTGAATTTTACTTGTCCTCAAGTGAAACAGAAATCCAGAAATCCTAACTATACCACTGTCGCTGGTCTCTCGAATGCATTTAGCGTATGCACTAAGCCTTTAAACCCCTAGGTGTCCCTAGTGGACGAGTTGTAGTCTCGTGAGGGCCTACCAAAGATGTACCCACAAAACCTTCTCCAATTTCAGAGCATCCATAGAAATGTCTTCGTCTTCGGTCTTCAACTGTAGATGATGAACTTCGGAATTTTCGTAGAATCCTTGACAATTTGTAACCAATATATATATATATATATATGTGCATTTATTATTATTATTATTATTATTATTATTATTTTATTTATTTTTTCACTTTTTTTTTTTTTTTTTTTTCATTTTTTTTTTTCAAGACAGTACTCGATCCACGGGTCGGATAAAATCACAATGGGTCGGGTTTTATTTCTGATACCCGAAAACGTTGCTCGATGTAACCCTAATTTTTTTTTCTTTTCTTCTTTAAATACTTCGCTTCTTTTCTTATTCGACTGCCATCTTCTTCTTCATCTTCTTCATCTTTTCTCTGCATATTTACTATTTCCTTCATTAGATCTTGATTTGAACTTCGATTTTTTTTTTTTTTTTTATATATCCACTTAATCATGTTTTTCTACTTCCTTCTTATTTGGTTTATTTCTGTAGTGATTATTTATTGGTGGAGTCTGCAATATCCAGGTTGATCAGAGGAATAAATTGTTCTCTGAAGATGAAGATCTGGTGAGATCGGGAAAGGTGTGAGATCGTTCCGCAAGCAGCTTCAAAAAACATCCAGTAATAGATCCGGCTTTCAAAGTTGAAGTCAGATTTCGATCTGGATTTAAATCATCCCCCTTTTTTTTATTAGTTCTTCTTCATCGTCTGATTTTGTTTCTTGTTGTTGATTGTAAATTTCATCTTTCTTCTGATGTTGCTTTGATCAATGTTGTTGATGTATTTCTATGGAACTGATTTTTTTTTTTTTTTTTTTAGTGACCCGCTACATAGCTGGTCATAGAGGACAACAAATTTTTTTTTTTTTTTTTTTTTTTTTTTTACAAAAGACTACAAAAGATCCTACAAAAGACCCGCTACACAGCTGGTCATAAAAAAAAAATGCAAAAGACTCAAAACGCCATAAGCAAATACTCCCCCAAACCTAAACATAACATTGTCCTCAATGTTTTAAAACAAAACATGAGAACAAAACAGATTCAAAAGGAAGAGATTACCAGATGCCAAACCAGAGACAGTAGAGTATGTCCACAGCAACCAGCAGGGACGAAATCATGTGGTATGTACAAGGGGTGAACTTTTCAGTCCACATAGATCGAATCAGCAAGATGAGTTGTTTCAATTTCAGGTGGAATCGGTTCAAGGAACGGTTTCAGTCTCTGCCCATTGACCTTGAAGACATTCTTGGTTGTGACATTTTCTAGTTCTACAGCCCCGTGGGGGAAAATTGTTCGCACCAAGAATGGGCCTGTCCATTTAGAACGTAATTTTCCTGGAAAAAGGTGCAGTCGTGAGTTATACAATAGAACTTTCTGGCCTGGAGTGAATGACTTGCGCAAAATGCGTTTGTCATGGAACACCTTCATTCTTTGTTTGTATATTTTTGCATTATCATATGCATCATTTCTTAACTCTTCCAACTCATTGAGTTGAAGCTTCCTTTGGGTGCCAGCTTTATCTAGATCAAAGTTCGGTTTCTTTACAGGCCCAATATGCACGATGTTCTAACTCTACAGGAGATGACAAGCTTTACCGTACACAAGTCTGTAAGGGGACATACCAATGGGGGTCTTGTATGCAGTTCTATAGGCCCATAAAGCATCATTCAATCTTAAAGACCAATCTTTTCTAGACGGGTTAACCGTCTTTTCTAGAATGTGCTTAATCTCCCTATTTGAAACCTCTACCTGGCCACTGGTCTGTGGATGATATGGGGTTGCGACTTTGTGAGTTATGCCATACTTGCGAACTAAAGACTCAAAAGGCCTATTGCAGAAATGTGAACCACCGTCACTGATTATAGCTCTAGGGGTGCCAAATCGAGAAAAAATGTTTTCCTTTAAGAACGAAAGTACCACCTTGTGGTCATTAGTTTTGGTTGCGATTGCTTCTACCCACTTAGAAACATAGTCAACAGCAACAAGAATGTACAACTTTCCTTCAGAGTTAGGAAATGGTCCCATGAAGTCAATACCCCATACATCAAATAGCTCAACAATCAAAATGGGTTGTAGGGGCATCATGTTTCGTTTTGATATACCTCCCAATTTCTGGCACCGGTCACAAGAAATACAAAATTCATGGCTATCCTTAAACAATGTTGGCCAGTAAAAACCACTGCAAGATCTTTGCAGCAGTTTTCTTTGCACTAAAGTGGCCTCCACATGCTTGATCATGACAAAAAGAGATGACATCCCTTTGTTCAGAGTTGGGGACACATTTCCTAATGATTTGGTCGGGGGCGATATTTGAACAGATATGGGTCATCCCATAGGAAATGTTTCACTTCGGCCAAGAATTTAGACCGGTCTTGTTTAGACCAATGAAGTGGCATCCTACCTGTAGCAAGGTAGTTCACGATGTCGGCAAACCATGGCATTTCAGAAACTAGCATCAGTTGTTCATCTGGGAAAGATTCTCTAATAATCTCTGATTCATCAGCAGACTCGACATTCAATCTAGATAAGTGATCAGCAACAACATTCTCTGACCCTTTTTTATCTCGAATTTCGAGGTGGAACTCTTGTAACAAGAGTATCCATCGAATTAGACGAGCCTTGGCATCTTTTTTAGATAAAAGATATCTTAATGCGGCATGGTCAGTATAAATGATGATTTTAGATCCTATCAAATAAGATCTAAACTTATCTAATGCGAACACAACAGCTAGCAGCTCTTTTTCGGTTGTTGAATAATTCATTTGTGCCTCATTCAGTGTCTTACTAGCATAGTAGATCACATAGGGTTGTTTGTCAACTCGCTGACCTAAGACAGCTCCAACAAACAAAATCGAGATCGTCACACATGATTTCAAATGGCAATTTCCAATCAGGAGGTCGGACTATAGGGGCCGAAGTTAAAAGAGTTTTGAGCTCCTCCCAAGCATGCACACAAGCATCATCAAACACAAATGCAACATCTTTACTGAGTAGATTACACAATGGCCTTGAGATCTTCCGAAATCTTTGATGAATCTACGGTAGAAACCAAGATGGCCTCTAAAAATGATCTAACCTCCCTCACGTAGCGAGGTTGAGGCAAGTGTTGAATGATATCAACCTTGGCTTTATCTACTTCTATGCCTTTTTCGAGATGATATGCCCTAGAACAATGCCTGAGTCAACCATGAAATGACATTTTTCCCAATTCAAGATCAAATTCTTTTCTTTACACCGAATAAGCACACGAGTAAGATGATGCAAACATTCATCAAAAGAAGAGCCAAAGACAGAAAAATCATCCATGAAGATTTCAAGAAACTCATCTATCATGTCTGAAAATATGCTCATCATACATCTTTGAAAAGTAGCAGGTGCATTACACAACCCAAAAGGCATACGACGATAAGCAAATGTTCCATACGGACAAGTAAATGTGGTCTTATGCTGATCTTCGGGTGCTATGTGAATTTGGTTGTAGCCTGAATAGCCATCTAAGAAACAATAGTACCTATGTCCCGACAACTTTTCTAGCATTTGATCAATGAAGGGCAGCGGAAAATGGTCTTTCTTAGTTATTGTGTTCAATTTCCTATAGTCAATACAAACTCGCCACCCTGTAGTTACACGGGTGGGGACAAGCTCATTCTTCTCATTTTGAACTACAGTAATGCCAGACTTCTTGGGTACCACTTGAATGGGACTGACCCACTTGCTATCAGGAACTGGGTATATGATACCCGCATCAAGAAGCTTTATGATCTCACTCTTAACAACCTCTTTCATGTTAGGATTGAGACGCCTTTGCATCTCCCTAGATGGTTTGGCATTGTCCTCAAGGTTTATATGGTGCATGCAATCAGTGGGGCTTATGCCTTTAAGGTCCGAGATGGTCCATCCTAATGCTTCTTTATGCTCCTTAAGCACTTCTAAAAGTTTTCTTTCCTGTTTTGTATCTAAGGCAGATGAAATGATTACAGGCAAAGTATTAGAAGGTCCCAAAAAAACATATTTAAGAGTATCGGGCAATGGTTTGATTCGAGCTTTGGTGGCTCAACAAGAGATGGAACAGACTTGGATTCCAAGAGTGGAAGTGGTTCCACTCTAGCTTTCCACTTAGACGTGTCCATGAGTGGTGTGGATTCAAGCAAAGTATTCACTTCACTTATGTATTCATCATCAAACAGATCCAGGTTGAAATTATTCAAACAAGCATCCAAAGGGTCAACAGACATGCTACTAGGTAGCGACTCCTGAATCAAACTTTCAATCATGTTGATTTCATGCACATCATTATCATCATCAAGATCTAAATGTTGTTGGCTAGCATTGAAAACATTCAACTCCACGGTCATATTACCAAATGACAACTTCAGCACTCCATTACGGCAGTTAATGATTGCATTGGACGTCGCTAAGAAAGGACGTCCCAAAATGACAGGAATGTGACTGTCAGGGTTTTGCACAAAGTTGAGTATCTAAAACGATGAAGTCCACAGGAAAGTAAAATTTATCAACCTTAATCAAAACATCTTCTACCACACCACGTGGCACTTTGACGGATCTGTCCGCCAATTGCAGAGTTATAGGTGTTGCCTTCAACTCTCCAAGACCTAACTGCACATAGACTGAATATGGCAGTAAATTCACACTTGCCCCTAAGTCTAGCAACGCCTTCTTAACCGTATGGTCACCTATTTTGCATGTGATAGTTGGACTACCTGGGTCTTTAAACTTAGGTGGTGTGTTGCTTTGAATGATTGCACTCACTTGCTCAAAGTGAGAAAAGCACGCTTATGCACATGAAGCTTTCGCTTTTGTGTGCATAGATCCTTAAGGAATTTAGCATAAGCAGGGACTTGCTTGATTGCATCAAGAAATGGGATGTTGATGTTAACTCATTTGAACATTTCTAAAATCTCGTTGTACTGTGTACTCTCTTTTTGTTGCACCAATCTTTGTGGGAATGGAGCAACAGGTACATGAGATGGTGTAGAGACATTAGAATTATGGGAATTCTTATGTTGCTCAGATTTGTTTTCAACAATAGGTGTTTTTTGTGGTATTTTATGCACTGGTGAGTCTGATGTAGACTCACTCGACTGTGGTACACCTACATTGTTTTCAACAACTTTACCACTACGAAGAGTGGTGACAAAATTTACTTGATTATTGGAGGCCTCATTTCGAGTTGAATTTTCTGCCTGATATACAGTTTTTGGATTTTGTTGGGGTTGACTAGGAAGTTTTCCTTTGTCTCTTTCATTCAATGCTTCACAAATTTGACCCATTTTAAGTTCTAGACTTGAAAACGTTGGTCTGTGGTCTTTTGAAGTTGTACCAAATTTTGGGTCAACAAACCGAAACTTTCTTCGAAGCTAGGCTTTTTCTCTGCAGGGTACTGAGAATGTGGTTGCACTTGGGGGTTTCTAGGATAAGGGTATCCTTGGTTATTATTTGATGTTCCCCCTTGCACATGCCCCTTAGACCATGAAAAGTTAGGGTGATTTCTCCACCCTGGGTTGTAGGTCTGAGAATATGGGTTGTTCTCTTGCCTTTGGTACAATACATTGGCTTCCTCGGTTTTAGATTCTTGAAATGCATGGAGGTCTGGACAAGTGTCCACTAGATGGTCTGAACTATGGCATGCGGCACAAGTGGCCATTTCAATTTGACTACGGAGAGTAGGGATATTAGTTTTTCCATTCTTTTCTAGCTCTAGCTTTTCTATTCTCCTGGCCAAGGATGCCATCTTTGCACTTCCTTCGAAGTCAGAGTCAATTCTATGAACATTGGATGAAAGGGTAATCCTATTTGGTTCACGGGGGATTCCCACTGCTGAGTCTTTTCAAGCGACTTCGATTAAGAAATCCCAAGACTCATCAGCAGTTTTTTCAATAAATTGACCATTGCACATGGTCTCAACCGTAGTTCGGTTCTTGACATCTAAACCTTCATACAAAATTTGCACAAGTCTCCATTTTTCAAAACCATGGTGAGGACATTGGAGCAATAATTCATTGAATCTCTCTAAATATTTTGCCAAAGTTTCCTCCTCTAATTGCACAAAACTATTCAGACTTTGACGAATTGTCGTAGTCTTATGGTTTGGGAAGAACTTTTTGAAGAACTCTTTCGTAAGAGCATCCCATGTATGAAATGATTGTGGCTGTTGAGCACACAGCCAAGTCTTGGCTTTGTCTATCAAAGAAAAAGGAAAAAGTTTCATTTTGAGGTGCTCATCCGTCATTTGGTTGATCCGAAGAGTCCCACAAATTTCCTCGAACTCTCTCACATGGTGGTAGGGATTTTCAGCTTCAACCCCTTTAAATTTAGGCAACATATTGAGGATACTTGCCTTTAGCTCAAATTGTCCATCAATAGCTGGTAAGACAATGCACGAGGACTGGGTTGTCCTCGTTGGGTACATGTAGTCCTTTAGACTACGGACTGGGTTTACTGGTTCTCCCATTGTTTCGGATGGGTTTGGACTGTCTGCCTCAGAACTATGTATTTCAATTAACTCTTCTTGACTGATTCTAACTAGTCGGCGTGTATGGTCTCTAAAAGACACAATCATAGCCTAGCTAGCACATCAAGCATGTTAACCATTCACCTAGAAGGAAAGTTCTATGCAATCACAAACAAGGATGACTCCACCACAGTAAACCTACTGATTTCTAGCAAACAAAAAGCATGATGGCTCCACTTAGATTGTTTTCTAGACCAGCTTCTAATCCTTCGAAAGGGAATTCATTACAATCTGAGCAAACCCCTCTGGAATCAATCCGAGTTTAAGTAAATTGAATAGAGGCGAGGGAAGCTGCTAGAGCTTTGATACCCAAGGCCTCACCGTATTACAAGGCGGCAATCACGCATTCAATTTCTGTAAACCGTCATGAACTTCGAAGTATGCTTAAAGAGTAACCAATATTTTTCAAATGACTTTCCTACTAAGCTCGTTACCTTATAGGTCTTGTTCTATTCAAAATTTTAAAGCTTAGGTTCGCGTATGTATCGTTTTCCTAAGGCGGGCAAGAAGAGAACGGTGATGAAATCCGAACCCTTATCTTGTATGGCCAGTCCTTGCCCTTTACTAGGAAAATAAAGCAGCCGTATTCAATTCCTCAACATATATGCAAACGAAGGAATACAGTAACTCGCTAACAAGGGATTCGCGAGTGTTTCGACAAACTTACCTCCCGTTCCAGACGGGGGATGTACCGTTGTTGTCGACTCGGGCCACGACTCCTATGTCATGAACGAACCCGAGGGGCCGAGGTGATATTGTAATCACCGTCCTTCTCTGCAAACAGTTGATATTTAATAATACCCTTCCGTAGGGTTTAAAAATAAAAAAATAAAAATAGAATGTCCAAGTCCAAAGTCCAAAATAAAGTGCAAAAGAAAAAGAAAATTACAAGAGTAAAGGAATCCTAATACAAACTAAAAATAAATAAAATAAACTCTCTTTTTTTTTTTTTTTTTTTTTTTTTTTTTTTAAATAAAAACTTCTTCCGCTTTCTTTCGCTTCCTTTCCTTCGCCTTTACAACAGCTACTCAGGCACCTGTTGAGCTCAAAAGAGGTAGTTAGGGTTTCGAAGTTTTAAAGCAAAAGCAAAATAAAATAAAAAAAATAAGTGTAAAAGCGACTGTGAATAGTAACAGTGAACTATCGTCGCTACAGTAACAGTGAACTATCGTTGCTACAGTGACAGTAACAGTAACAGTGACAGTGACAGATGAAGAACACGAAGAACAGACGCTTCAGAACTGTCGTTTTGAAGAGCACGAAGAACGACACAGAAAATAACTGTCGTTGTTTAACAGTGACACAGTGAATAGCTGTTGTTGAATTGCGACAGTTTTATGCGACTGTTCTGGGCGGGCGTTTTTTTTTTTTTTTTTTTTTTTCGAATACGCTACAGTAACAGCGACTTTTGTACAGCGTTTTATCTACAGTAAAATGCTACAGTTCCAGGAGACAATTTATGAACAGTGACAGGAGACAGAAACTTGAACTACACTTCTACCAAATCCCCGGCAACGGCGCCAAAAACTTGGTAGGCTCGGAAAGATACCTACTATTGTGTATACTGCAAGTGCACAGTGTCGACAAGCAACACAGGGCAAGCACAGGTCGAACCACAGAGACTTGGAGAGTGTAGAAGTTGATTCTAAATCCTGATTCAGAGAGTAACCAAAAGGGGTTTGATTTTGTCGATACGACGATATGATTTTCAAGTGATTGAAATAATAAAAGTAAAAGATGCAAATAACAAGATATGTAAACAATGATAATATGGATACTAGGGTATTCAAATCCACCAATAACCTATGATATGCATTCAACTTGTAATATTATTCTTGTCCTTATAGTAGATTCAAGTCTACCGTATAACTAAGGTGTTTCTCCAATGGATAATTTAATCACAACTAAAGTATTTCTCCAAAGCATTAATTGTCTAATTAAGCACAACTAATCTAAAGATCAATATTTGGTTAAGCATGAGTTGTAGCATAATCAACATAGAGATATTCTAACTACAATGGATACATGGCATACATTGTGAGAGCAAGATGTTGAAAAACTTGGATTAAATTATATCTTTAAACAATTCTAAACTTTCAAGAACAAGATACAAGATATGAATACATACCAATGAGATTAGGGCTTCATCTAAACCCTAGTAAATGGAACTAGAACATGAAGAACATTACAACAAAACTTAAATTTGATAAACTAACATGAACAAGCTATTCTTGAATGAGTTTTCAACACAACAACCCTCTCTATTTATACACAAAAATTCTCTCTCACTTGGATTTGAATTTTGGCAATTATTTACTCAACAAAACATGTTTTCTCACTTGATGGATGTTTTGGAATACAATGGGGTGAGGTGGATGTTTTGGAATCCAATGGTGGTGAGGTGGATGTTTTGGAATCCAATGGGGTGAGGTGGATGTTTTGGAATCCAATGGGGTGAGGTGGATGTTTTGGAATCCAATGGTGGTGAGGTGGAAATGGATTTGGGTCTTGGGTTTTGGATCATGGGTTTTGGATTATGGGTAGTTTAATCCCATGTATTGTAAACAGGTTGCCACTAATGCGCGAACGGGTTGCAACACTTCCAACTTTCTTCTCTTTTGTCTTCTCAATTCTTCCAAGCTTTATTTAGTACTTAAAAACACAAAATTAATTAATACAAATATTTATTCTTGAAGATGGTAAGAATGCAGAATTTGGGATAATATATGACTTTGAAGCGCGAAAGATGAGTTAAGTGCCAATGAAAAGGTGTATGAATGTGCAATATTTGGCACTCATCAATTAACTATGGTGTTGATATTTTGAAAGTGGTCCATCAGGATTCTTGAGATATCTTCTCTCTTATTCTTCCACTCCCCTTCTGCATTTTTTAAAGAGTGTATTTGGTTGCATCTTCTTCTGTAGTTTGCTTTGGCATGGATGACTCTTGAATTTCTATCCTGATATTTTAGCTCATCTTCTCTTGATTGTTGGAAAACCATTTTTTTCTTTGTTTCATAGAGTTCTTTTAGTTGTTGTTGACATCTTTGTTGGGATTCAATGTCTATGATAGGTTGGCTGATGATCTGTTGAAGTTGAGCTTGAGTATCTTTAATCTTCAAATCAGTGTCTCCATACTCCTTAGCTTTCCAAACTTTTAACCCCTCCTTTGTGTTTCTGAATTTGTTGGGGAACCTGTAAGCTTTGGCGCCTTCCTTGTTACATCTCCACTTACTTTTTATCACTTCTTTGCAAGTTATATTTGAGAGCCAGTGGGCATAAAATCTAAAGGGTTTATTGAGATTTTCAGCTTGAGGGTTTGTGTTTAGCAATATGGGTGCATGGTCTTAGCCACATGGAATAAGATTGTGAAGAATAGCATTGGGAAAGATGTTCATCCATGTTTGAAGACATAGTGATCTATCTAATCTTGTTATGACTTGATTGAGTTGATCTCTGTGGTTTGACCAGGTAAAAGGGCTTCCAGTGAATGGTATATCTATTAAACCCAAATCATTGACAGTGTTGGTAATGATTGGATGAGATTAAGTTGGGTTTATAGAATAACTTTGTCTTTCGTAACTGTACAATGTGGAGTTGAAGTTACCTATGATTACCCAAGGAAGGTTCATATTTTCTCCCATTTCATGAATGAATCTCTATTGAACCTGTCTTTCAGTATCATAACAAGAGCTATACAGACAAGTGAGGAACTATTTAGAGTTATTTTCCGTATTTTTAATTATTAGGTTGGCCATGTATTTAGAGGAGTGTATTAATTCTAGTTTTAAACCATATTTCCAAAGTAAAGCTAAACCTCCAACTCTAGTTCTATCCTCATTGCACCAAAAGTTAGGGTACCTCATTTGTTTCAGCAGGTAGGTAGCCTTCTTAGTGGTAGATTTAGTCTCATAAAGGAATATAATATCTGGGCTGTAATTGAAAATGCAATTTTTCAGATGATCTCTAGTTAGTTTATTTCCTAGGCCTTGAAGGTTCCAACTAAAGATTTTCATTTTTATGGCTATGTAATGCATGTTGCAACTATTATTTTTGAAATTAAAGCAGATAAATAGATAGAGATTAAGGTTTTTGTGGCAGGTTACCATTGAATTTCCTTGTCCTGCATTAGTGCCTTGGTAGCTCACAATGTGCTTGTCCCAATCACCAACTCCATCTTGCTGCTGATTCTGATCATCTTACTCCTCAATGGGTTCAGTAAAGTTGTTAGAGCTAGCTATAGAGCTTTATGCTTCTCTAGTTCTTTTGAACCTCCTGAAGAACCCCCTCCCACTGCTTTGGCCTTGTTCATGAGTAGAAAAAGCTGTGGAACTATCCTTCTCTTGAGATTGATCAGGATAATAAGAGTTGCAATAATGACCATCTACTGGTATAACAAACAGAACCGTATTGGATCTCCTGTTCCTGTTATTTTTCCTGGGAGAAATTCTCGTTGGAGCCTCACTGATATTCCAGAATTCATTTGTGGTCATGTTGTATGGAATATTATTAAGAAACCTGAAGAGATTTTGTGCCAAGTCTCTGACATCCTTTGCTTTTTTTTTCAGTCATCTTTGTCATGATCAATTATGAAGCAAGCTGGGCAAAGTTGGTGTGGATGTTTTTGGTAGAAGAAAGTATTCCACTGTGTGCAGTCAGCAGCATTTTGGCTAAGTACCCCTCTGATTAAAGGCTTGGTGATGTCTATCTCAATGAGTGCACCCACATTATTTGACTCTACAGGATTGGTGTCCTCAGGGTCAAGCTCTAGCACATTTCCAAGAATCTTTCCCATTTCATTAACCACATTCACATTAAGAAATTCCTGGGGAAGTTCCTTGAAGATTACCCAGAATTGCTGAGTGTCGAAAGCCATGTCTCTGTAGTAGTGAGTTGGGTTCCATGGTTTGATGATCCATAGGAAACCATCAAGATACCAAGGAGCTTCAGATAAAACCCATTTCCATTCTTACTTATGTGAATACCAATATTTTATGGAGCACGTGTCACGATCTTAGTGGCCGCACATAAATCCAACTGTGTAACCTTCACTGGACAAGAAAACCTAAGCAGCAAAGGATACCTCCGCAGATCTACTTTATCTCGCCCCAAGAAAGGAGACCTCGACGGTGGAGATGAGAAGAGTAAAAGCCTAGTCTACAAGAAGGCAGCTGGTGAGGGGACAGAGGTAGATGACGCATCTAATCATCATTAGATGCACAAATGTCTTATCTACACGCATGAATCAATGTACGTGGAGATAGGAAATGTGGCAGAGCCCGATTAGCAGAAGCTAGCGGTGAACGAAGGTACAACCTACACTAAGGTTGGGTAGTTCCCGAAGGAACGTGGGTCAGCTGAGATGGCAGAATTCTACTGGAGAAGGTATGCGATGGACGAAGGTACCATTGGTACGAAATGTATATCAACAAATGATGGACCCAGAGGTAGCAAAGATATACCAGGCTCATAAGGGGATATAAATACCAAGCCTCACCAAAAAACTAAAGGCATTCAATACCTAAAAGGAGAAGATCTAGTCTTAAGCTTATACCTCTTTAATGTTTAGAACTGAAGTATTTACTTCAACTTGAGTTCTCTCTATTACTTTGGGAAGCATTTAAGATCTTTGTAACCACTACAACGTAGACAAAACAATCACTCATTACCCCGTGGACGTAGACAAATGTCGAACCACGTAAATCTCTTGTGTCTCATGATAACTTAGAAGCTTTTACATTATATTTGTGTTCTTCGTTATCATTGTGATCTTACACATCTTTTACTACTTAACATCGTCAGTTCAACAGAGTAATTAATACTACTTAGCATCTGATCCTCAGAACTGTATACATCATGTAGACTACGGGAAAATGAGTAGTCACAGTTTGGCGCCCACCATATTCTTTCTCACAACGTTGAGTTTAGACACAGTTTTGCTTTTAACTTCTGCATCTTCGCAAACGAAGGGATCTGTGTTTTGACGTTGAATCTCACTCTCTAGCGATTTGTTCATTCGTTATTTGCGTATGTTTTTGAGTTCATAGCCTCTAAAAACACACCTTGTTACATATCTACAAAGTTTTTCACAAAAAGCGTAACCACAAAACGCCAAAATCTTTGTTTTATACTAAAACAACCCTTTTTTAACAAAGCATATTCTAGATCTGAGAACCTTTGACTGGCAAAGGAATCTCAGGGAGATTTTAAGCAAAAAAGATCTTCTAAAGCATTTAATAACCTTGTTTTTACCGAGATCTGACACCCCCTTTTTTGGTTTTCAACGTTTTAAGTTTGTTTTCTCCAAGGGTGTCATAAGCATTTAATACCTGTCTATCAAATACATTATTTCAGTCATTTTTCTGAAAAAGCTTCTTAGACATCTTCTGTGTCAGAGCATTAATTTCTACTTTTGACGAAGGTACCTAAGTAGCATATTTCTTTGCTTTTCTGTGACCGCGGGATATCAAAAGCCAAAGGCATGCATAAACCAAATGATGTACCAATAAGATCACGACCAACACTCACAAGAGGAAGATCCCAAAAGCCGTCTCAAGCAAATCAAAGGAACGAAGCAGAGGACGGAAAAACTGAGATATCAAGATGAACAATTGCTACCAAAACACCTATTCCTACTGAGGGGATGGGGCAGACATCGGGAGCTCAACCAATGTATGGCATGCCATTACCGGAGCATCCTAACGTTACAAAGCCACCTGCAGCCAACTCAGGGTTACCCGGAACCTTAGCTCCTACGGGACGAGGGTTGGGAAACCTAACACCAATTCAGATAGATCCAGACGCACCAATTATATATGAAGAGGTGGAAAACTCAACAAATCTAGCCAAAAGCACTTCGCAAGGAGGTGGAGTACACAACAAAGACCAAATGGCGGCACAGGTAGCAACCTTGATACTCTGAAACAAGGAAAACGAATATGCATTGCAGGAGATGGCCCAGCAGAACCAAAATCTCAAAGGTATACTAATCGAAGGTTCCCAAGCTCGCCCTCTACAAAAGCGGCATGACAACGGAGCTATCTCATGAAGACGAGGGTTGGATCTCAACCCAGTGAAGACCAATCAACCTTAGGAAGCCGTAAAATCGCATCACGATCCAGACGAAGTGGACTCAACATACAAACCTTCTCAATCCTACTACGACAAAGCATTTTCCAAAGATGCTCACAATGTGAACTTGGTTATGGAGAAAATGGAGAAAATGCGGAGGGAGATACGAGGCCTAAAAACTGGTCACGCAGGCGCAAGGCTGGAAGAATCATTACAAGAGGAAACCACATCCCCGCTATCTTTTCTCATTTTAGGGGAACCCATCCCTCCGAAATTCTCGGTGCCTACGTTCCAAACGTACAATGGTACCTCAGATCCCGCATCCCACCTACGGTATTACACTCTTGTCCTTGCCAATTGGGAAAGAGATGAGGCAATACTTTTTAGGTACTTTCCGGACAGCTTAACGGGATCAACACTAGCCTGGTATGACAATTTACCAGCAAACATTCATCAAAAGAAGAGCCAAAGACAGAAAAATCATCCATGAAGATTTCAAGAAACTCATCTATCATGTCTGAAAATATGCTCATCATACATCTTTGAAAAGTAGCAGGTGCATTACACAACCCAAAAGGCATACGACGATAAGCAAATGTTCCATACGGACAAGTAAATGTGGTCTTATGCCGATCTTGGGTGCTATGTGAATTTGGTTGTAGCACGAATAGCCATCTAAGAAACAATAGTACCTATGTCCCGACAACTTTTCTAGCATTTGATCAATGAAGGGCAGCGGAAAATGGTCTTTCTTAGTTCATGTGTTCAATTTCCTATAGTCAATACAAACTCGCCACCTGTAGTTACACGGGTGGGGACAAGCTCATTCTTCTCATTTTGAACTACAGTAATGCCAGACTTCTTGGGTACCACTTGAATGGGACTGACCCACTTGCTATCGTGAACTGGGTATATGATACCCGCATCAAGAAGCTTTATGATCTCACTCTTAACAACCTCTTTCATGTTAGGATTGAGACGCCTTTGCATCTCCCTAGATGGTTTGGCATTGTCCTCAAGGTTTATATGGTGCATGCAATCAGTGGGGCTTATGCCTTTAAGGTCCGAGATGGTCCATCCTAATGCTTCTTTATGCTCCTTAAGCACTTCTAAAAGTTTTCTTTCCTGTTTTGTATCTAAGGCAGATGAAATGATTACAGGCAAAGTATTAGAAGGTCCCAAAAAAAACATATTTAAGAGTATCAGGCAATGGTTTCAGTTCGAGCTTTGGTGGCTCAACAAGAGATGGAACAGACTTGGATTCCAAGAGTGGAAGTGGTTCCACTCTAGCTTTCCACTTAGACGTGTCCATGAGTGGTGTGGATTCAAGCAAAGTATTCACTTCACTTATGTATTCATCATCAAACAGATCCAGGTTGAAATTATTCAAACAAGCATCCAAAGGGTCAACAGACATGCTACTAGGTAGCGACTCCTGAATCAAACTTTCAATCATGTTGATTTCATGCACATCATTATCATCATCAAGATCTAAATGTTGTTGGCTAGCATTGAAAACATTCAACTCCACGGTCATATTACCAAATGACAACTTCAGCACTCCATTACGGCAGTTAATGATTGCATTGGACGTCGCTAAGAAAGGACGTCCCAAAATGACAGGAATGTGACTGTCAGGGTTTTGCACAGGTTGAGTATCTAAAACGATGAAGTCCACAGGAAAGTAAAATTTATCAACCTTAATCAAAACATCTTCTACCACACCACGTGGCACTTTGACGGATCTGTCCGCCAATTGCAGAGTTATAGGTGTTGCCTTCAACTCTCCAAGACCTAACTGCACATAGACTGAATATGGCAGTAAATTCACACTTGCCCCTAAGTCTAGCAACGCCTTCTTAACCGTATGGTCACCTATTTTGCATGTGATAGTTGGACTACCTGGGTCTTTAAACTTAGGTGGTGTGTTGCTTTGAATGATTGCACTCACTTGCTCAGTGAGAAAAGCACGCTTATGCACATGAAGCTTTCGCTTTTGTGTGCATAGATCCTTAAGGAATTTAGCATAAGCAGGGACTTGCTTGATTGCATCAAGAAATGGGATGTTGATGTTAACTCGTTTGAACATTTCTAAAATCTCGTTTATCTTTGTGTACTCTCTTTTTGTTGCACCAATCTTTGTGGGAATGGAGCAACAGGTACATGAGATGGTGTAGAGACATTAGAATTATGGGAATTCTTATGTTGCTCAGATTTGTTTTCAACAATAGGTGTTTTTTGTGGTATTTTATGCACTGGTGAGTCTGATGTAGACTCACTCGACTGTGGTACACCTACATTGTTTTCAACAACTTTACCACTACGAAGAGTGGTGACAGCATTTACTTGATTATTGGAGGCCTCATTTCGAGTTGAATTTTCTGCCTGATATACATTTTTTGGATTTTGTTGGGGTTGACTAGGAAGTTTTCCTTTGTCTCTTTCATTCAATGCTTCACAAATTTGACCCATTTTAAGTTCTAGACTTGAAAAACGTTGGTCTGTGGTCTTTTGAAGTTGTACCAAATTTTGGGTCAACAAACCGAAACTTTCTTCGAAGCTAGGCTTTTTCTCTGCAGGGTACTGAGAATGTGGTTGCACTTGGGGGTTTCTAGGATAAGGGTATCCTTGGTTATTATTTGATGTTCCCCCTTGCACATGCCCCTTAGACCATGAAAAGTTAGGGTGATTTCTCCACCCTGGGTTGTAGGTCTGAGAATATGGGTTGTTCTCTTGCCTTTGGTACAATACATTGGCTTCCTCGGTTTTAGATTCTTGAAATGCATGGAGGTCTGGACAAGTGTCCACTAGATGGTCTGAACTATGGCATGCGGCACAAGTGGCCATTTCAATTTGACTACGGAGAGTAGGGATATTAGTTTTTCCATTCTTTTCTAGCTCTAGCTTTTCTATTCTCCTGGCCAAGGATGCCATCTTTGCACTTCCTTCGAAGTCAGAGTCAATTCTATGAACATTGGATGAAAGGGTAATCCTATTTGGTTCACGGGGGGATTCCCACTGCTGAGTCTTTTCAGCGACTTCGATTAAGAAATCCCAAGACTCATCAGCAGTTTTTTCAATAAATTGACCATTGCACATGGTCTCAACCGTAGTTCGGTTCTTGACATCTAAACCTTCATACAAAATTTGCACAAGTCTCCATTTTTCAAAACCATGGTGAGGACATTGGAGCAATAATTCATTGAATCTCTCTAAATATTTTGCCAAAGTTTCCTCCTCTAATTGCACAAAACTATTCAGACTTTGACGAATTGTCGTAGTCTTATGGTTTGGGAAGAACTTTTTGAAGAACTCTTTCGTAAGAGCATCCCATGTATGAAATGACTGTGGTTGTTGAGCACACAGCCAAGTCTTGGCTTTGTCTATCAAAGAAAAAGGAAAAAGTTTCATTTTGAGGTGCTCATCCGTCATTTGGTTGATCCGAAGAGTCCCACAAATTTCCTCGAACTCTCTCACATGGTGGTAGGGATTTTCAGCTTCAACCCCTTTAAATTTAGGCAACATATTGAGGATACTTGCCTTTAGCTCAAATTGTCCATCAATAGCTGGTAAGACAATGCACGAGGACTGGGTTGTCCTCGTTGGGTACATGTAGTCCTTTAGACTACGGACTGGGTTCTTGGTTCTCCCATTGTTTCGGATGGGTTTGGACCTGTCTGCCTTTAACTATGTATTTCAATTAACTCTTCTTGACTGATTCTAACTAGTCGGCGTGTATGGTCTCTAAAAGACACAATCATAGCCTAGCTAGCACATCAAGCATGTTAACCATTCACCTAGAAGGCAAGTTCTATGCAATCACAAACAAGGATGACTCCACCACAGTAAACCTACTGATTTCTAGCAAACAAAAAGCATGATGGCTCCACTTAGATTGTTTTCTAGACCAGCTTCTAATCCTTCGAAAGGGAATTCATTACAATCTGAGCAAACCCCTCTGGAATCAATCCGAGTTTAAGTAAATTGAATAGAGGCGAGGGAAGCTGCTAGAGCTTTGATACCCAAGGCCTCACCGTATTACAAGGCGGCGCAGTCACGCATTCAATTTACAGAAACCGTCATGAACTTCGAAGTATGCTTAAAGAGTAACCAATATTTTTCAAATGACTTTCCTACTAAGCTCGTTACCTTATAGGTCTTGTTCTATTCAAAATTTTAAAGCTTAGGTTCGCGTATGTATCGTTTTCCTAAGGCGGGCAAGAAGAGAACGGTGATGAAATCCGAACCCTTATCTTGTATGGCCAGTCCTTGCCCTTTACTAGGAAAATAAAGCAGCCGTATTCAATTCCTCAACATATATGCAAACGAAGGAATACAGTAACTCGCTAACAAGGGATTCGCGAGTGTTTCGACAAACTTACCTCCCGTTCCAGACGGGGGATGTACCGTTGTTGTCGACTCGGGCCACGACTCCTATGTCATGAACGAACCCGAGGGGCCGAGGTGATATTGTAATCACCGTCCTTCTCTGCAAACAGTTGATATTTAATAATACCCTTCCGTAGGGTTTAAAAATAAAAAATAAAAATAGAATGTCCAAGTCCAAAGTCCAAAATAAAGTGCAAAAGAAAAAGAAAATTACAAGAGTAAAGGAATCCTAATACAAACTAAAAATAAATAAAATAAACTCTCTTTTTTTTTTTTTTTTTTTTTTTTTTTAAATAAAAACTTCTTCCGCTTTCTTTCGCTTCCTTTCCTTCGCCTTTACAACAGCTACTCAGGCACCTGTTGAGCTCAAAAGAGGTAGTTAGGGTTTCGAAGTTTTAAAGCAAAAGCAAAATAAAAAAAAAAAATAAGTGTAAAATCGACTGTGAATAGTAACGAAGAATGATGAACTATCGTCGCTATAAAGAATAACAGTGAACTATCGTTGCTACGATGATGACAGACAATGACAGTGACAGATGAAGAACACGAAGAACAGACGCTTCAGAACTGTCGTTTTGAAGAGCACGAAGAACGACACAGAAAATAACTGTCGTTGTTTAACAATGACACAGTGAATAGCTGTTGTTGAATTGCGACAGTTTTATGCGACTGTTCTGGGCGGGCGTTTTTTTTTTCGAATACGCTACGATATAAACGACTTTTGTACAGCGTTTTATCTACGATAAAATGCTACAGTTCCAGGAGACAATTTATGAACAATGTGACGGGAGACGAAACTTGAACTACACTTCTACCAAATCAAAAAACGGCGCCAAAAACTTGGTAGGCTCGGAAAGATACCTACTATTGTGTATCTGCAAGTGCACAGTGTCGACAAGCAACACAGGGGGCAAGCAAGTCGAACCACAGAGACTTGGAGAGTGTAGAAGTTGATTCTAAATCTGATTCGAGAGAGTAACCAAAAGGGGTTTGATTTTGTCGATACGACGATATGATTTTCAAGTGATTGAAATAATAAAAGTAAAAGATGCAAATAACAAGATATGTAAACAATGATAATATGGATACTAGGGTATTCAAATCCACTAATAACCTATGATATGCATTCAACTTGTAATATTATTCTTGTCCTTATAGTAGATTCAAGTCTACCGTATAACTAAGGTGTTTCTCCAATGGATAATTTAATCACAACTAAAGTATTTCTCCAAAGCATTAATTGTCTAATTAAGCACAACTAATCTAAAGATCAATATTTGGTTAAGCATGAGTTGTAGCATAATCAACATAGAGATATTCTAACTACAATGGATACATGGCATACATTGTGAGAGCAAGATGTTGAAAAACTTGGATTAAATTATATCTTTAAACAATTCTAAACTTTCAAGAACAAGATACAAGATATGAATACATACCAATGAGATTAGGGCTTCATCTAAACCCTAGTAAATGGAACTAGAACATGAAGAACATTACAACAAAACTTAAATTTGATAAACTAACATGAACAAGCTATTCTTGAATGAGTTTTCAACACAACAACCCTCTCTATTTATACACAAAAATTCTCTCTCACTTGGATTCGAATTTTGGCAATTATTTACTCAACAAAACATGTTTTCTCACTTGATGGATGTTTTGGAATACAATGGGGTGAGGTGGATGTTTTGGAATCCAATGGTGGTGAGGTGGATGTTTTGGAATCCAATGGGGTGAGGTGGATGTTTTGGAATCCAATGGGGTGAGGTGGATGTTTTGGAATCCAATGGTGGTGAGGTGGAAATGGATTTGGGTCTTGGGTTTTGGATCATGGGTTTTGGATTATGGGTAGTTTAATCCCATGTATTGTAAACAGGTTGCCACTAATGCGCGAACGGGTTGCAACACTTCCAACTTTCTTCTCTTTTGTCTTCTCAATTCTTCCAAGCTTTATTTAGTACTTAAAAAACACAAAATTAATTAATACAAATATTTATTCTTGAAGATGGTAAAAATGCAGAATTTGGGATAATATATGACTTTGAAGCGCGAAAGATGAGTTAAGTGCCAATGAAAAGGTGTATGAATGTGCAATATTTGGCACTCATCAATTAACTATGGTGTTGATATTTTGAAAGTGGTCCATCAGGATTCTTGAGATATCTTCTCTCTTATTCTTCCACTCCTCTCGCATTTTTTAAAGAGTGTATTTGGTTGCATCTTCTTCTGTAGTTTGCTTTGGCATGGATGACTCTTGAATTTCTATCCTGATATTTTAGCTCATCTTCTCTTGATTGTTGGAAAACCATTTTTTTCTTTGTTTCATAGAGTTCTTTTAGTTGTTGTTGACATCTTTGTTGGGATTCAATGTCTATGATAGGTTGGCTGATGATCTGTTGAAGTTGAGCTTGAGTATCTTTAATCTTCAAATCAGTGTCTCCATACTCCTTAGCTTTCCAAACTTTTAACCCCTCCTTTGTGTTTCTGAATTTGTTGGGGAACCTGTAAGCTTTGGCGCCTTCCTTGTTACATCTCCACTTACTTTTTATCACTTCTTTGCAAGTTATATTTGAGAGCCAGTGGGCATAAAATCTAAAGGGTTTATTGAGATTTTCAGCTTGAGGGTTTGTGTTTAGCAATATGGGTGCATGGTCTTAGCCACATGGAATAAGATTGTGAAGAATAGCATTGGGAAAGATGTTCATCCATGTTTGAAGACATAGTGATCTATCTAATCTTGTTATGACTTGATTGAGTTGATCTCTGGTTTGACCAGGTAAAAGGGCTTCCAGTGAATGGTATATCTATTAAACCCAAATCATTGACAGTGTTGGTAATGATTGGATGAGATTAAGTTGGGTTTATAGAATAACTTTGTCTTTCGTAACTGTACAATGTGGAGTTGAAGTTACCTATGATTACCCAAGGAAGGTTCATATTTTCTCCCATTTCATGAATGAATCTCTATTGAACCTGTCTTTCAGTATCATAACAAGAGCTATACAGACAAGTGAGGAACTATTTAGAGTTATTTTCCGTATTTTTAATTATTAGGTTGGCCATGTATTTAGAGGAGTGTATTAATTCTAGTTTTAAACCATATTTCCAAAGTAAAGCTAAACCTCCAACTCTAGTTCTATCCTCATTGCACCAAAAGTTAGGGTACCTCATTTGTTTCAGCAGGTAGGTAGCCTTCTTAGTGGTAGATTTAGTCTCATAAAGGAATATAATATCTGGGCTGTAATTGAAAATGCAATTTTTCAGATGATCTCTAGTTAGTTTATTTCCTAGGCCTTGAAGGTTCCAACTAAAGATTTTCATTTTTATGGCTATGTAATGCATGTTGCAACTATTATTTTTGAAATTAAAGCAGATAAATAGATAGAGATTAAGGTTTTTGTGGCAGGTTACCATTGAATTTCCTTGTCCTGCATTAGTGCCTTGGTAGCTCACAATGTGCTTGTCCCAATCACCAACTCCATCTTGCTGCTGATTCTGATCATCTTACTCCTCAATGGGTTCAGTAAAGTTGTTAGAGCTAGCTATAGAGCTTTATGCTTCTCTAGTTCTTTTGAACCTCCTGAAGAACCCCCTCCCACTGCTTTGGCCTTGTTCATGAGTAGAAAAAGCTGTGGAACTATCCTTCTCTTGAGATTGATCAGGATAATAAGAGTTGCAATAATGACCATCTACTGGTATAACAAACAGAACCGTATTGGATCTCCTGTTCCTGTTATTTTTCCTGGGAGAAATTCTCGTTGGAGCCTCACTGATATTCCAGAATTCATTTGTGGTCATGTTGTATGGAATATTATTAAGAAACCTGAAGAGATTTTGTGCCAAGTCTCTGACATCCTTTGCTTTTTTTTTCAGTCATCTTTGTCATGATCAATTATGAAGCAAGCTGGGCAAAGTTGGTGTGGATGTTTTTGGTAGAAGAAAGTATTCCACTGTGTGCAGTCAGCAGCATTTTGGCTAAGTACCCCTCTGATTAAAGGCTTGGTGATGTCTATCTCAATGAGTGCACCCACATTATTTGACTCTACAGGATTGGTGTCCTCAGGGTCAAGCTCTAGCACATTTCCAAGAATCTTTCCCATTTCATTAACCACATTCACATTAAGAAATTCCTGGGGAAGTTCCTTGAAGATTACCCAGAATTGCTGAGTGTCGAAAGCCATGTCTGTAGTAGTGAGTTGGGTTCCATGGTTTGATGATCCATAGGAAACCATCAAGATACCAAGGAGCTTCAGATAAAACCCATTTCCATTCTTACTTATGTGAATACCAATATTTTATGGAGCACGTGTCACGATCTTAGTGGCCGCACATAAATCCAACTGTGTAACCTTCACTGGACAAGAAAACCTAAGCAGCAAAGGATACCTCCGCAGATCTACTTTATCTCGCCCCAAGAAAGGAGACCTCGACGGTGGAGATGAGAAGAGTAAAAGCCTAGTCTACAAGAAGGCGGTGGTGAGGGACAGAGGTAGATGACGCATCTAATCATCATTAGATGCACAAATGTCTTATCTACACGCATGAATCAATGTACGTGGAGATAGGAAATGTGGCAGAGCCCGATTAGCAGAAGCTAGCGGTGAACGAAGGTACAACCTACACTAAGGTTGGGTAGTTCCCGAAGGAACGTGGGTCAGCTGAGATGGCAGAATTCTACTGGAGAAGGTATGCGATGGACGAAGGTACCATTGGTACGAAATGTATATCAACAAATGATGGACCCAGAGGTAGCAAAGATATACCAGGCTCATAAGGGGATATAAATACCAAGCCTCACCAAAAAACTAAAGGCATTCAATACCTAAAAGGAGAAGATCTAGTCTTAAGCTTATACCTCTTTAATGTTTAGAACTGAAGTATTTACTTCAACTTGAGTTCTCTCTATTACTTTGGGAAGCATTTAAGATCTTTGTAACCACTACAACGTAGACAAAACAATCACTCATTACCCCGTGGACGTAGACAAATGTCGAACCACGTAAATCTCTTGTGTCTCATGATAACTTAGAAGCTTTTACATTATATTTGTGTTCTTCGTTATCATTGTGATCTTACACATCTTTTACTACTTAACATCGTCAGTTCAACAGAGTAATTAATACTACTTAGCATCTGATCCTCAGAACTGTATACATCATGTAGACTACGGGAAAATGAGTAGTCACAGTTTGGCGCCCACCATATTCTTTCTCACAACGTTGAGTTTAGACACAGTTTTGCTTTTAACTTCTGCATCTTCGCAAACGAAGGGATCTGTGTTTTGACGTTGAATCTCACTCTCTAGCGATTTGTTCATTCGTTATTTGCGTATGTTTTTGAGTTCATAGCCTCTAAAAACACACCTTGTTACATATCTACAAAGTTTTTCACAAAAAGCGTAACCACAAAACGCCAAAATCTTTGTTTTATACTAAAACAACCCTTTTTTAACAAAGCATATTCTAGATCTGAGAACCTTTGACTGCAAAGGAATCTCGGGGAGATTTTAAGCAAAAAAGATCTTCTAAAGCATTTAATAACCTTGTTTTTACCGAGATCTGACACCCCCTTTTTTGGTTTTCAACGTTTTAAGTTTGTTTTCTCCAAGGGTGTCATAAGCATTTAATACCTGTCTATCAAATACATTATTTCAGGTCATTTTTCGAAAAAGCTTCTTAGACATCTTACGTGTCGAGCATTAATTTCTACTTTTGACGAAGGTACCTAAGTAGCATATTTCTTTGCTTTTCTGTGACCGCGGGATATCAAAAGCCAAAGGCATGCATAAACCAAATGATGTACCAATAAGATCACGACCAACACTCACAAGAGGAAGATCCCAAAAGCCGTCTCAAGCAAATCAAAGGAACGAAGCAGAGGACGGAAAAACTGAGATATCAAGATGAACAATTGCTACCAAAACACCTATTCCTACTGAGGGGATGGGGCAGACATCGGGAGCTCAACCAATGTATGGCATGCCATTACCGGAGCATCCTAACGTTACAAAGCCACCTGCAGCCAACTCAGGGTTACCCGGAACCTTAGCTCCTACGGGACGAGGGTTGGGAAACCTAACACCAATTCAGATAGATCCAGACGCACCAATTATATATGAAGAGGTGGAAAACTCAACAAATCTAGCCAAAATCACTTCGCAAGGAGGTGGAGTACACAACAAAGACCAAATGGCGGCACAGGTAGCAACCTTGATACTCTGAAACAAGGAAAACGAATATGCATTGCAGGAGATGGCCCAGCAGAACCAAAATCTCAAAGGTATACTAATCGAAGGTTCCCAAGCTCGCCCTCTACAAAAGCGGCATGACAACGGAGCTATCTCATGAAGACGAGGGTTGGATCTCAACCCAGTGAAAACCAATCAACCTTAGGAAGCCGTAAAATCGCATCACGATCCAGACGAAGTGGACTCAACATACAAACCTTCTCAATCCTACTACGACAAAGCATTTTCCAAAGATGCTCACAATGTGAACTTGGTTATGGAGAAAATGGAGAAAATGCGGAGGGAGATACGAGGCCTAAAAACTGGTCACGCAGGCGCAAGGCTGGAAGAATCATTACAAGAGGAAACCACATCCCCGCTATCTTTTCTCATTTTAGGGGAACCCATCCCTCCGAAATTCTCGGTGCCTACGTTCCAAACGTACAATGGTACCTCAGATCCCGCATCCCACCTACGGTATTACACTATTGTCCTTGCCAATTGGGAAAGAGATGAGGCAATACTTTTTAGGTACTTTCCGGACAGCTTAACGGGATCAACACTAGCCTGGTATGACAATTTACCAGCAAAGTCAATTGACTCCTTCGAGTAATTATCTACGGTCTTTTTGGAGACATACATGTACAACAAAGCAAAAAAGGTAGGGTTAGATAGGCTATTTACTTTAGCTATCAGACCCTGGGAAACACTGATGTAGTACACAGATAGGTGGCAAAAGACATGCCAAGCAATTAGGAAAGTCAATCCAAAAATTAGCATTAATTTCTATAAGTACGGACTTGATAGAACCCCATCCATCTTCATGAAACTCCATAACAGGGAACTCGATTCCGAAGGGGAGCTTAGGGTTGTCCAAGACCGTTACATCAGGCTCGGGGAGATCCAGAAGGACAACCCCAGGGCACAAGCAAAGGAAACAACAGTTCCACAGAGAACCAACTCTTTGGAACCAATTCCGGAGATACCTAAGCGACAAAATGAAGCCGGGGGAAGAACCACCTATCGAGAGAAACGATCCAAATACGGAGATGTCTGTCAGATGCTACCTTTTTTTAACTTTATTTTCTTTGGGTGTTGTTAGTCATTCAAGGGGTGTAATAATCTTGTATCTCTGATCCTCTAGGATGTAGAAAGGTGTCTTGTATCTGTTTGTTGTTGTCCTCCATACCTGATTGGGATTAGGTCTTTAAATCTGTCTTGAACCTGATGTTTTTGCGGCTAAGAAATAATTTGAGAAAAGCTTAGTTTATTTGTTAGTTCTTCTCCTTCTCTGGCTGATTTTAAATCAGATTTCCTTCTTTTATCATTAAGTTATGTGAATCTTGTTGTGGAAACACAACAATTGGTATCACGAGCTGTTCTTTCCTACCATGGTGGTCGAAAAAAATCCCACAGTTAAATAAGTAAATGAAGAATTGCATAAATTTGCAGATTCAGTTAAAGATCAGATACGAAATCTTACAGTAAGAATAGACGATGTCGCTGCGCAAAACGTTGAACTCCAAAAGGAGTTAAAATCATCAGTATTATCAAAGGATGATTTCTTTAAGTATATGGAGACCTTCACAGGGAAAAGGAGTGAATAGCAACACAATTCAAGGGTGGAAGGCTCTCATTCTAATTACCATCATCCAGAAGGGAGGATGTTCAATTTTCAATCTGATAATCATGAGTCACACTCTAATCCACGAATGCCTAAATTATATTTTCCGAGATTCAATGGTGAGAACCCAAAAGGGTGGATTCAAAAGTGTGACCGATACTTCTTCCTCAACAACATTAAACATGAAGGTCATAAAATCACCATGGCAGCTATGCACCTGGAGGGTAAAGCAGATAAGTGGTTAACCAATTTACAAACTACTAGATCTATTACTTCTTGGTATGAATTATCTGAACTTGCTTGTTTTAGATTTGAAAATCCTGCAAATGAAAATATATTAGGAATGTTCAATAAGTTGTCTCAAACCTCCACATTTGATGAGTACTTTGAACAGTTTTAGAATCTTAAGGCTCTGCTCTATAGGCAATACCCTATGCTTAATGAACACTACTATGTAATGAGTTTTATTGGGGGATTGAAAGAAGATATTAAAAATTCAGTCAGTATGTTTAATCCTACAAACTTGATGCAAGATTTTTCCCTTGCTAAGATGCAAGAGCAGAGACCCTCAAAAATCAAATGAGAACGCACAGAACCCCTACAATTTTTTTTTCAAGTACTTTCAACACTAACAGACAACCATCATCTCCATCCTTACCACCAAAGAACACTTCCCTCCCTCCCTTACTTCCCACTCCATCAACACCCACCCTATCTCCTTTACCAATCAAGAGATTAACTCCTGAACAAATTCAAAAAAGGAAAAGTCAGGGATTATGTTATAATTGTGAGGAGGATTACAAACCTGGACATTTTTGTAAGAAACAACAACTCTATTTGATGGTAGCCACTGAAGCTGAACATTGTGAACCAGAGTAAGAAATCTCAGAGGCTGAGGATACATCAGTTGTGGATAGTGACATGGAAATCTCTCTTCATGCCCTCACTGGCACTTCTATGGGGGGACACCATAAGGATTCCAGGGCTTCTCAAAAAGCAGTCTGTCTCTATTTTTGATACTGGGAGTACTCACAGTTTTATTGACTGCGCATTAGCAAATTCTTTGGGTTGTTCTATCTAACCTACTGCCAACATGCTGGTTACTGTGGAAAATGGGGAGAAAACTGTGAGCTCTGGCCTTTGTGCTTCCTTACATTGGACAATGCAAAATCATTCTTTCAGTGGAGACTTGAGACTTTTACCTTTGGGGGGGTTGTGATATAGTTCTTGGGGCTGACTGGCTCAGGAAGCTAGGGGATATTATTCTAAATCTCACTACCTTAAGTATCTCTTTCATGCATAAGGGAGAAAAGATCACCTTAGTTGGTCAACATTCAACACCTTCCCTCCAACAAATCTCAGTAACTGGGCTACATAACTATTTTCAAAAGAACTCTTATGGACTTATTGGCCAATTATATTCAGTTAATACTTCTATCACTCCACCACTCACCCCTCCAAAAATTTCTGACCTACTTGCTGAATTTCATGATGTTTTCTCTGAACCAAAATCCCTTCCACCTCACATATCTCTTGACCATTCCATTCCCCTTGTTCCAAACTCTACACCAGTAAACCAAAGGCATTATAAATATCCTTATGTTCCGAAGGGTGTCATTGAACAAATGGTGCAAGAGATGCTAAAAGAAGGAGTAATTCAACCAAGTCATAGCCCATTTGCTTCCCCCATTCTTCTTGTAAAGAAAAAGGACAACAGCTGGAGGTTCTGTGTGGATTATCAAAAGCTCAACAACATCACAATAAAAGATAAGTTTCCCATCCATGTTATTGATGAGCTGTTAGATGAATTGTTTGGTTCTTGTGTGTTCACTAAAATTGATTTTCGATCCGGTTATCATCAGATTAGGGTGAGTTTAGCTGATGTTTACAAAACCGCTTTCAGAACACACCACGAGCATTATGAATTCAATGTTATGCCTTTTGGCCTAACTAATGCACCAGACACCTTTAAAGCCCTTATGAATAAGATTTTCCATCCTTACTTGCGCAAGTTTATCTTGGTATTCTTTGATGACATACTAGTATATAGTCCTGACTTGGAATCTCATGCTAAACATCTACACATTACCCTTTCCTTGCTAAGAGAACACAAATTACATGCCAAGTTATCTAAGTGTTGCTTTGCTCAGCATGAATTAGAGTACTTGGGGCACATAATAACTTCCCAGGGTGTTGTGGATGATCTTTATAAGATTTCTGCAATGACAAGCTGGTCTACACCTACCACTATCAAAGAACTCAGAGGCTTTCAAGGATTAACTGGTTATTACAGAAAATTTGTGAGACATTATGGAACCTTGAGTAAACCACTTACTGAGTTACTGAAGAAAAACTCTTTCACTTGGAATGACCAAGCTTCACAGGCTTTGAACACTCTAAAGGAAGTAATGACCACCACTCCAGTCTTGGCTCTCCCAAATTTTTCCAAGACTTTTATCCTAGAAACTGATGCTTGTGATCTAGGGATTGGAGAAGTGTTAATGCAGGAGGGTACACCAATTACATTTTAAAGCCATTAGGACCTAAGGCACTGGCACTCTATACTTATGAGAAAGAAATGTTAGATGTGGGCTCAGCTGTTACTAAGTAGAGGCATTACCTGCAAGGCCATCACTTCATCATAAAGACTGATCAAGAAAGCATCAAGTACTTCTTGGAACAAAAAATTCATACTGGTGTTCAACAGAAATGGCTTATGAAATTGCTAGGCTATGACTACACTATTCAATATAAGAAAGGGGAGGAAAATAAGGTTGTTGATGCTCTATCTCGGAGACCTCACCCTGACACTCACATTTACAGTATTACTCTATCTCAACCATTGTGGGTGCATGAGGTGATCTCAAGCTATAATTAGGATCCCAAAGCTCAACAACTGTTATCTCAACTAATTCTCTCTCATGCCTCTATCACACCATATACTTATTATCAAGGAGTTCTCAGATACAAAAATAGACTTTTCATTGGCACCAGCAATACTGTCAGGAAGAACATTCTTTTGGAAATTCATGGATCTGATGTGGGGGGCCAATCATGCATACAAGCTACCTACATAAGAGCAAAAACCCATTTTTTCTGGCCTCGTATGAAACATGAGATTTTTTCCCTAGTCTTCACATGTGATGTATGTGAAAGACATAAAGGAGAACACACTCTCACTGCTGGTTTATTATAGCCATTACCAGTCCCTGAACATGCTTGGCAGCATATCAGCATGAATTTCATTGAAGGTTTACTCAAAAGTGATAAGAAGGATGTCATCTTAGTGGTGGTGGACAGATTCACCAAATATGCTCATTTTGTTCCTCTTCAGCACCCCTACACAGCTTCTTCAGTGGCCAAGACCTTCATGCATCACATTTTTAGACTCCATGGCTTACCAACTTCTATTATTTTAGACAAGGACAAAGTGTTCACCAGCAACTTCTGGAAGGATTTATTTACTAATCTGGGTACCAGCCTCAATCTTAGCACTGCTTACCACCCCCAGACTGATGGCCAAACAGAAAGAGTCAACTCTTATCTTGAAAATTATCTCAGGTGCATGACAAGCCAATAGTCCACTAAATGGATGAGTTGGTTATACTTAGCTGAGTGGTGGTATAATACTTCCTACCATACTAATTTGAAGATGTCCCTTTTAAAAGCTCTCTATGGGTATGAAGCTCCACATTTGGCTTTTCCATCTTCAGTAGGTACTTCAGTGGATTCATTTGAAAATTTTCTTAAACAAAAGGGAAGGCATTTTACTTGTCCTTAAAGACACACTTTCTAAAGCTCAAGAGAGAATGAAGCATTTTTCTGATTCCAAAAGAACTGAAAGGGTATTTTCTATTGGTGATATGGTGTATCTCAAGATTCAGCCCTACAAACAAGCCTCGGTGTCTCTCCGAAATAACTTCAAACTCTCATCTAAGTACTATGGACCCTTCCCGGTCATTCAAAAGATTGGTTCAGTTGCTTATAAATTGCAATTGCCTGCTGAAGCCAGAATACACCCAGTTTTTCATGTGTCCCATCTTAAAAAGATAATTGGCTCTGCTCACACCCCTTTTCCAACACTTCCCCTAGTAGACCATGAAGGTCCGATTATTGTTACTCCTATTGCAGTGTTGGATTCAAGACAACTGGTCAGAGAGGATATCTCAGTTCCATAATTGCTTATTCATTGGTCCAACTCCACAGCTGAGGAAGCTACTTGGGAAGACTCTACCAGTATTTCTGCTCACTTTCCTTCCTTCAATCCTTGAGGACAAGGATTTTATCTTGGGATGGGTATTGTCATATGGATACCTTGTTTTTACCTTTTTTTTATTTGGGTGTTGTTAGTTATTCAAGGGGTGTAATAATCTTGTATCTTTGATCCTCTAAGATGTGGACAGGTGTCTTGTATTTGTTTTTTGTTGTCCTCCATACCTTATTGGGATTAGGTCTTTAAATCTGTCTTGAACCTGCTGTTTTTGCGACTAAGAAATAATTTGAGAAAAGTTTAGTTTATTTGTTAGTTCTTCTCCTTCTCTGGCTGATTTTAAATCAGATTTCCTTCTTTTATCATTAAGTTCTATGAATCTTGTTGTGGAAACACAACAATGGCAAAAGGGGCAAAGGAAGAGAAGAATTTATTGACAAAGTCTACACGAAGCTAAACACAACTTTCTCTCACATCCTAAGCAATGAAGGAGCAAAGCCAGGCTTTCCTTAACCTAATACGAGGGGAAAGCAACCAGATAAAACAAAGGAGGCTTAGGAGTACTGTGCGTACCACCAATACTACGGACATACCACAGATACTTGTTACCACTTACGAAGTGTGATCCAAAGATTCATCGACGAAGGAAAGTTCATGGAGTACGTACAACTACAAACAACGGAAACCTGGGAGGCCCCAAAGAAGAGGGTGGAACTACCTCAGGACGGAAAATACATCAACATGATTACCTTCTCCAGCAGAAGTCAAGAAAAAATGCTCGAAGACATACTCGAGCTAGCTCAAAACAGGAAAAAGATTGAATCCCATGAGGTGTTCAAACTAAGTGGACCGCCTACTAGCACTTGGGAGGAATGAATGTCCACGCCATTAACATTTTTTACAAGGGACGTCAACCAGGAGGTTGAAATGCACAACGATCCATTGGTCATCACTCATCCAATACATGGATGGAATGTTACGAAGGTCCTTGTGGATGGGGGAAGTTCGTTAAATGTGCTATTTTACGAACCCTACCTACGCATGGGTCTGACAGTAGAGCAGATGGATACTTCCACTTGCACAATATACGGCTTTAATGGAGCAGTCTCTAGACCAAAATGAGAAATTATCTTGCAGGTACACGCATGACCCTTAGTAACCAACATACGCTTCTGTGTGGTAGAGGAACCTTCGCCTTACAATGTCATTATGGAAAGGATATGGGTCCATAAACTGCGAGGAATAGCTTCGACATATCACCAATACCTACGCTTCCCTACACCTATGGGTGAAATGGAAATCAAAGGCGACCAGCAAGATGCAAGGTTATGCAACCTAGCATAAATAAGACTCAACGAAGAGAGAACTGCGGCTCAGCAGCAAGATATAAAGAGACGCAAAGCAAGCAAAAAGAAAGTGCAGGACGAAGTCTCCTTGGTACTCGAAGCCGTCTCAACACCAGAAATAGGTACCTCCACCACTCCAACTGCGGATATCTCCACCAAATGACAATTATAGAAAAACACTCCTCAACGGCCTCAGCAAAAAATCTGCTCACCGGTAGAACCAACAAAGAGGATCAACATCGGGATGAATGCAGAGCCAAAGATGCTCAACATCAAAACTTTACTTGAAGAGGAAGAGGAGGTGCAACTACAAAAATTGCTAAAAGAGTACGCAAATGTATTTGCATGGTCAATGGAGGACATGCCAGGAATTGACCCGAATTTGGTCTCACACCACCTTCGGCTCAGACCGGAGATGCCACCGTTCAAACAGCGCATACGTAAAGTGGCGGACATCTACCACGAAGGGGTAGAAAATGAGTTGCAAAAGCTACTTACAGAAGGATTCATACGAGAAGTAAAATATCCCACATGGATATCCAACATGGTCATTGTTCCTAAAAATAACGGAGGCGTTCGCATTTTCATCGACTTTAGCAATCTCAACAAAGCGTGCCCCAAAGATAGCTACCCACTGCCAAACATTGACTAACTAGTCAACGCAACCAAAGGCCATCAAAGACTATCCTTCATGGATGGATACTCAGGCTATAACCAAATAGCTCTTGCAGAAGAAGACCAGGAGCATACTGCGTTCTTTACCCCACGATGCATATATTTCTATACAAGGATGCCCTTTGGACTAAAGAACGCGGGGGCAACATACCAACGATTAGTAGACAAAATCTTCAAACCTTGGATAGGAAAAATATTGGAGGTCTACGTGGATGACATGCTCGTCAATATCAAAGAAGCAAAAGACCATCTCTCACACCTAAGGGAGATATTCGAAGTCATGAGGAGATTTCACATGAAGGTGAACCCGGAGAAATGCACGTTCAGAGTTACCTCAGGAAAATTCCTGGGATATCTAGTAACTCAACGAGGAATCAAAGTAGACCCTGAAAGGGTCAGAGCTATAATGGAGATGACATCTCCGCAAACTCTAAAAGGAGTACAAAAGCTGAATGGAATTTTAGCTTACATGGGAAGATTCATAGCAAGATCATCAGATAAATGCAAAACATTTTTTGATATGCTGAGGAAAGGAAACAGGTTCATATGGACCACAGAGTGCGAAAAAGCCTTCCACAAGATCAAAGATTACTTAGCATCCGTACCTATTCTACAGAAGCCGGATCCAGGTGAGCTACTCACCCTATATCTAGCAGCAACAAGCTACGCTGTGAGCGCAATATTGGTACGAGACCAAGGGCAGGGAGAAAACCCCGTATACTACATCAGCAAGACACTCAGTTCAACGGAGCGTAATTATACGAAGGTGGAACAACTCATATATGCCTTATTAGAAACACAAAAGCTAAGGATACATTTCGATGCACACACCATCCGAGTTTTTACAAACGCTCAGATAAGTCAAATTCTCGACAGCACAGAAAAAATTGGAAGATTGACAAAATGGAATGCCATGATCAAGCAGTTTCACATAATCTTCGAAACCAGGAAAGCGGGGAAGTCACAAATCTTAGTAGACTTCTTAGCGGAACTACCTCTGAATGACGAAGCAGAGATAGACGATATCCCAGGAATGGAGGAAGAAAAACCGGACCCATGAGACCTCTTGGAATCGCAAAACTCATGAAGGTGGGAAATATTCGTAGATGGCTCCTCCAACGGAGAAGGAGCACGCATAGGGATTGTGATAACAACCCCCACCGGAGACAGACTCATCTATGCATTCAGTTTAGAATTCAAACAATACACTATCAATATCACGGAGTATGAGGCAGTCATACACGGCCTATGCCTAGCTCAAGAGATGGACCTATTAGACGTTCGTTTGACTAGTGACTCACAATTGGTCATTAGACAAATAGAGCTCAAATACCAAACTCTGGAGCCAATACTATCTTCGTACCTAAAGCTAGCACATGAGTATGCATCAAAGATCAACAAGGTCACATTCAGGCATGTCTGTCGGAAAGACAACAGACACGCGGATGCCTTAGCATTTATATCATCAATGCTAAGGGACAAAAACACCACCTCTGTCCAAATTGGGAGAATTTATGAAACTTCGATAGAAGGACTGACCTCAGCAGAGGAAACCCAGGCCGTCCAGACCAAAGGCATGAAAGAAGCTGAGAAAGCAAAAGAGGATTAGGGAACGGAAGAACCGGATAACAAAGCCGACGATTCTGACGAAGATTAATCCATGTCAAGCAACGAATGCGAAGCAGAACACAATTGGAGAATTCCAATCCACCAGTACCTCGACAAAGGTACCCTTCCCGCAGATGTCAAAGAGGCTCAAAAAGTCGAATCAAAGGTGGAAATGTACAGCCTACGGGATGGAATACTGTATAGAAGGTCATTTCTTGGACCTCTGATACGGTGCCTCTCACAAACCGAAGGTATAAAAATTCTACACGATATAAACATCGGAGAATCTGGAAATCACAGAGGAAGAAGATCTCTGGAAATCAAAGACAAAATGCAAGGATACTATTGGCTAAACATGTATGAAGATGCAAAGAACGTAACAAGGCATTGCGAAAGATGCCAACCCTTTGCCAGGAAGATTAAAGCACCAACAACGGAGCTTAACTCGGTCATCATCCCTGGACATTTTCCAAGTGGGGAGTTGAAATTATTGGACCCTTGATAGAGGGGACATCGAACAGAAGATCACTCATAGTAGCTACTGACTATTTCACCAAATGGGTGGAAGCAATGGCTTTGGCAAGAATTAGGGACACATATGTCTTTAAATTCTTGTTTGAGCAAATCATCTGCATGTTCAGGATACCGGCCGCCATAATTTCTGACAATGGCAAACAGCTGGAAGGAAAGAACATAAACATGTTGTTTAACGCTTTCAACATTCAGAAAACAAGTCTACTCTGATATATCCTAAGAGCAATGGGCAAGCGGAGGCCACTAACAAGATGATAGCAATGAACTTGAAAAATAAGCTGGGGGCATACAAGAAAAGATGGTGCGAGCAGCTGCACAACGTCATATGGGCCTACCGTACCACGAGAAGGACGGACACGGGAGAAACTCCATTCTTATTAACCTACGGAGCCGAAGCAGTCATCCCAACGGAGATAATGCTGCCAACGACAAAAACAGAGGCATGGGAAAAGAACCTAACAACGGATCTTATGCTAGAAAAGCTGGATGACCTCGAAAAAAGGCAGGAAGTGGCCTTGCAAAGGATGGTGAACTACCAACGAAGGCTGGCTCGTGAATACAACAAACGGGTAATTCCTAGAAACTTTGTGGTTGAAGAATACGTACTACGTTAAATACCACCATATCAAAAGAATAAAGAGTGGGAAAAACTATCTCCAACATGGACCGACCCTACATCATACACGATATTGCCGGGAAGGGTTCATACTACCTGAGGAACCTCAAAGGAGAAGTATTGCAACACCCTTGAAATGCAATGTACCTAAAGAAGTATTACCCATAAGGGAATGGTTATCAGTCAGGAGAAGAAGGGAAGGGGCGATGGCCCACCATGTTCTATCCCTTATCAAAGGTATTACAAACCTAACTAATCAATGAAAGAAACTTTTTGCTAAGAAAAAGTATATGTTGATTAACTACAAATTAGGTTAGAAATTACAGCCTCCGTCAGAATTGACGATGAGGCAAGGCACGACATAACTGCGCATATGTCAATCTCGGATCCTAAGGGCAAATGAATCCCTCTAAAAGACAGATAGTAAGAAATATATCCAATAAAGAGAGATACCTTGTCGAAAGTAAAGCAGCAATCGCTGAACACGTAGGGTTACAGGAAAATTATTTCCCATGTATGGACCCTCTCCGCCACGGTACCTTCTATCCTGGTATGACGTTGAATGTTCCACCAAGGTTAAACATACCTTAGCACCTTGTGATGACAATAATGTGCGAATAATTAGACACAATACGTCTACATACGATCATATAAAAGGTACCATAATGGTGTTACCAAAATATGACAGAGGTTTAGAACGTAACAAATGGTGTTTTAAAGAAAGAAGGCATCAAAGGCCCCTCAGTTTGGGGCATAATACAACAAAGGAGTTCAGTTGCAAATAAAGCAAAAATAACACAATCATGGGTAAGGAAGACGGGGAAAGACGACTCCCTCAACCTGAAGCTCAGCCTCAACAAAAGCATTGTTGATATAATCAATGGCGGAATACTCAAATTGCGCCTTCATCCGAGAAGCATGAGCCTCCATTTCTGAAGCTGACTTCTGACGAAGCTCCATGACCTGAGCACTAAGCTGATCATTGGCTTGCTGAAGTAACTCAGCCTTGAGCTTAGCTACAGCATCAAAATGGCGAGATATTTCCAACGCAGATATTTGGCCCTCAAGGTGGCTAATCTTGGCATTTGTACCTACCAACTGCTCCTGGAGACCTGCGGATACAGAGGGTATCAGTAACAATAAAAGGCGGATAAAGACACAAAAGAGGCTACGGAAAAATAAACATCATAAGCTACCTCTGGCATGGCTAAGGGATTCTTCTAGACTATGCTGAGCTTCAGCAAGATCCACCTCAGCTACCTCAAGATCTTCCACAAGGGTGTCCTTTTCCGTCCGAATATCATCAACATCTATCCGGAGCGAAGCATTCTCAGAAGACAAAGCTTGGTACACACTTTCTAACTCTTCAAACCTTTTTACTAAGGATGCATGAGACATGGAAGAAGACGCGGAGCCAGCATCGACGAGTTTGTTCTTAAGAGAACGAACCTCAGAATCCAATACATTATGCTCCGCAGTAACCTTAGCTAAGGAAGCACACACATCTTCAAAGTCGGCATGATATTTTTTTTCTAATAATATCTTGGGCAGAGAGACGTTTCTCGACTAAGGAAATATCCTCCTTTTTCTTTAAAATGAGACTCTCCTTACGAAGCAAAGCCAACTGCTTCACTAAATCCGCATTGTGAGCAGACTCAAGGGAAAGCTGGGCCTCATTATGGAAAGTTACATTCATCAGCCTATGAGACTTCTTTTGGTAATAACAAACATCGGAAGTTAGCTTGGCCACTCGATCTTGTATATATCTAAGTTCACTAGAGCCACCGGCTGGCAGACAAAGGTTGTCTCAGGACTACGAAACCAATAAAAGTAAAGAAGAAACTAAGAAGAAGAAGGAACAAACCTATGGCTTTGGAGGACTCAGCGGCTAAGGAAGCATCAAAAGCTTTGCGACCATCATCATAAACCTTGGAAGCATTATTATCCCTCCCGAAAGCCAACAAATGAGCTTCCAAAGACCTCTGAGTCTTCCTCAGATCGTCCTCCAACGAAGATATCCTAGCAACAGAAGTTGCGTCACTTGACGAAGGATGCTGTGAAAAAGCAAGTGCATACTCTTGACGAGAACGCTCCAGTGAGGCACTCAAATGAGTATACTTATCCCTATAGACCTTGAATAAGGTATAGCTAACATCGATCTGCTTGCAAAGCTGCAAACAAAGAGCATAAGAGCGGACGAAGGATTAAATTAAGAAAAAAGACACTCAGGTAAGAATCACTTACTGAGAATGCTGAAAGACGAGGAAGGAAAGTGGCGTAGGTACCCATGAAAGCCTCCATCTCTTAGATGCTACCTATGCGGATCTCACCAAAACTCTGACTGGAGTGTAGACAATCCGGGTCAAGAACAAGTTTATAGTTGCACGGTACTGCGCAGATAGCACATCCAACTGCGAAGCTACCTCGATTTAACTATCAAGATGATGATGATCAACTCCGACAGAAAAAGGACCCTTGGAATCCCGCAGGATGGCTTCGAGAATAGCATCATCAGAGCTACCTAAGATCAAACTCTCCAACATCTTACCTTGGCTTGATTCAACACCAACACGGGGTACGACTGCCGAACCCTCACTAAGATGAAGGGATGGCATGGTGGATGATCTAGGAACATAAGGAAGGCCTCGAGAACCACTAAGATCCATGTCACCAGCAGAAGGAAGATTGCCCAGTATGGTCCAGTCTGATGACGAAGGGGGAGGTCCAACAACTTTGCTAATAGGGGCAGTAGAAACAGACTAAGCACTCCCTAGTGAAGCAGGAGAAACGTACAACCTTCTTCTTAGACTGCGAATCTGAGCTACCAGCCCTCCCCGTAGGGATAACAGCCTTGGGGAAAAAAAACACTTGATTGAAGGGAGGTGGCAGGAGACGAAGGAAGACTTTTAGAATCCACGACAGCAGCTCCAGCATCGGCAGAGATAGAAGGCAAAGCTACGCTTGGAGCATAAAACGAATGCATCTTAAAAGATAATGTAGGAGCAGGGGATTGAACACTAACATGCTCGACCAACTGGGCACCAAAACCAGTAAAAAGTTTCTCACCCTCAGCAGAGATATCTCGAACAGGTCTAGGGCTACCCTTGGCAAAATTCTACTCAATATCATTCAAAGGAGGGCTGAGGCCAGTATCCTCGATATCCTCTATGTCTTTGTCACATGGTACTTCACCAGCAGCCTTATGATCCTCATCCAAAGCATCAAGATCGATAATAGTCTTCAATTTTCCCTTCCTCTGGGAAGACTATAAAGAAACACATGCATCAGCTAAGAATCAGGGGCAAGGCGCTAAGGAACTTACAAACACAAAGGTATGATAATGATCCTTACCTCCGCAGGTGTTTCAACCAAAGCTTTTCTGTTCTTAGTGCTTGTAGCTATGGAGTTACCAGCAGAGCCCGAAGCAGCCCCAACAGAAGAAGTAGGAGTAGACTACGAAACGAAATCATTAGAAGAGCAACATAAAGGTATCAAAGCAAACAAATATATCATAGAAAGATAAAAATGTCAAAGCAGACAAAGATATCAGAGCAATACAAAGATGTCAAAGCAGAAGAAGATATTAAAAGCAAAGGTACCTCATGAGAAGCAGCAGGATTAAAGATCCAAGTCCGATACTCATCATACTTCTCGGGCAAAGAACAAGCTGAACGAGGGATAGAGGGGTCCGCAGTGGTGAAGCCATAGGCCCAAGGAACAACAACACGAACAGGAGTACGATCTCACCGGTCATCATGATCAAGACGGATGCAGTCATTCTTCAGCAAAGGCATCCTAGAAGAATAAGGGATGCTAGTAAAACCAGTCTTATCAATCTCCTCCAACAAACGAAGGCTATTACCCTCCCTGATTTTCCTAGCAGTAACATGGATACGAAAAGGACCAACACTCCAAGGAAGAATATTAGTCTTCTGAATAGCATCAGCATACGTAGCATTGAAGTTGGCAGGGGTATAATCATCCCGCTTAGATCTTCCCTCAGCAAAGGGGTCATAAAACTCCAAAGTTGTTTTGCCCTTGGTACTGTACTATCTCTCATAAAGGGCACGCCAGAAATTACCAATATATTGCATAACTCCTCTAACTTGAGTCTTTTTTGCTGGATCATCCCTCGAAGACAAAACATCATAGTATAAGGGATATTTTCTACTAAACAAAGGGAGGAGCATACCTGCGGCCAATTGGCCAACACTAATAAGAAAGTTATTCTCATCATAAGGAAAATCCCGGATGAGAGAATCAGTAAGAAAGTCAGGGTCAGTGACGAAGGAAACCTCGAATTTGTGAAGACGAAAAGACTTAGTAATCTCAGTAATGGACAAATGAGCATAGTTGTCTTTGTCATGCAGTTGGAGCCTATGAAGCTCATAATGAGGAGGAGGAGGAGGTGGAAGATCTCTAGCAGCAACTTCTTCAACCTCAGCGTCCTCAACCCCCTCAGGTACCGTAGCCACCATAGTCCCATCAGGCACCTCAGAGTCCTCAGGGGGAGGAGAAGCCATAACATCAGGATGATCCATTCGCGGAGGGGGATCAGTCGACGAAGATGTCTTCGGACCTTTGCGCATAGGCTTCTTCGGGAGCCTCATAATGCCTGACACCAACAGGAAGAATTTCTTCATCAACAATGGCAGAATAAAATTACAGTCCGTTCAAAAACAAGATAGAGGCAAAAACCGAGACACTTTGGGCATAGGTTTCACTAAACAAACCAAGGGGAGCATTTTGATTACGCCATAGCGGAAAGCAAGTATCATACATCACGGAAAGCAAAATTGCAGGAAAGTATTGATCATGGAAAAATCGACATCGAAGATCAAAATGGAACGAAACCCAAGTTCCCATACAATGAAAGCAAGTAAAAAAGAATAAAATTTCTCACATGCAAGTGCAGACATCAACATCAGTAAATCTCCTATTCGAAGAAGAATACACAGGGCCCAAGCATGAGGAAAATCAAAACTAAAACGAGTATCACTTACTTGTATGATCAACTATGGAGCCAAAGCACTTGAATAATCAAATGAAGTAGTTGACAGCGAAAGAAGAATCTCAAGGAAAGATATGGAGAGCGATAGTGATAGTATTTTCAATGATGTTGTAGTAATATGATTCGTTCAAGACTTGTGAAAGCATATTTTTAGACTTAATTTTAAAGAAAAAATATAACAAACTCAAAATTTAAAAGTGTTGTGAGAATTATGGAGAGACTGGGTCAAGGATTCCGCTATTTACCAATTCCAAAGTGATACTAATTACAATCATGCAACTTCACACGTTCAATTTGATTCTCAAATATTGCAAAAGTAGATTTTTTAGAAACAACAAATGTTAATCCAAAGCATGGGATATCAAAACCCTAGGGCAAGCATATTCCATCAATAGAAAATACAATTGTTAAACAAAAATCATAAAATCTATTTTCAATCTAGGAACATAATCATAATAAAAATTGCACAAATTAAATAATTAAGAATTACCACTTTTTCATTGGAAAGATAGCTTCCTCCGTCGCCCCATAGGATGGGTTTAGCTCATCATGGTGTAAACTTTCTCAAAATATTAATTCATGCTCAAAATTTGTTTACAAAGATGAAAAGGAGAGAAAATAATGAAAATCAGGTGTTTGCAACGTTTATAATTGTTGCAAACAATTGTAACAAAGAACGACAGAATCTTCCTGTTATTGTTGCTTTAAGACTGTCTCCTGAACTACGACCCTCAGTTGTGAGTCGTTATTGCTGTAGCATGAACGATTGTTCGTTGGCGTCCAATGTTCATCGTGTTCTTCAATGGCAGCAACAGCAGCAGGTCTCTCTGGTGATCGATTTTTCGCCCTGTTATGCTCTAAACTCTCCCAAACTCCCCTTACTCTCTTCCTGGAATATCCATTCAATATTTATACCTCTCTGCAGAAAGAAAATCACTGCAATAACTCCGGTGTAATTCTCATTACTCGGCATTGAAAGAAAATATTCCGAGAATATTTTCTTCCCAGATTTAACTCCTCACGCTGCTATATGTTGTTTACACACTCCAAGCTTATTGAAACACGTTCTATAATTAGATGATAACGCTGTAGACTCGTGCTATCCCATGAAATCTTCCAAAAATAGAAGTTCCGAGAATATTTTCACGGGAAAAAATCAGCCCTGAGTTCCTTGATTGGTGATTATCTAGCCAAATTGGATCGGATTCAGCACCCATACCATTCCTATCTAGCCCATTAGAACAAAACCAAGTGATTCCAGCCATTGAATTTCCCTAAAACTGCTTCAAATTCGCAACCTTAATTTTGCCAGTCAAAGAACTCTTTTCCCGCCAAAATTCATTTTCAAACGAAGGAGATGAGGTTGCCTCTTATCTAGCTACTTGGGTGTGAATATCCTGTGGGTGCCCCTTAGTAATTGAGGTGCCCCTTATCCGAAGTGAGGGTGCCTTTAGTACTTTTCTCCGGGGGGTCCAAATAGCACTTTTCGTGCAACTTTTTCCGCATAAGTGTAATTCTCCAATAACACCTAAACAAACATAAAAACACCAAAATCAGTACAAAAATTGAGACTAACAATAGAGACACTGAGGACAATTCAGACACAAAAATGTGTCTATCAAACACCCCGAAACTTATTATTTGCTAGTCCCGAGCAAATCTAATCTAGAAAATAAAATGACTACACTTAGCAAGTGCAACAAGCCGTTAAACCGCTATGTGGCCCTAGTGGCGGAGTGTTGTCTCCGGAGGGTTTACCAGAGGTGTACCCACAAAACCTGTACTTCTAATTGGTCACAAGTATCCAAAGAGCTATGAGGACATACAAATTCTCAACCTATCTCCAAGTGACTAGAATGCCAGAGAAATTCAGCTCTAAAGCTGACTGAAGAAAAGGGGAGACACATCCGCAACACTGCTAGATAAAGAGATATCCGCTACACATCTAGATAAACATTGTAAGATGCGTCCGTTGATTTACAGCTGGATAAGATTAGGAGAGAGAAAAATATGAGAGGGACATCTGCTACACAGCTGGACTAATTACGTGTGATGAGTTAAACCAGTGCTAGAAAGATCTTGTGCCAGATTGAAAGCGGACTAACAAAGCAACCAAATGTATCTTTTCTTCGACTCTCATAGTGCTCAGTAGAAACAACGTCTTCGACTTCAACTGTTGATGATAACTCCTGAACCTCGTAGAACCTTGACAATTAACTCTTCTCTTCGATTCCTCACTTGAAACTTCCTTATAGATCTCTACTTCCCTATGGCCTTATTGAACAAAATTTATAATTTATAATTTATAATTTAAACTTTATAATTTTTCATTTTTTCATATTTTTTTTTGATGTATAGTAATAACAAGACAAAAATTTACATGGCCATCACAAAAGGAATTTAACACTTGGATCTCCACAACTTGTAATGTCTTAATATCATGAACTTTAACAACTTATATCGTTTGATTTTTCTTTCTCTTATAACTTCTTGTAACCCTTGGTTTTGAATTCGGATTTTCTATCGTTGCTTCTAAACCTTAAACGTCTTCCACTTTCTTCATATATTTTGATGTCGCTCTGATTGTTGATGATGATAAGATTCTACTGAGAGAGTGTCGTAATCCAGTAACTAAGACTATATTGTGAGGTTGCTTTGTCTTTCTGGCATTTCCTGGCCTACTTGCCTTTCCATCATGGATGGTGAGGTCCATCACGGTTACCCACTAAAAGGAACAAGTTCTCTCCTGAATTTCAAGGATCTCAATGTCTTTTTCTCTAATGTCTCAATAGGTTGTTATCCCTAGCATTCCAATTTCTATCTTTTCGGTGAGAAAAAGTATGTAAACTTAGCTAACCGGATACCAAGTAACGCTAGAAGTTTCTCCCTTACCCCCAAACTTAAATCTAACATTGTCCTCAATGTTCTAAAGATAAAATTAAAAACATGAACAAGGAGAAACTGTTACCACTTGAGGGAAAAGAGATAAGGAAGGATATTACCGTAAGCATGAGCGTGAGTGCCTCCCAGAAAATTTATAAATTTAAATTCTTTAGCTAGACTTCAGATACCTCAAAAAGGATTGTCACCTTCCAAAGTCATATACCAATAGCCGAAATAGTTGTGGGTCCTCAGAACCAAATAGAGCAGACACAAATGAAAGGCTACCAACTTGGATTAGAAAAATGAGTCGACGTAACATAGCTTGATCTATGGCTTTCATCAAGGCAACTAGATTTATATAGGGTGTCTCTTTGGGCTCTATATAAGTGTCTAGGGACATAGGTTCAACCGAATGACATGTCTCTAAGATCTGGGTTTCTTCATGGACAGTGTCTGGAGGATCGGGTAGCAGAGTTTGAAGAAACTCAAGTAGTATCTTAGACGCACAAAGCTCGAGTCCCAAGTTAGGGACTTCAATTAGGGATACATGATGATCACTAGAGTCATCATTACCCCCAAACTTAGGGTGAACAATATCCTCAAATGGACCAAAATCTATGGGATGGATTCCAGGGTCCATAAAGTCAGCACAATAACTAGCTTCTTTGGGAGACTGGTTATCTAAATGAACAACATCATCATATAAGGGATTATCAAAGAATATCTCTAATATAGGCTCATCAACTAAGGTGTTTGTCATGGTTACCTCCTCTGAATCACTGAAAGGTTCATCAAATAATGGATTATCAAACATAGTATAGGCTAAAGGATCAGGAACTAGAGTGCTAATCATGTTCACCACTTCTAAATCATCTATCTCAGAAGACTTAATGACATTAAATACATTTAGCTCAGTAGTCATGTTACCAAAAGATATGTTCATAAGTCTGGTTCTACAATTGATGACAGCATTAGATGTGGCTAAGAATGGGCGACCTAAAATCACCGGGATTTGAGCACTTGGGTCCTGAATAGGCTGGGTATCTAGTACAACAACATCCACTGGGTATATGAACCTATCAACCTCAATAAGAACATCTTCTATGGCACCACGAGGCACTTTGACAGACCTATCAGCTAATAGAAGTGTCATCTTGGTCGGTTTCAACTTACCAAGCCCTATCTGGGTGTACACATGATACGGAAGTAAGTTAACACTAGCTCCTAAGTCAAGCAATGCCTTATCGACCATGTGATTACCGATTGTACAAGATATGGTGGGGCATCCAGGGTCTTTATACTTAGGGGGTGTTTGGTTCAGAATAATTGAACTTACTTGTCCAGCTAAAAAGGCTTTCTTATGGACATTAAGCTTACACTTTCGTGTACAAATATCTTTAAGGAACTTGGCATAAGTAGGCATTTTCCTAATTGGTTCTAATAACGGAATGTTGATGTTCACCTGCTTAAATGTTTCCATTATCTCGTTGAAAACTGACTCCTTCTTTGTTGGGGTTAACAACTAAGGATATGGGGCTCTAGGCACAAAGGTAGTCCTATCAGGAATTTCTTGGGACTCCTTAGGAATTGTTTCAGTTTCCTCAGCTACGGTTTCCTCATGTGGAGTAGAAGGTGGAACTATAGTATGTCCACTAGGCATGGCTACCTTATTGTCTAATGTTTTACCGCTCCTAAGGGTTGTTATCGAATTCACATGGTTTGATGGTCTTTCACCTACTTGATGAACTCCTCTAGGATTGGGCTGAGTTTGACTAGGAAACTTACCTTTTTCCCTCAAAGACTCATTTATCTGACTAATCTGGGTTTTCAACTCGGAAATAGCCCTAAGAGATAGCATAACCTATACTCTTACTTTCTTATATCCCTTGCGCAACCATTTGGTTGATTTTTTCAGAGATTTTAATAAACGAGGTGAGAGTCTCTTCTAAACTTGTGATCTTTTTATCCGAAAGGTTCTGAAACTGGGGTTGACCAGAAGAGTTCTTAGCATAACCAAAACCTGGGGGAGGCTGAGAATTACTAGACTGACCTTGATTCTGGCCCTTAGACCAAGAGAAATTAGGATGGTTTCCCCAACCAGGGTTGTAGGTATCTGAGTATGGGTCAAACTTCTGATTGTTTTCAAACCTAGCATTGTTATAAACAGCATGAGCTTTCTCTTCACTAACGTCACCTTCCCAAAACGAGCTATTGTGTTCTATTCCACAACTAGTGACTTGAGAGTCTCTAATTCTATCATTAGGTTCAACAAGGGACATATTTTTAGACTGACCCATTTCCAAAGCTTCTAACCTTCTAGACAAAGTAGCGAACTTAGCATCTTACCCAAATATTGTATCGACCGCATTGATGCTATTTCTATTGACCAAGAGTCTTTTAGGGGGTTCAACACAAGACTCCCACTATTGGGATTTTCAGCTACATCTTCTAAGAAGGAGAATGCATCATCAGCGCTTTTACTTGTGAATAAACCAGCGCACATAAACTCGACCATGGCTTTGGTCGAATAGTCTAAACCTTCATACAGAATTTCAACTAGTTTCATTTTTTCGAACCCATGGTGAGGACATTGCGATAAAAGATCATTAAATCTCTCTAAAAACCTATAAATGGATTCTCTTTCTTGTTGCATACTGGCACTAATTTTCTGCCTAAAAGATGCGGTTCTATGCATAGGGAAAAACTTTAAGTAGAAAATAGCAGTAAGTTGGTCCCATGTTTCTATAGACCCAGATGGTAGATTATTCATCCATGACTTGGCTTTATCTCTTAAGGAAAAGGGGAACATCCTAAGTTTCAATACTTCATCAGTAAGGTCCTTAATCTTAATTGTTCCACAAATTTCTTCAAAGTCCCTAATGTGGAAGTAAGGGTTTTCATCATCTTTTCCTAAGAATATAGGGATCATCTGAAGAATACCAGGATTCAACTCATAAGTATCCGTAGAGGCTGGAAATTTAATGCACGATGCTCGGTTGGTCCTAGTTGGGTACATGTAGGCTTTCAAAGTAGCCATTCCTGGCACAACTGAAGTACTAGGGGTACTTTATTCACGAAGAGACAAATTCTCAAAACTGAAGTTTCCAAAAATGGGCTCTCAAAAGAAGAGTCTTCGAGCTCCCCGCCTTCACAAGAAGTACTGCTAGGTTTTTCACTAATGTAACGACATAGAGTGTTTATTTTCCAAGCCCGTTCTCTAATTACCTCAGGAATACACTAGAAAAAACAAAATAAAAAGAAAAGAAAAATCCTAAAAGGAAGGGAAGTTCTATGCAAACACAAACAAGGCTGACTCCACCAAAACAAACCTAGAGATTTCTAGCAAACAAAAAGCATGATGGCTCCACTTAGATTGTTTTCTAGACCAGCTTCTAATCCTTCGAAAGGGAATTCGTTACAATCTGAGCAAACCTCTCTGGAATCAATCCTAGTTTAAGTAAGTTGAATAGAGGCGAGGGAAGCTGCGTGAAGCTTTGATACCCAAGGCCTCACCGTATTACAAGGCGGCGCAGTCACGCATTCAACTCACAGAAACCATCATGAACTTCGAAGTATGCTTAAAGAGTAACCAATATTTTTCGAATGACTTTCCTAGTAAGCTCGTTACCCTATTGGTCTCGTTCTATTCCAAATTTTAAGCTTAGGTTCGCGTTTGGTATCGTTTTCCTAAGGCGGGCAAGAAGGGAATGGTGATGAAATCCGAACCCTTATCTTGTATGGCCGGTCCTTGCCCTTTACTAAGAATTTAAAACAGCCGTATTCAAGTCCTCAACATATATGCAAACGAAGGAATATAGTAACTCGCCGACAGGGGATTCACGAGTGTTTCTACAAACTTACCTCCCGTTCCAGACGGGGGATGAACCGTTAGCAAAACATCCATTTTTATATTCTTTATATCCACTGCCATATCAATCCAAGAAACCTCATACAAAACCCATGAATGAACGCCATGAATTATCTTGCTGTAGCTATATATATCTCCATTCTTTCTATCATCAGTTTGCCTCTGCGGATTCTCCACACCTTTCACTGTTTGGAAGCTCTTTTTATTTGATAACACCTGAAGATGTTGTTGATGCTTTCGATTTCAGTTCCATACTACCAACTTCAACCAACATACGGAACTTCTCCGTCGCTTCATTATCGAACAAAACTGATCATAGCCCCAGCCAGCTAATGGAGCTCTCACCGACTCCTCCTGAATCCAGTGCATCTCCAACTGCAAACCCCAGATTTTCAGCGTGTGTACATATGATTAGTGGTGATAGCAACTCCATCTTAATCCCCTTGAATTTCAGTTTAGATCCAAACCCAAGGTAGCACCGCCATTCAGTCTATCTCAGGACCGAGCTCCATAACATCTCTTCACAATCCAAACCACCAATTACTGCCAATCAAACTCATAACTATAGCACCTTCCTTACTTCCAAGCATTGATAGGCTTTCGGGATTGCCTATATAATAAACCGCAATCGCACGGTGTCTACATTGTAGACATAGGCAAGTACGGGTCGTCCCCACGAGGAGCGGTGGAAATACTATAATCAATATCTCTAATCGACTAACCAACAATGATGTTTTTGGATTTATAAAAAGAATAATAACAGAAAAAAGAAATAGTAAATTTGAGCTAATAAAATAAATTCACAAAGAGATAGCCAAGGTTTTATGGTATCCACCAGTATTTCTATTCAATTACTGAAGTGAAACATAATTCATGAATGATTTATTGTCCGTTCTATTGACATCACCTATTATATGTATTAGATCCGCAAATATCACTGGGACACCTTAAGCATGGCACATCAAAATACTAAACCAAAGCATGCACCATCAAATTGTGTTAGCGAGAAAATTATACGAAACTAAATATGGATTCACAAATAATACCTGGCTATTCTAAGCATACCCCATCAAAGGATTTAACCCAAGCATGAAATATCAAATAAGTAAACAAATATATTTTCGATCCTAACAATTATGCACAAAGGTTATACGAAACCGGTGAGGCAACAACTCATATTATCATTAAATCAATAAATAAAATCAAGAATTAATGATATTCAATTCATAATAGCCTTCAAAACATAAATATATCATATCAAATTGTTCTTATGCTCAAAGTGGTTTCAACATAAACCCTAGTCACAAAAATCTAGCCATAAACAAATGAAAGAAAATCAATAGAAAATCGAAACGGAATCGGGGAAATGGAACTTCAAACCGTCTTTCTTCTCTATGGCTCTGTATCCTGCTGTCATCGTCTCTTTTCCCTTTTCTAGTTTAGGCTCAGTAGCCGCAACCTCCTAGAACTAATTCCGTCAACCAGCCTCCACTTTCTTTCTTCTTTGTTGTTTGGATAAATAGAACCATCTTTTGGGGACTACCCAAAAAAGGTGGGGGACTACCCAGTGCTACAAATGTCCACCCTAAAATGATAAGGGGTGTCCTAAAATGTGGAAATGACTAACCTACCCTTAACCTATATATATATTACCACCTCCTCCCATCACCACCACCTATATATATAACCACCTCCTCCCATCACCTCCTCCGCTCACCACCACCACCGACCACCTTGAGCCACCACCACCACCGACCACAATATATAGCTTAATTTAAATCATTAACAAAACAAAATCAAAATCAAAATTATAACAAACCCATTACTTGTCATTCGTTTTTTGGTTGCAAAAATGAGAAGTAATCATTAAAATGAGTTGAAAATGTAAGTTGCAGAGAGAAGTTCGGTTAAGAATTATGTGAAAAACTTTGTCGAACTAGCCGAACTCAACTTTTAATGGAGGTTTTTCTTTCAGAGAAAAGTTCGGTTACGTCGCAAATTTTTTTCCTAACCGAACTTTAGTTCGGTTACGTCGCAAAATTTTTTTCCTAACCGAACTTCAGTTCGGTTACGTCGCAATTTTTTTCTCCTAACCGAACTTTTCTCTGAAAACCTATATATTGAGTTCGGTTACGTCGCAACTTTTTTCATTTTTTTTTCCCAGTGAACTCTTAGTTCGGTTACGTAGTAAAAAAAAAATTCCTAACCGAATCATTCTCTACGAAACTAAAAATTCCATTAAATACGAGTTCGGCTACCTGTGTTTTTAGAAACATTAACCGAACTACACTTGCAGATGAGTTCGGTAACCTGTTCTTCAAATGTTGTAGCCGAACTTTGTAAACCAAACGAAAATCAATTTGTAAATTGTTCATTTTTATGAATGTTTTGGCCAATTCAAGCACCATTAACTAAATTTGAAGTATCCATGAGTACCCAAAACATCATACTCTTGTTCTTCCTATTTCCTTCTTCTTCTTATCTCTCAAAAAAAAAAAATGTTAAAAACAAAACAATCCAACTTATAAAACACTAATCACTAATCCCTAATCCCTAATCAGTTTTTAACTAATCACTAATCAGTTTTTAACTAATCATTAATCACTAACTAAGTTTATCATCAAGGGTAAAATGGGTATTAGAAACAAAAATTATAAGGGGTGACCAAATATTACTTCTAATATCCTCCACAAAAACTGATGGGTAGTCCCCCAACTTTTTTGGGTAGTCCCCAAAAGATGGTTCGATAAATAGGTCTTGCTTAGGGGTGAGCAACGGACGGACGGTTGCGGATTAGGGGTCAACCGCAACCGAACCGTCAAAGTTGCGGATTTGGAAAATGGAACCGTGACCGGCCCAATTAACCGCGGATTTAACCTCTGCGGATCTGCGGATTGTACGGGCCGGTTGCGGATTATCCGCGGTTTAGTCAAAAATAGTCAAAGAAAAAGTCAAAGAAAAAAGTAAAACAACCAAAAATATAAGTTTACAAACTAGAATTTTAATAACAAAGCTTATAAAAACCGCAAATAAAAATGGGTATCAAGTCCTGCCATCAAGGGCGGAGCAAAATATTATCAGGGATTCAGGGGCAGCAACTAGCAAGTATGCTTAAGTGGGCTTGCAATTCCACATTCTCTAAAAATTTAGGCTTGGGAATCAACCGGGCAGGGTTGCTTCCAGCTCCCTCCGCCACTGCCGCTGCCATTGCAGACCCATCCGTCCATTTGAGCTGAGTAGATTCTTCCACTTTGTAACAAAATGTACAAATCTTACAAGCCAAACAAAGCTTAAATGAGTGTGGGGAAACAAAGCCAAAAAACACCAGTTTAATAATTGCAGTATGGAAGTTTCTCGGTGATAATTGCAGCTTCACTCGGTACTCGGAAGCATTTTGAAACATCCAAAAATACTGTAAAATTCTTCCTTCAAACAAGTGGTTCCCATGATCCATTTATTTTGAAACTTTTACAGCTCCATAATCACAGAAATGGGTTCCACATATCCAAAAATTAGACAAATCCACTTAGTTAAAGTGCTAATTAGAGGCCTCAAGTCTCTGCCACGTTATACGAGTTCTACAAAATGTGTCTCTGTAACACAGAAGTTTCTACCATTTTCCTCGGTCCGATCATCCTGAAATTTTATCCGAGCTTTCCTGCAATATCTAAGTATAATGTATCCAATTTTCTCTGAGTTCTAATGGTTAGATCTCGATTTATAGTCCTGACAGTACATATGTTCTAAATGTCAGAAAGACAAGTTAAAATTCATGCAAAGCTTTCATCTAAGCTAACTTTTTATAGAATCTGTGATACAAAATAAATCATAATTTCATGCTCAAATAAAAATCCAGAGTTGAAGTTGAATTTAATCAAGTTAGGCATTATCAGAGAATCAGAAACATAATTCCAAGAGAATGATTATGATACCTGATAGAGTAGAAACCTTCTTCAATCTTCATTAGAACTCAGTGAAAATGATTAAGAAGAATTGAAGGATCTGATGAAGAAAAACGGAGCTCAGTCTCTTCCTCAGTTCCTCTCGCAAAAAAAATAGAATGATATTAGGTTAGGTTAGATAAAGATGATTATATATAGAACTCAGAATTCCCATACTATCCTTAATGATTTTACTAAATTCCCTAACTGTCCTACGGTGCGGGTAATCCGCGGTTTTCAAATCCCAACCGCAACCGTAACCGCACCGCGTGCGGATTTGAAAATGCAACCGTGTCCGGTCCATAACTCTTGCGGTTTGGGTCAAATCGCAATTTTGTGGACGGTTGCGGGTGAAATCATGCGATTTACGGTTTTATGCTCACCCCTTCTTTGCTAGGGGTGAGCAAAAAAAAAACCGCGGATTTCACCTGCAACCGTCCGCAAATTTGTGGATTTGACCCAAACCGCAAGACATATGGGGCGGACACGGTGGATTCTCAAATCCGCACATTTTAGCGGTTTGGGTGCGGTTGGGTATTGAAAACCGCGGATTCACCCGCACCGTTGGGCTTTGGTCTCCTAGTATTTGTCATTTTTACAGGCCTGGTCCGCATGGAAGATAAGCTCATAAAATAGCAGCGTAAGCCCACAAAATCGGAATTCCCGGTCTTGGATTTCTAAGAAGTAGAACAAAATACAGGACCAGGCACAGTAAAAATGTTCGATGTGCGTGGAAATTATCCCAAACAAAGACTAAATGTTCTGCGTGCATTTAGGCCCACCTTGTTGAGTCTTCCGGTTGTTGTAAGGCGGACTTCTAAGTTTCCGAGTAGGAGCGGCTCGTGGTGATAACAACCGGCGACTTGTTCTTCGGTATGAGCAGGATAAGCTGCTTATATAAGTTTGTTTTATGCCAAATGGATGATCAGTACTTGAGTTGAGTACGATGTCAAGGCTATAAGGCTATTAAGTGGTGATAACAACCAAATGAAAGTGGCCCAAATGGTCTACTTCTTCCTGATGCCCCAAATGGATGATCAGTACTTGAGTACTTGACGTCAAGGGTATTAAGTGGTGAACTGAAAGTGGTTGTGGAAGTAAAGAAGAAGGAAAATGAAAGTTGGTTTAGTAAAGAAAGTATTTTTTTTTTTTTTTTTTTTTGGACTAAAACCGCGGTTAATCCGCAACCGGTCCGCATTATCCGCGGATCCGCGGATTTGAAATCCGCGGGTAATTGGGCCGGTTACGGTTCAATTTTCCAAATCCGCAGTTTTGACGGTTTGGTTGCGGGTGACCCCTAATCCGCAACCGTCCGTCCGTTGCTCACCCCTACTTGCTGCGAAGAAACTCAGTTAAGACCTAGCAGAGTTGCCAGGCCCAGTCCAATACCCACTTCACTTTCCAAATCCAGCTGCTTCTTATATCCAACCGTAGCACCCAAACCAGCTTTAACCAACATGAGCATCAGTTCCACTAAGAAGTTCACATCACCGATCCCAGTCAAATCACATCTGCAGTTCTATATACGGCTACCATATCTATTGCTCGACTTAGCTCGACCAACTTCCATGTTCAACCCTCTTTGATCGTGAATACCACTCTATGATATCTCCATGTCGGCCATGAAACAATGGCAGTAGCCAATACAACTACATCTCTGCAAATTTAGAGCAGCCCTTCACCCATCAGTTCGTCGAATTTTAGAACCTTCTTCGCAGCATAATCAGTCAGGCTGAAACGCTCAACCAACACTAGAACCACCTTTCTTCATCTCCTTCCCAACTGCTTTCCGAGACTGAGCATCACCAACAATGGCAACAGCTCAACCAAATGATCTTTTATTCCCTATTTGATTTTCACGATTTCAATTCCATACTACCAACTTCAACCAACATACGGAACTTCTCCGTCACTTCATTATCGAAAAAAACTGATCATAGCCCCAGCCATCTAATGGAGCTCTCACCGACTCCTCCTGAATCCAGTGCATCTCCAACTGCAAACCCCAGCTTTTCAGCGTGTGTACATATGATTAGTGGTGACAGCAACTCCATCTTAATCCCCTTGAATTTTAGTTTAGATCCAAACCCAAGGCAGCACCACCATTCAGTCCATCTCAGGACCGAGCTCCATAACATCTCTTCACAATCCAAACCACCAATTGCTTCCAATCAAACTCATAACTACAGCACCTTCCTTTCTCTTTCGGCCACAGCAAAATCCGTGGCATCGAGACAGTCAACTTGGCTGTTTTCAAATTCAGGCCAAATGAACACGTGTGTTTCCCTTCTTGTTGTGATATCACCACTTCCACTAGCTATATCTCAGTCACGGCATCTCTTCTCTTCACTGATCGTCGATTTAATATCGAACCCTTATCTAATTTCGCTTCCATCACCTTTCTCCAAATGCAAACGTCAGTACCGGCATCACTATCAACTAAGTCCCAGCTGCACGTTCATTGCTCGCCACCACCAGACATACAAGTCTCTAGACAGAACCTTTGTAGATTATCGAACCAAACATTACTGCTGCAATACAGCCACCACTGACTGCAACTCTTAATCCTCGGTGGCTGCCATCACACCCAACACCAGTTTCCAAACGTAGCCACAGTACCACCTTCTGCACACATAGCACCTCCTTATTTCCCAGCACAACACAGTATCTTCACTCCTTCGCCACCGACTTCAACCGTTAGCAAAACATCCATTTTTATATTCTCTATATCCACTGCCATATCAATCCAAGAAACCTCATACAAAACCCATGAATGAACGCCATGAATCATCTTGTTGTAGCCATATACATCTCCATTCTTTCTATCATCAGTTTGCCTTTGCGGATTCTCCACACCGTTCACTGTTTGGAAGCTCTTTTTATTTGATAACACCTGAAGATGTTTTTGATGCTTTCGATACACCACCAAGGACTGTGGTAGAGGATGAGACACGTCTGCAATGTTGCTTCAACCTTTAAGGTGGCCGACAAAGGAAACCAATTCTTTATTTCACCATGCAGTCGTTGATTCGTGGTATAAAAGGGTTAACATTGCTGGACGTAGTTGTTGTTGTAGGCGCCGTGATCTGGCATTGGTTGTCTCCAACATCATTTTAGCTCCTATTTAAGCCGTTTATTCTCCGGTGATCGAATTCATTTGTACTTTCTACAAAAGCACTAAAATAGTGTCATTAGACAAATATCAAGTCCTAACTAATATAAATATGGGTATAAAATATATCACTTTCGTGCTACACCCCCACACTTATATTTTGCTAGTCCTCGAGCAAAACAAAGAATTGACCCGCTATACAACTGGTCATGAAAAGTATCATACACAAGACCCGCTACACAGCTGTTTTTTTTTTTAGACCCGCTACACAGCTGGTCATAACATGCAAGGAAAAAAAAAGACCCGCTACACAGCTGGACATAACCCTCAAAATCATAATAAAAAAAATTTAGACCCGCTACACAGCTGGTCATCAATTGCAAGAAAATTCCTGAAAAAGAAAAGTAAAAAGTTAACCACTCCCCCACACTTAAACATTACATTATCCTCAATGTAATTGAGTCATCCAACATAAAATTTAAGATGGGAAAATCATAATATAATATGCGAAAATAAACAAATTAAATAAAACAAGAAAATAGAATTACCTACTGGAATATACAAATAAGACTCTCCATATATCAATAACCTAAATATTTGGGGATCAACCCAAAGCAAAATATATACAATTAATGACAACCTCACACTCTCGTTGTAACAACGTAAAGATATAGAGACTATCAAAAGCAAAGAGCTTCCCACATACCTGGTTTTTACAAAGGATGTATCGTCAGTAACAAAAATTACCGACTCAAGTGGTTCACTGTGGGTGGAAACTGAAACCATTTGGGAGACATGCACAGGCAAAGAGAAATCATGTGATGCAAAATAATCTAGTAATACTGGAGAAGCATGCAAATCGAATCCAAAATTAGGAATCTTCTGAAAAGTTGTGCTAACAACTCTAGGTGTATTAACTTCTTCACTAGGTTTGCAAACCTGTACTAAATCATCATCATAAACATCATCAACCTGGGAATCAATAGGAATATCACAATAAAGATGATTAAAAGAAACCTTATAGATAGAGTGTAATGTCTCTAAGTCGTTAGACTTAACTACACTGTCCTCCGAATTAAAACATTCTTCATAAACATCATTGTTATAGCACTGATATGTCACTCCGTCTAAAAGAATGGAGTCCTCAATCTTAAACGCATCCTTTTGAATAGGCGAGTGATCATTAACACGATTAGGAGTTGGACTAAATACACCATCTTCACTTGGTATGACAATGTCTCTATTCCTATGATCACAACTATCAAGTTCATCATCATTCTCCACACACATTGATTCATTAGTTAAAGCGGTTTCATCATTAATATCAAGAGTATTAGAAAAATTAGAACTTGTATCCTCAGTAAGACCACGATCTTTTACCGATTGCATTAGTTTAGCAATCGATAAATCAGTTTGGTGAGAAAGTTGATCAATATAAGCTTGAGTTTTACTCTGATCAACAAAAAATAACTCATTAGCTTTGGTTTGTTCAGCAATTTCAATATTGAGGCGTTCTAATAAAGATAGTTGTGATGCAGACAGTAAGATTGATCATCTCTCTCATACTGTGACGGAGAAATGTGTGAATAATAATTGGAATCAACAAATTGTGGCTCATAACCAGGGTAAGGTTGGTAATGATCATAACCTTCACAAGGTCCGGAATGATCATACCCATGAGAATAATTCCAATCATTATTTACACACTCAGCAGGTTCTTGATAATGAGAAGGTGCATGTGCATACTCCTCATGTGAAATATCAAATGACTCCTCTGTCTCAGCTCTTTTGTTAAGATTCCAAAAAGCTATAAAAGAAGTCAACTCGCTGGAAACCATTATACAAAGTAATTCTCAATAACTCACCTTGCAAAAGCTTTGCGAGAATATCAAGTACTTACTTTAGGCCGGTTGTTGACTCCAATTGCCGCTCTTCAGACTTAGGTACCTATGAAAAATCAAATAAGCTACGTAAAAAGAACTAAAAGAAAATATAGAAATAAAAGAAAAATAAGATATGTACAGAAAATAATAACTATGTACAAAATACCAATTACAATATTCCACAACCGCTCCCCAGCAGCGGCGCCAAGAATTGATAGTATTTTCAATGATGTTGTAGTAATATGATTCGTTCAAGACTTGTGAAAGCAGATTTTTAGACTTAATTTTAAAGCAAAAATATAACAAACTCAAAATTTAAAAGTGTCGTGAGAATTATAGAGAGACTGGGTCTAGGATTCCGCTATTTACCAATTCCAAAGTGATACTAATTACAATCATGCAATTTCACACGTTCAATTTGATTCTCAAATATTGCAAAAGTAGATTTTTTAGAAACAACAAATGTTAATCCAAAGCATGGGATATCAAAACCCTAGGGCAAGCATATTCCATCAATAGAAAATACAATTGTTAATAAAAATCATAAAATCTATTTTCAATCTAGGCAAATAATCATAATAAAAATTGCACAAATTAAATAATTAAGAATTACCACGTTTTCATTGGCAAGATAGCTTCCTCCGTCGCCCCAGAGGATGGGTTTAGCTCATCATGGTGTAAACTTGCTCAAAATATTGATTCATGCTCAAAAATTATTTACAAAGATGAAAAGGAGAGAAAATAATTGGGTGTTTGCAACGTTTATAATTGTTGCAAACAATTGTTACAAAGAACGACAGAATCTTCCTGTCACTGTTACTGTTGCTTTAAGACTGTCTCCTGAACTACGACCCTCATATGTGAGTCGTTATTGTTGTAGCATGAACGACTGTTCGTTGGCGTCCAATGTTCTTCGTGTTCTTCAATGGCAGCAGAAGTAGCAGCATGTCTCTCTGGTGATCGATTTTTCGCTCTGTTATGCTCTAAACTCTCCCAAACTCCCCTTCCTCTCTTCCTGGAATATCCATTCAGTATTTATACCTCTCTGCAGCAAGAAAATCACTGCAATAACTCCTGTGTAATTCTCATTACTCGGCATTGAAAGAAAATATTTCGAGAATATTTTCTTCCTAGATTTAACTCCTCACGCTTCTATATGTTGTTTACACACTCCAAACTTACTGAAACACGTTCTATAATTAGATGATAACGATGTAGACTCGTGCTGTCCCATGAAATCTTCCCAAAATAGAAGTTCCGAGAATATTTTCACGGGAAAATATCATCCCTGAGTTCCTTGTTTAATTATTATCTAGCCAAATTGGATCGGATTCAGCACCCATACCATTCCTGTCTAGCACATTAGAACAAAACCAAGTGATTTCAGCCACTGAATCTCCCTAAAACTGCTTCAAATTCGCAACCTTAATTTTGCCAGTCAAATAACTCTTTTCCCGCCAAAATTTATTTTCAAACGAAGGAGATGAGGTTGCCTCTTATCGAGATGCTTGGGTGCGAATAGCCTGTGGCTGCCCCTTAGTAATTGAGGTGCCCCTTATCCGAAGTGAGGGTGCCTTTAGTACTTTTCTCCGGGGGTCCAAATAGCACTTTTTAAGCAACTTTTTCCGCATAAGTGTAATTCTCCAATAACACCTAAACAAACATAAAAACACCAAAATCAGTACAAAAATCGAGACTAACAATAGAGACACTGAGGACAATTCAGACACAAAAATGCGTCTATCAGATAGTTCGAAGAAGAAGAAAGGAGAATTAATGAAAATTCCTTCTCTTTATTCCCTTATTATAGGCGGCTAGGAGAATCCAAAATTTTGGAAGTCCCGAAATTCAATGGGAAGTTATTGCATGAAAGGACATGTAGGGACCACCCAATCGGTACGTGCAGAAATGGCGGCGTAACGGAAATTTTTTTCCACATCTACCAAGCGGTAGAATATGAAAGAAAAGGGGCAAACTGTGAATACCAATATTCTGTGGAGCACGTGTCACGATCTTAGTGGCCGCATATAAATCCAACTGTGTACCCTTCGCTGGACAAGGAAACCTAAGCAGCAAAGGATACCTACGCAGATATACTTTATCTCGCCCCAAGAAAGGAGACCACGACGGTGGAGATGAGAAGAGTAAAAGCCTAGTCTACAAGAAGGCAGCTAGCGAGGGGACAAAGGTAGATGACGTATCTAATTAGCATTAAATGCAAAAATATCTTATCTACACGCATGAATCAAGGCACGTGGAGAGAGGAAACGTGGCAGAGACCGATTGGTAGAAGCTGGCGGTGAACGAAGGTACAACCTACACTGAGGTTGGGTAGTTCCCGAAGGAACGTGAGTCAGCTGAGATGGCATAATTCTACTGGAGAAGGTAGGTGGTAGACGAAGGTACCATTGGTACGAAAGGTATATCAGCAGACGATGGACCCAGAGGAAGCAAAGATATACCAGGAGCAGAAGGGGATATAAATACCAAGCCTCACCAACAAACTAAAGGCACTCAGTACCTAGAAGGAGAAGATCTAGTCTTAAGCTTATACCTCTTTAATGTTTAGAACTTAAGTATTTACTTCAACTTGAGTTCTCTCTATTACTTTGGGAATCATTTAAGATCTTTGTAACCACTACAATGTAGACAAATGTCGAACCACGTAAATCTCTTGTGTCTCATGATAACTTAGAAGATTTTACATTATATTTGTGTTCTTCGTTATCATTGTAATCTTACACATCTTTTACTACTTAGCATCGTCATCTCAACAGAGGCATCGATACTACTTAGCATCTGATCCACATAATTGTATATACATCACGTAGACTATAGGAAAACGAGTAGTCACACCTTAGTTTCAAACTTAACAGTGAATAAGTTCCTGCTCTTCTTTCTCAATTAAAAGCTTCCAATGTTGTCTCCCCATAATAACTTGGCATATCTTTCAGCTGATTTTATGCTCATGTTTTCACTGGTAATAACTTTTTCAATGATGTTGTTACTTTGTACCCTTATACAGAGACATGGGTTAATTTGGGAGACATTGACAACCTCTCTAATATCATCTGAGGATTTAATTGAGGCATCATCAAACTAGTAAGCGAGATTGTTGATATCTTCTGAGGCCATTGGGTGGGATAGGTGTGGGTATATTTCTTTTGAGTGTGAGAGGCTAGTGCTTATGATACTAAATATCCAAAAACTTATCCCATTTATACTGAGAAATTTTTTTCTCTTTTTCCTGTCGCTTATGGAATGATTGAGACGTGTACTGCCTGTAAAAACAGTGCTGCCAATTTCCTTCAAAGGAGGATTGGTTCTTACAATTTTTAACTGCATCTCGTTTAATCTAAGTGACGGATTGAACGAAGTTTCAGTTGTAATGAGAAAACTCTCTTGGACCGGGACAAACGTCATTGAAACACCACCAAGGTCTTAAACAAGACAAAGAAATTCATTCAAAGTTAAAACCTGCAAGCCATAAAAGATGGAAAAGAGTAAGAAAAGATTTTGGGAGAGGTAAAAACTGAAAGGAAATTTTTAAATAAGGTTCGTTGTTGTAAAACAGAATAGAGCCGTAATGGTGACTAATAGAAGCATTGCAGTTCCATTAAAGGTAACTTTGGTTATTGAATCTAGACATGCAGAGCTTTTAGTGAAGCATTAATGGCGGAATCGGTGGACTGAGTTAATCGTAAAGTTGCAGAGCTCGATTCGTTATGGAGAAAGACAACCTCCTCTTTCGTTTTAGTGACTAACCCCCTAATGAGCAAGGATTAATTGGGGGCCCTAAAACATAGTTGGCGGCCTCACCAGTTGGTCTCCAAATAGCATTTTGGGGTTACCCCTTATCCCAATTTTTCGAAATGGCTAAACTACCCCCAAATCATTAATGTTAATTGAGTTGATTAGTTAAGTTAGATTAGTTGTAAATGAAGATCCTTTTGCTCAATATGAAGGAACCAATACTCAAAATGAAGAACCCAAAGCTCTTCAAATTGCATGAATGGTGCTCCAAGTTGTCGATTCATGGTCACTATGCAGCAGCTCAGTGTGACAGTCGTTAGTTCGAGTGTATAATAATCGAACGACCCTTACGAGTCGTCAGTTATTTGGCACAGAAATAAACGACTCCCATCTGTAGTTATGAAAAATCATTAATCAAGTTTGAAAAATTTTACGACTCCATCTTTTAGGTCATCTATAGTCGTTAGCTCAATATATTTAGAACCGAACGACTAAAAAACCTTTTACTCTCTGTAGCTATCACTCTAAGGGTCGTCAGTTTAGTATTATTATATACTGACGACCGTTTCATATTAAATGAAAGTCGTTAGAAGAAAAAAAATCTAAAATGACCCTTGTGGTAGACTGATATTCATTTGCCTAAGAACTTGATGGAGTCCTTCCTCACTTATAAACCCTCCTCCACCACTCTGGTCTTGGGCATCAAATGCTTTCCTGATCTGTGATTCATGTTCTTCTTCCTCATTCTCATCTTGAACACTTGCTTCAAGGGAAAAAAGAACTGTGTAATGGGACTCACTCCCGATGACCCATATTGGGTACTTCAGAGATTTCAAATTATGGCCAACTTTGCAGAAGTTAAGAGACTCGAGCAAAGTTAGCAATCCAACCTCTACATTTGTGGGTACGCCCTTTAAATACATGCCTCCACCTAAATCCATGCTCCCATCGAACACATTAGCTACATCCTTGCCACAAAGAAGTAGGTTCACGATTTCCTGTTGCATCACAAGCAACGACTTAAATTAATCATTTTCAGCATGCCTAAACCAACTAGAAAAGGAAACAAAGGAGATGGTTGAAAGAGTCATGACCAACGACTTAAATTAATCCATCCCTGTCTGCTTGACCGACTCCTTATCATTTTTGTCATTTAGTGGACAAATAAGAAAAAGTCGTTAACATTTTTCTTTATTCATAAACAACTCAACCAAATAGTCGTTATTATTGGTGATGATTCTATGGAATTAAGATGACGACCCCTCCACTTATTTGGCCAGAGAGGTAGTTTTTAGTCATATAGAGTCGTTAGTGTATAAAAAGGGGTCGTCATAGTAGGATCGTCAATTGGTTCTATAATATAATGACGACTTTATTCTGAGAAAAAAAATCTTAAACCCAGATAAGGGTCGTTATCTCTTACACCTTAGACATCAACGATTTTTCATACAAAAATAACATGCATATGAAAAATCGTTAGGGTATATAACTATAGAGGTTGACGACCCTTATTTTTAGGAGAAGGGTACAATGATACTTTTACCATCATTTTGGAAGCCCCTTAACATTTCTGGTGTGGGTATAAAATTGGTGAGGCCCCCAGTTATTTTTTAGGGCCCCCAATTAATCCTTGCTAAGGAGGTGTCATTTTTAAGTTTCTTACGTTAAAAGACACAAGGCATCTATAAAATATTCTAAAAATCCATATTATAATAACGGGCCCTAGCTCAGCTGGTCATCCTCGTTCCCCAAAGTTTCATGCGTTCCAGGAGGTCCCAGGTTCGAGACCCCAATGGCGTAATATTGCAGAAATTAACATGGAAGGTAGTGTTAGTTTACCCCCCTTGTGAAACAATCTCAGCCCCCCATCCGCTTCGGCTTCCTTGGATAGGTTACCCATGAGGCTCGCTGGTAGGTTAGCACGGCAACCTGTTCAATTAATGTAATAGTATGTTGTTGGAGCTTAGCTTGTTAGGCTTCCAACTAGTTAATGTAATACTCAATAATAATATTTTTTATTTTTATTTTTATTTTATTTTATTTTATTTTATTTTTTTTGTGCGTAGAAACAGAACTTAAAAACAAAAAAAGTGTAAAGAAAAATTATTTCTCAGGAACTTGAGTATTATTATTTCAGAAACATAAAAAACGGATATGAGTAGCGCTATCCTGTATAACTAAGTGTTTTTCTTTGAAGCATGAAATTTATTAAACTACTAAAGAGTTATTACATTAGGGTATGTGATACCTAATTAGTTATCAATTACAATTGGATCGGCATGCCAGTAATATTCAGTAACATGATAGTGAATTGCGCTGGAAGTAGCTGTTGGGATTGGTAAGGTGGATATGGTGTAGATTATCGAAGGTTCATAGGCCTTCGATCATTGTTTTCCACAAGAAAAACTATATTTTTGATGAACATGACATGACAGTGTCCGCAGGAACTTGGTTGTTAGTAATGTGTTTCTATGCAAATGATCCGACGTCCAGATGCTGAGGTGTGTTGCCCGAAATTTACCTGCCTAACATCTTGTTTGTTTGCAGCTGACTCATCTGAGTCGTCTGGATCTGACTGAAATCACCTGACTCATCTGGATCTGACTCACTAAGGTCTGAGTCAGAAAATATGTTTGTTTTGTGACTCAGACCTGACTCAACTGACTGTATTTTTAGGACAGAAAATGCCCTTATGCACATTTTAAACCATAACATTTACCATTACTTAAACATCACAAATTGTTCCATTGCAGTATAAACAACTTCCCTTTTCGATGGAATTAAACATATTAGACATCATAAAACAATAAAATCTAAAGATTAAAGTCCTAAAAACATAAAAGAAACAATAAAATCTAAAGGAGACTAGCCATCTCGTCGCGTAAACTATTCATATGACGAAGTGCATTTTCTTTCGTTTCCGCTTCCTTATCCACCTGTATTTCGTTCGTCTCAAATGACGTCTCTACACGAAGAAACAAGCAAGTTGTTCAGATAAGTGTCAATTAGAGTAGAGTATAACACTGGTAGGTGAACTAAGTAAAACCAAAGAAAAGGGAAAAACTAACAGATATGTAAGAGATGCCATTAGAGAAATGAAATAGGGGATTTGTCCATTAAAGGTACATTGGGAAAGATTTCTGCATTACGTACTTTCAAACATCAGTAAACATCATACTGTATGACATATATTACCGCTGACAGATAAGAAAGAAGTGTGCAGTTGTGCAACTTACAGCCTTTCAAGATTAGAAGGAAGTCTACATGGTATAGAGTTTCCAAGATTATTATTGCTTAAATCCCTGCACACATTTTAAAAAACATTGTCAACACACACTTAACGGTCCAACCATTGCTATTGCTTTTACTTCTACCTCTCAAATTATTACTATTTGACTGGACCAACCCGCTCTTGTGAATCCGTGACTTATTTGCAACATGCCAGTAGAAGATTTTACGTCTATGTTAACGAGCCCGAAGTGAAAGAGTAGTACCTGCTTTAGAATCCAGTGATGGCAATAACTGACTTCCTAATGAGATAATGTTACTACATGTCAATCCAGTGATGGCTATCGAAGTCCACGAAATCAGTAGCACTAGCATCACTACTTCATAGCAAAAGAAAACAAAATCTAAGAAGAAGGCCATAATATAAGCAGGACTTGGGCCTATACCTTTTTAATCCACAAAAGAGGGGACAATATCAGGTGGCAGTGCACTAAGGGGACAACATTGACATGAATTGAAGGATAGCAAAGGAAGCAAACTGAATTCGTCGTGATAATTCTATTGGAGATTAGTCACTAACCAAATATGTCCACTACAATATGTGAAATGCACAAATCAAACCATTGCAGGAGCAACCTATGTCACCAAATAAAGGGACAGTGTGCATAGGAGCATGGTAGATCCTTTTCGATTTTAATTGTAAATATACTTGTCATTGATGCTAATCCTATCACTTACTTGCCTTCCATTGAAAACTAAAGTCATGTACTCCTCGGGATCCTCAATGCAACAAGAAAAAAAGAGACATGGATCCACCTTAGCAGCTAGATTATAATTGCTGGTTACCAAGATGCTAAAATAAAAATTACAGTTCGGTAGTGTACTCTGGTCCTCAAATGCTAAAACAAAAATTACTAGTACTGATATCCTAACTATAAAAAGGAAAAACAAAATGAAATCCCTGGTTGTATGGTCTAGTATCCTAGCTATAAACAGGAAAAACCCATGTTCTATCATAATTAGCAAGTATAGTTATATTTCTCCCCTAGGCATTTTCGCAAACACCATCTAATATATTCAACCAGAAAATCTAAATAAAAAACCCATGTTCTAAATCAAATAAAACCCATATGAAAAATGAAAGAACCCATGTTCGACCAGAAAATATTAATAAAAACCCATGTTCCAAATCACATAAAACCCATATGAAAATGAGTATGGATGAAGAATTATACCTGAAGATGATGAATGATTCTAAAAGAAGCTTTTAGATGATTTGAAAGAGATGGAAAGATGAGATGAAAGTGATGATTGAGATAGAAATTACTGGATTTGTTGAGAGAGGTGAATGAGATATCAGTTGAGAATAGATCTAGGGTTTGGCTCCTCATCACTCATCTCTGCTTCCGACGGAATGAACAAAGAAAATGAGAAGGAAAATGAATTTTTTTTTTTTTTTGATATAAAGCATCGAGGGCATTTTTGTCGATTTCAGTGAGTCAGGGGTTTGAGCCACCGACTCAGCAGCATTTCCATGCCTGACTCCATAGGGTCCGAGTCAGGGGTTAGTTCCGACTCAGATGCCGAGTCAGGAGTTACCAAATTCACAAAACAAACAATCTAACTGCTGACTCGACGCGAGTCAGGGATTGACTCAGACCCAGACGCCGAGTCAGCTGCAAACAAACAAAGTGTAAGTGTTGATTGTCTAAGAAGATCACATGTGGTCTTTAATTCACATTTGAAAAGCACTAAACAAAACCAAGTTCATCATTTATGTTGAGACCGTTGCTTCTTTTGCGCATGGAACCCTGGGACTGGATTGATTAATAAATTTAAACAATACTACCGGATCGATTTTATTTTGTTTTTATTTTGCTGGGATTACCCAATTGATTATGGATAATGAATAAAATACACCAATTAGTGTAATATAAACTACATAAAATTAAGTATTTGGGTGTATTCCTAGACAGCCAGAGAAGGTCTTGCAACCAAGCTGCGGACTAACAGCTAGAACTGGCATAGTGGTATTATTAAGGTCGATGTTTCCCCAAGTTGGCAAGTATGTATATGAAGTGTCAGAAAATGACAGTAGCAATCTGGTCATGTTACCGTTGGCGTTGCCTTTGTTTTTATAATTGAGAAGAAAAAGAATGTATTCCTAGACAAAATAAAGACCATGAAAATACCCACCTGTTCAAAATGTTAAGTTGACTATGGCACTACAAATATATATACCCCATGCTTAGTTACTTGTCATCGTCATTAGTCCATAACCATTCAGTACTCAAAAACCACAATCAAGCACTAATCATCTTCTAATATTATCATGCCTTCTTCTTTTGCTTCTTGCATTGCTCAATTTTCACTTCTTCTTTTCTTCTTTATTTCCTTCTCCAATGCTCAACTACCTTTCTCTACTTCTCGACCAGCCTCTATAGTCTTCGATCTAGACAGAGATCCATTAACCCTTCAGTATATGATCAAAATTAACCAAGGAACTCCTCCAGCAGCCATAAAACTAACCCTTGATCTCGGCGGGAAGTTACCCTGGCTCCGTTGTCATAAAGCTTACATGTCATCATCGTATCGACCAGTCAACTGCAAGTCACCCCAGTGCTCTCTGGCGAGCAAACCAGTCTCATGTGTATCTTGCAATGACACCAAGCTTAAAACCACGCAGTGCCATAACAACGCATGTCGCATTTACACAAGTAACCCGGTAACCGAATCTATCAGCAGTGGTGAGCTCATTTCAGATATTGTGACGGTTAAATCTGAGGATGTGTACACTATAGATGATGGACATATAATAAGTCCAGATATGGAATTCTCGAAACCAGGTCCAATTGTTACACCTCGTCTGTTTACATTCGGCTGTGCAACTGCTAGCAATTGTCTTAGTGGACTTGCTAAAGGTGCTGCAGGAGTGGCTGGTATCGGACGCTCATCTGGTCTTTCCCTGGTTTCACAATTCTCAGCTGCGTTCAGGTTCTCTCGCATATTTGCTCTGGAGTTATATAGATCTAGTGGAACCATTTATTTTGGGGGTGGATCTTACGTTACTCTTAACTATATGATGGGTGTTATTTACAAAAGATATTTAACATACACCCCCCTCTTGATTAACCCAAGAAGGCGTGAAGAATATTTCATTGATGTAAGATCGGTCATGATTCATAGTAAAACTGTGCCAATATCCAAGAAATTGTTGTCCATTAACAAGAAAACTGGAGTTGGAGGAACAAAAATCGACATCGGGATTCCTTATACTATGCTGGAGACATCGATCTACAGGGCATTTGTTAAGGTTCATACTCAATGGGCTGAAGGCATGAATGTTTCCAAGGTTGCTTCAGTTGCACCTTTTAGTGCCTGTTATAGCTCATCCACCATACCTTGGACAACAATTGGAAATCCAGAGCCACCAACTGTTGAACTAAACTTTCCAAGGAATGTATATTGGAACATCGTCAAGGATCTGGTATGGGTTAATGATGGCGTACATTGTTTAGCATTTGTTGATGGAGGTTCAAATCCCGTGACTTCCATTGTCATTGGCGCGCATCAGATGGGTTTCATAGAGTTTGATATTTCAAGATCAAGAGTAGGCTTCGAAGGACCACGGTGGATCACCTAGATTTTATATATTTATCATGTCATGTTATTGAGATTGTGTATCATGCCATCTTAAATTCTTACTAACCAAATTAATGGTATTTAACTATTAAATATGTGTTGCGAACGGATTTTATTAAGATTATGAGACCTGACGGCCATTTCATTGGCTCCGATTTGAATAACCTGTCTGCTTTGACTCTTTGAGCAGAGCGATAGAGACTCCATTTAACTTAGGTTGATCTAGGCCAAGGGCAGACCTACGTCAAGATAACTCTTCTTTGAAACGCTTTGGTATTGCTCCTGGATCATAATCTAAATAACGAATCAGAGCACGTGGAGCCATCTCGTAATCTTTCTAAACTTATTACAGTAAATAACATCTTGCAGGATATCCTTGCATTTTGAAAAACAAGCATTTTTACGAATCAGAATTTAGTTTTCCAATTCTAACTTTCTAAGTTGTAACCATTGGCTTGAGCCTGCCCTATCGTAGATCATGGGCTTAGGGCACCACTTGTCCTAACTTTTTAACATGTCAACATAAAGGGAGGCATACTGTACACTTCCACCCCACCTCTTGCTAACCACACAACCTCTTTCGCAAGCTTGTCAGCTGATAAGTTGACTTCCCTGAATCTATGCATACAATTGATTAACTGAACGAATGCAGTTGCCGTTCTTTGTACATATTAAAATGATGCACCACTTGTCCAAACACATCATAAAATACGATCTTAGCAACAGTTTGTGTGAGTTCTATGGAAACAAAACCTTGACCATCATGGTAGAAATTCAAACCTTCTTTCTCTTCTACAAAATCATTTTTCCAGGCCTTTGAACCCCCTCCACTTGTTACAAATTCTATTCTCTCACCCCTGGGTCAATGTACATAAATCTCTATCAGTTTTCTTTTTTACACCTTGCTTACAAGAGCATCCTATAAATTTGTTCTAATCCTGGGTAAAGATGACATATTCAAAGGCGAATAACAGGGTTGAAAAAGAAGAAGAAAAAAACACTAATTTTTGTTTCATTAGGTGTAAGTTGATTGTAAGTATCGTTTCTAATCTTACCTTTTTGTACTGGTGATGTGTTGTAAGCAATGATCATGCCCATTAACGTAGAGATCCACCTTATTTTCCTGAAAAATAATTCACTGCAAAATCAGATAATAGTTCACTAAACAAAGTAAGCAAATGAATTTTTCTTGACTTTATTACCACAAGAATTGGAATAAGTTGTTCAGCAAGTTCCTCGGTGTCACGGTGGTGTCCAGCGCTTCTCAATGTATGATGGCCAACTACAATTTTCCACCTTGCATCCGTTTCTTTGAGAGCAATATCTACTTCCTAATGATAATATGATTATAAGCCCATTGTTTTCAAATTAAACTTGTAAAAATAGAGAAAATAGCTATCAACTAGCAATTGACAGATTTTTGTACTTCTAAATGTGTTGTGATGTATTTTCTTCGTGGTGTCACGCCTCTCCAATCATATGTATGTTCTTTAGGTTCAGTGAAGTACTTTTCCACAAAAGGTGTTGTATCAACAAAGATAAAATCCACGATTTCTAAGGAAATTAACAAAACAAAGATTAATTAATTAAATTGATCAACGAAGATAATATCAGCGTTACTAGTTAGATCAGTAAGAAGAAATTAGTAAAATTGATGTTAGTGAAAATTGCTTATCACCTGCGTCTAGTACATATGATCTTAGGCAAAACCATCTGCTATCGAGTTGCCGAAGTAAAGGTGACAATTGTGCTTCTACGTTACCTCTATAATCGTGGTTCCCCAACACTGAAACAATATTCAAAAGTTAGGAAACAATAGACAAACAAGGAAGATTTGCATGTTGATCTAGTCTTTTGGAAAGGTAATCAAATCACGTACCGTTATACCACTGCTTTTGCAAGCTTGGAGCTGTATAGATGTTTACAAACGATTCTTGGAATGCAGGATCATCGACAGCCTTCAATCCATCGGTGTAGAAGTTATCCCCAGTAGAGATCACAAAATCTATGTCTAGCTTTTCCCCAATCCTCCCCATCTATTTTTTAACCCGACGAATAATCACATTTTTCTAATCAGTAAACTAAGGATTTACATAGCTTGGGATTATAAAAAAAAACGACTAAAAAACAAAGCTACTTTTTATAACTCATAAATTCAAGTCAAAATAATAAATGATTGCAAACTTTATCCATTCAAAGAGTGAATAATACCTACCAGTAAAAGGGTAACCAAGAGGTCATGACACATCATTTTATGAGCTAAACGAGGGGGAGGTATAAGTTGGCCTAAATTGTGCTCAACAATCATTTGGCATGATGGGAAAGCCAGATGTGGCAAAGTATTCAGGAAAACAGTTCAAGACGTTGAGGCACCTATGTCAAGAATGAGTGCAATATTTATTATGATCCAATGCATGGCAAAAGCCTAGAGATTCTAAACAGTAACAACTGCATCAAGTATTAGTACTTCTAAATAAAACAGCACTGCGATCGGTGCAATATTTATTCGTATCGAGCGTAAGACAAAAAACATTGGAAAGAGTTACACCTGGGGAACCAAACTTGGTTTGTAAAACCAACATCTCTATCTCTATGATTTTTAGAAAAGCTAAATCTGCAACAGGTCTGATTCTTGCCGACGATCCAGAAAACTGCCGAAAAGCAAGGGGATACCCTCCAAATGGAAAACATGGGTGAGCCTAGAAAAGCATGTGCTGAAGTGGTTTTCAACAAAATTGAGCAACAGAAAAGTTCAATTTGATAATGACCTTTTAACACTGGGTGCTGACAGGAATGTATATGAAGGCAGTAAAAGAAAGTTATTTCATACCTAAACTAAAGTACTAGTATCTCAAACAAAAACATTATTAAGTTCACACCAAGTGGAGTCAGTCTTTTAAGTAGAATGGGAGTTGTTGCTGCTGCTACCAGAGAATGTAAATGATTTACTAAACACCTATTATTAAGGTTTCCTTAAACAAGAAGAAAGAAGATTAGACGAGTGATAAACTTCTGACTACCCAGCTCATACAGGTAAACTATAGATGCCTGAATTATTTCGGCATTTGAAGAGCTTCGACTTGAAGTCATGAATATTACCCTCCAATTAGGAATGTGACCTTGTATGTAAACACAAGGTTTTTCGATACCATTTATGGTTGAAATCCACAATCATTCTCCCCTAATTTTGTTTAGGCAAAATATTCCAAACCATAGCTAACTGAGAAACCAGATTTTTTACCCTCCTTAATAATCGAGTTTGACCCGAATCAACTACTCAGATTGACATTTTTCTCTCCCCTAATTCATTGTGTCACTCTTCACCTAATTCAATATGTCACTCTTCATAACATAAAAGGCCGTATTAACTTTTTTATATGCACAACAGATAGTGATAGATTTTCCTTTAATCTAGTCTACTTGTAACAGTATGCACCTTCAAAGTCTATTAACTACAGGAAAGAAAAGAAGTAAACCAAAAAGTAGCCAGAACCTTATAACTTCTTGAACGGAGACTGATAAGAATATTTGACACAAATTCCCTGCTACATTTTCGAGATAGATTTACTTTCTATCAGAAAATAGAAGATTTAGTGGAAGAAGGGTACTTAAGGTGGCATCCAGCCTAGTAAATACAACCGAAACAAAAAGCATTAAGCCCGCTGAGTTTGAATTCTAAAGTCTGTTTGAGAGAAGAAAAAGCGTCTTCTCTCTGTATATGGACAGTACATTCTTAGAATAAACTTGCATGGTTTGTGTGTCGCCTACCTAATGATACGATATTGGATTTGAAATACATTGCATTTAGAAACAAAGATACCAAGAAGAAAAAGAAAAAGCCTTACTTGGGCTTAATAGTGCTTTTAAAATTCATTACACTTATGGTGATCCTCATATATGCTGTTAATTATCATGTTTTAGAGTGATGAAGCTTTTGTAGTTGCTAAATTCTGATGATCTATCTAATTGGACAGTTTATACTTAATAAACTGAAGAATCAAGCATTTTGGTGTAGAAATTATCACGTACCTGATGAGCAACATGACACTGGTTATATGAACCTCTTCTTCCCCAATCTCCAACCACCAAGAAACTAAGTGAACCATCTTCCTTCGTTGGATGTTTAAATCTCTGAAGCTCACCATAACTACTAGAGACTAGACACATTAAGAAAATATATGTGTATTCAATAAGCAGAAAACCAGGTATGATGATAGAGTATCCATGGGCGAGTTACTAAGTACATCCATGACAAAGCAGGGGATGGAGGTAGAGAAAAGTGAAAGAAAGAAGAGGTAGAGAGAAAAGTGAGGTAGCTGTCTTTGAAAGTACATTAAGCTGTGGGTCGATGAGGTAAAGAAGGCACAATTTATATAGATTGGACTGAAGTTCAGTGAGAAAATTCAACTTAATGCTTGGGCACTCCGGAAAATGTCATTTAAGCATGTCAACAAAACCAACCACTTGGATTAAACCTCAAAAATTTACCTACATTATTATTTATTATCAGTAGTAGTAAATAAAACTAGCATATTATGTTGAATTACGAAGTTAAAATTCAACGCAGCACTATGTTGCAAACATACAAAAGAATGTCGCATATAGATAAGAACACATTAATCGAGCTTGTCTAGATGCTGATCTAAGTTCCAATTTGAACAAGAAGGGGCTCTAAAATCATCTTCTAGGAGCTATGAAATCTAGCTGAAAATGTATGACAAACCAATCTTTCCTGAGTTTTTTGTAAATTAAAAGATCCATGTTCTAAATATCTAAGCCTTCTAATTTAATCTCATACAATCATATACACAAACAATTAAGATACGCAACAACATATATATAATTTGTTTGTTTTTGATTTTAAGAAATAGATTTACCATGGTCTCCTCGAGGGCAAAGAATAGCTTGAGAAATCATAGTTGAAGAAGGCTGATGTGCATCACCAATAATAAGTTTCTGAATCTCTGTATCTGATTTCACATTTCGATTCTCATCAAATTTGTTTGGTACTTGAGAAGCTGATTTAGTCAACATTAATGTGTCTCCTTTGAATGATTTCATAGTTGATCTTAGTAAAGATCTACATGCACACAGTGAGTGTTTTATTATTCTCACCATTTTCTTCTTCTTGTTGCCTCAATTTTCTTCCTTCATTCTTCTTTTCCGATCAAAACTAAGAAATTCCCTCCTCCCTCCCTCTCCCTCCTTTCTCTCCTTAAAAGACCAACTGGGTCAGTATAGGCCTTTGAAACGGTACTTGGGCTTGAGCCTGCTTGTATTATTTTCTATCTTTTTTCCTCTCTTTCTGACAGTTTTTTGTGCTCCAGTCTTAGAGAAGAACCCTATTTTGGGGCATACCCCAAAAATTTGGGGGCATACAAGATAAGACAAAAAAGTGGGTGCTAATATTATTTTTAGGTAGCCCTTATCCTCCTATTTTCAAAAATGCGAAAATACCCTTATGAGATTAGTGTTGAATTAGTGTTAATCTGATTAATTAGTTGTTAATGATTGTAGTTAGTTTAGTGTTAATTTAGGATGATAAATTTTTTTTTAAAGATGGTTAGTTAGTGAGTGATTTTAGAAAAAGAAGGAGGAGGAAAGAAGAAGAAGGAGAGGAGGAAAAAAACTTTTTTCTTTTTTCTTTGTGATCTTTGTGATTCTTGAGAGATGTGTGATACAAATTCGAGTGAGGAAGGTGAATCTTCATCACGTAAAGCTAATAAAATACATATCAATTACGATGGAGATCCAGACATGGCTGATTTGTTGGATTATGAAAATGATTTTACCCAAACTCAACTTTTTTCTCAAGCTCAAGATGATTCCTTTATGGAGCCAAATTCCGAAGATGAGTACATAGATGAGGAACCCAATGCTAATAATACACAGGTATGGTTGTAGACGTTGTTTAATGTTCGTTTTGTAGCTTGATTTCACCAAAAGTTATGATTTTTGCAACTAGTTAACAATGAGAGAATGGTTAAATGAGTTAATAGGTGTGCCGAACCATTAAAAATAAGAACAGTTCGGTTTCTTCGATTGAGAAATATACACGCCGAACTGTCATTCAATTATTTGCGCGCCAAAAAAATTTCATGGTTCGGCTCAAATTGGAAGTGATAATATAAGCCGAACCATGTACAATTTTTTTACAAGTTACAGTGTAATGTTCAGCTTACACGTTATCCAGACGAACATAAATTTTGGTTTTTTGAAATTTCAAGTATTATGGTTCAGCTTATAATATTAGTGACCACCAATATAAAAAACAAAACACAAAACTTATTTATTAGGATCAGTATAATTGGATCACGGAGGTTGTAAACTTTGGGAAACTGAATCAAGTTTGGCTTATATGCAAAAAAGCCTTTAACGCCGAACCAACAAAGTTCGGCTATGTAAATTAAAACCGAAACTGCCGAACCTTTTGAAATGTAGGTTCGGCATACACAATAACCAAAATTTAAAGTCGAGTTTTTTCTTGAAAATGAAACTACAATGTGTAAAATTACCTGAAGCATTGTGAAATAACCTCCAATGTTTCTACTTGTTAACCTAGACGCAGTTCCAAGTTGCTCAAATAGGAAAGAAAGGGCCGCAGTTCCCTAGGAGCACTTGTGGCAGCTTTTCAAATCCCTTAACACTTGGAGGTATTGAGAATTAACCTTCTTCCCACTGTTATCTGGAAATATAACACTTCCTAAAGTATACAACAAATAGGCGGTAGCAGTGCGATTAGCTGTGACCTCGTCCATAACCAACTCCCCTTTGAAATTTTCTCCTTTGTGTCTTCAAAACACTTTTTCAAAGCGGTGAACTTGATTTTCTTCAACTTCTTTGTGCTAAAATTCACAAACTTCACCTCTTTAGCAGCGCAGGCAAACTCCAATTCTGTTTTTTCTTTTGTCCAACCAAGAGTTTCCTCAGCAAGTATATACAACTCATCCCAAGTCATTTCATAAACCGCTGAGTACAGATTTTTCCCATGCGTTCTAAGACCACTAATATTTTGTGCATCATCTGGAGTAATTGACATCTCTCCAAAGGGGAGATGAAATGTGCAAGTCTCCGGACAGAATCTCTCACAAAAGGCTGAGTTTGTAACTGCATCAAATTCCTCTTGTGCATAGAAAATGGCAGGCCATAAACCAGAGCCTTGTACTAAAGCCACCACCTCAGGAGCCTCTTTAAAAATATCCCAATGTGCGGCGCTTTGGTGTCTAAGTACGCGGACTGCATCCCTGTGATATGGAGTCTCGTAAATTCTCTTCTCTCATGACTCCTTGTAGCCAATCAACACTCTTCCACCATCTTTAGTGAGACCATGGGGAAAACCATCCATGCGAGGACGTATCACATTATCCGGATGAGGAATGTGCTTACCTGTCTCCCTTAATGTAACAACTTTCTCTTGTTCTTGTTCTAATTCTAATTCTTCTTCTTCTTGACCTTCCTTACCAACATCTTCATCATTGTGATCCTCTTGTTCTACAGGCAAAGAGAAAGTCGTGTCAATTCCCCTTTTGCATGCATGTAAGTTCTTTGTGCCACCACCTCGAGGTTTGGGAGTTTTTGAGTTAGAAGGAGTCACTTCCATTGTTCTCCTTTTAAGCTTCTCTTTGAATTTTCCCGGATGGGTGCTAAAACAAATGACAAACCTTAATTAGTTTTCCAAATTAAATAAATATGATCCTACTACACAATTTGATAACTTACCTATAACTGGACAGTGTAAGGTTCGGCACATACGATATTTATCAATATGAGCGGAACACGGTTCCCAACAGTATTCTCAATGGTCAGACAAAGGTTCGGCACATTCGATATTTATCACAATGTACCCAACATTGTTAGATCGGTTGTTAAATAATGGTATTCAAGTTCGGCAGGTTATATCATACAAAATTTTATGTGCCGAACTCATTGGTTCGGCTCGTACGATATTCTAACTATCGCAAATTTTAAGTCGAACTGTTCTTCGTATGTGTAAAAAAAAAAAAAGTTCGGCTACGACATTTCAGCCGAACACTACCCTGAAACTAACAAAAACCTAGACGAATCATCGATTACATGTCATAAATCAACTAAATACGCAAAAATAAACAATGGGTTTGTGGGAAATACCTTTTTATGTGCAATTTTAAAGAATCAGCCTCTATTTCTCCCTCTCCAATACCAATCAATCCACTATCCTCTTCATCTCCATTTTTTCCAAAAACCCTAGATTGAGATGCAACTGAAGCAACACCAGGATTCGGCGCAGTATTTCTAGGGCATCGCTTAACACGAGGTGCCATGTATGTGTTTAATTGAGAACTTAATTGATAAAATTTTCAGAAATTTACATAAATTTTGGAGAAGAAGATGAGAAGAAGAGGGAGAGAGAAGGGTTTTGGTTTTCAAAACTTTTAAAAAAAAAAAATTAAGTAACCGTTTTAGTTATAATGAGTGAGTTAATTAGTGAGTAATGGTTAATTAGTGGGTGGTTATTTAATTAGTGTGATGGGTTAATTAGTGGGAGGTTTAGGATTAGAATTTAATTAAGTTGAAGTTAGTAATGTAATTTAAACTGGGCAGGGGTATTATAGTAACTTAACAACCATTAGGACAGCCCTTATAATTTTTCATTGGGTGCATTTTAAGTGTGTATGCCCCCAAATTTTGGTGCATGCGGTTCTTAGAGAAAGGCAAACTCCTTGAACGCTTCACCACCACCACCTTAGAAGGGATTAATCGTTGGCGGCGACCAGGTAGGTTTTCTTTACCCTTAATCTTTTTAAAGTTATCTTATGAGCTCGAGATTTACCTATGTTCTCATTAAATAGTTAGCTTTAGCTATTTGAATTTATGGGGGATTTGGCTTGGGAACGTACGTAGTGGGTATGTTTGTCGAGTTATACTGGATGTTTGGTGTTTTTGTTGTTATATTTTCTGGCTCGATTACTTTTATCTTGATTGTATATCCATTCTACCAAGAATCAGTACAATTATCATTTTATTTGTTATGTTGATTAGGAACCCTAAAGTAAAGATTTGAATTATACTATAAGCATCCAAGTTTGAAACAGAACTAACATTCCAGCCACAGGGTATGAACCAAGAGACGAGCCTCTTGTGACTTGCTTAGCCATTATTTTAGGTTTACATTTTGAGTATGTAAAACGCACATCAGTTGTTCAATCAATATTTCTTGTAGATAGATGCTGGATGTTAAAGTGAATGTAGCTCTTTGTTATCTCCCCCTTTTAATGCAAACAAGCAAAACTGAAAACGCTAATGGTGGGTTTGGATGTAGAATTTTAAAGATGAGATTCATGGGTTCAGGGGAATTGGTGGAATTACGTTTTCCTCGCTACATTTGGTTGCCCAAATCCCTGGAATTACGTTTCCGACGTGATTCACTTTTCCAGCAAATCCTCCATATGGAGTCCGACCCCTCCCCCCTAAGATTTGCTGAGAAACTTATTAGGGGATTTGTAGACCCATGTATGCGTGTCGTAACCACAACAAATTAATTAATACTTTACTACCTAATTAAAGAGTAATATAGGGTAGTCAAGGTCGATCCCACGAGGAGCAAGAGATTATAGTTGTAAAATTGTCACAAAAGGGGGGTATTGGTTGTAAAATTTATAAAGCAAAAGAAATAAACAAAGTAATTAAAAGTGTAAGTTGAAATCAATGAGAGAGAATAGATCAAGGAATCCTTCTTCGCTGCAAAACAATGATTAAAGTTATGTACTTTTCCACTTTTTATTAGTCATAGATTATCACCAACCGTAGGATAGCAGGTTCGCTTAGCTAACCCCAAAATTCCTTATTTCACCGAGTAACAGGTCCGCTTAGTTATCAGATTCTATTCAAAAGAACCACCTTGAGGTTCGCTTACAAGATGTAATTCCCCGAACGCATTAAGATTTGTGAACTTAGGTTTAGTACTAGTAGTTAGACTCGGTTCGCTTGGTCCACTTTCTAGCGCTGTTTTCACACACAATTGCTCCACGGAATCCCTCCGCAAGGTCTTGTGTTTTCTACTTGTGTAAAGAGTCAAGAAACTATTACGTATTCCCTAACTTTCACTAGCTTTAGATTAAATTAACAAATCAATTTAGCGTGCACTCCAAACAACCTATCAATCAATCATAAACATTAATATTAGCAAAAACAAACGATAATCATATGAAAAACCTCAAAGTAGAATTCAAACAAAACTCAAACCATATGTTAAGAACTAGGAATTCATCCTCAATCAATAAGAAAATTAGCTACTCATAATTTGGAGTTCACACAATAATAATAATAATTAAGGAAGAAAGAAAAACTTATTGAAAAGATGATGGTTGCTCCTTCCTCCAATCCTTGCGCACTTTAACTCCTTCTCCAAAGTAGATGTGTGTAAAAAGTTGTAGAGAACTCCTTTATTTATAGGCTTCAATACTCTCCATGTCTTTGTAGGAAAAGAATCCACATTCCATAAGAACACCACTTTCCCAATTCGAGCCTTATTCCACTTTCTAGTCCAATTCTCCAAAACTTCCAAGTTTTCATCCAATTCCCAATTCTAAATCTTCACACACATGAGAGAAGTCCATACAAAATTCTGTATTTTTGCTCGCCGGAAAACTGTATTTTTGGCCGGAAGTTGGCCGGATTCGTCGCCGTCGGCCACCTAAAAATTCCATTCGGTAAGGGAATATTTCGTTAGCCCACCGTTAGGACTAACGGTCAAACAAGTCAAACGTCAGTCAACTGTTAGTCAGTGGGTCAAGGAGGGGAAAGTCAGCTTCTGAGTGGTCTGAGTTGGATGATTCGCTTGGTCAGATCGGCTCATCGGACTCGTTCTGGATCGGTCTGGAACGGTCATCGCCGGCACCGAGTAGACTCGCCGGAGGGGAGAATCGGCCGAGTTCTCGTCATTTGAGGGCATTCTGGCCGTTGTTTCAGGCCATTCATTTCTTCACCTGTTAAGAAATCCTACACATACATCTACTTGGGAATTCGACAACATCATTTGGTCTTTGTTATTGCAGCACCAACTTCATACTGCAACTATCTTCATCTTCCCTTTTCAATGTTCTCTATCTCAATCCAGGTTCAACAGAAGCATCGATTTCTTGTTTTTTTGTTCTTCGTAACACCAACAGCAAATCCGATCCATGATTTCACAGAACCATTCATTCCCATCTTCTTTCCAGCAACCACCACCAACCCATCTACTCCATCATCCTCTAACCCATAGTTTTACCTCTCAACAACATCATTTCCAAATCGACTGAATCAACAGATCTTCAACCAAATCACCACCAAACCACCATTGGTGAATACCCATCTCGTAATTCAACCCATTTTTCTCCTCGATCTTTAACTCTGTGTCTCAGCTTCATATCCCTTCTTTCATCCTTCTGATTTTCTCGATTTCGATCTGTTCCAACTTGGTTTCATATAGCACAGTACCCATTCCGAATTCAATCAAATACAACATCACCATTTTCTTCTCCACTGCATCTCAGTTCTGATTTTATTCTCTCATCTCTCGATTGCTTCCTGTTTCTCGGACAAGTAGTAGCAGCAGCAGCTGCTGTGTAAGAACGAATGAACAGAAGAGGGGAATATCGATTTTAGGGTTAATCATTGGGATGGCTATTTGCGCCCAAGATAAAAACCACCCATTGATAATTACATCCTCTAAATGATAAGGGGTACCCTATACGACAATCCCTTAACCTTAGCTGGTTTGTGTTTAGTATAACCCCAAGAAGAGTTGCCTTTTAACCATTACTGGGCTCCAGATAATGCTCTCCCTATGAAATAACAATTCTGCCCTTTTTGCTCAATTTTGGTGATTTCTCCTTCTTTTCGTCCGTGCGACTCCAGTGTACCTAATAACTCAAAAACACGCGTAAAATACATAATTTACTAGAAAAATAGCAAAGAAAGCATAAACTCTTAGGTAGTAAATTAGGTGTATTCTACACCTATCAAATTCCCCCACACTTAGACTTTGCTAGTCCTCGAGCAAATCAAACAAAAACTTACAACTTCAAAGCGTTCTAGCGTCCCAAGCATCCTAAGAGTTATGAAGACATAGAGTTTCTGCATGCTAGTAATAAGAAGTTAGAAATACTAAAGAACATATTCTCATTCTTAAATGTTGAGTGAGAAATAACCACACCATAATGAGAGAACACCTGTTTGAGAAACGATCAATAAGCATTTCGCCTCGACTTCTGCCTCACCAAGAAAGGTTTTATGATAATTGCACTCAAAAAGACGGCTTTTTTATGGGTCTCACATGTGTGCAGGTAGGAATGAAGAGAGAATTCCTGCAACACTTTGAATGGTAGGAAGGATAACTTCCGAAATTTTGAAAAACCCACATCTTTTAACATTTTGAAAAACCATTTTTCTAACGATCTCTAAGAAAGGAAATCAACCACTTATATCAAGAATGAGATTACTTACTTACCTTCACATCCGATTGCCAATTATGATAACACCACTCTCACGGAATCCAATAGAAACGTCTTCCGCTCCTTGTCTTCATCTTCTTGGTCTTCGGCTTCAACTATTGATGATAAATACTAGAACTTCATAAATCCTTGACAATTTGTAACCTTTTTCCTCAAAATCCTTGTTGCTTGAAACTTCCTTATAGATTTTCCTTCCCCACGGCTTATTCAAAACAAAACAATAATAGATATTTCTCTTGTCTCATATATATATATATATATATTCTTTTCTTTTCTTTTTCATTTTCATTTTCAATTTTTTTTTCAATTTTCTTTCAATTTTTTTTTTAGACAAGAGAAACACAATACAAATCAAAAGTGAAAAATAAAATAAACCATGGCCGTGGAAAAGTACTTTACCGCTTGATTCTTCACAACTTGTATCGTCTCGAAATCATAACCTTCAATAATTTTCACCTTTTGCTTTTCTTTGCTCTTGTAAATAAGTCTTAATACTTGGATATGGAATTACCTCATTGCATTTTAAGTCTTCAACATGTATGTAAAATCTGCTCATTGTATGTTGCTTTACTTGGATATAAAAATTTTCTCTTTTTCTTGTTCCATTGTTGCTTGCAAACCTTGAACCTTTTCAACTTTCCTTGTAGATTTTGATGTCACTCCTTGTTGATAAATGTGGTGTTTCTATGGACCCGTTGTTGTCGAGAGAGAATGGTGCTAACTACAAATCGAACTACAAGAAGGAGACTTTCATCATAGACGTCACCCTCATGATTGACAAAAATTAGCACTCAAGAGATCAAAATAGTGCTGAAAGTGGTGTGAAATTGGGTAGCTCACCATTCTACCCGGAATTAACGTACGGTGACACACACTCAAAAGAAGCTCTTTAGTAAAGGAAGAATTTTTGGTCGGTGCCTCACATGATATGAAAATGGGTAGTCTCCACTAATGATTGATCATCAACTCTAATAACGCACTTCTCCCTGCACCAAATTTGCATCACCGGCATGATTAAATCCATTATTTAACACTCTAACAAGCAAGAAATCGAACGTAGTTCCCTAACATTTCCAAGTTCAATTATGTCGGTCAGAATTCTCTATGTAATCATACCTAGAAGCATGCTAGTGACTCTAAAATCTCTAAAAGTTGAAAGTTTTATGCAAAAAATTCTCTTTTTTTTTTATATGCAAAAATATATGCTTAGCCACTCCCCCACACTTAAACCTTACATTGTCCTCAATGTAATTGAATCGTCCAAGTAAAGTCAAGGTGGGAAATCCTAACATGATATGGAACAAGAAAAATAAACAAAAAAAACAAAAAGCAAATAAAACAAAAGGATAAGAAATATAAAACCGGTGGGTTGCCTCCCACTTAGCGCTTGTTTTAAAGTAGACGGCCCGACATAGCTCTTGCTTCACATTACTCCTCTAGAGGGAGCACATCTCAAAATCCAATCACGTCCACATGTTCCGTTGGAAAGTTTTCATAATATGGCTTCAACCTATGGCCGTTGACTTTCAAGGGTTGTCCTGTTTTTTCACTAACAATTTCAACTGCACCATGATTATAAACATTAGTAACAATAAATGGTCCCACCCAACGGGACTTAATCTTACCCGAAAATAAACGTAAACGAGTATTAAATAAAAGAACTTTTTGCCTCACAATAACACTTTTCTGAGAAATCATCTTGTCATGAAAAAGCTCGGTCTTTTCTTTGTAAATCCGGGCATTCTCGTAAGCATCATTACGTATCTCCTCTAGCTCATTTAGTTGCAACTTCCTTTGTTTCCCCACTGCATCATACTCCATGTTGAATTTCTTTATCGCCCAATAATCCTTATGTTCAAGTTCAACCGGGAGATGACGAGCTTTGCCATAAACCAACCGATATGGAGACATACCAATCGGTGTCTTGTACGCTATTCTATACGCCCAAAGTGCATCATTAATCTTAAAGCTCCAATCTTTCCTTGTCGTATTCACCGTTTTTTCAAGAATGGACTTAATCTCACGGTTTGAGATTTCTGCTTGTCCACTAGTTTGTTGATGGTAAGGCGTACCAATCTTGTGTGTTATGTTGTACTTCTTGAGGAGAGCGTGGAAAGACTTCTTGAAATGTGAGCCTCCATCGCTTATCACCACTCTTGGTATGCCGTGCCTAGTGAATATGTTTTCTCTTACAAAATCACAAATAACTTGAGAATCATTAATTTTGGTGGCTCTAGCCTCCACCCATTTAGAAACATAATCTACGGCAAGAAGTATATAAAAATTTCCATTCGAATTGACAAAAGGGCCCATAAAATCAATTCCCCACACATCAAAAATCTCTACGGCGAGAATTGGTGTGAGTGGCATTTGATTTCGAGCACCTAGATTGCCCATTCTTTGACATCTATCACACGATTTACAAAAAACATATGAATCTTCAAACAAGGTGGGCCAATAAAATCCACTTTCAAGAACTTTGAGAGCGGTACGTTTAGAACCAAAATGGCCACCACAAGCAAAAGTATGACAAAAGGAGAGAATATATTGGAATTCGGAGTTAGGTACGCACCTTCGTATGATTTGATCAACGCCATATTTCCATAAGTATGGTTCATCCCACACATATTGCTTGGCTATCTTCTTAAGCTTCATCTTTTAGAAGTTAGACATTGTGCTAGGTACCTTTCTTGTCACCAAGTAGTTCACTATATCCACATACCAAGGTGTTGATTCTTCCAAGGAGAAAAGTTGTTCGTCCGGAAAACGGTCTTGTAATGGAAGTTCTTCTTGAGACATAACTAGTCTACTAAGATGATCCGCAACGGTATTCTCCACACCCTCGAATTTCTATGTCGAACTCTTGTAGTAATAGGATCCACCGGATTAGTCTTGGCTTAGCTTCTTTCTTCTTTATTAAGTATCTAAGTGCTGCATGATCGGAATACACAATAACCTTTGTATCCACCAAGTATGATCGAAATTTTTCCAATGCAAACACTATAGCCAATAACTCCTTTTCTGTGGTAGAATAGTTGATTTGTGCATCATTGAGGGTCCTAGATGCATAATAGATAACATGGGACAACTTGTCCACTCATTGACCCAAAACGGCTCCAACCGCATAATCACTAGCATCACATATAAGTTCAAATGGAAGATTCCAATCCGGTGACTTGATAATCGGCGCACTTGTCAACATTACCTTCAATTTGTCAAAAGCTTCCTTGCATTCCTTGTTGAAGTCAAAAGGTACCTCCTTTTGTAGTAACTTGCACATCGACATGGAGATTTTGGAGAAATCCTTGATAAACCGCCTATAGAAACCTGCATGTCCAAGAAAAGAACGAACTTCCCTCACCGAAGTGGAATATTGTAAGTTTCTTATTAAATCTATCTTTGACTTTTCCACTTCGAGCCCTTGAGAGGACACAATGTGACCAATTACTATGCCATGGTTTACCATAAAATGACATTTCTCCCAATTAAGAACAAGGTTAGTGTCTATGCATCGTTTAAGAACTAGTTCAAGGTTATCTAAACAAATATCAAAAGAATTGCCATAAACACTAAAGTCGTCCATAAATACCTCAATAATGCGCTCCACGTAATCCGAGAATATGCTTACCATGCATCTTTGGAAAGTAGCCGGTGCATTGCAAAGACCAAACGGCATCCGTCTATACGCAAACGTTCCAAACGAACAAGTAAAAGTGGTATTCTCTTGGTCCTCCGGTGCAATAACAAGTTGATTGTATCCCGAATAACCATCCAAGAAACAATAATAAGAATGACCCGCTAACCGCTCCAACATTTGATCAATGAAAGGTAAAGGAAAGTGATCCTTTCGGGTTGCGGAATTAAGCTTTCTATAATCAATGCACACTCTCCAACCGGTTTGAACTCTTGTAGGAACAAGTTCATCGTCTTGATTTCGAACAACCGTAACACCGGACTTCTTTGGCACCACTTGTACCGGACTTACCCACTTGCTATCGGAAATTAGGTAAATCACCCCCGCACTTAGCAATTTGAGTATCTCTTTCTTCACAACCTCCATCATGGGAGGATTAAGCCTACGTTGAGCATCACGTACCGGCTTCACGTTCTCTTCCATTAGAATCCTATGCATGCATATGGATGGACTAATGCCCTTGATGTCCGCAATTGTCCAACCAATAGCCGTTTTGTGCTCTTTCAAGACTCTAAGCAAACGTTCTTCTTGTACCGGTGTGAGATTCTTTGAAATAATCACCGGAAGCTCATCTCCATCTCCCAAAAATGCATACTTCAAATGGTCCAGAAGTGGCTTCAACTCTAGTTTAGGTGCCTTCACAATAGATGGTACAAGTAATTCATCATTCACGGGTAAAGAAATATAGGAAACATTACCCTTAGCTTCCTGTAATGCCGTCAATGCACCACACGTCTCCACCAATTCCGTGGAAATTTCAACATCCAAGTTAGACACGCCGTGGACGTTCAATTCAATGCTCTTTTGTAACACCACATCAAGTTCGTCCTCTCGATTCAATTCCACCATTTGTTGCGCTAATGAACCAACCACATCAATGGAGTAAACAGAATGCACATCACTTGGGTAGTGCATGGCTTCAAATATGTTGAAGTGTATTACTTCCTTGTCGAATTCCATAGTGAGTGTACCCTTGTCCACATCAATCTTCGTCTTTGCGGTCTTCATAAATGGCCTCCCAAGAAGTAGAGAAGTAGACGACCGATTATCATTGTTGTCCATATCCACCACAAAGAAATCCACCGGAAAAATTAATTCATTCACTTGCACTAGAACGTCTTCTACAAGGCCCTTTGGATAGATGTTAGACTTATTTTCTAGTTGGATAATAACTCTTGTCTCTTTCAACGGTCCAAGATTCAAGGAGTCATATATATCGGCAGACATCACACTAATGGAAGCTCCCAAATCAAGTAAAGCATGTTCAAACCTTTCCTTACCAATAGTAATTGGCACCGTGAAACCACCGGGATCCGTGCACTTTGTAGGCATCTTCTTCAAAAGCATAGCCGACGCACTCTCGCCAACTTTAGTAATTTCATTATCAAGCAACCTATCCTTCTTTGTGCATAATTCCTTCATGAACTTAGCATATCTTGGCATTGTCCTTATGGCCTCGATGAATGGAATGTTGATTTCGATCTTCTTGAAGATATCCATGAGTACTTTATCTTGAGCTTCCTTCTTGGACTTAGCAAAACGACTAGGAAAAGGTGGTGGAGTAGTTAAAGTAGGAACCGGTTCCTTGGATTGGGCGGTTGGTGTTGAAGTCTCCCTTGGTTCGGCATCCTCCTTCTCTTTGACTACCTCTTCACTAGCTTCTTCATGACGAGTTGGACTCTCCACTTGTCTTCCACTTCTTAAGGTAACCGTACTAACATTCTCTCTTGGATTCACAATGGGTTGCGAAGGAAGCTTTGTGTATGCTTGAGCTTTCATTAAGTTCATATCGGTCGCCAATTATCCCATTTGAGTTTGTAAATCCTTGATTGCCGAATCGGTCTTTTGTTGGGTTTGTTGTAACATAGAAGTGAGACCTTGCATGCTTTGCATTATCACATTCAACTTGTCATTATTCGAATAATCTTGCTCCATGACTTGTTGTGGTTGGAATTGTTGTTGATGAGGTTGGAAACGTGATTGTTGGAATCCACCTTGTTGTGCATATGGATTAGGAGCCGCCGCTTGCTTGTTTGCATAGATAAAGTTGGGATGATCCTTCCAATCGGGATTGTAAGTATTCGAGTATGGATCGTACCTTGGCCTTGGATTTGGATATAAAGCATTTACTTGTTCGGTTTCATCATCCGGAATAATTACCGCGGCCAACCATTGCACTACCCTCTCTATGTTGTTTAACCGTTGATCGGATTGTGAAGACGAGTTACTAACTTCATGCACCAACTTAACCATTGAATCACCTCTTGCATAGAATTGTTGCGATTTTGCCGCCATACTTTCAATCAACTCGGTAGCTTCGGCCATCGTCTTGTTCACTAGTGCACCACCACCGGCGGCGTCAAGAAGATATCTATCACTTGTTTGGAGACCTTCATAGAAGTATTGGATTATCATGGTGTCACTAAATTGATGGTGTGGACAACTCGCCACCAATCTCTTGTATCGATCCCAACATTCATATAATGACTCTCCCACATGTTGCTTTATCCCATAAATTTCTTTGCGAATTTGAGTAGCCTTTGATGCGGGAAAATATCTCTCGAGGAAAAGTTTTTTCATCCCATTCCATGTTGTGATACTTCCGGAAGGCAAATAATATAACCATTCCTTAGCATTGCCCGCCAAAGAGAACGGAAAAGCTTTCAACATTGCTCCATCCGCATTAGTATTCGGTGGAAGCATGGCCGTGACTATGGTGTTGAAGTACATAAGATGTTTGTTTGGGTCTTCATTCACCATGCCATGGAACTTTGGTAATTCTCTAATCAACCCCAGCTTGATCTCGAAAGTTGAGTTAGTTTGGATACACCATTGTTGTGTATCGAGCTTGTGAGAAGCTAGGTCCTTGAGTGTACGATCACCCATTGCCTCTTCTTCTATGTCCGAATCTGCGAATTCACTTGATGTAGAACGAGGAAGCGGAGTGTTAATCGCTCGAATGAAATCCTTTAGTTGAGTGCCGGATCGAAGACGTATTCCAATTGGACTCGGTCTTCCCCCTTGAAGCATTCACCAAAGATATATCACCTACAACAAGGTTCACAAAACTAAGTTAGATACGGTATAGAATCTAACAAAGCAAGAATAAAGCAAAAAGAAAAATAAAAACAACTAAAATCGCCCGTTGCTCCCCGGCACCGCCAAAATTTGTATGCGTGTCGTAACCACAACAAATTAATTAATACTTTACTACCTAATTAAAGAGTAATATAGGGTAGTCAAGGTCGATCCCACGAGGAGCAAGAGATTATAGTTGTAAAATTGTCACAAAAGGGGGGTATTGGTTGTAAAATTTATAAAGCAAAAGAAATAAACAAAGTAATTAAAAGTGTAAGTTGAAATCAATGAGAGAGAATAGATCAAGGAATCCTTCTTCGCTGCAAAACAATGATTAAAGTTATGTTCTTTTCCACTTTTTATTAGTCATAGATTATCACCAACCGTAGGATAGCAGGTTCGCTTAGCTAACCCCAAAATTCCTTATTTCACCGAGTAACAGGTCCGCTTAGTTATCAGATTCTATTCAAAAGAACCACCTTGAGGTTCGCTTACAAGATGTAATTCCCCGAACGCATTAAGATTTGTGAACTTAGGTTTAGTACTAGTAGTTAGACTCGGTTCGCTTGGTCCACTTTCTAGCGTTGTTTTCACACACAATTGCTCCACGGAATCCCTCTGCAAGGTCTTGTGTTTTCTACTTGTGTAAAGAGTCAAGAAACTATTACGTATTCCCTAACTTTCACTAGCTTTAGATTAAATTAACAAATCAATTTAGCGTGCACTCCAAACAACCTATCAATCAATCATAAACATTAATATTAGCAAAAACAAACGATAATCATATGAAAAACTTCAAAGTAGAATTGAAACAAAACTCAAACCATATGTTAAGAACTAGGAATTCATCCTCAATCAATAAGAAAATTAGCTACTCATAATTTGGAGTTCACACAATAATAATAATAATTAAGGAAGAAAGAAAAACTTATTGAAAAGATGATGATTGCTCCTTCCTCCAATCCTTGTGCACTTTAACTCCTTCTCCAAAGTAGATGTGTGTAAAAAGTTGTAGAGAACTCCTTTATTTATAGGCTTCAATACTCTCCATGTCTTTGTAGGAAAAGAATCCACATTCCATAAGAACACCACTTTCCCAATTTGAGCCTTATTCCACTTTCTAGTCCAATTCTCCAAAACTTCCAAGTTTTCATCCAATTCCCAATTCTAAATCTTCACACACATGAGAGAAGTCCATACAAAATTCTGTATTTTTGCTCGCCGGAAAACTGTATTTTTGGCCAGAAGTTGGCCGGAATTCGTCGTCGTCGGCCACCTGAAAATTCCATCCGGTAAGGGAATATTCTGTCAGTCCACCGTTAGGACTAACGGTCAAACAAGTCAAACGTCAGTCAACTGTTAGTCAGCGGGTCAAGGAGGGGAAAGTCAGCTTCTGAGTTGGCTGATTCGCTTGGTCAGATCGGCTCATCGGACTCGTTCTGGATCGGTCTGGAACGGTCGTCGCCGGCACCGAGTTGACTCGCCGAAGGGGAGAATCGGCCTAGTTCTGGATGTTTACAGGGCATTCCGGCCGTTGTTTCAGGCCATTCATTTCTTCACCTATTAAGGAATCCTACACATACATCTACTTGGGAATTCGACAACATCATTTGGTCTTTGTCATTGCAGCACCAACTTCATACTGTAAATATCTTCATCTTCCCTTTTCAATGTTCTCTATCTCAATCCAGGTTCAACAGCAGCATCGATTTCTTGTTTTATGTTCTTCATATCACCAACAGCAACTCCGATCCATGATTTCACAGAACCATTCATTCCCATCTTCTTTCCAGCAACCACCACCAACCCATCTGCTCCATCTTCCTCTAACCCATAGTTTTACCTCTCAACAACATCATCTCCAAATCGACCGAATCAACAGATCTTCGAGCAAATCACCACCAAACCACCATTGGTGAATACCCATCTCGTAATTCAACCCATTTTTCTCCTCGATCTTTAACTCTGCGTCTCAGCTTCATATCCCTTCTTTCATCCTTCTGATTTTCTCGATTTCGATCTGTTCCAACTTGGTTTCATACAGCACAGGACCCATTCCGAATTCAATCAAATACAACATCACCATTTTCTTCTCCACTGCATCTCAGTTCTGATTTTATTCTCTCATCTCTCGATTGCTTCCTATTTCTCGGACAAGTAGTAGCAGCAGCTGCTGCTGTGTAAGAACGAATGAACATAAGAGGGGAATATCGATTTTAGGGTTAATCATTGGGACGGCTATTTGCGCCCAAGATAAAAACCACCCATTGATAATTACAGCCTCTAAATGATAAGGGGTACCCTATACGACAACCCCTTAACCTTAGCTGGTTTGTGTTTAGTATAACCCCAAGAAGAGTTTCCCCTTAACCATTACCGGGCTCCAGATAATGCTCTCCCTATGAAATGACAATTCTGCCCTTTTTGCTCAATTTTGGTGATTTCTCCTTCTTTTTCGTCCGTGCGACTCCAGTGTACCTAATAACTCAAAAACACGCGTAAAATACATAATTTACTAGAAAAATAGCAAAGAAAGCATAAACTCTTAGATAGTAAATTAGGTGTATTCTACACCTATCAACCCACTTTTTTTTAGTCCAAATCCCATATATATACAATTTTAAGCTTCTTAGAGCAAGGGCTATGGGGGTTGAGAGCCTCTTTCAAAATGAAAGACTTGATCAAATTAGGTCTATGGATAGAGTGAAACACCCTTTCACCCAATACTCCATCACACTCTCGTTCAATCGAAGGAGTCCCCGAATGTCTTCCCTACACGGCTAATCATTTGCCGTTTGAAATAATCAATTGAAATACGGCAAAATGTTTGACGTATATGAGTAAAATTGAAACAGAAGGCAAATAGTTTGCCGTTTAAATCTGTTTCTCCAAAAACGGCTAATGAAATGCCGTGTAAATACTTAACAATTTATAAAATCCATTGATTCCATTCCAACAACTATCTACTGACATGGAAGCTTGAGTGTTCTCATATGATTGGGAAGCTTGAATATTCGCATGTGATTGAGAAGCTTGCATGTTCTCATGTAATTGGGTAGCTTGAGTTTCATCATTAAAATACGGAGTGTAACATGATCCTGAGTTGAAACTTCTTCGTAGTACTTCGTTCTCTCTTCGTACTTTTGATTTAATATGATAATGGTTTTTTTGATGTTGGGTGAAGCATATCATCATCATAACCATTTGGCGTTTGGAGAATATTTTTTTCAAACGGCATACTATTTGCCGTCCAGATCGGTTTTTCTTTGCCAAACGGAAAACTGTCCCCCGTGTAGGCTTTTGTTACTCTATCCCACAATAGGTTTTGCACTCGTTCAGTTAGTCACTTTTTCATTTTGATAGGGATAGACTGTTTTAGAGTCTATCCCATAGCCCTTGCTCTTAGGGCAATGCCAAACAATATATGGACTTTGATACAAGAAAAATTTGTGAATCCTAAGAATCTCAACTGAGTTACCAAACAAACGAGGGATTTACATGAATCCCAGAATTTGTAATCCCATGGGATTAGAAATTCCTGGAAATTGTGAATTCTGCAACCAAACCCACCATAAGCCTTTTTCGCCTCCCACACGTATTTTTCGTGTACCACAGTATGTTTCGTACACCAAACATATCTTTCAACGAACATGGTCTTTAGTTCCGCTGTTGGATTGCCTTCATCTTGATCCGCAGCCGTTCAGTTCATATGTTTTCTTTCTCTTTCGTTTTGTTCTCCCCTTCTCTTCCAAACAACTAAATTTCATAGCTACAACTGAATGTTCGCCTAGGTTTCAAGCAATTTGCAGAAAATCAATGACGGAGATGAAGAATTAAGTTGTTATTTTTCGCTTCCTCGATTAGGTATGCCAATTTTCTAACGTTGTTTGATTATTGTAATCTGAAATGCTAGGGTTTTGTAAATTTTAGGGGTTTTATTTGAATGTTGCTTAGCTAATGGAACATTTAAAACTTTAATCTTTGTCTTGATTGTGAATTTATTTTGAAAATAATTGGTAGAATTATTTGGATGGATTCTATGGAATAATTGCTCACTATATGTCCTGATATGTTTGAAGATAATGAGGATCTATTTTTGGTCATAGTTGAGTATTTGGTTATGATTTAGGTGTTTTGGTTCATAGGTGACATTCAATAGAGAGTAGTTCACAAACAGTAGTAATATCCCATAGGGTGTTCTTTAAAACTCACTTAGGATGTTGACATTAGAAGAGGCTATAATCAATTGAAGTGATGTATTGTGGGGCTTAGAGACTGAAACTGTAATACCAATTGGAGTTTTTTCTGGGAAATCTAGCTGATGTTTGTATACCAGTATAGCACCCACTTCTATTTTTTATTTTGAAAACTTCTTCACTTCAAATAGTCACATTCTTGATTTGAGATATAAAGTGCAACCTTTCTCAACTTCTGTTCTTCTTTCACTTTCTGTAATGTTACTTCTTTGTCAGTTCCTTTACTGTAGAATCTGCAGTAGGTTTGTTCTCCGGCTCAATAGGCAATAAGGAATATCATCATTTGGATTTCTTATTTGTGCATAATTATATATATAGCCTGATAGTCGGATAAACTCATTTGTTACACAGACCTCTCAGTTTTCTTTCAGTTGTGAGCAGTGTATTTTATTGGTTTCTGTCCCTATTCTAGATACTGATACAATACAAATGCTCCTGAAGGATGGTTTATGAGGACAATTGAAGGTTATTGACCCAGGTGGAACTGTACCCGTTAATTTTGTTTACACACTCACCATAAAATTAAGAATGTTAAGTATGGTGTGTACAGTAGTATATCTTTTGTTCCCTTGCACAGTCAGTCATTTTGTGCTTATAGTCTGGGTTATTACTGAATCTGACTTTATGTTGCAATCTGGGAAGTGGTAGTAATGATTAGTTGATAGTAGCATGAGCACGGTTTCCCTTGCATAATCTTTCCCAAGCCTGTTTGTTGCAAATGATTTTGCTTTTGTTAGGCATTCTCTGTTCATAGAATGATTCCATCTAACTGTAACACCAGCTTTACAAAGAGATCTTATTCAGTTTGTAACTCCTTCTGCGTTTTTTTTACACTTAAAGACATGGATGCATGTACCTGACAAGATCCATCTTATGTGGAGTATCATATGTGGTTTTGCATCATTTTCTGTGAACCTTGAATTGTTTCCCGCACTGACTTGCTGCAAATGGGAAGCATGGGCTCTGCATTGTACAGTACTAAAACACTTCAAAACTGAGACTAAACAAAGGGAAACAAGCCAACTGATTATATCAACTAATTCTGTTTTTGAGAAATACTCTTTTTTTTTTTCTTCTTTTTTTTTTCCTTTGCCTCATCTTACTGCTTGATTATTATTGCATCTAATTTTTATGTAGGGTAGTGAACTCCGTTAGAAGCGACCACAGATCTGTATTCTTCATTGATGGTGCGGGTAATTCAGGGCAGACAATACCACATGTTGGTGTCTATCTGCCAGAACCACTGTTCAGTCACGGAAAACTATTTGTTGCTTTGTCTAGGGGAGTTTCTAGAACTACAACAAAAGTATTAGTTAAGTATAGTTGTAGTAGTACTATACAGCCGAACAGGAATGTCATAACGTTTACATCGAATATGTCAATCATGAATGATGTTAATGATGTGTGGAGAGAAGTTTAGTCCTTATATTAGTACGAATGCTTTTAACATTAAGGTGTTGCCTGTTGGGTTGCCATCTTTGATAACTATCTATTCAAACCATTATTAATTTGAGTTTTATTACACAGATACCGTAAAAAATGGTACGGCGCTCACCTTAAGTTGTGGTTTTGACCTCAGGGTGAGTGCACAACCGCAGATTCATTGAATGATAAGCTCCTTGATCATCTTTCAAAATTAAAATGTGGGGTCTCTGATACATTTTGCATCAAAATCTCTTTGAGCTGTATCTTAAGTCTGTGTTCCATATATATTAAGATGTATATTATTCATCTTTTTGCGTAATTCCTGATCACTTCCGAAGACTGATAAAACACCGCCTACCTGCAGGTGATAAAGGATCTAAGTAATTATCGTTTGAGTCGTCAATTCGTGTTTGACGATGAAAGTGTAAGTGAATACCATCATCCCATACCTCTGAATAGCTTAGTTTTTTAGATCAGTTAGTTTTGACGCAGTGCTAAATTTTGTTATTCTTAGTTTTTACTGTTTATTTATTGGCACGTCATCTTGTGTAGGAAAAAAGCTAATGCTGGCGCACTTACCAATTTGGAAGTGCTCAACTTTTTACGAGCTAGAGGAGCATCAACAGATCCCACACGAGTAATTGCTCCTGTTTCCCCTTCTGAATACCAGGTAAGACCTGACACTTTCTGATGATGTGGGCTAAAATTCTACATTATAAAGTAAGGAGCGCTCATATTCATTCAATTTTTTAGGTTTATGATTATTTGGTTGAAACTGCTGCTTGTAATCAAACACAAGAGAATATCAATGAGTTCTTGAACAGCTGTGAGAAGTATAAACTAGCGAAAGCAGAGAAGCTCAACATCATTAACATTAGGCCAGCAACTCTAGTAGAAATTGACCCGGTAATGTTTACTTTCAAAATCCTTTTTCAGTTCCTATTATATGTTTATAAATCATTCTAATGTCTGTTGCACACTCTTCTTTACGTATTAGCATGCCATATATGTAACTATACTTGTTTTGGTTTTTCTTTGTATTGAATGAGTAAGGCATTTTAGAATTCTATCTTGTGCATTCCATAATTGATAGAGCTTGATATGGACAGAAATAAATGAATAGAAATTCGTATGATCTGTTTTCAGTTTTAATTGGTTCAAGATTCACAAACGCTATCTCAGGAATTTCTGCAGACACTTCCACGCCTCCCAAACGTGTCTGAAATCTTGTTTCTTAATTAGGCAATGCTTTAAAGTTAGGGTATCATCTGAATCCATGTCAACAATTATTTTTTTGACAGCTTCCTAGTAGGCATGATTGTCTGGACCCTTACATTTTAATGAAATTGGCAACAAACGAGAGATCTTTAAGATTATAGCGTGACAAGATAGTTGATGGCCTCTCAATTGCAGAATCATATTTGCTCAGCAATCAGCATGTGTAGGTTAAACATTTGTTATACCTTGGATACCTTAAAAGTTTCCGGATTCCTCTGCTTTAGTCTTTTTTTTTTTTTTTAGCTTCTTCGAATTCATAGACTGTGGCAAGATGTTTTCTGTCGGAAATCATGGACTTATTATCTTCTCCTGTTACTGTGTCCATGTAAGCAGATTATTGAAGAGTGTCAGGACCGCTTGAATGAAGAACAAGTTGAAGAGTTGGTGGAGCTGATAGCAAATTTATTTCCTCCACCACCAAAGCCTGAAGGTGCAGATGAGGGTGAAGAAGGAATTCCTGATGGTTCGCCAGATGAGGCTAAAGAAGTAACAGATGGATCAACACTGGATGATACAGATGAGGATGCAGAAGGATCTTCGGACGGCTTTCAACTGGAAGATGCAGATGAGGATATAGAAGGAACTACAGATGGTGTAACGCTAGATGATACAGATAAGGGTAAATAAACAATTCCAGATGGGTCAAAAGTAGAGAAAGATAATTAAGGTTTCACAAAAATGAGTCAATAACATGTTCATTACCTATAATAAATCTTAACCATTTATTATTATATATATATATATTTTTTTTTTTGTAAGTTGGAGTGAAATAAAAAAGCCAACTTAGGGAGTTAGAAACCCTTACATCCGAGCTAGTAGAGCCATTTATTGCCGGGCTTATAGGAGATAACCTGGCGTTAGATTTATCTACTTCCAAAGCATATTTAATACATGATGGAGGATTAACACTCCAGATAATGGTAGTTTTAAAAAACTTTGCTTTCTTTGCTAAAGTATCTGCTACATTGACTTTGCTTTCTTTGCTAAAGTATCTGCTACATTGTTTGCAGTTCTAGGAATGAAATGAAAACCTTTAAAGTTGTTACAAAAAGAGAAATCATGCTGCACTTCGTCCATTATGGATTGGTTCTGCCAGGTGATTTGAGATGGCTCTCCATTCAGATAGTCAAAAAGATTCTTGCAATCACCTTCCACACTAAAATTAGATAGCTTCATTTGTCTTGTCCATTTAGCGACTGAGCGATCCTAGAGCTTCCGCTTCTTCTAGGGCATCCACTTGAGATTGGTCCTGCTTTTCCTTGAGTGAAATCCCCTGCATCATTACGAAAAATTATAGCAAAAACCGCTGGTGTGCTTCTTGAGGTCCAAGCAGCATCCACATTTAGCTTGTTATTAAGTGGTTCTGGAAGCTTCCAGTTATCATATCCTTTGGTTCTTGTTACCAGAACATTTTCGTGGACAAGAAACTTTTCCTTATGCCAGAAATCCAGGTGTCTCTGTATTTCTAGAGCAGTTTGTTGATAAGGTTGAAGTTTGTTATCAAAAGCTCGATTGCATATTTCCTTCCAAACGAACCAAAATTTGGTCATTATAACTTCTATGGGAACTATGAGGTTCTCTTTTACCAGCCATTCTTTAAAAAGATCTAAAAAAATTGTGTTTATGTTAAAATTAATATTTGCAGGACAGGGTTCGGTGTTCCATATCGATTTTGCATACGGACAATGTAAGAATAAATGTTCAATTGTTTCAGCCTCATTGCATCCAAAGGACCAAGTAGGGGAGTGATCTTTTTTAAACCTAGCTAGTTTATAATTGGTGGATACCGCATTCTGCAGGCATTTCCACGCATTTTTTTTTTATCCTTTGTGAGGTTTTTGTTGCCCAAAGTTTCTTCCAGAAGGCATCAGATTGGCCTAGGTTATAGTTATTTAGGGGTTTTTCATTTAGTTTTTGGTACATAGACTTTACCGTAAATTTCCCATTTTTAGTGAGTAGCCATCTCAGAGTACCTTCTCATCTTGCGAGGTTAATTTTACAAATATATTATGCTATAAGACTAGGGAACAGTGAGTGAATTAAATGTGCATTCCAACTATTAGTATTAGTATATCTATTAAGTCTTTGACTAGGGTAAGATGGGAGTTAAGACTTGTGTGGTATTGTTTAAGAGTGTCTTATAATTCAGGTATCCAGTGGTCCTCCCATATATTTACTTTCATTCCATCTCCTATTTCCTTTTTTTATTGATCATAAAAGAAGATGTATTAAAATAAGATAGAATGTACAACAACTCTACCAGGAGTAGAAGAAAGAAAATGAAAAAAAAAAAAGTAAACAAAAGTTACAGGAAGATTAAGTTCCAATTACTAAGCACTGTATTCGTAAAATTTAGATGAACTCGATGACCTGCATCTGCTGCCCAAGTCAAAACAGAAGTCTTAGCTTCGATTATCAAATCATCGTCAGTCTTGTAGAGATAATTTCCTTCAAATCTTCTACAATTGCGTTCCTTCCAGATGGTGTTAACAATTGCCGCCATTAGAAAATCCCAGAAGTATTTACCAGATTGAGAGAATTGATTGTCATTCCAAATCTCTGCCAACATCCTCATTGTACCAAGAAGTAGCCATACCCAACCTGTGCTCGGTAGAAGATGTGACCAAATCTTAAACGTTATTTTGCAGTGAAGGAAAAGATGGTTCTCCGACTCAGTATCCATTCCACACATAACACAGGAGTTATACAAATTCATACCCTTATTTTTCAATTTATCAATGGTATTTAGCCTATCATGAAGCAAACACCACATTGAGATATTGAGTTTTGGTGGTACCGCGGGTCTCCAGATGAATCGATATGGAAAGTGATCTACTCTAAAATCTGCGACTAACCAACTATATAGCGATTTGACAGTAAACACACCTTTAGGATCAAGTCTCCATCGTCGAGTATCTTCCATGCCATCTCTTACAGGGGGTCTATCACCGATGACAGTGATCTGAGCAGCGTATTCTTCAGCTTCAGAGTTTGTAAGAAGTCGCTTAAAATCAAACCTCCAATTACCTTCTAAAGTAATCATGGTTGCCACCGTAGCATTTCTATCTCTGGATAACTTGTAGAGGTTATGAATGGAAGTTGATAAAGGTAGAGGACCCTGCCAAACATCATTCCAGAAAGCGATGTTCCCACCTAAATGAAAATAAAGGGTTGAGTTTTCACTAATTAGACCTGCAGATTAGACAATCACACGCCAACAAGAGACTCCATGTGTTTGAGTTATTTTTCCCAGTATCCAATATGAAAAATCAGAACCATATTTGTCTTCAATTATTTTGTACCATAACTTGTTCTTATCGACACCATATATCCAACACCATTTAGCCAATAATGCTAAGTTCATAAGTCTAAGATTATACACACCTAAACCACCTCTTTCTTTGGTCGCACGAACTAAATCCCAATTGACCAAGTGAGAAGTCTTTGCACCTTCTTTATACTCCCACAAAAAGTTGCGCATCTTCTTTTCAAGGATCTTAATAACTGAAATAGGGGCTCTGAAAAGAGAGAAATAATAAGTGGGAAGCGAGGATAAGATGAATTTTAAAAGTGTAAGTTTACCTCCCTTTGAAAAAGATATACGTCTCCAAACTGATAATCTAGCATCAAACTTCTCAATGATTCGGTCCCAAATTACTTTATAGCCAGCTTTAGCACCAAGTGGAGACCCCAAGTACATAAAAGGTAAACAATCAGTTGAACAACCAAATTCTTCCGCCCAAATATTCAATTCAGGTACCTCCCCCACAACAATAAGTCTGGTTTTTGAAGTGTTTACCTTTAGACCGGCTATGAACTCAAAACAATGTAGAGCTGAAAACAGGTTATGAAACTCTTCCTTTTTATTATCCACAAAGAAAATTGTATCATCTGCGTAGTGAAGGTGATTTACTATAATACTCGTAGATGAGACGAAAAAACCACTGAATAAAATTTGATTAGCTGCTCTATCCATGAATCTTGAAAATCCCTCCATAGCAATATTGAACAAAAGGGGAGAAATTGGACAACCCTGTCGTATGCCTCTAGTACTAGTGAAGTAGCCAAAAGAAGACCCATTAATAAGAACCGAAAAAGATGCAGTAGAGTAACAAAACCTCAACCAACTACACTATTTCCTACTAAAACCCATATGAGAAAGTACAGATTCAAGATACCTCCAATTGATTCTATCAAAAGCCTTTTCAAGATCAATTTTGCATATGAAACCAGAGTTTTCAGATCTCAGCCTTGAATCTACCAATTTATTAGCAATCAGAGTACCATCAATAATTTGTCTGCCTTCAATATAAGCACATTGCACTGGAGAAATAAGTTTATCCATAACAAGTTTTAACCTTGTTGCAAGGACTTTTGCAATGATCTTATAGACACTAGTGAGAAGACAAATAGGTCTAAATTCTTTGATCGTCTCAATGTGGTCCTTTTTCGGTACAAGAGTTATGAAGGTAGAATTATGTTTAGAGTTAATAATACCTGAAGAGCAGAATTCAGCCACCGTACCCATAATATCTTTCTTGATAAAATGCCAACACTTCTAAAAGAAAAGTATAGGAAAACCGTATAGACCAGGAGCTTTGTCATTACCCAGATTTTTATGGCATGTAAAACCTATTCTTCAGAAAAGTCAGTGTCTAAGAAAGCAGCCTCTGTAGAAGTAATTGTATCGAATTCAATTCCCTCTAAATCAGGCCTAATAACCTCCTCTTCAGTAAAAAGAGTTCTATAATAACCCACTATATGATCCTGCAATTGTTTCCTATCAGACACTAATTCGTCTCCGATATAGAGTTGTCTGATTCTGTTGTATCTTCTTTCTAGCAAATGCATTACTGATGAAGAATGAAGTATTCCTATCACCCTCCTGTAACCATTTGGTATTTGATTTGATTTTACAAAAGGTTTCCTCCATTTTTGAGATCTTTTCGAATTCAGCCTTATTCTGAAGATGCACATTCCGTTCTTCTTCAGTAAGAATGTTATCTTCAGCCAGTCCATCAAGAGTTTGTATGTCTGAGAGAATTGCATTCAGCTTTGTGTTGGTGTGGCCAAAGACTTCTTTGTTCCAAACTTTTAGCTTTTCTTTAAGTGCTTTTAGCTTCAACCAAATCACAGTACTGGGTGTACCTGCAAAACAAAAAGAAATCCATCATTCTTCTAGTAACTGTAAGAATCCATTCTCCAAAAACCACATAACCTCAAACCTGAAAGGACTAGGCCCCAAAGAGGGATCGGAAATATCTAAAAGGATAGGGATGTGATCAGAGGTAGGTCTGGCTTTGGCTAATTGGGTAATGAAAGGGAAGTGTTGTTCAAAAGATGGTGAGATAAGGAACTTGTCTAGTCTGCACATCACCGAATTTGGTTGACCGTTAGACCAAGTAAATCTTGCACCCTTTAGAGGTAAGTCTATGAGGACATTCTCAACTATGAATTTGTTGAACTTCTTCATGCTTCTTGTAATCTTCGTACAATTATTTTTTTTAGCACACTTGGTAATTCTATTGAAATCACCACCAATACACCATGGAAGATTTACCCAGCATCTACTAACATCATCCTGTTCAATCCAAAAATCTTTCCTCTCGACTGATTTATTTGGCATGTACACATTTGTTAAGATCTATCGAAAGTTTTCAGTCTTGTTTGTACAAAGAATTGAGAGGGTGTACTCACTAACTAGTGAGTCACTAACTTCTAAAAAATCTCTATCCCAGAGAATCAGCATGCCACCGGAACTCCCTCTAGACTGTTGGAAAGTCCAGCCCACATTCCTATAACCACAAAAAAAATTATCGTCCTATGCCGAACATATTTTTTTTGTTCTACTAGTTTTATTCCTTTGTAAATGCATTTCCATATCCAAGAGCTAGTTGAAGGTGTATTTGCTCCAAAAACTGATGTTTCCTGAAATATCTTGGTTTCAATTGCGAAACCCATAGCGCTTTAGGTTCATTCAGCATTCTCCAAGCAAGCTTTGCTATAAGAGCTAGGTTGAATTTGTGTGCATTTCTAAATCCAAGGCCTCCTTCGTTTAAAGGTTTACACATACATGAATAATATTTAGGGTAGTAGCCTTTATAATTTGTTTCCTTACCCCACCATAAATCTCTTTGAAGAGCATCTATTTTATTTGTTATTTTTTTGGGTAAAATAAAACAACTCATATGATAACTAGCCAAGTTTGCTAGGGTTGCCTTATTGAGTACCATCTTACTAGATTGCGCTAAAAATTTTCCTATCCATCCTTGGATTTTTTGTTCAATCTTCTCTGTTACTCCCTCGAAAAGTTTAATTTTTGTTTTATCTATGAAAAGAGGTGTTCCTAAGTATGAGTCTTTTAGGTCTATGTGTTTTATTTTAAGAATTTTACTAATCATTCTTTGGTGTTTTGGTTGAACCTTCTTACTAAAAAATATTCCTGATTTATCAAAATTAATGAGTTGCCCTGATGCTTTACTAAAATTATCTATTATGTTTAATATGTTATGGCATTCTTTTAAGTCATCTCTAATAAACAACAAGGCAGTCGTATGCAAAGAACAGATGTGAGATTGGGCTATTCTTAGGAGTTGTCCTGATTCCATGAATGTTACTATTTTCCTCTGCTTCAATTAGGCTTTGAGAAAAAATTTCCATACAAATGAGGAACAGATAGGGAGATAGTGGGTCTCCCTGTCTAAGATCTCTTGTAGGTTTAAAATAGTCCCCTGGACATCCATTTAGCAGAATTGCTATTGAAGTGATGGATATACAAGTGTTGATTAGGTTACAAAAGTTTTGATCAAATCCAAAAGCCTTAAGAGAACTTAGAAGAAATTTCCAATTGACTCTGTCAAAAACCTTGGACATATCAATCTTAATCCCCAAACCCGCATGCTTTATCTTCTTTTTCTTGAATGAGTGTATAATTTCTTGTGATATTATAATATTATCAGATATTTGTCTGTTAGTCAGGAATGCAGCTTGCAAAGGAGATATTATAGAGTCTAAGTGTGGTATAATTCTATTAGATAGAATTTTTGCTATTATCTTATAAATAGTATTACATAGTCCTATGGGTCGAAATTGGCTAGGATCTTTGGGGTGTCTATTTTTTGGAATCAGGAATAAAAATGTCTTATGGAATTCCGGGTTTAGCTCTCCAGTTTTAAATAAGCTCTGGATTGTATGTATTACCTGTTCTCCTACTGTGTCCCAGTTCATTTTAAAGAAGCTTGCAGGAAAACCATCAGGTCCTGGAGACTTGTTTGGTTTTAGCTTTTTTAGAACTGATAATATTTCTTCATGAGATGGAATCGCATTTAAATTCTCGTTTCCCTCTTTAGAGATAGTGGCTTTAATGTTATAAAATAAGTTTACGTCTTCAGTTGAGTGACTATTAGAAGAGTTTTAAGTATAAATATTTTAAGGTGTTCTTAATCTCTTCTCTTTTAAAAGTATTCTCGCCATTACTCATTTTGATACACTGAATGTTATTCCATTTTCTTCTTTTTAAGGTCTTAGTATGGAAGAATTTCATATTCTTTTCTCCTAGGTGCACCATATTATCTCTTTATTGCTGTTTTGCAATCGCCTCTTGTGTGTCATATAATTTTTCTAGTAGACAAAGTTTATCTTTTATTTTGTCTTCTTTCCTAAAAACATGGCTAGAATTATTCAGTGTGTCTATCTGTTGTAGAGTTTTTCTAATTTCCTTAGTTGGTTTACCAAATATGTTCTTTTTCCTGTAATCTAAGTTGTGTTGCAATTCTTAAATATTTGCTATAAGAGTAATTGAGGGGTTATCATTAGGTAAAGTATTTTTACATGTGTCCCCAATAGTTTAGATGCAGGTTTGTTCCTTCTGCCATGTGTCATGGTATTTGAAATTATATTTGTAGTTAGTTGCAGAGCAATCAAGCTTTAGGGAAATAGGGCTATGATATGATCCCACAGCCACTAAGTGGTTTAGCTCAGCACTTTGAAATTGTGAGTTCCATTCACTATTTGCTATTGCTCTATCTAGTCTTTCTTGTATATTGGCTAAGCCTTCTCTATGGTTGTTCCATGTGTAGATGTATCATGTAAAACCTAAATCGAGTAGACCAGCATTATGTATAATATTTTGGTAGTACTCATTATCCGATTTTTTGAAAGGAAGCCCTCCTAATTTATCTTCCTGAATAAAGATCATGTTCATATCCCCCAGTAGTACCCAAGGTAGAGAGTTTTTGTAAACTTGTGTTCTGATATGTCTGATAAGAAATTCCATGTTATATGTCTATTTCTTGGGTAAGGGCTACCATAAAAACATGTTAAAAGCCATTTCTTAGATTCATGGTTAGTCTGAACTAATATGTTTATCATGTTGGTGTTCCATTGCATAATTTCAAAAGCAAAACCATTTACCCAATCTAGAGCTAAACCTCCTTCCTTTCCTACAGGGTCTACTATGTGTATATTAGGGTAATCTTTTAGAAGAGTTCTTACTAAAAAAAATTGTGATTTTGTTTCTGATAGGAATAAAATTTCAGGTCTCTCTACATCAATTATATGTTTCATATGGTTTTTCGTGAAGGGATTACCACGTCCCTGCACATTCCATGTTATTATCTTCATTGCTAATACCTAAATTTTATTCCTAATTTTTGTTTAAATTCAGTTCACTAAATATTTCTATAATTTATCTATCAAAATAAATGCAGGAGTAATTGCAAAAATGCACTAAATCAACGGAGCAGTACTTATAAAAAAGGGAAATTGTAATTAAATGAAATATAATTGTAAAGAAATAGTTATGGAAAAGAACCTGTGACTCCTCATGTTGTTGTTGGGGAGTTAACTCCGGGAAGGGAATTGGATGATAAATACTCGTGCTTGTCGAATGATTTGCCATGTTTGACCCATACTGATGAATTTCAAGAAACTTGCTATCATTTGAGGGAATTGAGCAAAATTGCTCCGAAGATGAAGAATATATAAATTCAGAAATCGAGATTTTAAAGGAGAACTTTGGCTGAGTCGATGGTGTATGAAATGAGGATGCTATGCAGGATGATGAATGATGAATGCAGTCTAGAGAATTGCTAGTAAAGTTTGCCAGAACAGAAGGGGAAATTAAGGATTCTAAAGTTTCCCACAAAATAGGCGACGAAAAAGATATTTATCACCAACAGCAACTCCAATCCATGATTTCACAGAACCATTCATTCCCATCTTCTTTCCAGCAACCACCACCAACCCATCTGCTCCATCTTCCTCTAACCCATAGTTTTACCTCTCAACAACATCATCTCCAAATCGACTGAATCAACAGATCTTCAACCAAATCACCACCAAACCACCATTGGTGAATACCCATCTCGTAATTCAACCCATTTTTCTCCTCGATCTTTAACTCTGCGTCTCAGCTTCATATCCCTTCTTTCATCCTTCTGATTTTCTCGATTTCGATCTGTTCCAACTTGGTTTCATACAGCACAGTACCCATTCCGAATTCAATCAAATACAACATCACCATTTTCTTCTCCACTGCATCTCAGTTCTGATTTTATTCTCTCATCTCTCGTTGCTTCCTGTTTCTCGGACAAGTAGTAGCAGCAGCAGCTGCTGTGTAAGAACGAATGAACATAAGAGGGGAATATCGATTTTAGGGTTAATCATTGGGACGGCTATTTGCGCCCAAGATAAAAACCACCCATTGATAATTACAGCCTCTAAATGATAAGGGGTACCCTATACGACAACCCCTTAACCTTAGCTGGTTTGTGTTTAGTATAACCCCAAGAAGAGTTTCCCCTTAACCATTACCGGGCTCCAGATAATGCTCTCCCTATGAAATGACAATTCTGCCCTTTTTGCTCAATTTTGGTGATTTCTCCTTCTTTTCGTCCGTGCGACTCCAGTGTACCTAATAACTCAAAAACACGCGTAAAATACATAATTTACTAGAAAAATAGCAAAGAAAGCATAAACTCTTAGATAGTAAATTAGGTGTATTCTACACCTATCAACCCACTTTTTTTTAGTCCAAATCCCATATATATACAATTTTAAGCTTCTTAGAGCAAGGGCTATGGGGGTTGAGAGCCTCTTTCAAAATGAAAGACTTGATCAAATTAGGTCTATGGATAGAGTGAAACACCCTTTCACCCAATACTCTATCACACTCTCGTTCAATCGAAGGAGTCCCCGAAAGTCTTCCCTACACGGCTAATCATTTGTCGTTTGAAATAATCAATTGAAATACGACAAACTGTTTGACGTATATGAGTAAAATTGAAACAGAAGGCAAACAGTTTGCCGTTTAAATCTGTTTCTCCAAAAACGGCTAATGAAATGCCGTGTAAATACTTAACAATTTATAAAATCCATTGATTCCATTCCAACAACTATCTACTGACATGGAAGCTTGAGTGTTCTCATATGATTGGGAAGCTTGAATATTCGCATGTGATTGAGAAGCTTGCATGTTCTCATGTAATTGGGTAGCTTGAGTTTCATCATTAAAATACGAAGTGTAACATGATCCTGAGTTGAAACTTCTTCGTAGTACTTCGTTCTCTCTTCGTACTTTTGATTTAATATGATAATGGTTTTTTTGATGTTGGGTGAAGCATATCATCATCATAACCATTTGCCGTTTGGAGAATATTTTTTTCAAACGGCATACTATTTGCCATCCAGATCGGTTTTTCTTTGCCAAACGGAAAACTGTCCCCCGTGTAGGCTTTTGTTACTCTATCCCACAATAGGTTTTGCACTCGTTCAGTTAGTCACTTTTTCATTTTGATAGGGATAGACTGTTTTAGAGTCTATCCCATAGCCCTTGCTCTTAGGGCAATGCCAAACAATATATGGACTTTGATACAAGAAAAATTTGTGAATCCTAAGAATCTCAACTGAGTTACCAAACAAACGAGGGATTTACATGAATCCCAGAATTTGTAATCCCATGGGATTAGAAATTCCTGGAAATTGTGAATTCTGCAACCAAACCTACCATAAGCCTATTTCGCCTCCCACACGTATTTTTCGTGTACCACAGTATGTTTCGTACACCAAACATATCTTTCAACGAACATGGTCTTTAGTTCCGCTGTTGGATTGCCTTCATCTTGATCCGCAGCCGTTCAGTTCATATGTTTTCTTTCTCTTTCGTTTTGTTCTCCCCTTCTCTTCCAAACAACTAAATTTCATAGCTACAACTGAATGTTCGCCTAGGTTTCAAGCAATTTGCAGAAAATCAATGACGGAGATGAAGAATTAAGTTGTTATTTTTCGCTTCCTCGATTAGGTATGCCAATTTTCTAACGTTGTTTGATTATTGTAATCTGAAATGCTAGGGTTTTGTAAATTTTAGGGGTTTTATTTGAATGTTGCTTAGCTAATGGAACATTTAAAACTTTAATCTTTGTCTTGATTGTGAATTTATTTTGAAAATAATTGGTAGAATTATTTGGATGGATTCTATGGAATAATTGCTCACTATATGTCCTGATATATTTGAAGATAATGAGGATCTGTTTTTGGTCATAGTTGAGTATTTGGTTATGATTTAGGTGTTTTGGTTCATAGGTGACATTCAATAGAGAGTAGTTCACAAACAGTAGTAATATCCCATAGGGTGTTCTTTAAAACTCACTTAGGATGTTGACATTAGAAGAGGCTATAATCAATTGAAGTGATGTATTGTGGGGCTTAGAGACTGAAACTGTAATACCAATTGGAGTTTTTTCTGGGAAATCTAGCTGATGTTTGTATACCAGTATAGCACCCACTTCTATTTTTTATTTTGAAAACTTCTTCACTTCAAATAGTCACATTCTTGATTTGAGATATAAAGTGCAACCTTTCTCAACTTCTGTTCTTCTTTCACTTTCTGTAATGTTACTTCTTTGTCAGTTCCTTTACTGTAGAATCTGCAGTAGGTTTGTTCTCCGGCTCAATAGGCAATAAGGAATATCATCATTTGGATTTCTTATTTGTGCATAATTATATATATAGCCTGGTAGTCGGATAAACTCATTTGTTACACAGACCTCTCAGTTTTCTTTCAGTTGTGAGCAGTGTATTTTATTGGTTTCTGTCCCTATTCTAGATACTGATACAATACAAATGCTCCTGAAGGATGGTTTATGAGGACAATTGAAGGTTATTGACCCAGGTGGAACTGTACCCGTTAATTTTGTTTACACACTCACCATAAAATTAAGAATGTTAAGTATGGTGTGTACAGTAGTATATCTTTTGTTCCCTTGCACAGTCAGTCATTTTGTGCTTATAGTCTGGGTTATTACTGAATCTGACTTTATGTTGCAATCTGGGAAGTGGTAGTAATGATTAGTTGATAGTAGCATGAGCACGGTTTCCCTTGCATAATCTTTCCCAAGCCTGTTTGTTGCAAATGATTTTGCTTTTGTTAGGCATTCTCTGTTCATAGAATGATTCCATCTAACTGTAACACCAGCTTTACAAAGAGATCTTATTCAGTTTGTAACTCCTTCTGCATTTTTTTTACACTTAAAGACATGGATGCATGTATCTGACAAGATCCATCTTATGTGGAGTATCATATGTGGTTTTGCATCATTTTCTGTGAACCTTGAATTGTTTCCCGCACTGACTTGCTGCAAATGGGAAGCATGGGCTCTGCATTGTACAGTACTAAAACACTTCAAAACTGAGACTAAACAAAGGGAAACAAGCCAACTGATTATATCAACTAATTCTGTTTTTGAGAAATACTCTTTTTTTTTTCTTCTTTTTTTTTTCCTTTGCCTCATCTTACTGCTTGATTATTATTGCATCTAATTTTTATGTAGAGTAGTGAACTCCGTTAGAAGCGACCACAGATCTGTATTCTTCATTGATGGTGCGGGTAATTCAGGGCAGACAATACCACATGTTGGTGTCTATCTGCCAGAACCACTGTTCAGTCACGGAAAACTATTTGTTGCTTTGTCTAGGGGAGTTTCTAGAACTACAACAAAAGTATTAGTTAAGTATAGTTGTAGTAGTACTATACAGCCGAACAGGAATGTCATAACGTTTACATCGAATATGTCAATCATGAATGATGTTAATGATGTGTGGAGAGAAGTTTAGTCCTTATATTAGTACGAATGCTTTTAACATTAAGGTGTTGCCTGTTGGGTTGCCATCTTTGATAACTATCTATTCAAACCATTATTAATTTGAGTTTTATTACACAGATACCGTAAAAAATGGTACGGCGCTCACCTTAAGTTGTGGTTTTGACCTCAGGGTGAGTGCACAACCGCAGATTCATTGAATGATAAGCTCCTTGATCATCTTTCAAAATTAAAATGTGGGGTCTCTGATACATTTTGCATCAAAATCTCTTTGAGCTGTATCTTAAGTCTGTGTTCCATATATATTAAGATGTATATTATTCATCTTTTTGCGTAATTCCTGATCACTTCCGAAGACTGATAAAACACCGCCTACCTGCAGGTGATAAAGGATCTAAGTAATTATCGTTTGAGTCGTCAATTCGTGTTTGACGATGAAAGTGTAAGTGAATACCATCATCCCATACCTCTGAATAGCTTAGTTTTTTAGATCAGTTAGTTTTGACGCAGTGCTAAATTTTGTTATTCTTAGTTTTTACTGTTTATTTATTGGCACGTCATCTTGTGTAGGAAAAAAGCTAATGCTGGCGCACTTACCAATTTGGAAGTGCTCAACTTTTTACGAGCTAGAGGAGCATCAACAGATCCCACACGAGTAATTGCTCCTGTTTCCCCTTCTGAATACCAGGTAAGACCTGACACTTTCTGATGATGTGGGCTAAAATTCTACATTATAAAGTAAGGAGCGCTCATATTCATTCAATTTTTTAGGTTTATGATTATTTGGTTGAAACTGCTGCTTGTAATCAAACACAAGAGAATATCAATGAGTTCTTGAACAGCTGTGAGAAGTATAAACTAGCGAAAGCAGAGAAGCTCAACATCATTAACATTAGGCCAGCAACTCTAGTAGAAATTGACCCGGTAATGTTTACTTTCAAAATCCTTTTTCAGTTCCTATTATATGTTTATAAATCATTCTAATGTCTGTTGCACACTCTTCTTTACGTATTAGCATGCCATATATGTAACTATACTTGTTTTGGTTTTTCTTTGTATTGAATGAGTAAGGCATTTTAGAATTCTATCTTGTGCATTCCATAATTGATAGAGCTTGATATGGACAGAAATAAATGAATAGAAATTCGTATGATCTGTTTTCAGTTTTAATTGGTTCAAGATTCACAAACGCTATCTCAGGAATTTCTGCGCAGACACTTCCACGCCTCCCAAACGTGTCTGAAATCTTGTTTCTTAATTAGGCAATGCTTTAAAGTTAGGGTATCATCTGAATCCATGTCAACAATTATTTTTTTGACAGCTTCCTAGTAGGCATGATTGTCTGGACCCTTACATTTTAATGAAATTGGCAACAAACGAGAGATCTTTAAGATTATAGCGTGACAAGATAGTTGATGGCCTCTCAATTGCAGAATCATATTTGCTCAGCAATCAGCATGTGTAGGTTAAACATTTGTTATACCTTGGATACCTTAAAAGTTTCCGGATTCCTCTGCTTTAGTCTTTTTTTTTTTTTTAGCTTCTTCGAATTCATAGACTGTGGCAAGATGTTTTCTGTCGGAAATCATGGACTTATTATCTTCTCCTGTTACTATGTCCATGTAAGCAGATTATTGAAGAGTGTCAGGACCGCTTGAATGAAGAACAAGTTGAAGAGTTGGTGGAGCTGATAGCAAATTTATTTCCTCCACCACCAAAGCCTGAAGGTGCAGATGAGGGTGAAGAAGGAATTCCTGATGGTTCGCCAGATGAGGCTAAAGAAGTAACAGATGGATCAACACTGGACGATACAGATGAGGATGCAGAAGGATCTTCGGACGGCTTTCAACTGGAAGATGCAGATGAGGATATAGAAGGAACTACAGATGGTGTAACGCTAGATGATACAGATAAGGGTAAATAAACAATTCCAGATGGGTCAAAAGTAGAGAAAGATAATTAAGGTTTCACAAAAATGAGTCAATAACATGTTCATTACCTATAATAAATCTTAACCATTTATTATTATATATATATTTTTTTTTTTTGTAAGTTGGAGTGAAATAAAAAAGCTAACTTAGGGAGTTAGAAACCCTTACATCCGAGCTAGTAGAGCCATTTATTGCCGGGCTTATAGGAGATAACCTGGCGTTAGATTTATCTACTTCCAAAGCATATTTAATACATGATGGAGGATTAACACTCCAGATAATGGTAGTTTTAAAAAACTTTGCTTTCTTTGCTAAAGTATCTGCTACATTGACTTTGCTTTCTTTGCTAAAGTATCTGCTACATTGTTTGCAGTTCTAGGAACGAAATGAAAACCTTTAAAGTTGTTACAAAAAGAGAAATCATGTTGCACTTCGTCCATTATGGATTGGTTCTGTCAGGTGATTTGAGATGGCTCTCCATTCAGATAGTCAAAAAGATTCTTGCAATCACCTTCCACACTAAAATTAGATAGCTTCATTTGTCTTGTCCATTTAGCAGCCTGGAGCAGTCCTAGAGCTTCCGCTTCTTCTAGGGCATCTGCTGAGATTGGTCCTGCTTTTCCTTGAGTGAAAGCCCCTGCATCATTACGAAAAATTATAGCAAAAACCGCTGGTGTGCTTCTTGAGGTCCAAGCAGCATCCACATTTAGCTTGTTATTAAGTGGTTCTGGAAGCTTCCAGTTATCATATCCTTTGGTTCTTGTTACCAGAACATTTTCGTGGACAAGAAACTTTTCCTTATGCCAGAAATCCAGGTGTCTCTGTATTTCTAGAGCAGTTTGTTGATAAGGTTGAAGTTTGTTATCAAAAGCTCGATTGCATATTTCCTTCCAAACGAACCAAAATTTGGTCATTATAACTTCTATGGGAACTATGGGGTTCTCTTTTACCAGCCATTCTTTAAAAAGATCTAAAAAAATTGTGTTTATGTTAAAATTAATATTTGCAGGACAGGGTTCGGTGTTCCATATCGATTTTGCATACGGACAATGTAAGAATAAATGTTCAATTGTTTCAGCCTCATTGCATCCAAAGGAGCAAGTAGGGGAGTGATCTTTTTTAAACCTAGCTAGTTTATAATTGGTGGATACCGCATTCTGCAGGCATTTCCACGCATTTTTTTTTTATCCTTTGTGAGGTTTTTGTTGCCCAAAGTTTCTTCCAGAAGGCATCAGATTGGCCTAGGTTATAGTTATTTAGGGGTTTTTCATTTAGTTTTTGGTACATAGACTTTACCGTAAATTTCCCATTTTTAGTGAGTAGCCATCTCAGAGTACCTTCTCATCTTGCGAGGTTAATTTTACAAATATATTATGCTATAAGACTAGGGAACAGTGAGTGAATTAAATGTGCATTCCAACTATTAGTATTAGTATATCTATTAAGTCTTTGACTAGGGTAAGATGGGAGTTAAGACTTGTGTGGTATTGTTTAAGAGTGTCTGATAATTCAGGTATCCAGTGGTCCTCCCATATATTTACTTTCATTCCATCTCCTATTTCCTTTTTTTTTTATCATAAAAGAAGATGTATTAAAATAAGATAGAATGTACAACAATTCTACCAGGAGTAGAAGAAAGAAAATGAAAAAAAAAAAGTAAACAAAAGTTACAGGAAGATTACGTTCCAATTACTAAGCACTGTATTCGTAAAATTTAGATGAACTCGATGACCTGCATCTGCTGCCCAAGTCAAAACAGAAGTCTTAGCTTCGATTATCAAATCATCGTCAGTCTTGTAGAGATAATTTCCTTCAAATCTTCTACAATTGCGTTCCTTCCAGATGGTGTTAACAATTGCCGCCATTAGCAAATCCCAGAAGTATTTACCAGATTGAGAGAATTGATTGTCATTCCAAATCTCTGCCAACATCCTCATTGTACCAAGAAGTAGCCATACCCAACCTGTGCTCGGTAGAAGATGTGACCAAATCTTAAACGTTATTTTGCAGTGAAGGAAAAGATGGTTCTCCGACTCAGTATCCATTCCACACATAACACAGGAGTTATACAAATTCATACCCTTATTTTTCAATTTATCAATGGTATTTAGCCTATCATGAAGCAAACCACATTGAGATATTGAGTTTTGGTGGTACCGCGGGTCTCCAGATGAATCGATATGGAAAGTGATCTACTCTAAAATCTGCGACTAACCAACTATATAGCGATTTGACAGTAAACACACCTTTGGGATCAAGTCTCCATCGTCGAGTATCTTCCATGCCATCTCTTACAGGGGGGCTATCACCGATGACAGTGATCAGAGCAGCGTATTCTTCAGCTTCAGAGTTTGTAAGAAGTCGCTTAAAATCAAACCTCCAATTACCTTCTAAAGTAATCATGTTGCCACCGTAGCATTTCTATCTCTGGATAACTTGTAGAGGTTAGGAATGGAAGTTGATAAAGGTAGAGGACCCTCCCAAACATCATTCCAGAAAGCGATGTTCCCACCTAAATGAAAACAAAGGGTTGAGTTTTCACTAATTAGACCTGCAGATTCGACAATCACACGCCAACAAGAGACTCCATATGTTTGAGTTATTTTTCCCAGTATCCAATATGAAAAATCAGAACCATATTTGTCTTCAATTATTTTGTACCATAACTTGTTCTTCTCGACACCATATATCCAACACCATTTAGCCAATAATGCTAAGTTCATAAGTCTAAGATTATACACACCTACACCACCTCTTTCTTTGGTCGCACGAACTAAATCCCAATTGACCAAGTGAGAAGTCTTTGCACCTTCTTTATACTCCCACAAAAAGTTGCGCATCTTCTTTTCAAGGATCTTAATAACTGAAATAGGGGCTCTGAAAAGAGAGAAATAATAAGTGGGAAGCGAGGATAAGATGAATTTTAAAAGCGTAAGTTTACCTCCCTTTGAAAAAGATATACGTCTCCAAACTGATAATCTAGCATCAAACTTCTCAATGATTCGGTCCCAAATTACTTTATAGCCAGCTTTAGCACCAAGTGGAAACCCCAAGTACATAAAAGGTAAACAATCAGTTGAACAACCAAATTCTTCCGCCCAAATATTCAATTCAGGTACCTCCCCCACAACAATAAGTCTAGTTTATGAAGTGTTTACCTTTAGACCGGCTATGAACTCAAAACAATGTAGAGCTGAAAACAGGTTATGCAACTCTTCCTTTTTATTATCCACAAAGAAAATTGTATCATCTGCGTAGTGAAGGTGATTTACTATAATACTCGTAGATGAGACGAAAAAACCACTGAATAAACTTTGATTAGCTGCTCTATCCATGAATCTTGAAAATACCTCCATAGCAATATTGAACAAAAGGGGAGAAATTGGACAACCCTGTCGTATGCCTCTAGTACTAGTGAAGTAGCCAAAAGAAGTCCCATTAATAAGAACCGAAAAAGATGTAGTAGAGTAACAAAACCTCAACCAACTACACTATTTCCTACTAAAACCCATATGAGAAAGTACAGATTCAAGATACCTCCAATTGATTCTATCAAAAGCCTTTTCAAGATCAATTTTGCATATGATACCAGAGTTTTCAGATCTCAACCTTGAATCTACCAATTTATTAGCAATCAGAGTACCATCAATAATTTGTCTGCCTTCAATATAAGCACATTGCACTGGAGAAATAAGTTTATCCATAACAAGTTTTAACCTTGTTGCAAGGACTTTTGCAATGATCTTATAGACACTAGTGAGAAGACAAATAGGTCTAAATTCTTTGATCGTCTCAATGTGGTCCTTTTTCGGTACAAGAGTTATGAAGGTAGAATTATGTTTAGAGTTAATAATACCTGAAGAGCAGAATTTAACCACCGTACCCATAATATCTTTCTTGATAAAATGCCAACACTTCTAAAAGAAAAGTATAGGAAAACCGTATAGACCAGGAGCTTTGTCATTACCAGATTTTTATGGCATGTAAAACCTCTTCTTCAGAAAAGTCAGCGTCTAAGAAAGCAGCCTCTGTAGAAGTAATTGTATCGAATTCAATTCCCTCTAAATCAGGCCTAATAACCTCCTCTTCAGTAAAAAGAGTTCTATAATAACCCACTATATGATGCTGCAATTGTTTCCTATCAGACACTAATTCGTCTCCGATATAGAGTTATCTGATTCTGTTGTATCTTCTTTCTAGCAAATGCATTACTGATGAAGAATGAAGTATTCCTATCACCCTCCTGTAACCATTTGGTATTTGATTTGATTTTACAAAAGGTTTCCTCCATTTTTGAGATCTTTTCGAATTCAGCCTTATTCTGAAGATGCACATTCCGTTCTTCTTCAGTAAGAATGTTATCTTCAGCCAGTCCATCAAGAGTTTGTATGTCTGAGAGAATTGCATTCAGCTTTGTGTTGGTGTGGCCAAAGACTTCTTTGTTCCAAACTTTTAGCTTTTTTTTAAGTGCTTTTAGCTTCAACCAAATCACAATACTGGGTGTACCTGCAAAACAAAAAGAAATCCATCATTCTTCTAGTAACTGTAAGAATCCATTCTCCAAAAACCACATAACCTCAAACCTGAAAGGACTAGGCCCCAAAGAGGGATCGGAAATATCTAAAAGGATAGGGATGTGATCAGAGGTAGGTCTGGCTTTGGCTAATTGGGTAATGAAAGGGAAGTGTTGTTCAAAAGATGGTGAGATAAGGAACTTGTCTAGTCTGCACATCACCGAATTTGGTTGACCGTTAGACCAAGTAAATCTTGCACCCTTTAGAGGTAAGTCTATGAGGACATTCTCAACTATGAATTTGTTGAACTTCTTCATGATTCTTGTAATCTTCGTACAATTATTTTTTTTCAGCACACTTGGTAATTCTATTGAAATCACCACCAATACACCATGGAAGATTTACCAAACATCTACTAACATCATCCTGTTCGATCCAAAAATCTTTCCTCTCGACTGATTTATTTGGCATGTACACATTTGTTAAGATCTATCGAAAGTTTTCAGTCTTGTTTGTACAAAGAATTGAGAGGGTGTACTCACTAACTAGTGAGTCACTAACTTCTAAAAAATCTCTATCCCAGAGAATCAGCATGCCACCGGAACTCCCTCTAGACTGTTGGAAAGTCCAGCCCACATTCCTATAACCACAATTTTTTTTATCGTCCTATGCCAAACATATGTTGTTTTGTTTTACTAGTTTTATTCCTTTGTAAATGCATTTCCATATCCAAGAGCTAGTTGAAGGTGTATTTGCTCCGAAAACTGATGTTTCCTAAAATATCTTGGTTTCAATTGCGAAACCCATAGCGCTTTAGGTTCATTCAGCATTCTCCAAGCAAGCTTTGATATAAGAGCTAGGTTGAATTTGTGTGCATTTCTAAATCCAAGGCCTCCTTCGTTTAAAGGTTTACACATACATGAATAATATTTAGGGTAGTAGCCTTTATAATTTGTTTCCTTACCCCACCAGAAATCTCTTTGAAGAGCATCTATTTTATTTGTTATTTTTTTGGGTAAAATAAAACAGCTCATATGATAACTAGCCAAGTTTGCTAGGGTTGCCTTATTGAGTACCATCTTACTAGATTGCGCTAAAAAATTTCCTATCCATCCTTGGATTTTTTGTTCAATCTTCTCTGTTACTCCCTCGAAAAGTTTAATTTTTGTTTTATCTATGAAAAGAGGTGTTCCTAAGTATGAGTCTTTTAGGTCTATGTGTTTTATTTTAAGAATTTTACTAATCATTCTTTGGTGTTTTGGTTGAACCTTCTTACTAAAAAATATTCCTGATTTATCAAAATTAATGAGTTGCCCTGATGCTTTACTAAAATTATCTATTATGTTTAATATGTTATGGCATTCTTTTAAGTCATCTCTAATAAACAACAGACAGTCGTATGCAAAGAACAGATGTGAGATTGGGCTATTCTTAGGAGTTGTCCTGATTCCATGAATGTTACTATTTTCCTCTGCTTCAATTAGGCTTTGAGAAAAAATTTCCATACAAATGAGGAACAGATAGGGAGATAGTGGGTCTCCCTGTCTAAGATCTCTTGTAGGTTTAAAATAGTCCCCTGGACATCCATTTAGCAGAATTGCTATTGAAGTGATGGATATACAAGTGTTGATTAGGTTACAAAAGTTTTGATCAAATCCAAAAGCCTTAAGAGAACTTAGAAGAAATTTCCAATTGACTCTGTCAAAAACCTTGGACATATCAATCTTAATCCCCAAACCCGCATGCTTTATCTTCTTTTTCTTGAATGAGTGTATAATTTCTTGTGATATTATAATATTATCAGATATTTGTCTGTTGGTCAGGAATGCAGCTTGGAAAGGAGATATTATAGAGTCTAAGTGTGGTATAATTCTATTAGATAGAATTTTTGCTATTATCTTATAAATAGTATTACATAGTCCTATGGGTCGAAATTGGCTAGGATCTTTGGGGTGTCTATTTTTTGGAATCAGGAATAAAAATGTCTTATGGAATTCCGGGTTTAGCTCTCCAGTTTTAAATAAGCTCTGGATTGTATGTATTACCTGTTCTCCTACTGTGTCCCAGTTCATTTTAAAGAAGCTTGCAGGAAAACCATCAGGTCCTGGAGACTTGTTTGGTTTTAGCTTTTTTAGAACTGATAAGATTTCTTCATGAGATGGAATCGCATTTAAATTCTCATTTCCCTCTTTAGAGATAGTGGCTTTAATGTTATCAAATAAGTTTACGTCTTCAGTTGAGTGACTATTAGAAGAGTTTTAAGTATAAATATTTTAAGGTGTTCTTAATCTCTTCTCTTTTAAAAGTATTCTCGCCATTACTCATTTTGATACACTGAATGTTATTCCATTTTCTTCTTTTTAAGGTCTTAGTATGGAAGAATTTCGTATTCTTTTCTCCTAGGTGCACCATATTATCTCTTTATTGCTGTTTTGCAATCGCCTCTTGTGTGTCATATAATTTTTCTAGTAGACAAAGTTTATCTTTTATTTTGTCTTCTTTCCTAAAAACATGGCTAGAATTATTCAGTGTGTCTATCTGTTGTAAAATTTTTCTAATTTCCTTAGTTGGTTTACCAAATATGTTCTTTTTCCTGTAATCTAAGTTGTGTTGCAATTCTTAAATATTTGCTATAAGAGTAATTGATGGGTTATCATTAGGTAAAGTATTTTTACATGTGTCCCCAATAGTTTAGATGCAGGTTTGTTCCTTCTGCCATGTGTCATGGTATTTGAAATTATATTTGTAGTTAGTTGCAGAGCAATCAAGCTTTAGGTAAATAAGGCTATGATATGATCCCACAGCCACTAAGTGGTTTAGCTCAGCACTTTGAAATTGTGAGTTCCATTCACTATTTGCTATTGCTCTATCTAGTCTTTCTTGTATATTGGCTAAGCCTTCTCTATGGTTGTTCCATGTGTAGATGTATCATGTAAAACCTAAATCGATTAGACCAGCATTATGTATAATATTTTGGTAGTACTCATTATCCGATTTTTTCAAAGGAAGCCCTCCTAATTTATCTTTCTGAATAAAGATCATGTTCATATCCCCCAGTAGTACCCAAGGTAGAGAGTTTTTGTAAACTTGTGTTCTGATATGTCTGATAAGAAATTCCATGTTATATGTCTATTTCTTGGGTAAGGGCTACCATAAAAACATGTTAAAAGCCATTTCTTAGATTCATGGTTAGTCTGAACTAATATGTTTATCATGTTGGTGTTCCATTGCATAATTTCAAAAGCAAAACCATTTACCCAATCTAGAGCTAAACCTCCTTCCTTTCCTATAGGGTCTACTATGTGTATATTAGGGTAATCTTTTAGAAGAGTTCTTACTAAAAAAAATTGTGATTTTGTTTCTGATAGGAATAAAATTTCAGGTCTCTCTACATCAATTATATGTTTCATATGGTTTTTCGTGAAGGGATTACCACGTCCCTGCACATTCCATGTTATTATCTTCATTGCTAATACCTAAATTTTATTCCTAATTTTTGTTTAAATTCAGTTCACTAAATATTTCTATAATTTATCTATCAAAATAAATGCAGGAGTAATTGCAAAAATGCACTAAATCAACGGAGCAGTACTTATAAAAAAGGGAAATTGTAATTAAATGAAATATAATTGTAAAGAAATAGTTATGGAAAAGAACCTGTGACTCCTCATGTTGTTGTTGGGGAGTTAACTCCGGGAAGGGAATTGGATGATAAATACTCGTGCTTGTCGAATGATTTGCCATGTTTGACCCATACTGATGAATTTCAAGAAACTTGCTATCATTTGAGGGAATTGAGCAAAATTGCTCCGAAGATGAAGAAGATATAAATTCAGAAATCGAGATTTTAAAGGAGAACTTTGGCTGAGTCGATGGTGTATGAAATGAGGATGCTATGCAGGATGATGAATGATGAATGCAGTCTAGAGAATTGCTAGTAAAGTTTGCCAGAACAGAAGGGGAAATTAAGGATTCTAAAGTTTCCCACAAAATAGGCGACGAAAAAGATAGTCTTCTAGCTATTGGGTTGTCTTCACTAGGACTATTCAAGGGACCCAAAATCGGAACCGGGTTAAGAAAGAGCTGGTCAGAACTGAAACCATCTTCAAGAATATCAATTGCGCCCGGTTCCATTTCCGCTAAAACTCGGATAGTTTTCGAGTTAGCAGACCGGAACGATTCATCCGAAGAAATAATCGGTATATAGTTTTCAGGTAAATTGTACGAAAAAGTTCTTTTTCCCAGCACGGACGAAGAATCTAAGGGCATATCTTCATCATAAGCAGAAGTAGATGATTCAGTGATGACAAAAGAACCTAAAACATCGTAAGAATCAGAAGGATGAGAATTAGAAGAGACAGGTTGATGGGTTCTATGTAAATTCTCATGCCTATCATTGAATAAAGAAGGTTCTTCAGCCACATAAGTTCTGAAGATATCATGAAAAGTTTTTCTTACTCCCGGCTGGTTTAGGTACTCTTGTACCGGTACTGGCACTCCTGAATGGTCAAAGGTTATCCTTTGGGTTCCAAACTTGGACCAAAACATCATTCAACCAGTTCATATCATCACTAGGATAGGGTGAGTTAACAGTTATATCATGGATGTCTTCAAGTGGCTTTCCTAACAGAATAGCACAATCACTAACTTTGTGACCCAACCTCAAACAGTGAGTGCAGAATTTAGAAGGGAGATTGATGTAGTTGAAGTAAATGGATGTAACAGGGTATCTTCCTACCTTAACAAGTAAATGATGGATAAGCAGTTTTTCTATGTTAACGCATAGTAATACTCTTGGGACGCAGTCAGGTGAGTCTCTTGAAGTAAAAACTCTTGCCACTTGACCTACCTTACTAGCAATTAAACCTAACATTTCCGCAGAACGGTGCTCGCACTTAGTATTTAAGACAGAAGCCCATATTGGAATTTCCTTAACTAGATCAGTTGAGATTTTCATCCCCTGATAAGCAGTAGTCGCAGCCAATACATTCCCGAATGGATACCACGGTCTGTTTGATGATATCCAATGAAAATCCTCCCTTTTTCAGAAAGTTATGATAAATAAGTTTGGGTCGACTTCCCTAACCTGAAATGTTATTTGACCACCCGAAAAATTGTTTAAATCTCCTCTTACTTCCCATTGATGAAGAGAGATCGTAGAAAAAATTCTAGCTAGAATACTATACTCTTTAATGCCATAATCTCTGATGAAATAAGGGGGAGTTGGTAAAAGACCAATATTGCTATGATTAGCAAGACGTTGAGCCAAAGAAAGGCCACTTAAATGCCTATACAGGTTATCGTTTTCGTTCATTTTAAATGAAGAAATTTTAAGAAGCGCAAAGATGCAGAAGAGACATCAGATATATATGGATTTAAAACAACCGGGTATACAGTAACGGTGAAGTTCTATGGCAGACACCAATCGTAAGTTGACAACCCATTAACAATTGACTTTGAATTCGCCAAGGTACGAGATAATGTATAGCCCTTAACCTCATTTCTTTTTATGATACTTTCCAGGTGAATTTAAAATTGTTTTAAGTCTAGCCAGCAGGCCTAGAGAAAAAAGACCACAAATTTATTTTGTGTGAGCTACGAAACAAGTCTAGATTTATACCTATTTCCCAAAGGGTAGAAAAGCAAGCCAGATATCAATCTTGACAAGAGAGGATTAGATTTGACATTCAAATTTAATAATTTATAATAGTAGGCCTCTAGGTATCTATTGTTCTACCAACATCCCTTAACAATGTGTTATAGTGTAAAAAAAAAAGGTTATCCTAGGTTATAAATGCTTTGTCGATATTCAATCTTTACTCAGCATGTAGTAAGCCATAATGGTTGATTGAACAAGGGGATAAAGAAATCCAAATCGATGCAAAAATAGGACCATAATGAGGGAAGCGTACTGCTTAAATTTTTCATTTACAGCCGATACACTCGAGAAGAGAAGAAGTGTGCAGAGAAGAGGAAGAGATTTTTTTTTCACACCTTGAGTCCTATTTTCCTTATAAAAATAGACTAGCTTTATTCAAAATACTAACATACTGTAACTTTCAGAAGAGCTCCCTGTAAGACATTAAAAAAGTACTAAAACCTTATTCAGTTTTAGCATGGCTTGTAACCATGATTCCATTCTAGAAGGTGCTCCTATTTCGATGACTAGAGTTATGCGCTGCCGAGAGGGGAATCTCCACCGAGTGCACTATTATTTATATTATTTGTGTGGTACTGATTTGTTTCGTTATCCACAACAGGTTTCATGCATGGTTGGCTTACTGCAATATGTGCCCCATCATTAAGGCAAGGTTGGGATAAGAAGAGAGGTCAAATGCTGAAAGACAGATTGCATATGGACTACCAATTGATGCAGCCATATTGTTCAGTGAACTTCCTCCTGGATTTGAGTATGGCTACGTCCTGGGGCGATAACGGCTAGTTTTCTTCAAACTTTTTTTCATATCTTTCTTCGATCTAATCTATAATGTATTGTGAGTAGTCTTTATACTTGTGTTCTCCTCTGAGCTGGGGGGGACGAACTATGGGAGGGGAACAATGGATGATACAGGGATTGATCTGATGATAAGAACTTGGCAACAGAAGGGGGGTTTTTGTTTCTTTTTCACTCTTTTCTCTTTAAAAACTGGAGGAACTTTGGTTGAATCACTCATGGGGGAGACTCGAATTTCATAAACATGCATCATGCTAGCATTCTGCATAACTTTACAATCTGATTCCATTTCATTTTATTTTAGTAGACTGCATTCATGATGACATTTAAGCTCTTAATCTCGAACACCTGAACTTATAGGCGAGTGATTGATCATATAGAGACCTTATAGTCTTATCAATATGTTAGGTAAGTGTTGATGGTGGATTTCTATTTAAAGGCTAAAATTGTAAAAAGCCAATTTTTGTAAGCTGACGTCCTGCAAAGGATAAAGCCTTCAGGTGATGAATATTTCTCGCCATGATAATTCATTGGAGCATGTGCAACCATCCCTGAGAATTATAACCTACCCAGAGCGGAGCATGTAGCAACCATCCCGATTTTATGTAGGTTTGCAGCATTACTGCCTTAATTAAAGCCTTGTGTTCGACATGCAAACACCCGTAGGCTACCTGACGGCGGGTTATATTATCCCCGTTGAATGCAGGCAAGACTACCCATGTTAGTCTCACCTGCTGAAAACAAACTCAAAAATAGATCTCATCTGTCCAACTTCGCAGGCATAGATGAAGGATGTAGATATAGATTCATGGGGTCCTGAGCATGCTACCATGATCACCTCGGACTCACCTTCATGCATGACCGAACGGTCAAGACCAACTACAGTTGGTCCTTCCAAAACGTGCGCTCAAAGTGAGCATGACGCACGGCTGGAACCTAATTAGGGTTCCTTTTAATCGTGAACGTCCAACTTCACAGGCATAGTTGGACGGCTTAGATTATACCCTAAAAACAAGTAGTGAAGTGATGGTACACCATTGACAGGCCCTCTTTCTACCTACATGACTGACTCCCTCATAGGCAAGCCGTGGTGCAAGAAACGATTGCCCAAACAAGGCTAGGTTATCGCCTTATGCAGGTTGAGAAGATCCAAAACGATCACGACCATCCGACTTCGAAGGCATAGTTGGATGGCCTAGATTGCGCCCAAAGCCATGGAGAAAGTATGTACATTCTCACCGACAACCAAGGTTTCTGCATGCGTGGCCAGCCTCCCCAAAGGAGACACGCAACTCTCAAATCGGTCGCCCAAAGTGGTCGATCCGAAGCCCTAATGCGTAGAATCATCTCATACGTCCATCTTCGCAGGCTTGGATGGAAGGAAAATATGGAAACTTAGAGGGAACCGAGTATGCTAGCATGACCACCGTGGGCCCGACTTCACGCCTAGATGATCGTCCAAGACGGGCAGTGGTCAAATTCCTTGGTACGCGTGCCCAAAGGTGGAATGTCACGGCCCCTCCATAAGTTCTAATCTCGACCACCTGTCTTTTCCACCTTAAGTGAGTGGCTTAGATCAAATCTTTGCAAGTCAAGCAGGCATGGGCGTGAACACCATTGTACCACCTCCATGCAGGGCCAATCGATTCCTCCATAGAAACTCCCTTAGCATGCAAATGTTTGGGTTGAAAGAGGCAGCATGCGCGCCTCCCATCCAACGATCGCAAGTAGGGTTGCAAGCCATCTCGTCCGTCCAACTTTGCAAGCTTGGACGAATGACTTAGGGTGCGAATCAACCAGCAAACAAGGTATCACCATCCGTCACTCTTCTTCACAGGGTGACCGACCAAAGCGTGGCCTGCCCATACAGCCTCCAAACGGTCAGCTGAATATGGCTGCATGCGATGTCATACCAAGTTCACGATTCACCGTGCACTATTTTATGTGGGTCCTACGATCCACACACTCGAGACATTAATCACGTCATAACTGGGGGATACAAACTGGGGTATTGGTCTGGCGGTTTACAGCGTGCAGTGTGCAACACGCCATCACAAGATAGTGTCAGGGAAACATGGGCGGTTAGCGATGATAGGAGAAGTGGGAAAGCAACTGTGTGACACTAACACACAACTCCACTTCCTCCACTTTCCCACAAGAGACGTGATGAAGGCTTATCGACTTGTATAAATAGGTTCTCCTCCCTATTTCCAACAGAACACAGAAAAACCAAGTGTTAATACCATCGTATTCAACACCCAGAGCCTGCCTGCAATATTTGCTAGCCTGCTCAACCTTATGTTAACAAGTCATAAAATAGCCTTCACCTTCATACTCTCAACACCTTCTTCGCTTCCCTCCCTAAGATCAACCTCATATCCTTCACCTGTGACCGAAACAAATCTGGAACGGCCGTGTCTACGGTTTAGGCCATAATTGTACAGATTATCTCTCGAATCAAAAGTGCTCATCGTGCAACACATTTGTTGAAGGTTTAAATTCACTTCTCATCCACACACACCCAAAATTACCTAAACCTGTAGAAGTAGTTTTCTCCCTCAAACAATTGGCGACCACAGTGGGAGGTTAATCTCTCGGTTGTGAAGTCGATTTCTTCGATACCTAACCCTATTTAGTTGATTTCAATATGGTCGGTCTTAGGAATACCTCGATAGCCTCAGGTCATGATCAAGTTCCCTCCGACGGCACACCTAATGGTCTGGCTGGAAGAATCCCGACGTTGATCGAGTTAGCACGAGTACAGGAGGTTCACACGAGAAACATGAACCTGATCAAAGAAGCGATCAACAACATACTCGATCTCCTCATCAAGATGACGTCAGAGATGGGCGGCCCTGTCATGGAGGTCCCGACACTGGGGACTGAACGCCCCCAAATCAACAGTTTCACTACAGGCCAAAGACCTGTGGATCAGGAAGCCGCTTCTTTAGTGGAAAGTTTATGTGAACTCCTGCACCTCGCAAAAGAGCAGCGAACAGAGACGTTTGCAGCCGTCAATCGGATAGCCTTGGATGTACAATTAACTCCCTTGCGCCCAGAAGTTTCAAGCGCGATGGAGGCATCGATAAACAATGTTACTTTTACAGAGGAAGACATGATGACATAAGAGGGCCACAATCGGGACCTACATATAACATCACGCATCAAAGATTCAGAATTCAGACGGGACCTCATCGACACAGGAGCATCCTCAAATGTGATTACCCTCAAGACACTCAAGGAGGCTAAGGTTCGCCCAAACAAGATTGTGCGGCGATCTACCACAACGACGGACTTTGAAGGGAACCAAACCAACACATATGGGTATGTCAATCTGAACTTATCCGTAGGTCATGTTCAATCAAAAGTGAAATTCGAAGTCATAGAGAAAGAACCAGACTACCACATGATACTGGGTAGGCCATGGCTCCACGATAATAGGATTGTTCCTTCAACCTATCACCAGTTCCTGAAAACTACGCTGAACAAAGAATTCATTCGTATACCTGCATCGTTGTCTCCATACGCACCCATATGCGGAGTAGAATTGTTCAAACTGAAGGAAGCTATGCAGGAAGAGCCAGGCGAAGTACATTGTACCCCACTTCCCACGTGGGCGTCAATCCAAAAGGAGGATCGGCTTGCGTCATTAAAACTCAGACATGATGCATCCCAGATGACGAGGAACTCTCCTTCACCAAGCGGGGCGGGAAACCACGTTACCAAGAGAGGACGAACCTTTGTGGCAACTCAAGATCAGAAAGGAAAGACTGTCTACCGCCGCCGCTGTTAACAATTAGCAAGAGAGACTGATGCTCGGTCTCTCCGCCTAATAGAATGTTGTCAAAACGGAGACCCACAAGAAGAGGTGTTGGACGCCCCCAGACAGCTACAAGACGGTACCACCTCTATAACTGACGAACTCGAAACTATTAACATCGGCAGTGAAGAGTCTCACATGCCCATTTCCATTAGTTCCACTCTGTCCATGGAGGAGCGGACGAATCTTGTGCAACTCCTCAAAGAATACCAAGATATATTCGCCTGGACGTACGATGAAATGCCTGGTCTGGATGAAAAGTTGGTTACTCATCACCTGCACATCAATCCTGGATCCAAGCCTATCAAATAGTCTCCAAGACAATTCAGACATGAGGTGGAAGATCAGATTAAATCTGAAATCCAGAAATTGCTAACTGCCGGCTTCATCAAGCCCATCCACCATCCAACCTGGCTGGCTAACGTGGTCCTAGTAAAGAAAAAGAATGGGAAGATCCGATGCTGTGTAGATTTCAGAGATTTAAACAAGTGCTTCCCCAAGGAAGACTTTCCTCTACCTATCATCGACATGTTGGTAGACTCCACGAGCGGGCATGGCATGTTCTCCTTCATGGATGGATATAGAGGCTACAACCAGATAAGGATGTACGAGAATGATGCAAGTAAGACTGCTTTTCGAACTCCTCTCGGAAATTTTTACTATACAGTTATGCCTTTCGGTTTGAAGAATGCCGGCGCGACATATCAACGCACCATGACAGAAATTTTTCACGACATGATGCATAAACAAGTTGAAGATTACGTAAATGACATAGTAGTCAAATCGAAAGCCCGGAAGGAACACACAGGAGTCTTGCGACAAGTATTAGAGAGGTGCCGTGAGTACAAGTTTAGGATGAATCCTTTGAAATGTGCCTTTGGTGTCTCCTCTGGAAAGTTTCTGGGATTCCAAGTGACTGCTGAGGGAATTAAGGTGGACCCATCTAAGACTCAAGCCATCCTCACTATGCCCCCACCTCGAACCGTGAAGGAACTGCAAAGTTTTATGGGAAATGTGAATTAAATTCGACGTTTTATACCTGGTCTGGCTCAACTCATTGCTTCCTTCACCCCCCTGCTGAAGAAAGGAGCGGATTTTAACTGGACCAGCGTCCAACAGGAAGCGTTTCGGAAAATTCAGCACATACTGTCGTCTCCAGCCATCATGAAGTCTCTTGTTCAAGGGAGACCGTTATATCTCTACACCGCCTTCAGTGACACTGCCGTTGGAGCCTTACTGGCTCAAGAGGATGATGAGGGAGTCGAACGTCCTATATACTAATTCAGTCAAATATTGAGGGACGCTGAACTCAGATACCCGAGAGCAGAGAAAGCATGCCTAGCATTGATACATTCCATCCAGAAGTTCAGGCATTACCTACTATCCAACAAGGTAACGCTCATATCCAAGTCAGACCCTGCGAAGTTCTTATTGTCAAAACCAGTTCTAATGGGAAGGGCTGCCAAGTAGCTCCTCCAAATTTCAGAGCTAGACATAACGTGTACTCCTCCCAGAGCTGTTAAGGGTCAGGTTGTCGTGGATTTACTAGCAGCTTTCCCTGGAGAAGGTACCACAGCATTGCATGAAGACCTGCCTGGAGAGTTTCTAGACATCTCTGTTGTCGAAGAGGAAGCTTGGATGTTATATTTTGACGGATCCGCTACTCCCAGCAACAACACTGGAGGAGCAGGCATAGTACTAGTATCTCCAACTGGCGAAGTCTTTTCACACTCCTTCAAGTTAGATTTTCAATGCACTAACAACTCAGCGGAGTATAAAGCATTCCTTATAGGGCTGCTATTAGCCAAGCAGGAGGGATCCACACGTTTGGAAATAAGAGGCGATTCCAAATTATTGGTTAATCAGATGAACGGGGTGTATTCACTAAAAGAGATAACTCTAGATACGTACCGGTCTGAAGCTCAGAGACTGCTGAACTACTTCGCTGACGCAACCATAACTCATGTCAGCCGCAAAAACAAAAGGCATGTTGATTGCCTGGCAACATTAGCTTCTAAATTGCAGTTCGAAGGCATAGAAGAAACCATGACGGTGAAAAGAAGGATAGTGGAATCAACATGGCTCTCACAATGCAAGGATGCTGAAACCTGTGACTGGCGAACTACGATCGTTCAGGAGCTTAGCAGTTCACTTTCTCAAGAAAATGTCAGCCTTAAAGTCTTACAAAACTTCTTTATGCTCCACGGCATGTTATACCATCGAAACCCGGATAGTTCCTTATCAAGATGTCTCGGAGAGGAAGAAGCACAGCTGTAACTTGACCGTGTTCACAGCGAGATTTGTGGACAAACATTGGTGGTGACACTCTATCGACGCCTCCAACGTTTAGGCTATTACTGGCCAGAAATGGAGACATAGTCTCGAGCGCTCCAACAGTCTTGCTCAAACTGCCAGGCACCACCTCATCAACTAGAGGTACTCAACATAAATCACACCGGGGATTGGAGGCAGCCATATGTTAACTACCTTCGTGATGGCACAGTTTATGCTAACCCAAAAGAGGCAGTCATAATGAAACAGAGAGCGAAGCGTTTCGTGTTCCACGAGGGGATTTTGTACCAGAAAAGATTTGGAGGTGATCTGCTACGGTGCCTGGCTGGAGGAGAAATCTCAACAATATTGAAAGATATGCATGAAGTAGAACATCAAGGAAAGAAGAAATTATTTCTCCAGATACACGAGAAATATTATTGGCCGTCCATGGAAGATGATGCAGCTGCCTTCGTTCAAAGCTGCCACAAATGCCAGATTCACGGGAACCTCGTCCATGCACCATCCACTCCCCTACATTCGATAAGTAGCCCGCTGCTATTCTATAGCTGGGGACTTGATATTGTTGGAAAGATCAACCCGCCATCATCAAAGCAGCATGAATATATTATAACCGCAACTGAATACTTCACAAAATGGGTCGAAGCTATTCCTCTGCGTGGAACTACAGGAGCAACGATTGCAGCGTTCATTAAAGAGCATATCATCTGCCGCTTTGGAGTACCTAAACATATCATTACCGATAACGGCACTCCCTTCGCCAACAAGCAAGTACGATAGTTTCTTGAAGGATATGGAATTAAACAAGTCTTTTCCACCATCTACTACCCTCAAGGGAATGGGCAGGCTGAGAGCACCAACAAAACATTAATCCGGATTCTCAGTCGGACAGTACATGATAATCCCAGAGATTGGCATGAACAACTACCGATGGCACTATGGGCATACCGAACGGCACCCAAGAGCTCCATTGGAGTTTCTCCATACTCACTCGTTTACGGGGCTGATGCTGTCCTCCCGGCAGAAATCAAAATCCCATCAGCCAGGATTGCAGCAACAAGTGGAGTCCACTGGAACGAAACTGAGGCGTCTAACTGCAGGATCGCTGAGCTCGATACTCTAGACTACAGAAGAAGCAAGGCAGAGGAACGCGCTCAGGTGTACAGAAACAGAGTCTCCAGGGCGTATGACAAATCTGTAAGGCCACGAAGTTTTAAAGTGGGAGACCTAGTTTTGAAGACAGCCAAACACATCCAACAAGACATGTCTGCACCAAAGTTTTCTCCAAAATGGGAAGGACCTTACGTGATTACCAAGGCTTACAACACTGGATACTACAAAATCATTAAGGTGGATGGAGGCAAGTTGGAAGCAGTCGTCAATGGAAAATGGCTCAAGACATATCACACATTATCATTGTCCCGTACTTGTCCCATGACATGACAATACAGGCATTCTCGTTTCATGTCTAACTTGTTAATTTATTCAGAAAAAATTAATGAATTTTTCTCCATCCATCTACACAAAAGAAGAAAAAAAATCTCGCATCTCTCAATGGTGTGCAAAAGAAAAAGAAAAGGAAGGAAATCTCTCAACGCAGCTCAGAAGAGGTCGTCCAACAGGTTGTAATCCCTGGAAAGCATCATCTTCAACCTTGCCTGGTACCTCTCTTTTCGGGCCTTCAAGCTTTGGATCGCCTGCTTCACCTTCTCTGACTCAGCAGCCAGAGCCTTCTCTTCCTCCAAGATAGCCTTCGCAGCAGGGACTACGTTCACCAGGATACCAGTTTGATCGACCTTGATGATGTCAATACGCTGCCGCAGCCAACTCACGTTGAACACCATGGACTCACAAGTAGAGAGCATGTTTTCCCACTTCTCGAGATTTGATTCAGCTACCTTGCGGATAGAGACACCTTCCATCTCAGCAATCATGGGGAGCAAGCAGTTTACCACAGTAACCAAAGCAGACGAGCAATGCCGAATTACGTTCCTAGTCGCGATATGGCCATACTTTCTCCATATCTTTGTGTACATGGAGACGAACTCCTTTCGTACTAAAAAACCACCGACAGTCTTGTAGCTAGAAGACAAGCATTTCATACCAATATCGAACGAAAGGCCGGCATAGGAGTATTCATAGGATGAAATGCCCAGATCAGCATTCTCGAGGTCGTCCGGTGAAGGTGTATCTGAATTTGAAGAAAGTGGATTATCCAAGTCATCGTCATCAATGACTATTACACATGTTCCAGGTGGACATCTCTGCAAAAGAGAAGATTATTCACCTGATCAGGAAATAAGGGTGACTACTCGTAAAAGAAAAGTGAAAAGAACAAACCGGTATGACCCTCTTAACTCTACGCACACGAGCTGGAGGATTGTCACGAGTTTCAGAAGCGCACTGAAATGCAGAGTGGGTGCGCTTGACAGACGAACCTGGGTGATATGAAGAAGACGACTTGTTGTTGCCCGACATGATGGAACTCTGCAGAAAAGAAATTCTATCCCAAGATGTAGAAGAGGATTCATGTGCATACGTATATATACACGCCAAGGGAAACCCTAGAAGCAGCTATCTCGGAGTACGTCCTGCCGGAAAGGGGTCAACACCAACCAAGTCGCGCAAGCTTCAGAAACCTAGCTGAAATCGGAGAAAAATTCGTTGAGGGAGAACAACTCCACCAGCGCTACAGGGCATTCGGCACGAGCACCCTCCCCATGTGGTAAAAGTACGTTCACCCTAGCCTTAGTTATTTTTGTGCAAACAATCACCATCTCATGCCTACCTTACAATAGTGTAACCATTGCATGCTAGGCAGGGGACTTAATGTTGATGGTGGATTTCTATTTAAAGGCTAAAATTGTAAAAAGCCAATTTTTGTAAGCTGACGTCCTGCAAAGGATAAACCCTTCAGGTGATGAATATTTCTCTCCATGATAATTCATTGGAGCACGTGCAACCATCCCTGAGAATTATAACCTACCCAGAGCGGAGCATGTAGCAACCATCCCGATTTTATATAGGTTTGCAGTATTACTGCCTTAATTAAAGCCTTGTGTTCGACATGCAAACACCCGTAGGCTACCTGACGGCGGGTTATATTAGCCCCGTTGAATGCAGGCAAGACTACCCATGTTAGTCTCACCTGCTGAAAACAAACTCAAAAATAGATCTCATCCGTCCAACTTCGCAGGCATAAATGGAGGATGTAGATATAGATTCAGGGGGTCCTGAGCATGCTACCATGATCACCTCGGACTCACCTTCATGCATGACTGAACGGTCAAGACCAACTACAGTTGGTCCTTCCAAAACGTGCGCTCAAAGTGAGCATGACGCACGGCTGGAACCTAATTAGGGTTCCTTTTAATCGTGAACGTCCAACTTCGCAGGCATAGTTGGACGGCTTAGATTATACCCTAAAAACAAGTAGTGAAGTGATGGTACACCATTGACATTCCCTCTTTCTACCTACATGACCGACTCCCTCATAGGCAAGCCGTGGTGCAAGAAACGCTTGCCCAAACAAGGCTAGGTTAACGCCTTATGCAGGTTGAGAAGATCCAAAACGATCACGACCATCCGACTTCGCAGGCATAGTTGGATGGCTTAGATTGCACCCAAATCCATGGAGAAAGTATGTACATTCTCACTGACAACCAAGGTTTCTGCATGCGTGGCCGGCCTCCCCAAAGGAGACACGCAACTCTCAAATCGGTTGCCCAAAGTGGTCGGTCTGAAACCCTAATGTCGTAGAATCATCTCATACGTCCATCTTCGCAGGCTTGGATGGAAGGCAAAGATGGAAACTTAGAGGGAACCGAGTATGCTAACATGACCACCGTGGGCCCGACTTCACGCCTAGATGATCGTCCAAGACCGGCAGTGGTCAAATTCCTCGGTACGCGTGCCCAAAGGTGGAATGTCACGGCCCCTCCATAAGTTCTAATCTCGACCACCTGTCTTTGCCACCTAAAGTGAGTGGCTTAGATCAAATCTTTGCAAGTCAAGCACGCATGGGTGTGAACACCATTTTACCACCTCCATGCAGGGCCAATCGGTTCCTCCATAGAAACTCCCTTAGCATGCAAACGTTTGGGTTGAAAGAGGCAGCATGCGCGCCTCCCATCCAATGATCGCAAGTAGGGTTGCAATCCATCTCGTCCGTCCAACTTTGCAAGCTTGGACGAATGACTTAGGGTGCGAATCAACCAGCAAACCAGGTATCACCATGATCACCATCCGTCACTCTTCTTCACAGGGTGAACGACCAAAGCGTGGCCTTCCCATACAACCTCCAAACGGTTAGCTGAAGATGGCTGCATGCGATGTCATACCAAGTTCACGATTCACCCTGCACTATTTTATGTGGGTCCTACGATCCACACACTCGAGATATTAATCACGTCACAACTGGGGGATACAAACTGGGGTATTGGTCTGGAGGTTTACATCGTGCAGCGTGCAACACGCCATCACAAGATTGTGTAAGGGAAACATGGGCGGTTAGCGATGATAGGAGAAGTGGGCAAGCAACCGTGTGACACTAACACACAACTCCACTTCCTCCATCACTCCACTTCCTCCACTTTGCCACGAGAGACGTGATGAAGGATTATCGACTTGTATAAATAGGTTCTCCTCCCTATTTCCAACAGAACACAAAAAAACCAAGTGTTAATACCATCGTATTCAACACCCAGAGCCTGCCTGCAATATTTGCTAGCCTGCTCAACCTTCTGTTAACAAGTCATCAAATAGCCTTCACCTTCATACTCTCAACACCTTCTTCGCTTCCCTCCCTAAGATCAACCTCACATCCTTCACCTGTGACCGAAACAAATCTGGAACAACCGTGTCTTCGGTTTAGGCCAGAATTGTACAGATTATCTCTCGAATCAAAAGTGCTCATCGTGCAGCACATGTGTTGAAGGTTTAAATTCACTTCTCATCCACACACACCCAAAATTACCTAAACCTGCAGAAGTAGTTTTCTCCCACAAACAGTAAGTTCCGGAAAAGCAATATATAACCTGCCTCATCTTTAAATGGCTTAACCGTAAGGGAAAACTCTAATTATGGTTGCTAATTAATTGGTTTCGGTTTAAGGATTCTATCTTCTCTTTCTATTTTTCTCTTTACGCAATTCTCGTGTTCCGGCTATCTTTCTTCTGTTTATCTTCTAAGGATTCTATGTTTTTTTGCAAAACCGATCTCAGTTTTGATTACATCGGAAGACATAAACTAATTTATAAAGGATTCCCAGGGGGTATTCACTTGGTTTCTGCTATCAAATCTAAAATATTGAATTTTTATCATATCCATTTGGAATAAATAAACATAGACTGGACTTTTAACAAAATAGGAATATCAAAGAACATCATCTAATCTTAGCAAACCTTTAATAAAATAAGAATATACATAACCAAGTTTTGAATTGAAGGTCTCCTCTTTCTTATCTCCTTGTTTCTCTATTGTCGGATTCTGATGCTACTTCTTCTAGTATTTTCTAAGAGTTAAAGTCCACAATGGTGATACCGGAAAAGAATCGGAAAAGGGGACAAAATTTATCCTTAATCTAAGATTGTAACAAATTTCTCTGAATAACTCTATCTCAATGAATCTAAAAAAAAAAAAAAAAAAAAAAAAGGGTGGAATCTCCCTGAAATTTTCTCTGTTTGTGATAAGGATTGTCTTATACAGTCACTTTGAGACAATACCATGCAAAATACCAGTGATTAAATAATAGGCAAACTGCGAAGTTTAACTTACGGTTCAAACATTAGCAATTTAGGAAAAGGAAAAAATACTAAACCCAATAAGTTCATCAGTTTAGGCTGGGTTTGGTAATGTTTTTTTTTCCAAAAACACTTTCAAAACTTATATATGTAAATATTTTTTGAAATTGGTGTTTGGTAAAAAAAAAATCAAAGTGCTTATTATCCAAAGCACTTCCCAGATTCCTCAATTTTTAAAAGCTGGGGAGGAGGAGCTTTTAAAGCTATAAAAGCATAAGTTGTGGTTCCACCAAAATTTAATGCTTGATTTATCTTTGTTGTCCCTATTTTATTTTGTAAATGACAAAAATTACACTTAAATATATATACAATCAATTTTTATTTCTTATATTTTATTCTATAATATTATTTTATTTTATTTTCAAACTATTATATGATATCATTTCATTTAGTTTGTCAAAAATAAAAATAAAAACAAATTTTAAATAATTACTTAATTTTAGTTTATTTTTAGTTTGAAAATTATATATATTTAAAATTGGTTAAGTAAAAATAAATTTTCTTAACAATCATAATAATAGTAATAATTAGTAAATTTAATATTTAATCTATTTATATTTAATAGTAAAAAATAAAAAAAAATATTTTTAACCCCAATAAAATTGAATAAAACTATTTTTAGAGATATGTTTGTTTTAGTCATTTGCCACAACAGCAATGGTTGAATCTAGTATTTTACCAAACACACTTTGATTATTTTTTTAACCAGCTTTAACTTTAATTAATATTTTACCAAACATTTAACTGCTTTTTCTCACAGCAACGCACAGCAGAAAAGTGCTTTTACAAAAGCTGCAGCAATACCAAACTAAGCCTTAAGCAGACACAAAATACAGTAAATTACGCAACATCTTAAAGGAGTTCACAAGTAGGAAGCAAAAGAAAAGCAGGAAATTGAAAACATAAAGTCTAGATAACATAGGGTCTACTAGGCACCTTTGCCTTTCCTCTATGGTTCTTAGCAAAAGAATTGCTATGCTATTTCACCCAGGGACGGTACTGGGGGTGGCTTACCCAGGATGCACCCCCAAATATGAGAAACTCCTTATTAGCCAGCCTATTCGTAAGAAAAAAATGAAAAAGTCCAGGTAAAAATTCTAGTTAGCCCAAAATAAACTCTCTGTCTATGCAAAAATGAGAAACCACACGCCACGTATCCCACTAATAACTCTCTGTCTATACAAATATACAAGAAAAGTCTTCTCATGACTCCCTCCTATCTTTTTTTCTTCTCATCTTGCGTTTCTTTTTAGTTTCTAGGTTAAAACTTGGATCTAAAACAAAGTGACGGAGGTGAGGGTCAACAGATTCATATAATTATAGATTAGCCGAGGGTAAAACTTTTCATTAGCCCATTAGTATGACATATTCATACGACTTCTACCAATTTTATTGTTATGTTGCGTTTTTTCTTCTTTTAAACTTTTGCGTCCTCTTCTGTTTCGGTTAGTGCTTAGAAAATAAATTCAACTGTTTCGGTTAGTGCTTAGAAAATAAATTCAACGGTGAAATTTACTCCCACTCCATCACAATTTAATCTATCCATCCCATGTTGTTTCCAAATATTCTAAAACTTGGTCCATGCATACGTAAATTAAAAATGGGGAAGGATCCCTTTACACCCCTTTTTTTACACTATCACACATTTTGAAATCCTTTTTTGCGGATAAAAACCAAACGATAACGTATTTGAAGCTAAGATTTTGGGGATATATTCTTCGTATATAGATCTACGTACCCACCAAAAATGAGCACATTCCGAAATACCAAACCTCATCATCTATCAATCTTAATTTAAACGGTTGAGAATTTGTCGACTTTCGACCGTTGAGTTTCAAAGTATTAGATGGTAAAGTTATACGTTTCGGAATGTGCTCATTTTTGGTGGGTACGTAGATCTTTATACGAAGAATATATCAAAATCTATTACATAATATTTCCCCCCTTTTGTTTTCACAAACAATGACAAAAATTTGACATTTTAACTGTCCTGATGTATCGGTTTTTAATTTCATGAACTAATTTGAAAACCATACAAAGATATAGAAGTAGCATTTTAAAAATTCAAAAATTCGGGCGGCCTTTACCGCATTTTGAATAATAATATTTATTTTTATTATATATGTTGTCTTCGCAATTTTAAATATTGTCACTAAGCTAAACCTTACTATACAGAAAATGATAAACAACATGGAGTGTTTTTATCACTATATTTATATTTGAGGCATTTAGATTGCTATAATCTGGGTGTACGAATATATTTTTTTAGCCCACCCGAACACAAATTCACGGTTCCGTCGCTGATTTCACCCCTTGCTGCTGCTGCTGAAGCGGCTTCGAAATTCCCCCTCCACCATTTATTATTATCTATTTACACTTTTGGTGCTTCATTTTCCAAATACACACTGTTGTACTTTGCACATACACAAACCAGAAAATTCAGTGCGGTAAGTTTATTAGATCAGTTCAAAAAAAACTTGGAATAAAGTGGTTGATTGAAATCAAAGATAAGCAGAATAGAAATCTACAGGATATTTATTCTATCTACATTTACCTGTGTTGGCATCTTTCAATTTTCATTTATTCTTTTAATCTTTTTAAGGATGTAGAGAATATCATCTCAAGACAGTTTCCTCAAGTAGTAAGCTTACCATAGAAGGTAGATCTTCCTTCCCCAACACCTTACTCCGTTGTTTTTTTTCCTTCTCAGAAAAGATATTTGAGCCATGAACAAGATTTTACTTTGTTGCTTAAGTGAGAAAGAAGGTAGAAATATATTCTTGGGCCCTACGACTAGAGTTGGTACAAGGAAGCTTTTTTCTTCTTTTTAAAGTTTTGGAAGAGATTATACTTGATCAGTATTTGGTACAGGGAGATGGACTTGGTCATATATAAGTAAACATGCTCTAGTATATAATGCTGCAAGATCATCAATCTACTTTTTGTTTCTTCCATGGCTCCTGAACTTAGTCTTCTTCCATCAACAATGTCCCAGGAAGGTGAATTACCCACAGAAAATATTGGGGCCTTGAAGAAAAGAATGTTTAAGAAAGCCATGGAAGGACTTTGGGAAGATGTCGTGGCGAATTATGCAAATCCGTTGGCTCAGGAAATCACTATCACTAAATCAGGAGACACACTATTACATGTAGCGGTTTCTGATGGTCAAGTAGAGACGGTGCAGAAGTTGATTGATCTAATTTCGAGTGAAAATTTGTTAAGGGCCTTAAAGATTGGAAACCATAGAGGGAATACACCACTTCATTTAGCAGCGGCATCGGGTAGTGTAGAGATGTGTGAAGCAATTGCAGAGAAAAGTTGTTGTTTGATAGGAGTTCGAAACTATGATAGCGAGACACCACTGTTCTTAGCTGCTTTACATGGAAAAAAACAAGCATTTCTCTCTTTACATTCTTTTTGCGAACATAGTGATTACTCTTACTGTAGAAGGAATGATGGGGAAACCATACTCCATTGTGCAATCAGAGGAGAATACTTTGGTGAGCTTTATATGCCCATTAGTAATTTAACACTTTCTTAGATATTTTCCTATGTAATTCATTCACCTACATCTTGGTAAAGATATGAATTATTGACTTTTATCTCTTTGTGGATAGACTTGGCGTTCCGTATAATCGGACTATACGAGCACCTTGTTGACAACAACAACGAGAAGGGTCATTCACCACTTCACCTTCTTGCTCTTAATCCTTCTGCATTTAAAAGTGGAAGTCGCCTTGCAAGATTCGATCTAATCCTCTACTACTGTAAGAGATGCCGAATTTTAATGCCTCTTATTATCTTGTCTAAAGTTGCTTATCTTTTTGCTGTGTAGGTATAATTGTGGATCAGCTCACTCCGAACACGAGCTACAATTATATCTCGCAAAGAAATGTTACTAGTAGAGAAATTTGTCCTACTTACAGAAAGTACTGTCCTGAAAACTACAGAACTTGCCTCACATTATTCCAATTCTTCAAGCAACTTATTCTTGTCGTAGGTAAGGCGGGCATTGTCATCATTAAAAAGTTAGACAGTTTACACAGACATTACCATTACTAACCATTTTTGTGTTTTCTAGTTAGTCGTAAACAAGTAAGGGATTCCCATAAAGGGGATACGGAGAACCCACATCAAATGCAACAGCAGTCTTCCCGTAAGTGTGCCCCCTTTAACACAATTGAGAACTTCATTATGTAGTTTCCGAAAATAACTACCAAATGCAATTTTATAGGTAGAACTCTGAGTCAGCAGCAAAATGATGAACAGAAAATCGAGATAAAGAAAAACAGAAGGTTTTTGAGCTATGGGGCATTGGACCCGCGTCATAATGTGTATCCCCCCAACTATACTACTTGCTTCAACTTCTTCAAACTCGCTATGAAGGCATTGTCAATTTTTCTTGGATTAGGTTTGTACCTCACCATTATAAATTGTTTAAGCACTCACTGAACGGTGGATGTAGAATTATCTAACATTAGGTGAAAATGTTTACCCATCATGCACAGTAAAAATCAACCGCTTGTCTTGATCATACATGTTGAATGTGAATGTAATGTAGGATTTATAAGGGTAAGGAAAATCAAAGAGAAGAAAGAGAAACATACATGGGCAGCACAAGTCATGGAAGAACTTGTTGAAAGAGCTTCCGTTTGGGAGTATGAAAATAATGGAGTAGACCCACATAGACCATTTACTGATGAAGAAACCACGGCCTTTGATGCTGTGGCCACAGCACATACAGTTCGAAATAATGATGCTTCATCATCTGATTCCGGTGACCGCAGAGCTAGAAGAAAGAAAGCCAAGAAGAGAAGAGGTTAGACTATTTAAGCACATTCTGTCAAAATAGCATGTACGGCAAGAAATTGTAAATTCACAAGTTTTTACTTCGAACTTTAAAGGATCCTACGTCCAGACTGGGACCATTTTTCTATTTCTCACGGTACGGTTAATTGGTATAGCGTACTAAAATGATTTTGTAATAAGTTTCATGTTGTAGGTTGTAACACAGTTCACTTATGATCATGGTGCAGGGATCGTTGAGACTCCGATACTAATTGCAGCCAAGATGGGGGTGACAGAAATGGTAGAGAAAATTTTAGATAAATTTCCTGTGGCAATCCAAGACATCAACTCGGAGCGGAAAAATGTTGTGTTATTAGCTGTGGAGAACAGGCAACCCCATGTCTATCGACTGCTACTGAAACGGAAAATCCTTCTAGAGAGCGTCTTCCGTAAATTAGATAACAAAGGGAACAGCGCATTGCACCTCGCTGCAACTCTAGGAGAGTACAGGCCTTGGCTTATTCCTGGTGCTGCCTTGCAAATGCAATGGGAAATCAGATGGTACAAGGTACAGATATTATCTTTTACTCTCATGAAAGAATTGTTTGGCTTGAACCATAGGTATTTAGCACACATTGATCAAAGGCTGATTTTCTTATGCACACTGCATAATTTCTGAACAATATATACTATTCTTAGGGAAGTTCAAATTACACATAAACCACACTTTAACTAGGGAAGTATATTGCAACTGAGCCATTATTATTTTGATGGGATGTCCTGCTGAGCATGTCCACCTCAAAATCAGCCTAATATTCACAATGTTGGCCCTCGGTAAACATCATCTTAAGCTTCAGGCAATAAGCAAAACAAAGAATCCTCCCTTTTTATTCAAAATAACCCGAAAGAGAAACCATGCCCTTAAGGTCTCTTTAAACCGCAGCGGGCCAAATAATTTTCCTTCAAGGCTTGAACAATTCAGTCTCATACTAAGAAACTAACGTTTTTAAATGATTTTGACAGTTTGTTAAAGAATCCATGCCAAGAAATTTCTTTGTACGTCATAACAACAGAGGGAAATCACCAAAACAAGTATTCACAGAAACACATTCAGAATTAGTTAAAGAAGGAGGTGCATGGTTAACCAGTACATCTGAATCATGTTCTGTTGTAGCTGCACTTATTGCAACAGTTGCTTTTGCTACTGCCTCAACAGTCCCCGGTGGAGTTCAGTCAAACACCGGTGCACCGACCCTCGAAAAAGAACCAGCGTTCAATGTATTTGCTATATCCTCGCTTGTCACTCTTTGCTTCTCTGTTACTTCTGTGATTATGTTTCTTTCCATTCTCACTTCAAGATATCAAGAACAAGACTTTGCTAGTGATTTACCAAAGAAACTAATAGTGGGTCTTTCTTCACTGTTTATATCCATAGCTTCAATGTTGGTTTCGTTCTGTGCTGGTCATTTCTTTATACTCAAAGATAAGTTGAGATATGCAGCTTATCCATTGTATGCAACAACTTGTTTGCCAGTTGCATTTTTTGCTGCTGCACAATTTCCTTTGTACTTTGATCTTATTAGAGCTACTTTTAGAAAGGTTCCTCAGCGGAGTTATAAGGTGAATGTTGCTATCTGATCGAATTCAAGAAGCGCAGACACAAGGAAGTTTTGCACCTTCAAGGGACCCAAAAGGATGCGTATTGTGAATTTCAGTGTATTCTTCCTGCAAACATGGAAATATGTGAGCACTAGCTGATTTTTAATGTGTTCTTTTGTTACTAATGGTCTCTTTCTCCTTTCCTGTCTCTTGTTTTGTGAACCTTCCGACTAAGGAGAGATGGTTGTTCATAGGTTACCGGCTACTGAAAAGAAAAATGCTGTACGGGTATGACCTCAAAAATGCAGCATTTTTCAAATTTTTGGACCAGCAAATTTCCCATTTTATAATCGGTTATGTGAGTACCTAGGAAATAGTATATAACTGTGTTGTCAGCTTAGTGTGTATTGTTTGACAGTTGTTGGTAGACAAAGTAGGTAAATATCAGTCGGAAGTAATTAAAGATTAATGGTACCAATAGGGTGGCAACACAACAGATTATTTGGTAGGAAATTCTGTAAAAGCATAACAGTTTGAAGCTGAACAGTTAACTGTCCTATAAAAACTCAACAGTTTGAAGCTGAACAGGAAGATTAATATCTTTCCCATCCTTGATAGCACTTAAGTAACTATCATCACCTTCAAGATATGCTTTCATAAAAGCAACAGTAATCCCCCCAACAAAGCTCCTCATTGGCTCCCTTGATTTCCCATTCTTACAAGCACAATAAGTAACGGCCCCTTTAATCCCTTTAGTTTCATCGTCGAGTGTATCCATATGTCCGTAATCCTTGACGACAAAATAACAAGCCGGCGATCGACATTCACTGTAAAACTCTTCATGGTTTACACCTTTTGGAGCACAAGCAAGAAAAAGTGGATTTCTCTTAATCTCTCCAAGGCCAGATCCCACAACTAAAGCCGCCATATCTAGGTCGAAAGAGTGAGGAACATAGGTTAGAACGAGAGGAGGAATTGGTATACCTTTCATCAGTCCTTCAACTGGATCAATACCCACTAGAGCTGAGTACTTGATCAACATACTATCACTATTGCTACTTGGGTCACTAATGTAAGATAGAGCTAGACCAAATGCAATTTTGCCACCTCTTCTGTGACCGTCGAGTGCTGCCTTGGATAGATTAGGTCGAACAACTGGTGGCAGTATGGGACAGAGTCCAACTGACAACCATTCTGTTACTCCTTTTGCTGACTCGATTTCACCGCTATTGGGTAACTGTGTGAAGTTAAAGAATGAAACAGTTAAGCAGGGGATTGCGTTTATTCGCAAGACAGTCTTAGTGGAGCAATCTCTAAAGCCAGTGGAAACTATTTTGTTTAGAGCTTGCTCAAAAAGAGGAACAAAGAAGTGATGGAATTTAGAAGAACAGTTTAACTGACCTGAGGGGCAATGACAATGAAACCATGAGAAGCAATGTGTTGGATTAGTTAAGAATAGAAAGAATTCTCGAGCAGAAAACCATGGAGAAATACTAGTATTGGAAATTCTCCTTCTTCAGTTGGTGTCGCTATCAAAAGAGGTACTGTGAGAGAATGATTAAACAACGGTGAAGATTTTAATGTAGAGCTCTGAGGATTGACTGGAAATAAAGACACAGTGTACTTTCCCAACTGGAAAACATTTATAGAAGAAGAAGAATGAGATGCAGAAGACATGTGAAATCCGTTTAACTAGCTAGTAATAGTTTCACCTTCTAATTTGCAATTCCAGTGTTCCTAAAAAAAAAAAAAAATCAGGCTAATATATAGTACCATTAAGATAAGATTCTTATTTTTACGCCTGCTTGTAAGTCATAACCACGGCCTTGAGATAAGGTCTGCTTGTCACTTAGCACATTACTATTACTAGCTCTTCCTATGTGGGACATGCAATTGGCAGGACAAAACAGGGATATATCTGTGTGTTTTTAGTGCCATATACAAGTCGAACTTGCAAAAGATCTTTTATCTCACTATTTATCCCATGTCACTATCCCTTCTGTGGTAATGAAAGAATCTTAAACTCTGGAACAGTGGAATACACAAAAGGAACTTACAATATGGATATATCTTAACTTAATTTCGTTTCTCTGAAGCTTGTCTATACGGATTGGCTTGTCAAATTTACATAAGAAATTAGTGTTAGGTTTTAGACTAAGTCTTATGGGGTGCTAGTCTAGCAGCTAGATTAACAGTCAGGATTACCTCCTAACTCTTATGGGAGTGCTAATCTAGCAACTAGATTAGCAGTCCACGTCAGCCCAGCGCTGAATGGTTCAGCGCTTTAAATCTCAGCCGTCAGATCAAAAATAAATCTCTCAACGCTGAACCATTCCGCGAAAAGGTGGTTTTTCAAGCGCTGAATCATTCAGCGTAACTATCTAGCATGCTAGCCCACATGCTAGCAACTGGTAGGAGAGAGAACTAGTGTTTAACTTTTTTGCCACACTTTTTTTTTTTGAATTGCAACACTTAAGTGCTAATCTAGCCCCTCCAATCTAGCCCATAAGACTAAGTCTTAGTACACGCGCAATTACTAAAATACGATAAGTACACATTCAAGATGACCAGTACTTCACTATGTCATTCCCCTAAACAAAATTCAACAGTTTGAAGTTCATCAGGATTCCTAGTCTCTATCCCATCATATAACATCCTTTCCATCGATTTCCAGTTGAAAGTGCATTGCTTGAGGGAAGTAAGGAGCTCATACCTTGGTTACCATGAATTTGACCCTACACCTGCTCTGAACTTGTTATTTAAAGTAGAGCACACCTGTTAACCTGTTCTAGTTATGTTCTTAACTAGCTTGACACAAACATTTCAAAGCCTTCAAAATAATTTTCACCAAAAGATCTCCATTTAACTCTGAAACATGAAAAGTGAATATTCAACCAAATAAAGTTGTTTTTACTATTAATTTAAGAACGAACAACAAATAATATTATTTGTGATACAATAATACACTGAACATAGTTTTACTTCGCCGAAGAGGATGTAGCAAACGAATGACATGGGTAATTGACTAATTGTTGATTAATTAGGGAAACAAGGTTGTCCGTTACCGTGGTGGATCAACTGCCATTCTCCAGTCATGCTTCTTACGCCTGCATCTGTAATGAGATTTTTTATCCAAAAATGTGTTCTCTTCAACCAGTTCCATATTGCAATCTGTATCTAGATATGAAAAACAGAAAAGAGAACATAAACACACAGATCAAAAACAGCACAACTTGAGCAGCAATTAACAATTTAGTATTAGATGATGTTTTTGATAATGATGAACAGAGAGGGAGATTTGATTTAAGTACTAAATGTTCAATATGCTACTAGAATTTTCAGAAATGATATTAAACATAAGAACAAGGAGATTAACGCAGCAACAAGGATAATGAAGCGGTGAACAAGAGAAAGGCGAAAACAAACAGAACACGAAGTTGTAGGTTACCGACTCACTGTGGTCAATAACATGCCTTTATACAATTGCAAAGAGCATAGATAAAACAAACCGACTTGACTTACTAATGGAGAAAGGAGAATACATAAAGCTACTAGACGATGATGACAAGAAACATGGCTTCACTTTCATCCTACATCATTTGCTAGTAACAGCTGAGAAATTTCACCTCTTTCATTGATATTCTTTGATGTCTTTATTTATCTCATCCATAAAGCTTTGGGTAGTCTCTAGAAGACTCGAGGAGTTCACTTAATCAATCTCAGTGGCTTCACTTTGACACAATCAAACATCTAAGAATAATAATAACTAGCTCTAGAGAATTTCAGAACCAATGCAAGACAGCTGAAATGCCTAATGCAGCAATAGAGTGCAAACATAGAAAGACACATTATTATTATCATACCGGCCCTAATCATATGTTCTAAAAAATTTAGTGATGAAAAGCAACAAGTATTATTAAACGACATACATATGAATGAACTTTAATTTAAAAATAAAAAATGGAATCATTTTTAGTTACCTCTAGACCTTTCACCCCAAAACAAAACTCTACCATCATCTTCCTCTTCATCAAATTCATCACCATATCCGAATTCAGCATCACCTCGATACCCAGGTTCGCTACCATACCCACTTTCATTCCCTTGATTATCAAAACCCCCAATTTGCCAAACCCCACCAGAAGTCAAACTTTCCCCCTTCTCACAAGCACCACCACTTCCACCCCCACAGTCTTTCTTATCCTTTCTACTATTCTTTACTTCACTAACATCAGAGGAAGACCAATTCCCTTCACCTCCACCACCACCTCCTCCATTAACAAACAATTCACCACTGGAATCAGTATTCGTTGCAGCAACCACAAAATCAGAACAAGTCGCATGAGCTGCTGATGCTCCAACTGAACAACACCTTCTAGTACCACTCCTATCACTTGTACTTCGTCCTGATACTGATCTTGAGCCATGTCTTCTTCTTTTCTTAGCAGAAGCAAACCATTGAAATTTCTCTTTTTTCTTTGGTATTTTTTCATCTTCGATTATACTCAATTTTGACATGTCTAGAGTGTCGATTGTTTTTGTTGTTGCTGTTGTTGTTCGATCTGATAAACATGGTCTTTTGTGTGAATCTGTAAAGGGTTTCGTTAGGGTTTGGAATTGAAATGGTTTCCAAGAATGGAGCTGGTAAGTGAAGGATTCCAGTGTTTGACGATGGTGGTTTAAGGTTCTTTGTGCCATTAATATGCATAAATTTCAGATTTTACGATAGGGGTTCTTGTGGGTTTGCCTTACTGAAGAGAAACTTTGGATTTTGAGCAGCTTTTACTTCGATTTCATCGAGATTTTCAGGGAGGGAAAATGAACAAAATTAAGAGGGCAGAAGAAGAGTAGAGCGCAAAGATTACAATTTCACCCTTACATACGGTGTTTAAATACAACAGAGCCCTTGAGCCGTGTGAAATCAGTTTGATATTTCTAAAACAGGGTGTTTCCTAAATCGAGCCAATGACTAACAATGTTTGTTGTGCTTAAAATTAGCTACTTCCTAAACACCCCAAGAACTTCACACAGAAAACAGAAAACTATTGCGGAATTAAACAAGAACACAAATAATTATAGTGGTTCGGCAAGGTGTCTACTCCCTTTATGACAATAAACTTTATTATTGAATACTTAGAGAATAGACTTGTTCATACACCTCTACAATTCAGACTAGGATACCATAACCAAAGGGTTAACACTCTTATTTATAGGCCTAGGAATATTCTAGAATTGCCTACAAATAAAAGTCCTAAATAGAGAACTAATTCCTAATATAACTTAGAAATCAGATTCCTAAAATACTTAGAGGAGGTGCAAACTGATTTAGGAAATCAGTTTGATCTTTCTAAAACAGGGTGTTTCCTAAATCGAGCCAATGACTAACAATTCTCCACCTTGGCAATATTTCTAGGACAACTTCACTATTCTCTAATTTCTCCGCCTTGGCATGAAATCTGACATTTCATTTCCTTCAAACTTTCGCTTCTTTCACTCATCCTTAGATGCTTCACTTCTTCACTCATCATAAAGATGCTTCACTCCCTTTTTGGGCTTCACATGTGCTTGACAGCACCACTACACCCTAAGGTGTCTTCAAATATGCACAATGCTGATCAAGTTTAGACAATGTCTAAACTTTTCTCCCGTCACCACCTTGGTAAGCATATCTGTTGGATTGTTGGTAGTTCCAATCTTTTCCAGCATAATTTCACCTTCTTCAACAATTTTCCGTACTTTGTGATATCTTACATTGATGTGCTTTGTTCGAGCGTGATAAACTTGGTTCTTAGCTAGGTGTATGGCACTTTGACTGTCACAATACACGCTTACTTGCTCTTGCTGAATCCCCAACTCCTCAAACAAACCTTTCATCCAAACAGCTTCCCTTATACCTTCTACAACAGCCATATATTCAGCTTCGGTTATCGATAATGCTACTGTTGGTTGTAAGGTTGACCTCCAACTTATCGGTCCACTCGCAACTATAAAGACATACCCAGTAGTGGACCGAAACTTGTCCAAATCACCTGCGTAATCGGAATTACAATATCCTATTACTTTGCAAACAGTTCTCTCATTCCGTGAGAACTTCAATCCAACATCCATGGTACCTTGAATATACCGCAGAATCCACTTCTGACCTGCCAATGTTCCTTCCCTGGATTATGCATATATCTACTAACCACACTAATAGCTTGTGAAATATCAGGCCTAGTGCATACCATAGCATACATAAGGCTTCCAACAACACTTGCATATGGTATTTCAGCCATTAACCTCCGCTCCTTCACTGTTTTTGGTGACTGTTCAGCATTCAATTTAAAGTGTCGAGCTAGAGGTTGTGTCACTGATTTAGTCTTATCATCTAAATCGAAACGCTTCAATACCTTTTTCAAATAAGACTTTTGAGAAAGACTGATAGTGCCAGATTTCATATCTCTCTCAATTTCCATGCCCAAAATTTTCCTTGCTTCACCGAGATCTTTCATCTCAAATTCACTATTCAACTGATTTTTCAATCGTTGAATCTCCACCTCACTCTTAGACGCAATAAGCATGTCATCTACGTATAAAAGTAAGTAGATAAAGGATTCATCTTAGAGCTGTTTGAAGTACACACAAGAGTCATAGTTGCTGCTTGTGTACTTTTGTGTCTTCATAAACTTGTCGAATCGTTTGTACCACTGCCTTGGAGACTGCTTCAAGCCATACAACGATCTCTTCAAGTTACATACCCAATATTCTTTACCTGCTACTTCAAACCCCTTAGGTTGCTTCATATAAATCGTCTCCTCCAAGTCACCGTGTAAGAAAGCAATTTTCACATCGAGTTGTACAAGTTCGAGATCAAACTGCGCCACCAAAGCAAGTAAAATTCTAATGGAAGTATGATTTACCACTGGAGAAAACACTTCGTTATAGTCAATCCCTTCCCTTTGCGCATAGCCCTTAGCTACCAACCTTGCTTTGTATCTTACGTTTCTTGTAATTGGAGATCCTTCCTTCTTTGTATATACCCACTTGCATCCAATTGCTTTTTCTCCTTTAGGTAGCTCCACCAGTTCCCAAGTTCCATTCTTGTCAAGAGAATCCATCTCTTCACTCATGGATTTCTCCCACTCCACCTTTTCAACTGTCTTGACGGCTTGTTTATAAGTGGTAGGAATTTCTTCTTCTACAATCGGTAATGCATATGCAGCTATATCTCCAAACCGATCTGGTTTGCGAGTATTTCTTGGTTCTTTCCTATGAGCAATACTATCATAATATGTAGCTTCTTCCGGTACTTCAGGTCGCGTTTCTTCTACTTGTACCTCTGGTTCTTGGGTTGAACCATCAGTTGTTCCCAATTCTAAGTCTTCATCAGAACCTTCATTTTCCAAATTGTCGTCTATGTGGACAGACTTCGCTGGTTTCTCATTTGGTTCAAACACCGCTATTTGCCGACTTTCTACTTCTATTTCAGATGATTCATTCTTCCACATTGTAGTCTCATTAAAGGTAACATCCCTACTTATCACTACCTTCTTCGAATCGGGACACCATAACTTGTATCCTTTTACTCCTGATTGGAAACCTATGAAAATAGCTTTCTTGGCTCTAGGATCAAGTTTTCCTTCCCTTACATGGTAATAAGCGGGACAACCAAACACATGCAACATCTCATAATCTGAAACTGGTTTACCATACCATACTTCCATCAGTGTTTTACCTTCTAGTGCCGCTGTTGGCAATCGATTCACTAGGTGACACGCATATTCTACAGCTGCAACCCAAAACTGTTTGCCTAATCCAGAATTAGACAACATACATCGTACTTTCTCCAGTAATGTACGGTTCATGCGCTCCGCCACCCCGTTATGTTGTGGAGTCTCCCTTACTGTGAAATGATGCTCAATGCCTTCATCTCCACTGATTCGCAGGAATGGATCATACTTGAACTCACCACCATTGTCTGATCTTAAGGCCTTCACTTTCCTGCCGGTCTTCATCTCGACCTTCTTCTTCCACTTCAAAAATATTCCCAATACTTCATCCTTTCTATTCATGGTGTACACCCATACTCTTCTGGTGAAGTCATCTATAAAGGAGACAAAATATCTTCTACCTCTCAAGGATGCAGTCCTCGAAGGTCCCCATACATCTGTGTGAACATAGTCTAGAACTCCCTTGGTGGTGATTTTACCAGTCATAAACTTCGTTCTAGTTCTCTTCCCCTTCACACAATGTTCGCAAAATCCCAACTTGCTGCATGATTTTGTGCCTTTCAACAAGCCTTGCGAAGTCAGCTTTTGCAAAGACTTTTCTCCGGTATGCCCTAAACGCATATGCCATAGTTTGGTAGTGTCTGACTCAACACTATCCGATACTGCTGCAATTCCTTCACTCACACTTGTGTTTCCTTGCAGAAAATACAAGTTTCCATGTTTCAATCCTTTCATAACAACTATCCCATTGGAATATACCTTCAAAACTCCACCTTTCAATGTCACCTCGAACCCTCTGGAGTCAAGTTCACCTACTGAGATCAGATTTTTCTTCAATTCTGGTACATAACGAACATCTTCAAGCTCTTGGACGACGCCATCATTCATCTTCAAACAGATCTTCCCAATCCCTTCAACTTTATAGGTATTATTATTACCCATAAACACTCTTGGTCCATCAAACTTTTCAAACTTAACGAACCAGTCCTTCCTAGGACACATATGGTAGGAAGCTGCGCAATCCATAATTCACTCAGTTGTATCTGCAACTAGTGCGGAGTCATGAACAGTCATCGAGAACTTTTCATATTCATCATCTTCAATAGCACCAGACTTGATTTCAGCAATGTTTGCATCTAAGTTCTTCTTCTTGTCCTTGTTCTTTGCTTTAGGACAATCCTTCTTTCAATGTCCAGTCTGATGACAAAAAGAACATTCATCATATGCTGGGATCTTTGATTTGGACTTCGATTTGAACCTTGATTTACCTGAATTCTTCTTGTCAGACTTCCCTCTGACTGTCAAGGCCTCACTAGTCGATTCCATGTTCAAATCTCTATCCCTTTGCCTAATATCATAACTTATAAGTACAACAGTCACATCATCAAACTTGAATGTCTTATCCTCTATCTTATTCGATAAACTATCAATGAAAGTCTCATACGAATCAGGTAGAGATGCCAAAAAATAGCAAGTTTTGGTTTCATCTTCGAGTTTCGCTCCAATATTAAGTGCATCAGCAATTAATCTATTGTACTCAGCTAGGTGTTCAACCATAGAGGTACCTGGTTTTTTGTTGAATCTGAAAAGTCTTCTCTGCATCATGATTCGGTTTGAAACACTTTTCACCACATACTTGTCTTCCAGATTCTTCCACAGCTTGAAAGCTACATTCTCACTCATCACATCATACTTTATCTCCTTTGTAAGGCACAAACGGATTGTGCTACAAGCCTGACGATTCTTCTTTATCCATTCATCGTCCGTCATCTCTGGTGTAGCAGGTTTTACTTCTAATAGAGCATCCTCTATGTCTTGCTGACTTATAGAATCACGAACTTCACATTGCCACATGGTAAAATTGTTCTTACCATCAAATTTCTCTACTTCAAACTTTGCGTTCGACATCGACTTCGACATCTTCACCTTCAAACTCTGTTTCTGACTTCAAACAAGCTAATTCTAGACGAAACCCTAGAACTGGATCTGATACCAGTTTGTTGTGCTTAAGATTAGATACTTCCTAAACACCCCAAGAACTTCACAAAGAAAACAGAAAACTATTGCGGAATTAAACAAGAACACAAAGAATTATAGTGGTTCGGAAAGGTGCCTACTCCACTGCAGCAATAAACTTTATTATTGAATACTTAGAGAATAGACTTGTTCATACACATCTATAATTCAGACTAGGATACCATAACCAAAGGGTTAACACTCTTATTTATAGGCCTAGGAATATTCTAGAATTGCCTACAAATATAAGTCCTAAATAGAGAACTAATTCCTAATATAACTTAGAAATCAGATTCCTAAAATACTTAGAGGAGGTGCAAACTGATTTAGGAAATCAGTTTGATCTTTCTAAAATAGGGTGTTTCACCTCTTTCATTGATAACAAAAACATGGCCTCACTTTCATCCTACATCATTTGCTAGTAACAGCTGAGAAATTTCACCTCTTTCATTGATATTCTTTGATGTCTTTATTTATCTCATCCATAAAGCCTTGGGTAGTCTCTAGAAGACTCTAGGAGTTCACTTAATCAATCTCAGTGGCTTCACTTTGACACAATCAAACATCTAAGAATAATAATAACTATCTCTAGAGAATTTCAGAACCAATGCAAGACAGCTGAAATGCCTAATGCACCAATATAGTGCAAACATAGAAAGACACATTATTATTATCATACCGGCCCTAATTATATGTTCTAAAAAAATTAGTGATGAAAAGCAATAAGTATTATTAAACGACATACATATGAATGAACTTTAATTTAAAAATAAAAAATGGAATCATTTTTAGTTACCTTTAGACCTTTCACCCCAAAACAAAACTCTACCATCATCTTCCTCTTCATCAAATTCATCACCATATACGAATTCAGCATCACCTCGATACCCAGGTTCGCTACCATACCCACTTTCATTCCCTTGATTATCAAAACCCCCAATTTGCCAAACCCCACCAAAAGTCAAACTTTCCCCCTTCTCACAAGCACCACCACTTCCACCCCCACAGTCTTTCTTATCCTTTCTACTATTCTTTACTTCACTAACATCAGAGGAAGACCAATTCCCTTCACCTCCACTACCACCTCCTCCATTAACAAACAATTTACCACTGGAATCAGTATTCGTTGCAGCAACCACAAAATCAGAACAAGTCGCATGATCTGCTGATGCTCCAACTGAACAACACCTTCTAGTACCACTCCTATCACTTGTACTTCGTCCTGATACTGATCTTGAGCCATGTCTTCTTCTTTTCTTAGCAAAAGCAAACCATTGAAATTTTTCTTTGGTATTTTTTCATCTTCGATTATACTCAATTTTGACATGTCTAGAGTGTCGATTGTTTTTGTTGTTGCTATTGTTGTTCGATCTGATAAACATGGTCTTTTGTGTGAATCTGTAAAGGGTTTCGTTAGGGTTTGGAATTGAAATAGTTTCCAAGAATGGAGCTGGTAAGTGAAGGATTCCAGTGTTTGACGATGGTGGTTTAAGGTTCTTTGTGCCATTAATATGCATAAATTTCAGATTTTACGATAGGGGTTCTTGTGGGTTTGCCTTACTGAAGAGAAACTTTGGATTTTGAGAAGCTTTTACTTCAATTTCATCGAGATTTTCAGGGAGGGAAAATGAACAAAATTAAGAGGGCAGAAGAAGAGTAGAGCGCAAAGATTACAATTTCACCCTTAAATACGGTGTTTAAATACAACAGAGCCATTGAGCCATGTGAAAAAGTAAAAACCGCATGATTTTTTTTTTTTTGAGCCAGGTGGGCAACACTATGGTAAATGCACTGGACAGGGTATAATGATCCCTGTTAGAGATCGTTTGCAGGAACTGTTCGGAAACAGCTAATCATCTCTTCATTGAATGTAGCTATGCTAAAGAGTTATTGATTGTATTGGACCCTGACTTATAAAGGGTCATGTTAATATATGCACCCATGTATACATTAAGACCTATTAATTAAGTATATATTTATATTGGGTTTTGGGATTTATTAATTAATTGTATTGAGTTTTGAGATGTGTATTGGGATAACAGCCGAAGAAAAAATTTATCTTGATGAATAAGAAGATTCCGTAACTGCCCTTGCACCTATCTGAACGTTTTAGGGCTTTACAGTTGAACTTTTCTTATCCCCTCTTTTCACTACTTCCTTCTTCGTTAGTTCTTTACTCCATTACTAGGGTTTCTTTCTCTGTTCAATAGAAATGGTTGATGTTGAATACAAATGTTTCGTTGGTGGACTTTCATAGGCTACCAATGACGATTCACTAACCAAAGCTTTCAGTACTTTTGGATATGTCGTTGAATCTAAGATCATCAATGACCGTGAGACTGGAAGATCCAGGGGTTTTGGGTTCGTCACTTTCTCTAACGAACAATCCATGAGAGATGCCATTGAAGGAACGAACTGACAGAAACTTGACGGTCGTAACATCACTGTAAATGAATCTCAATCACGAGAAAGTGGTGGCGGTGGAGGTGGTAGCTTCCGCAGTGGTGGTGGAGGTGGATACAGAAGTGGTGGTGGCGGTGGAGGCGGCTACGGTCAACGTCGTGAAGGTGGTGGTGGATACGGAGGCGGCGGTGATTATGAAGGTGACATAGGAAGCGGTGGTGATGGTGGCCGTTCATAAGGCAGCTGGAGAAGTTAGGGTTTTGATTCCCTAGTTAAAATAATATTCTCGGGGATTTATCTTTTTCTAATATCAGCCGAGTTTGGTGTTAGTTATGTTCTTGTTCTTGGTAGTGTTTGATGATATTTGAGTCCTTCTCTATTTAGGCTTGATGGTGTTACTGGTTAAAAAAAACAAAACGAGAAAGAAAAAAAGGCAACAATTTAGAAATTTTAGTGTTTAAATTTAAGAATGCAAATCAATAGAGATCCGATAAATCAAGGAAATTAGAGTTTAAATTAAGAATGAAATCTTATTTCCGGGGAAGGTAAAACGTATTAGAAGGGCAATAGTGGAAAACTCATTTACGATGAAATAAAATTATTCATGTAATAAATAACCTCAGATTCAAGACAAAAGGTCAGCATTAAATGCTGCTTAACCTATGCGTGAATGCATAGGTTAACATTTGCCATAATAAAATTCAAAATAAAATTTGCAAGACTGGTTTGTGGAATGGTTTGTTATTCTTCCAGGTGGATATGGCCAGTTGCAGAAATATGTATATAATTTTCAAGGATAGTCCTCTGGCATATCTGGAAATCTAGATGCCAGATGGTTTTTGAAAATATTTGTGTGCCTGTTTTATCTCTGACTTTGCATATTAAGAGTTTTATTTCTGACTGGGAAAAAAACTTAGTTACTTTGTCAGTAGATGGGTGTAATGTGCATGGTAGGATTGATAGGAGTGTTGGTTGGACTGCCCCTATAAATCCTTTTGTGAAAATTAACTTTGATGCCAGTTTCAAAGATGATAGTAATAAATGTGGACTTGGAATAATTATAAAGTCTTTTACAGGTGAATGTGGAGGTGCAGCAAGCATTCCCCTAACTGCTTTTGATGAAGAATAGGATGAATATCTAGGCGCTTTGCAGGAAATAATATGGGCCAGAGAACTTAACATTGAACATTTTCATTTGGAAGGGGATAATAGTAACGTGGTGGATGCGTTGAATGGTTCATCTATAGCTATGAAGTGGGCTAAGAGCTCAGTTATTGGTGATAGTTTAGTTTTGCTTTCTTCATTTAGTTCTTGGAAATGTAGTTTTTTTCCAAGAGAAGCAAATAATACGGATCATGTATTAGCCAAAGAAGCTTATAATGCTTCAAGTACTTTAGTCAGATCAGTACCAGATACTGATTTTCCTACTTGGTTGAAATCCTCTTTAGAGGAAGACAATGTTAATTAATCTTTAAAGTAATGAATTTCTTTTCCTATAAAAAAAAAAAAAGACGCACGGATTAAGGTTATCGCTAGCGGGCAAACATTAAGACCGCGAATGGCTACTTCTGAACGGTCACCGGAACGGCTATTTTTGTTATCCTAATAAATACTACTCGAGCTTCATCTCCCAAATTCACAACAAGCTTTCATCAAATCAAATTTTCGCAATTTCAATCGCTTTCAATCTTCAACCATGAATCCTGATTTTGGTTTTTCTGAGGATGATATGGAGATGGATGAAACCTTGTATGGAGAAGAGGAAGAAATGTATATAGAGATTTTACGTCAAATGGATGAAGACGCAATTCAAGATAGAAGGAGGCGAAATTTTATGTTGCAATTACAATGAGGAATAATACCAAAGCCTTTAGAGCCATATGAAGTTATGGCCAGAAGATGGATGTGGAGAGATCGAAATTTTTACCACTAAAAGATGATGAATGATTATTTTAATCATGGATGTGTCTATTCCAATGAGGATTTTCAGCGTCGATTCTGCATGGGCCGCAACTTGACTCAAAGGATTATTGTCGAGCTTTGTCAGGTAAAACCTTTATTTAATTAGCAGCATGATGCACGTCATGTAAGAGGATTTATTCCCGGGAAAAAAGTCATTTCCGCCCTTCGTATACTATGTTACAGGGTACCGGCGGATTCCACAGATGACAACATCCGTATTGGCAAAACAACTGTCGAAAACACCGTGAGGGATTTTCCAGGAATGCTAGGTAGTATTGACTGCATGGACTGGACATGGCATGCGTGTCTGGTTGAATGGGCAGGTCAATAAGGGTCATTATCCAAAACCAACTGTAATTTTGGTGCGTCGTCTACTGATGGTATTTTCAATGATGTTGTAGTAATATGATTCGTTCAAGACTTGTGAAAGCAGATTTTTAGACATAATTTTAAAGCAAAAATATAAAAAACTCAAAATTAAAAGTATCGTGAGAATTATGGAGAGACTGAGTCTAGGATTCCGCTATTTACCAATTCCAAAGTGATACTAATTACAATCATGCAATTTCACACGTTCAATTTGATTCTCAAATATTGCAAAAGTAGATTTTTTAGAAACAACAAATGTTAATCCAAAGCATGGGATATCAAAACCCTAGGGCAAGCATATTCCATCAATAGAAAATACAATTGTTTAACAAAAATCATAAAATCTATTTTCAATCTAGGCAAATAATCATAATTGAAAATTGCACAAATTAAATAATTAAGAATTACCACTTTTTCATTGGCAAAATAGCTTCCTCCGTCGCCCCAGAGGATGGGTTTAGCTCATCGTGTTGGAAACACGCTCAAAAGTTGATTTCATTGCTCAAATAGATGTTTACAAGGATGAAAAGGGTGAAAATGGTAAAAATCGGGTTTTGTAACAATTATATTTGTTACTAACCAACTGTTACAAAGAACGATACAAGGTAAGTGTCACTGTTACTGTAGCGAAAACGATGGTTTAGCAGCGTCTAATGTTCTTCTGCTCTTCACTGCACCAGCAGAAAACTATTTTACTGCGAGTGATTTTTTTTCAACTCTGTAATGCTCTAAAGCTTCCCCAAACTCTCCATCCCCCACTACAACTCCTCATCACTCTATATATAGTCGTCAGGGCCTCAAAATCAAAGTAATAACTCCAAGAAATCTTGTCATCACTCGGCAGTAAAAAAAATATATTTTCTCTCCTTCTCAGTCTCCTCCATGCGTGTTATGAAGATTTTACTTCCATATTTGAATTGTGTACGCTTCTGTATATAGTTGGCATACTCCAATCTTCATCCAAACACGACACATCATACGAATATCTTCCAAGGATAACTCACAGTCGCGAGAATATCTCACATAACTATTCTTCCCTGTTTGACTTCAAGTTTATGTTGCAGCTCAATTTACTCGATTCTGATGGACTTACCAGTCCTGTTTAGCTGCAACAGGCCCAATCCAAATAGACAGTACCTCTTGAATCTTCGTAGAAATCCTCTAAATCCAAAACAGGGATAATCAGGTTTTCATAAGAAAAACACGCGCAACTCCCTGACTTCTTCAATTTGAATCTCCAGCCAATTATAACCCAAAGAATCGATCATACCATGCCTGTTAATCTTGAACATGCCTTCCCATGAAATTTTAGCCATTGAGTCTCCTTGAATCTTCTCCAAAATCGAACCCTAATTTCTGTTAAAGAAGAACCAAATTTCCCGCCAAAACTGAGTTTGAAAGTTGAAGATGAAGTGCCATGAATCTGTTCTACGGGTGCCTTTAACAGATGGGGTGCTCTGGGGTGTGAATAACAGGTGAGTGCCCTTTAGTAAATGAGGTGCCCCTTATCCAAAAAGGGGGTCCATTTAGCAAATCTCCTCCGGGGGTCCAAAAAACACCTTTTGAGCAACTTTTTCCACACAGGTGTATTTCTCCAAAAACACCTACACAACATAAAAACACCAAAATAAGTACAAAAATCAAGCACTAACAATAGAGACATTGAGGACAATTCAGACACAAAAATGTGTCTATCAAATACCCCCAAACTTATTATTTGCTAGTCCTCAAGCAAAACTAATAATACCGAGTTAATCTCGGGAAGGTTTACCAGAGGTGTACCCACAAAACCATGACTTCTAATTGGTCACAAGTATCCAAAGATCTATGAGGACATACATATTTTCAACCTATCTCCAAGTAACTAGAATGCCAAAAAAAATGTGCCAGCTCTAAAGCTGACTAAAGAAAAGGGGAGATACACCCGCAACACTGTTAGGTAAAGAGATATCCGTTACACAGCTAGATAAACATTGTTAGATGCGTCCGCTGATTTACAGTTGGATAAGATTAGGAGAGAGAAAAAGATGAGAGGGACATCTGCTACACAGCTGGGATAATTACGTGTGATGAGTTAAACCAGTGCTAGAAAGATCTTGTGCCAGATTGAAAGCGGACTAACAAAGCAACCAAATGTATCTTTCTTCGACTCTCTCATAGTGCTCAGTAGAAACAACGTCTTCTTCGGTCTTCAACTTTGGATGATAAACTATTGAACCTCATAGAACCTTGACAATTAACTCTTCTCTTCGATTTCTTGCTTGACATAAAAATTTCTACTTCCCTATGGCCTTATTGAAGAAAAAAAACTAATTATAGAACAAAAAGAACATAATGATGATTTTTTATTATTTTGTTTTCACCTTCTTCTTTTTTTTGATTTTTCTATTTTTTGATTTTTTTGATTTTTTTTAAACAAAAATTACAAGACAAAAATTTTGCATGGCCATGAGAGAAGGACTTTAAAAACTTGGATCTTCGCAACTTGTGATGTCTTGGTATCATAAATTCCAACAACTTATATCATTTGCTCTTATAACTTCTTGTAACTTTGATTTTTGAATTATTCTTTTCTATTGTTGCTTCTAAACCTTAAACGTCTTCAACTTTCTTCATAGATTTTGATGTCGCTCCTCTTGTTGATGATGATAAGTTTATATTAAGAGAGAGTCGTAATCCAGTAACTTAGACTACATTGTGAGGTTTCTTTGTCTTTCTGGCATTTCCTGACCTACTTGACTTTCCATCATGGATGGTTAAGTCCATCACGGTTACCCTCTAAAAGGAACAAGTTCTCTCCTTAATTTCAAGGATATCAATGTTTTTTTCTCTAATGTCTCAATAGGTTGTTATCCCTAGCATTCCAATTTTTATCTTTTCGGTGAGAAACAGTATGTAAACTTAGCTAACCGGATACCAAGTGACGCTAGAAGTTTCTCCCTTACCCCCAAACTTAAATCTAACATTGTCCTCAATATTCTAAAGATAAAATTAAAAACATGAACAAGGAGAAACTGTTACCACTTGAGGGAAAAGAAATAAGGAAGGATATTACTGTATGCATGAGCGTGGGTGCCTTCCATAAAATGCTAAATTTAAAGTCTTTAGCTAGATATCAAATACCTCAAAAGGATTTCATCTTCCAAAGTCATATACCAATAGCCGAAATAGCTGCGGGTCCTCAGAACCAAATAGAGCAGACACAAATGAAATACTACCATTTTGGATTAGAAAAATGAGCAGACAGAGCATAACTTGATCTATGGCTTTTATTAAGGTAACTAGATTTATCTGGGGTGTCTCTTTGGGCTCTATATAAGTGTCTAGGACAACAGGTTCAACTGAATGACATGTCTCTAAGATCTGGGTTTCTTCATGGACAATATTTGGATGATCGGGTAGCAAAGTTTGAAGAAACTCATGTAGTATCTTAGATGCACAAAGCTCGAGTCCCAAGTTAGGGACTTTAATTAGGGTTACATGACGATCACTAGAGTCATCATTACCCCCAAACTTAGGGTGAACAATATCCTCAAATGGACCAAAATCTATGGGATGGATTCCTGGGTCCATAAAGTCAGCACAATAACTAGGTTCTTTGGGAGACTGGTCATCTAAACGAACAACATCATCATATAAGGGATTATCAAATAAAATCTCTAATATAGGCTCATAAACTAAGGTGTTCGTCATGGTTACCTCCTCCGAATCACTGAAAGGTTCATCAAATAATGGATTATCAAACATAGTGCAGCCTAAAGGATCAAGAACTAGAGTGCTAATCATGTTCACCACTTCTAAATCATCTATCTCAGAAGACTTAATGATATTAAATACATTTAGCTCAGTAGTCATATTACCAAAAGATATGTTCATAAGTCCGGTTCTATAATTGATGATAGCATTAGATGTGGCTAAGAATGGGCGAACTAAAATCACCGGGATTTGGGCACTTGGGTCCTGAACAGGCTGGGTATCTAGTACAACAAAATCCACTAGGTATATGAACCTGTTTATGGGAGAAAATTGCCTCTTCCGAATTTGGTAAATTCGATGGTGGAGAGACTGGTTTAAATCCTTAAACAAATGTGCTGCACGTGAGCACTTTTGATTCGAGATATCAATCTGTACAACTCTGGCCTAAACCAAGAAGATGGCCGTTCCAGATTTTCTTCGGTCACAAAGTGGAGGAGAAGGGTTGATTTTGGGAGGATAGCAAAGAAGGGTGATGAGACCAGAGAGTTCTGTATAGGTAGTATCTCGACTTGTATAAGAAGTGTAGAAGCTTGCGGAAGCTTGCTAGTGATGGAAGATTTTGAGATAGCTTGCAAAGTTGCTATCTGATAGTGTTGTATTTTTCCTGACCAAGACTTGTGTGTTTTGGCAGAATAGGTGAAACCTATTTATACAAGTGAGATTGAACGTACCCTTGCCTCATTAAGGAATTCAGTAAATGTGCCAATTAAAACAGAGAAGGTGGAAACCGTTGGCTTTATGGTGAAAACGTTTTCACCATAAATTTCCTTATTTAATTGACCGTATTCATTCCTTGCATGCCTTGCTTTTTTGCGAGCGTAGTGTACGCTGCACGTTGTGACCGCCAAACCAAAACCCCAAGAAAGCATCCCCCAGTTTGTGTTGATGTCTCGAGAGTTGGGCGCAAGTGGCAATCCCAAAATTGCTAGTGAAGATTTGTGGCATGTGCGGGATGTCTCGACCGAAAGTTGTACTTTGAGTGCAGATGGAAATGCCAAAGTCGCTTGGTGGAGCATTTGGCATGTGACAATGGCATGTGTGGAATGCCTTGGCCGCGAGTTGCACTTTAAGTGCGAATGGCAATGCCAAAGTCGCTAGTGGAACATGTGTAGCATGTGCCAATGGCATGTGCGGAATGCCTTGGAAATTGTCAAGCAGGTTGGGGATAAAAGTGGCTAGTGGTTGCGTGTTGGCATGTGCCAATGGCATGCACGGCCACTTTGGCCAAGTCGCGGGCGCTACAATGGTATAACGGTTTTGGAATGGGAATTGGCTAGTGGTTGCTTGTTGGCATGTGCCAATGGAACGCACTGCCACTTTGGCCAAGTTGCGGGCGCTACAATGGTATAGCGGCTTGAAAATAGAAATTGGCTAGTGATGCGTGTTGGCATGTGCCAATGGCACGCACGGATATTGGGCCAAGTCATGGGCGCTAGCTGGGCATAGCGGCTTGAAAATAGAAATTTTCTAGTGATGCGTGTTGGCATGTGCCAATGGCACGCACGGCTATTGGGACAAGTCGTGGGCGCTAGCTGGGCATAGTGGCTTGAAAATAAAAATTGGCTAGTGATGCGTGTTGGCATGTGCCAATGGCACGCACGACCAAGTTGACCTAGTTGCACGGTTTGCAAGCCTAGGGCGCTATTTTTGGCATGTGCCAAATGGTATAGCGGCTTAGAATTTGGCTAGTGGTGCGTGTTGGCATATGCCAATGGCACGCACGGCCAAGTTGACCTAGTTGCACGGTTTGCAAGCCTAGGGCGCTATTTTTGGCATCGGCCAAATGGTATAGCGGCTTAGAATTTGGATAGTGGTGCATGTTGGCATGTTCCAATGGCACGCACGTCCAAGTTGACCTAGTTGCATGGTTTTCAAGCCTAGGGCGCTATTTTTGGCATGAGCCAAATGGTATAGCGGCTTAGAATTTGGCTAGTGGTGCGTGTTGGCATGTGCCAATGGCACGCACGGCCAAGTTGACCTAGTTGCACGGTTTACAAGCCTAGGGCGCTATTTTTGGCATGTGCCAAACGGTATAGCGACTTAGAATTTGGATAGTGGTGCGTGTTGGCATGTGCCAATGACACGCACGGCCAAGTTAACCTAGTTGCACGATTTTCAAGCCTAGGGCGCTATTTTTGGCATGGGCCAAATGGTATAGCGGCTTAGAATTTGGCTAGTGGTGCGTGTTGGCATGTGCCAATGGCACGCACGGCCAAGTTGACCTAGTTGCACGGTTTGCAAGCCTAGGGCGCTATTTTTGGCATGTGCCAAACGGTATAACGGCTTAGAATTTGGCTAGTGGTGCGTGTTGGCATGTGCCAATGCCATGCACGGCCAAGTTGACCTAGTTGCACGGTTTGCAAGCCTAGGGCGCTATTTTTGGCATGGGCCAAATGGTATAGCGGCTTAGAATTTGATGCGTGTTGGCATGTGCCAATGGTACGCACGACCAAGTTGACCTAGTTGCACGGTTTGCAAGCCTAGGGCGTTATATTTGGCATGTTCCAAATTGTATAGCGGCTTAGAATTTGGCTAGTGGTGCGTGTTGGCATATGCCAATGGCACGCACGGCCAAGTTGACCTAATTGCACGGTTTGCAAGCCTAGGGCGCTATTTTTGGCATGGTCCAAATGGTATAGCGGCTTAGAATTTGGCTAGTGGTGCATGTTGGCATGTTCCAATGGCACGCACGTCCAAGTTGACCTAGTTGCACGGTTTGCAAGCCTAGGGCGCTATTTTTGGCATGGGCCAAATGGTATAGCGTCTTAGAATTTGGCTAGTGGTGCGTGTTGGCATGTGCCAATGGCACGCACGGCCAAGTTGACCTAGTTACACGGTTTGCAAGCCTAGGGAGCTATTTTTGGCATGTGCCAAACGGTATAGCGGCTTAGAATTTGGCTAGTGGTGCGTGTTGGCATGTGCCAATGGCACGCACGGCCAAGTTAACCTAGTTGCACGATTTGCAAGCCTAGGGCGCTATTTTTGGCATGGGCCAAATGTTATAGCGGCTTAGAATTTGGCTAGTGGTGCGTGTTGGCATGTGCCAATGGCACGCACGGCCAAGTTGACCTAGTTGCACGGTTTGCAAGCCTAGGGCGCTATTTTTGGCATGTGCCAAACGGTATAGCGGCTTAGAATTTGGCTAGTGGTGCGTGTTGGCATGTGCCAATGCCATGCATGGCCAAGTTGACCTAGTTGCACGGTTTGCAAGCCCATGGCGCTATTTTTGGCATGGGCCAAATGGTATAACGGCATAGAATTTGGCTAGTGGTGCGTGTTGGCATGTGCCAATGGCACGCACGACCAAGTTGACCTAGTTGCACGGTTTGCAAGCCTAGGGCGCTATTTTTGGCATGTGCCAAATGGTATAGCGGCTTAGTTTGGCATGGTTGCCTGTGGGTGCAGTATGTGGTTTGGTTTTGGCGTCATTGCCATGGTGCGCAGTATGCGGCTTGGTTTTGGCGTTGTTGTCATAGTGGGCAGTATGCGGCTTGGTTTTGGCGTCGTTGCCATGGTACGCAGTATGCGGCTTGGTTTTGGCGTCGTTTCCATAGTGCGCAGTATGCGGCTTGGTTTTGGCGTCGTTTCCATGGTGCATAGTATGCGGATTGGTTTTGGCGTCGTTGCCATGGTGTGCAGTATGCGGCTTGGTTTTGGCGCCGTTGTCATGGTGCGTAGTATGCGGCTTGGTTTTGGAATTAGGGTTCTGTGTCGAAAACCCTAATCTGGTATTTTGAAAGAATACCCCCATTAATTATTGACACCTGAATTATATGCTCTAAGTTAATGTGTTGGTGGTAACATTAGGTCATGGGGTTTTACGATTTTACCCCTTATCTAAAATCCACCATCGACATTAAGTCCCCTGCTTAGCTCGGAACAGGAGATTTGTTGCGAGGTAAGCATAAGATTGTGCCAAGACAAAATATGAAAGAGAAACAAGAGATTTATCTGACCTTTTTTCTGAGATGTGAACTGGATTCGGAATCCTTGTCCTTGGCAGTTTTGCATGGAGCGGGAGGTTGGCACAATTTGGCGGAAATGGACGGCTGGGAAGCATTGAGCTGCTGGCGCGAGTTGAGAAACTGAGCGTGCTGGCGGGGGAGGTGGACGTGATAGCTGGTGCGACTTGAAAGGCTGGCGTGCTAGCTGGTGGGGCCGGTGGAAGATGGATGTGATAGCTGGTGCAGCTTGGGCGGCATTGACAGGTCGGCGCGATTGGTGGGACCAGCGGAAAGTTGGGAAGCAATTTTGACTTTTATTCACACACGGCTTTTAATTAGGGAACCATTCATGCTAAAAATCCAAAAGCGTTATGCTCCTCATTACTTCTTTTCCTTTTTTAGGATTCCGCATTCATTTTCAGCATAACTACACCATCTCCCTTTTGATAAAAGGTTCTTCTTATTTAGCTCTTTTTCTTCTTTGTTATGTCGCCTGTAATACCCTGTATTTTTAGCTACTGTTTCGGGACGGGTCATACCTGGATTGGTTAACCTTGTGTTTAGATTGTTGTTCCTTATCCTTAGCCTAGGTGGGTGGATTGAACAAGGAAGGCTACAAGTTAGGGTGGAAATAGAGCCACCCAAATTCATTGTTATTCCTTGGTAATGTTATTAAGGTTTTATAATTTTAGAAAAGAAATTTTAGAAAGAGAAAACTAAAAACTAGGGAGAAGAAGGAGATGAAGCTAGGATTTATTTTAGAGAGGGAAACCATGGAAAATCAGTGGAGAATCAAGAGGAGTTTTTTTTTTAAGCAATTGAGGTATAATGCTAGATCCTCTTTCTCTTTATGTTTTGGTTATACTTGATTTTGAATTTGTATAATTAGTTCTCGATAATTTATTGATTTAAAACTATGAATCTATTTGATGATCGGCCTTTTTATATTGATAGTTAACATGATTAGGTATCTCTAGTTAAATTTTGAGAATACTTCACCACAGATTCACCATTAAATGTTTGTTTTAACTTGGATGATAATTTCTGAAATTTCTGTACATTTTCACTTTGTCTGTTCTTGACTGTGTTTAGGTAATCTTGATGATATCAAAACGATTTTAGATCCTGATAAAAGTTGTGGATTTATGTCTTATCTTTAATTGTGAGTTTAGTTTGCTAAATTTCGAATTATTATGAATTTACTGTGAATATTTTGGTAAAATGATGCAATCTGTCCAAATTTTTAGAATGATCGTATAAAATTAATAACTCTCATTTGAACCGTTGGGATTTCGTAAACATTGGATATGACATAGACACATATGTTAGAAATTCTTCTCTGAAATTTGAAGACGATCGGATTTAGAAATCATTATGAAACATGTAATATAAAATTCTAGTTGTTATTGAAAGTAGATGAATTGAGCCAAGAACAAAAGAATTCTTTTGATTGATGAAAATAGTTGTTGTTAATTCCTTTTTTCTTTTGATTGATGAAAACAGTTGTCGTTAATGATTTTTCTTTCTTTTTCTTTAGATTAAAGAATTCTTAGTGGGAGACAAAGAATTCTTTTGATTATTGAAATTAGTCGTTATTAATGCTTTTTTTTTCTTTAGATTAAAGAATTCTTAGTGGGAGACAAAGAATTCTTTTGATTATTGAAACTAGTTGTGATTAATGCTTTTCTTTTTTCTTTAGATTAAAGAATTCTTAGTGGGAGACAAAGAATTCTTTTGATTATTGAAAGTAGTTGTTATTAATGTTTTTCTTTTTTTCTTTTTCTTTTTTTTAAATCATTAAACCGAGTCTTTACTTTTTTTTTTTTTTTTTTTGACAGTTTTACTTTCATTTAATTTTCAAATTCAGACAAGAAACTAGTCGGAAGCCTAGCAACAAGCTGGGCTCCAACTCCTTTTTGAACTACCACACTTAACCTATGAAAAAGGAAATCACCTACACGCACGTTAGCATCATGACTAGCAATATAGTTGCGGAGCCGCTGAACGAAGTCTGTTGTTCCGTCCCCAAATTCACCTAGAGTAATGAAAGCCAAAGCACCAAATCCATATCCTTGTGCAGTGCATTTTTCTAAATACTTGGTATTTTTGCGACTGACAACATCCTTGATAGCCTGCCCCCCTTCCAAAGTACGACCATTACTCCCAGCAAAGGGCGACACAATCGTAACATCGAAGCAAACGTCCCGACCATTGTCCCAATTGAGCACAAGAACATCTGCCAGTCTCAAAGAAGTACCGTTGTTCGCAAGCATACCCAAGTCCACCTCTTTCCGTGCAGCCACCCCAGCTCGATAACAGATGTCTGCAATCGTGTCGCGTACTAAATCATGTCGAAATTTTAAACCAACTTCATTTGTACAGTGCACTGCATGGTCACCAAAAGCATCCATCTCTCTTGCGGAAGGGGCACAAACTACCTGGTTCAAACAAGGGAATACCAAGTCTATAACATAATACCGCACTAAAGCGCCTCGAACCAATTTGCTGATTTAAACCAGGGATGGGGATAGCCATTAAGAAATCCAGGGCATGCTTCATTTGGTTGCTCTGCCATAGGAATGAATCACGTTCAGACAACTTGAATTGGGAAGTCAAGTTCTTCTTTCTGCATCAAAATAAACGGTTTCAGAGTTGACATAGAATGGTTGGCAGTGTTATCGACGCATATAGGAGAAACGAGGACTACAGAGAGTTGAAAGAAGCTGCAGCACGCTCAAGATGGGAGCTAAAACCACCGATCTTGATGTGCCTCAATATGACAGATTGCAGTTCTAGTGTTTCCAAGCACGACGCCAAATAACAGTAATTCATAGTGTCTTGCATCGAGTAAACACCAAAACCACCTAGTCTGAGGGGTAGCGTGGAAAATCGCATTTGCAAGGGGCCGAACCCTGAACCATCTCCTGTTATTATATGTTGTAGGAACTTGTAGAAACGAGAGTCAAACAAATCTTGAGCCGCAAAAGTGCAGTCTGGAAAGGTAGTGCGTAAAGAAAAATATAAGCGAGAAACTCCAGCACAGTTTCTAAACAAAAGAAGCTCACACTTTGGATCATCAAGTTTTTCCACTGCATCAATGAGCTCTATAGTTTTTTGTACTCTTTTAACAACCAGATCCGCATTAAATTGGGCATCAAGGCTAACAGGAGCACCTAGCGGCTTAACTCCCTTCTGTAGCCTACAAATATCAGGTGGGAGACAAAGAATTATTTTGATTATTGAAAGAATTATTAGTGGGAGACAAAGAATTCTTTTGATTATTGAAAGTAGTTGTTATTAATGCTTTTCTTTTTTCTTTAGATTAAAGAATTCTTAGTGGGAGACAAAGAATTCTTTTGATTGTTGAAAGTAGTTAATTAAATCTTTGGATTCTTAATTTATAATGATTAAGTTTTATAATTAACTAACCTTCTCTTTAAATAGGCAAGCTTGGTTCATTTTGTAATGAAGTGAAAACAAAATTTAGTGGTAAGGTAAACGAATTCAAAGCAATAAAACCTAAACTCAAAGTGAGTAAACTAAATAAGAGTTAGAGTGAGAGTTAGTAAAGAGGGAGAGCTAAATTTAGAGTGAGAGCCAAAGAGTCCTCCTGGTAAAAACATAGAAGAAAAGAAAAGAGTAACCTAGCCAACCTTTTCTTCTGCCTTCCATTATTCTTTTGTAGTTGTGAATGATATAATGGAAACTAAAATCTAAATTAGTAGAAATAGCTAGAGATTCTTTTGGTTTATATCAAAGATGATTTCTTCGGTGATAAATCTCTTCTTTGTATTGTTGATAGTTTTTGGATTGCAATTCGAGGTAGGCGCAACACAATCTAAAACTCTTTTAATTTATGGTTTTGTTAATTAAATTCATATTTACAAGTTTTCAATAATATATGAATGATAATCGATGTTGTGAGCATGATTATGAAGGTTGGGCTGCGGTCCATAGATTGATTCTTAAAAAATATTTATGACGGGATACGAGATATCCTTGGGAACGGTTTTGTTTCCTAAACCCACGTGGGGCTCCCTGGGGCGAGCGGATTGATTGAATTTATTGTTGTATTATATTTTTGACGGGATACGAGATATCCTTGGGAACGGTTTTGTTTTCTAAACCCACGTGGGGCTCCCTGGGGCGAGCGGATTGATTGAAATTATTATTGTTTATGGATGAGGTGTTTCCATGTGTAGTTAACCATGCTAGATGTTTTTGAAAGGGATTGAAAAATATTGCATAAAATGTTTTGTTGCTTCTTTGCCTACTGAGTGTCACAACTCACGTCGTATTATGATAAAATTTCCAGATTTGATGCATGACAAGGAGTTGATCAACGTGGAGCCTAGAGAATAATTTTAGATCCTTAATATTGTTGTTTTAGCGTAAAATTCTAGTTCAAAGATGTAATTAGTTTTATATTTAAAGTTGTAAAATATTGTTTGGTATTGAGTTGACTGTTTATCATTTTAAATTCCCAATTGGTTTTTGATATGATTCTTTTTGTAACAAATGTAAAACATCTCAAGGGACATTTTGTGAAAATTACAGATTTTCCTTAATGAATTTCTGAGTATTCTGCTGCGACAATTTTTTTAAAACGGACATAATTAATTAAGCCCAAATGATTTACTTAAAGAGCCTGGGATTAGTAGCCGGGCCTCGTCTATGGTATCCAAGTGGAACTCCAGGTTTTGAAAACCGGCGCGTCACAAATTGGTATCAGAGCTCTAGGCTTTAGATCTTGAATGGGACCGTAGAATAAAATGCTTTTGTTGTATGTTGCTATGCATGCTTGTTTGGTTTGATTGGTCAATTACTCGTTTCATGTTTTAAGTTATATATTTGCTTTTGAGGAATTCATGTGAATAACTAGTTGTGTGCTGGATTGTTTTGTTATTTATTATTTTCTTTATTTTATGTTGAATTTTGAGAGGATAAGCATATTCTAAATTTCGGGACGAAATTTCTTTTAAGGGTGGTAGAATGTAATACCCTGTATTTTTAGCTACTATTTCGGGTCGGGTCATACCTGGATTGGTTAACCTTGTGTTTAGATTGTTGTTCCTTAGCCTTAGCCTAGGTGAGTGGATTGAACAAGGAAGGCTACAAGTTAGGGTGGAAATAGAGCCACCCAAATTCATTGTTATTTCTTAGTAATGTTATTAAGGTTTTATAATTTTAGAAAAGAAGTTTTAGAGAGAGAAAACTAAAAACTAGGGATAATAAGGAAATGAAGCTAGGATTTATTTTACATGATTTATAAGGGCTGCTACCAGCATTACTGAGGGTTGATACCATTTAGTCGATCCAACGGCCAGGATCGCTTAAGATCTTATGATGGTATCAGCCCTTAGTAATCATGGTAGCAGCCCTTATAAATTGTATTATTTTAGAGAGGGAAACCATGGAAATCAGTGGAGAATCAAGAGGAGTTTTTTTTTAAGCAATTGAGGTATAATACTAGATCCTCTTTCTCTTTATGTTTTGGTTATACTTGATTTTTAATTTGTATAATTAGTTCTCAGCAATTTAATAATTTAAAACTATGAAGCTAATTGATGATCTGCCTTTTTATATTGATGGTTAACATGCTTAGGTATCTCTAGTTAAATTTTGAGAATACTTCACCATAGATTCACCGTTAAATGTTTGTTTGAACTTGGATGATAATTTCTGGAATTTCTGTACATTTTCGCTTTGTCTGTTCTTGACTGTGTTTAGATAATCTTGATGATATAAAAAAGATTTTAGACCATGATAAAAGTTGTGGATTTATGTCTTATCTTTAATTGTGCGTTGAGTTTGCTAAATTTCGAATTATTATGAATTTACTGTGAATATTTTGGTAAAATGATGCAATCTGTCCAAATTTTTAGAATGATCGTATAAAATTAATAACTCTCATTTGAACCGTTGGGATTTCATAAAAATTTGATATGACATAGACACATATGTTAGAAATGCTTCTCTGAAATTTGAAGACGATCGGATTGAGGAATCATTATGAAACATGTAATATAAAATTCTAGTTGTTATTGAAAGCAGATGAATTGAGCCAAGAACAAAAGAATTCTTTTGATTGATGAAAATAGTTGTTGTTAATTCCTTTTTTCTTTTGATTGATGAAAACAGTTGTCGTTAATGCTTTTTATTTCTTTTTCTTTAGATTAAAGAATTCTTAGTGGGAGACAAAGAATTCTTTTGATTATTGAAATTAGTCGTTATTAATGCTTTTTTTTTCTTTAGATTAAAGAATTCTTAGTGGGAGACAAAGAATTCTTTTGATTATTGAAACTAGTTGTGATTAATGTTTTTCTTTTTTCTTTAGATTAAAGAATTCTTAGTGGGAGACAAAGAATTCTTTTGATTATTGAAAGTAGTTGTTATTAATGTTTTTCTTTTTTTCTTTAGATTAAAGAATTCTTAGTGGGAGACAAAGAATTCTTTTGATTATTGAAAGTAGTTGTTATTAATGCTTTTCTTTTTTCTTTAGATTAAAGAATTCTTAGTGGGAGACAAAGAATTCTTTTGATTGTTGAAAGTAGTTAATTAAATCTTTGGATTCTTAATTTATAATGATTAAGTTTTATAATTAACTAACCTTCTCTTTAAATAGGAAAGCTTGGTTCATTTTGTAATGAAGTGAAAACAAAAGTTAGTGGTAAGGTAAACGAATTCAAAGCAATAAAACCTAAACTCAAAGTGAGTAAACTAAATAAGAGTTAGAGTGAGAGTTAGTAAAGAGGGAGAGCTAAATTTAGAGTGAGAGCCAAAGAGTCCTCCTGGTAAAAACATAGAAGAAAAGAAAAGAGTAACCTAGCCAACCTTTTCTTCTGCCTTTCCATTATTCTTTTGTAGTTGTGAATGATATAATGGAAACTAAAATCTAAATTAGTAGAAATAGCTAGAGATTCTTTTAGTTTATATCAAAGATGATTTCTTCGGTGATAAAGCTCTTCTTTGTATTGTTGATAGTTTTTGGATTGCAATTCGAGGTAGACGCAACACAATCTAAAACTCTTTTAATTTATGGTTTTGTTAAATTTTTTTTTTTTTTTTTTTAACTATTAATACAACTAAATTTTTTTGAAGAATTTTACTTTCCTTTTGTAATTAGATATTTCTCTCTTATTAATAAAAGATAAAAATTACATACTAGGCAAGCGAGCGACAAGCTGTGCCGCTAGCCCTTTTTGAATAGCAAAACATATCCTATTAAAAATAAAATCTCGTGAGCCAGGGGTCATTACATTGCTGCGCATGACTTTCTGGACCCTCTTGAGTAGTCCAACTGCTTCTGGAGCCAAATAGCCAAAAGTATCAAAAGCAAAGGGGACGAAAGCATGCCCATTGTCAACACATGCTTTCTCATGCTTCGATATCTTACCTGAGGCAGCCTTTAGCGCTGCTCGCCCGACTGTAAAGGTGCCATGTCCAATTCCTACCAAAGCAGATACCCCGGTGAGGTCAACACATGTGTGTTTCCCATTAGCCCATCCAAAAATAAGAACATCAGCTGGTCTTAGTGTCGATCTCCCTTCAAGTGGGTCTGTCAGGAAATGCACAGGTGCTTCTTTCTTTGCCGAAATGCCAGACCTCCACAGTACATCATACAAAATATCCCTCACAAGTTTTCAAGTTTTCAATAATATATGAATGATAATCGATGTTGTGAGCATGATTATGAAGGTTGGGCTGCGGTCCATAGATTGATTCTTAAAAAATATTTATGACGGGATACGAGATATCCTTGGGAACGGTTTTGTTTCCTAAACCCACGTGGGGCTCCCTGGGGCGAGCGGATTGATTGAATTTATTGTTGTATTATATTTTTGACGGGATACGAGATATCCTTGGGAACGGTTTTGTTTCCTAAACCCACGTGGGGCTCCCTGGGGCGAGCGGATTGATTGAATTTATTGTTGTATTATATTTTTGACGGGATACGAGATATCCTTGGGAACGGTTTTGTTTTCTAAACCCACGTGGGGCTCCCTGGGGCGAGCAGATTGATTGAAATTATTATTGTTTATGGATGAGGTGTTTCCATGTGTAGTTAACCATGCTAGATGTTTTTGAATGGGATTGAAAACTATTGCATAAAATGTTTTGTTTCTTCTTTGCCTACTGAGTGTCACAACTTACGTCGTATTATGACAAAAATTCCAGATTTGACGCATGACAAGGAGTTGATCAACGTGGAGCCTAGAGAATAATTTTAGATCCTTAATATTGTTGTTTTAGCGTAAAATTCTAGTTCAAAGATGTAATTAGTTTTATATTTAAAGTTGTAAAATATTGTTTGGTATTGAGTTGACTATTTATCATTTTATATTCCCAATAGGTTTTTGATATGATTCTTTTTTGTAACAAATGTAAAATATCTCAAGAGACATTTTGTGAAAATTACAGATTTTCCTAAATGAATTTCTGAGTATTCCGCTGCGACAATTTTTTTAAAACGGACATAATTAATTAAGCCCAAATGATTTACTTAAAGAGCATGGGCTTAGTAGCCGGGCCTCGGCTATGGTATCCAAGTGGCACTCCGGGTTTTGAAAACCGGGGCGTCACATCGCCCAGTGACGAATTGTCCTCCAATCGTCTAGATTCTCCGGGTAAAGACGCAAGATCCGACTCTTGCAAAAGCATCCCAGCTAGAGTTATGCGGGTCAAGAAGATCATATCGGTATCTTCCCTTTTCTTCTGCTGATCAGTGTTTACTTCGTCGTTTGTTCATTGGTGAATGAGAAATTTTTCTTCCGTATAGCGATATCCCGTTGGAGCATGTGTTACTGTTATCGACGAAGATGATCTAGTTGCTCCCCTACCTCCAAACCCGACTTCGTTGGCTGCTGCAGATTTGGAGAATGCTGATTTAGGGATTTCTTGTCATGAATACCCTTATACGGGTTTGTCATTTGGGACTCACATGAGGTGCCTCTCTTCCAATTACCGGAACGTTGGTGGTGTCCTGGTGTAAACATCTCTGAGAATCAAATAATAAAGTGTTGTTTTTAATCTTCAAATATGTGTTGATTATTGTGAATTCTTATGAAGGGTGTAGTGTAGGTTTTCCTGCAACTACAGTTTCTGTTGGCCTTATCACCTCCCAACGTGTCGAAGAGAATTCATTTTCTTATCTTCTTTCTCTTTCTTTCTTCTTCTGTTTCTTTGTTGTTTCTCTCCTTTTCTCTTTGTCGTTTTCAATTTCACAGAATTGAGGTGAGTTTGTATGAACAATTCATAATATTTTATAATTGGTGGATGCAGGAAGTTCTGTAGATATAATATTTTATCATGCATTTAAGAAAATGGGATACAAAGATGAAGAAATATCTTGTTCAACATATCATATTCATGGCTTTGGAAAATCTTTAACAAAACTTAAAGGCGAAATAGTGGTGTGAATTCCGCTAGGAAAGATTAAAACACAAGTAACATTATGTATGGTAGACATGAAATCTCCATGTAACATGATACTGGGAAGACCATGGATACATGCAATCAAGGATGTAGCATCAACATTGCATCAATGCATCAAATTTCCTATGCCCAATGGAATTGGAGAAATTAGAGGAGATACTGATCTTGTGAAGCTGTGTTATCAAACTGAAGTGAGAAATTATGAAGAGCGTCCAAAGCTGCGAAAAGCTCGCAGAAAAATGGCGCAAGAAACAAAGAAAGAAGAAAATTTTAAAGTTTACACGATAAGAGCAAAATAAGGAAAAGGAATACCCAACGAAATCTCGCAAGAAGGAGATGAACTCACGAAAGTTGTGAAAACCTCAACACCAATGGGAGAGCCTGAAGCTAGCTACAACGCAGCAGAGCCAACAAAAGAAGTAAATATTGGAAGTAAAGAAGAACCTAAGATACTGAAAATCGGAACGAAGATGGATGCAGATGAAGAAGAGCGAACCGTAAACCTTTTACGAGAGTATAAAGACATCTTCGCGTGGAATATGGATGAGATGCCTGAAATAGACCCATCAGTTGCATGTCATAAGCTAGAAATTAATAAGGAGGTAAGACCATTTAAACAAAGGATAAGAAAAATCGCAACAATATACCATTCCCAAATAGAAGAAGAATTACAGAAGATGCTTGATGCGGGAATTATAAGGCAAGCAAAGTACCCGGAATGGATTGCAAATATGGTGGTGGTTCCAAAGAAGAATAAAGGGATAAGAATTTGTATACATTTTACTGACGTAAACAAAGCTTGTCCTAAAGATAGCTTTCCATTACCAGATATTCCTCAAATGGTCGAATCAGCAGCGGGAAATGATAGAATATCTTCATTAGATGAGTATAAAGGATATAATCAGATTCCTCTCGCTGAAGAAGATCAAGAGCACACCATATTCTTTGCTCCAAGAGGATTGTACTGTTATACAAAGATGTCCTTTGGTTTACGAAATGTTGGTGTAACATATCAAAGAATGGTGGAAAAAGTGTTTGCAAAATGGATCCATAAAACATTAGAGGTATATGTAGATGACATTTTAATCAAGAGTAAAGAAGCTAAAAACCATGTGCAGGACTTAAAGGAGATTTTCGATCAAATGCGACATTTTAACATCAAGGTGAATCCCGAAAAATGTACTTTTGGAGTAGCTTCAGGAAATTTTTTGGGGTACATTGTGTCATAAGAAGGAATACAAGTTGATCTAGATAAAGTACAAGCAATTCGCGACATGCCAACGCGAGCAATAGTAAAAGATGTGCATAAGTTGAACGGTCTCTTAGCCTCGCTAGGAAGATTTATCTCGCGATCTTCAGATAAATGCAAGCATTTCTTCAACATACTCAGGAAGAGTACAAAGTTCAAATGGATAGATGAATGTGAGAAGGCTTTTCAAGGAGTTAAAGAATATTTAATGAACATATCTATCTTACAGAAACCGGAGCCCGGAGAAGAATTATTGATCTACCTTGCGACAACTTTGCACGCGTTAAGTGCAGTGTTACTGCAAGTGGACGCAGGAATAGAAAAACCAGTTTATTATATCAGCAAAACGTTTAACACCGCAGAGAAAAATTACTCAAAGATTGAGAAGTTAATTATGGCATTGGTTTATGCAACCTTTAAACTTCGAATCTATTTTCAAGCACATAAAATAAAAGTATTAAAAAAGGTACCAATTGAGTCAGTAATGAAGAATTCAAAAAGATAAGGCAGGGTTGAGAGATGGAATGCACAAGTAGGGCACTTTGAAATCAAATACGAAATCCTATCCTCGCAAAAATCACAAGCTGTAGCAGATTTTTTAGCAGAATTTCCTCTATAAGATGATAAACCTGTAGAAGAAATGATGGACATAGAAGAAGAACATGGAGACCCAAAAGATCTATTAAAGGAACCCAACATGTGGGAAATATTGGTGGATGGATCATCAAATTGGGAAGGTAATGGAATTGGAGTTGTCTTTATTTCGCCAGAAGGAGAAAAAATGGCTTTTTCATTTCGTTTGGAATTCACGTCCACTAATAATGAGACGGAGTATGAAGCTGTGGTGCATGCGTTAAAATTCGTAATAGAAATGAAGTTGGAAAATGCTAGAATTACTAGTGACTCGCAATTGGTTATTCGCCAGATAAAAGGAGAATACACAACAAATGAACCATCTTTGAAGAAATACAAGAAACTTGTTGAAGAATTATCTGCGAGAATTCCAAAAATAAAATTGAGACATATATCAAGAAAAGATAACAGACTCGCAGATGCTTTTGCTTTCATATCTAGCATGATGATAAATCCAGCTGCGAGATGCATAAAAATTCGAACACTTGTATCACCCTCAATCAATAAGGAAGAAGAAGATGAAGCAAATGTGATGATGATAGAAGGTGGTGAAGAAGAATCAAAAGGCAATATTGCATATTGGCGAACAGAACTTCATGCATATTTGGCAAGAGGAGAGACACCAAGAAATAGATTCGAAGCACATAAATTAAAAAGTCGAGCAATAAATTATGAATTAAGAGATGGAGTATTATATCGCAAATCTTTTAATGAACCACCGCTAAGATGCTTGACACGGGAAGAAGGACAAAAGGTGTTAAAGATGTTGCATTGTGGAGACGATGTTAATCACAGTGGGGGAAGATCTTTGGCATACAGAACAAAAATGCAAGGTTATTATTGGCCATACATGCATGAGGACACGAAGCAACTTTCAAGACGATGCGAAGATTGTCAGCGATATTGAAAGAAAATACATGCACTAGGGGCACCATTATCATCCTCAACCAGTGTGTGGCCTTTTGGAAAATGGGGGTTGGATATTGTGGGACCATTTGTACCGGGTTCTGGACAAAGAAGATATTTAATTGTCGCTACAGATTATTTCACAAAATGAGGAGAAGTAAAGGCAGTGTAACACATCCGCGACAAAGGCATTTTTACATTCATATTTGAAAATATAATTTGCAGATTTGGGATTCCTGCACAGTTGGTATCTGATAATGGAAAACAGTTTGAAGGACAGAATATCGAATTATTACTTAATGCATTTAAGATTAAATGTAGAAAATCAACACCACTATATCCACAGGCCAACGGACAGGCAGAGGCAAAAAATAAGACAATTGCAGATATACTGAAGAAGAAATTAGAAGGACACCATAGGGCATGGTGCATACAAGTACATAATGCAATATGGGCTTACAGTACAACTAGACGGGAAGCTACTGGAATGTCACCTTTTTGTTTGACATATGAGGTTGAAGCTGTGTTACCAACAGAAGTTGTTATTCCTACAACAAAAAGAGAAGTTTGGGAGAAGAATCTTAGTGCTGGTATGATTCTAAATAAACTTGATGAGTTAGAAGAGAAGAGAGAAAAATCCCTACAACATATGGAAAATTATCAGTGGAGATTAGCTCGCGAGTATAACAAACGTGTCAAAATACGTGAGTTCCAACTAGTTGATTTAGTGTTGCGAGAAACACCAGGTTATCAACGAGAAAATGGTGGAAAGCTGGCGAGAAAATGGGATGTATCGTACATCATTAAAGAGATAGTTGGAACCGGGGCATACAAATTAATGGATCCAGAAGGTAGAGATGTTGGTCAAAGACTTTATAGATTATATCTGAAAAGATATTACCAATGACAAATTCTGCGAGATTTGAGATGCTGGTATATTATATGATGAAACGGATAATAAATTATTTTTTCACAATTGCGAGATTCTTCAAATGACAGAGCAAATAAGAAATGCGAAAATATCGCAAGAAATGCGAATAAATTTTTTGCAGAGATTAATAGAATGGGACGAACCTTTATGGCGTACACCCTAGTTCGCGAATAAAATTTCACAAGAGGCAAATGTAAGACCTAAAGTACGTCATATAAGGGGGTATATGTTTGCATGGCTCAGGGATAAGGTTATACCGCTGCTGGAACCTGAGTCATGGAGAGCTTGGGTCCATCTCCATGAGAGATACCTATCCAGGAGAGGTACCTTGGATTTCCAACTATATATATAAGGTTATACCCTAGTTGGACGACCGAGGGTCTCTCTTAAGGAGTGAATAATATGACCAAGGCGCCGAGGTACACGGTTGATCCAAGGGTGCCCGAGGCGTACGAAACTACCCTGGCCATTCTTGGAAAGTCTTGGCTATGATGCTCTCGTCCTGAAGAAAACTCCACTTAGGGTGGAGTCTCGTAACTGTAAGCCATATAGGCAAAAATGATAAGAGGTTGCGAAAATAATTGGTTTCTATTAAGACCGGATGGGAGGAGCTAGTCTTGTATGGCCGATGTGCCCTCCTTGAAGGGGCAACCAGGGGGAAGATAAGGGCAGCACCCTCCATTAGGAAGCTGATAAGTGTCTAAAGACGGCAATGTCATGGGGCTTTATGTTCACAAGATCATCTAGGCATGTCATATTGTCGCGTGACGAATATTAAACAGAGGCAACAAGCCATGAGAAAAAGTTAAGATGAGATCAATGGGTTTTTACATGAAAGTGTAAAGACGTCCTGCGATTTCATCGCAAGACGACAATGTCATGAGGCTTTGTTCTCACAAGGGAGGTTAGACTTGTCATATTGTCGCAATACATTGAAATAATAAAGATAAGGCAAGATCAATGGGTTAATACATGCAAATGTAAGGACGTCCTGCGATTTTGTTGCAGAAACAAAAAATTGGCAAATTAAGACCTTTAACTAGGAAGGCAAAATAAGACCAATAGAATGATCCCAAACATTGACTGTTTTCTTTTAAGAGTGCATGAAAGATTTGTTCATTGCAATATACTATTCAAAATTTCTCAGAAGTATTATTCAAATTTCTCAGAAGGATTATTTATAGTTTCGCAGCACTATCCATAATTTTACGGTCTTATTCGCAGCACTTGTCCATTACAAGAAAGATAATGAAGGGCAAGTATGGGAATTGATAAATAGAATATCATTATCTTTCTTGAAAATATTCAAAATAACAGAAATGTAATTGAATTCCAAAGTTGCATAAAAGTACATTACTCGCAAGAAATAGGAAGTAAAGGAAAACAAAAACAAAACTCAAGCTTCAGTATTGGTCACACCAGCTTCATTATTTTTGTCAGTGTTATCAACTTCACCAGTATTCTTATTGTTACGATTGATTTGAGCTTCTTCTTCTTCTAACTCTTCACCGGCAATTGCTTCACCACCAGTAGCAACTTTTCTAGGAAGGCGTTTTTTCTTCTGATGGGTCTTCTTGAGAAATATCCTCTTCATCGCTTGTATAATTTAGATCATCATCCAAAGGAAGAGGAAATTCATCATCATCTACTTCCAAAAGCTTGATGGTGACAGGGGAGAGAGAATTGGATATCAGAATGTCATTCACAAGAACTTCAGAATTAAGATGAACTTTGCGAAGGTAGCCTCTATCGCGATTTCTAATCTCCATATTTTTGAAGTATTCAAGATAGTCATATCTTCTCTCTGCTCGATCGCGAGATTGAACAAGATGAGAAGTGAGAACTCCATTTTCTTTGCGAACTTTAGCCAGTTTCTCAATCAGATCAGAAATGGTAGAATGAAGACTTTTTCAAATTCTGCGAGAAAAACAAATTAACAGAAAAAATATTCAGATAAAGATCTCGCAAGAAGTATAACAGAGAAATTTAACAGAGAGATTAACAATTATGGCAGTCAAAATGACTACCTTCCTTTTGGAAGTTAAATTTTGAATTAATGTTAGGCAACAGTTCTCCCATTGGTTCATGGCATCATCAAATTTATCCCCAACTATACCCTTCAGGCGAGATTTTATATTTTCTTCTTTGGAAAGGAGATACGAATTTTCTTTTGGTAATAAGGAGTAAGATTCTTATAATTGAGAATATTGATCTTGGAGTTTACTGGCCTTTAAACTTAGAGTTATCCTACCCTTGATAAGTTTATCTTTCTCAGCGGCAGATGATTCGGTTACTTCCTTGAGTTCATCTTTTAGTGAACGAAGAGATTGTTTTTGATTATCACACACCTTTTGAAGAATACTCAATTGTTGCGAGGAAATCGCCATCATGTTCGAAAAACTACGTTTCTCCTGAGACAAGTTTTATTTTCATCTGATAAAGATTCCATCGCCAAGTTAGCCTGGGTTAACAAATATGAGAGGCGAGTGACTTCACTACTTAATAAATTTTGCCTTTGCAATAATTGGCCATTCTCATTAGTAAGATTATCTATTTGATCGATCGAGTATGTATGAAGATTGTCTAGTCTATTATATTGGTCCGTCCAAGAATCTTTCTCAGCACGAGATTCTTCAACAATAGATTCAAATTGAAATCTCTCCATGAGTCGTTTCTGACTTAAAACTAAATACGTGAACCAAGAATTTAAAAAAGGAACTGAGTATAGAAAAAATGAAAATTTGCTAGAACAGAAAAACAATAGACAGAGGAAAGGAATCTATACCTTTTAGTCCATTGTTTTTACTACGAAGATTCTCGCAATCAAGTGAAGAATTGCGAAGCTTTTGGTAAAGAATGTCACATTCTGAAGTCTTGGCTTGGAGACTTCTTTTTAGAGTTTCAACTTCATTTTCTAAAGATGCATGTGAAGCCATTTGGTTAGAACCAAAATACTTACCCAAAAACTCGCAGACACCCTGCTTGATGGGATCAGCAGAAGACTTCTTAGCATCATCTAAAATATCAGACAAGATTTTAAAAGAAACATCTACTCCTACTGGAATTTCCTTAGAAGAAGGGAGAGATGCAAAAGGTGAAGTAATGATAGTAGAAAGCTAAAGATTTGAATCATTTGAGATAATTGTATTGTCAGAAGGAGGAGTATCTGGAAAAGAACAGTTGGAAGTGACATAGAAGTAGAAGAAGTTTTGGTCACAACAGCTTTAGGAGTATCATTTGTTAGAAGACCAGCAAAGACAGGAGGGGAATTGGTAGCGATGTTCTCGCAAATAGAGGATGGAGGTTCCATTTACGAGGTTGTAGGAACATGACTCGCAGAAAATGTGGGAATGATAATGTCAATATCAATAGATTTAGCTTGACGAGATCATTTGCGAGGTTTAGCAATACCTTCGTCATCATGCGAATAATAATTTAGATAAGAAACAGAGGCAACAATATTGTTATTAAGAAAACAAATGTTTCTTACTACCTTATGACTCGCAAGCTTCCTTTTCTTTTCAGCTAGTTTTTTCCGTGAATCCTTAAGAAGATTAGGGTTTTGGATTACAGACTAGGTGTTAGTAGTAGTTCCACTGAAAAGAAAACACGGCATGGGAATTACGAAGAATCAAGTAGAAAAGATTGAATAACACGGGTAAACTATGATTCAGATAGGTAAAATCGAATCTAGTAACATTAAAAGAAAACATACCTTGAGGATTCCATTAAAGCAGTAGCAGGTGAATTTGTAGAAGAAGAAAGTTGCAGATGGGAAAAGTTTACAGAGAACAAAGAGGTGAAGAAGTAAAAGAAGAAAAATATTTCCTCGACAGATTATCCCTTTTATAGGCAGAAGAATAGTAACCGGATAATAAAGGATTAACCGGTAAAGAAAAGAGTACTCAACACGTGTAGGCGGTTACATTTAATTTACGGAGTTTTGTCGATCATAGAAGATGAAACGATGAATAGCTGCGGCATTTTATTTATCATGATCTTTTCTCATTCGCAGAAAAGACATGAGAAGAGGCAAGATGTAGGACCAGAATATCGCCATGATATTATGCTTACGAGATTTACAACACTTCTGCGAATTCGTTTGCGAGTTCTTCAACAACATACTGCAAGTGTTGCAGAATGACTTAAAGAGTGAAGTAGCAGATGACAGTAGTTGAAACATGAGAAGAGTGTGACCATTCTGCGAGGGTTATATCATCTGCCATAGTTAGCATTATCACTGCTGCGATAAGATCGCGAGTCAGATCCGAAATTAAAGGACAACTTAGCTATCATCTATTATGTAATTATCCTATATAAAGAGACCCGGTAGGTTCAGAAGAGGATGATGAATTTTTGAGCGCTAAGAAATCTTCGAGGAGAGAGAAAATCCAAGAGAGCGGTTGTATTCTTGATTTCTTCCATTTCTTGTAAATATCTCTGAGAATCAAATAATAAAGTGTTGTTTTTAATCTTCAAATATGTATTGATTATTGTGAATTCTTGTGAAGGGTGTAGTGTAGGTTTTCCTGCAACTACAGTGTCTGTTGGCATTATCACCTCCCAACGTGTCGAAGAGAATTCATTTTCTTTCTTCTTCTGTTTATTTGTTGTTCTCTCTTTTTCTTTTTGTCATTTTCAATTTCACAGAATTGAGGTGAGTTTGTATGAACAATTCATAAGAACTTAGTAGCATGTTGATCTGAGGAAGAAGGTGACGCTGCTGCTGTCGATTGAGTTCTGGAAAAGCAGAATTTTGGTAAGCCGAGTTAGGGTTCGTGTTTGATTGAAATTTGTTTATGATTTTGATTTAAAGGGATAGATTATATATTGGTTTATGTTTTATTGAAGTATAAATGGTTATATTGAGTTTAATTTTAGTCTCTCTGTTAATCGAAATTGAAATTATGGTTTATAGTATTGAGATGTGGTTGTAGAATCTCAGATGAAGGAGATGAATTAATTGGTGGTGATTCGTGGAAGATTAGAGGTTGTTAAGTCTAGGGATGGTGACTGAGTTGGGGTTGTTGATTTAAGCTTTTGCAGAAGACAAAGATAGAAGTAGAGTTTTCTATGGGGTTCTGAATTTGGAAGAAGAACAAGGTAATCAAGAAGAACAACTATTGGTGAAGTTCAAGAGGCAGGTGAAGTTGTTAGTTGGTTGTTTAAAATTATAAGATCACTGGCTTGAGAAGTTTAAGTTGTAAGTAAGTTATTGAGAGAAGTATTTCCTGGAAATGGTGGTTATTATGTAGAGATGAACTGGAGTTAGGTTACAATAGTTAGTGATGATTTGATTTGAGTGGTGATGTTGTAGTAATTATGGTTGTAGAGTTACAGTTCATAGATTGGTGATATGCAGGTGGTTGTGTTAGATTGCAGTTGAAATTCAAGTTACAAGTTTTGTTCATTGGAGTTGAGTTCTATAGTGGTGGTTCTGAAGTTGTAGGAGGTGCAGGTTTGGTTAAGTACATAGTGTTGAGAAGGGTGGTGGAGATGTTGATATGGCAGAGTCACAGGAGTAGTGATTTAAGAAATTAAAGTGTGTTTGTGCGGTGCGAATTGTAAAGAGTTGGAGTTTGTTATTATGTTGTTATTGGAGTTCATGAGTTATGTCTCAAATGATGAAGTTGTGTGGGTGATATGGCTCAACTTGGTAATGCTATAGGATGCAGGAAAATCCCTGAGATGAATATTTTATTAGTGTTGAAGTTGATGGTGTTGGAATTGGACTACAAGTGAAGATATAGGTCGAATTGAATTGCATTGAACTAATGTTGATGAGAAGAATGTTTGAGTATTTGTTGAGCTGAACTTATAGATGTAATGGAGTTGCAGGTTGGGTGCTGCTGTTGTAGACAAGGTGGTGTACTGACTGTTGTTGACAATTTGTAATGTTGATGAAATTTCTGTTAAGAATGAAATGAATAAGTAAGCAAGGTTGCAGTTAGAGTTAGCGTGAGCTAGAACTAAAAAGTTTGATTTGATATAGATGATGTTGTTGTTTAGAAATGAATGAAGTTTGTATTAGAGTTTTGTTGTGTTTTATGTTGTTGTTATATGTGTATGTTTGGCCTATGCAAAGGCTTTAGACTTGAACCTTTCAGATCAGTCATATGTCTGACTGGTTTAGTTTTCCCTGACTCATCTATCCGACTGAGTTGACTTATCAACCATACATGTCCAGACTTGACTTAGTGGACCTTGACCGATTTGACTCAGTTGACCATGACCTTGACTTAGGCGTTGACTGTTAGTTGACCTCTGACCGTTAGTGACCGTTAGTTGACCCACATGGACCAGGCCTTAGATTAAGGGGTTAGTTTGTTGGGCTTGGGCTTAGAGCCATGTTTTCTTAGTTTGATGTTTTGGACCCTTTATGGTCCGAATTAGCTTTTGGTTCTTTTTACAAAGTTATAGATGATCATAAGACATATCTAGTGGATTATAGAATCAACCTAATTGGATTAATAAACCTTAGATGTGCTATAGATAGACAATGAAAAGGTGTAGAATCATTAATGGGCTTAGAACCATTAGATAGTTCACTTAGCCTATAACTAGATAATTGTATGAGATTATGTTATGAGCCTGGTGTGAGCCTTTTGGATAGTCTTTTAGAGTGCTTGTGTGATTAACAATTAATCTTTATTAACAACGACCGATCTAAAGATTGTACCAGTGGATTATGGATCTCAAGGTATGCGAGGCTTGTCATCAAAAGAGGTGGGAATCGATAACGAACTCTCTTGTATTCGTTATTGTTTTACAAATCTATCTTTTGTAAAATCCATGCATATCTTTGTTACTTTATATGATAGTGTATGCATGTATTATCTGTGTGTAATACAAACTAGTTTCTTTTACATTTTGGGATGGGCTTGGATCTTTAGAAACAATTAATATCTGTATTTCGGGAGTAGTTACTTATTTCAAAAAGTGATTATTTCCATTGACTGGAAAGTAGTCACAAACTTTATTCGTTGTTAGCATGTAAGGAAACCTTTTCTTTTTGATTGGTGTGTGATGTGGTTGCCCAAAAGTTATATCTATATCTATGCGCTAAAGGAGTGAAAATTGCTGCCAACTAATAAAGTATTAGGTATGTACTCGTATTACCGAATATTACTTTCCCTATTTCTGTACGGGCAACGCATGTCTCATACATGAATGTTTATTGTTCTTTAAAATTACTTTCAAAATCTATTATATTATGTTTCATTAGATTTCTCTAGACCCTTGATATGTAGAGTGCGCGTAGAATGATGTGCTGGTAAGGTACTTTTCGTTTTTGACTTTGAGGCCGGATACCTCAGGGGGGGCTTTAATGATCATTGAAGAATCCGCAACATTAATGCCTTGCTACTCCGAAGGAAGACGTCGCTCAACTACTATTTATGTTGTGAATGTGTGCCGGTTTATTGGTTGGTAGAACTTTATATTTTCTCTATTACTATTATTTTAATATGCTTTATATGTTTTCCGTGTTTTATCGGTTTTCAGTAAAACTTGTATTGTCTTTAAATCATTTTAATGATTACTTGAAATGTAGTTGTTATTTCTGCTGAGCACCCCTTTTAGGAATGATGTGCTCACCCATTCCCACTTTCAGTTTCAGAGACAGATCAAGATGTGTACGTGGTGATGAAAGCTTCGAGGAGTTGGTTTCGTTAGTCGGTTAGCTTCCGCTATGTTTATTTTGTGTTTATATTCTTTTTGTAAAGAAACTCACAAGTATAAAAGTATCATCTAAGATGAGTTCTTGTATTTATTTTCAGATAGGGTTTAGATTCGGGTTAATCTTTGTTTAGAACTTCTTTCTTAGTGTTTTAAAAAGATGTTTTAGATCGTTAGTGCCTCATTTTATAGTTAATCTTTTGGATTAGTCAGTTGCTAGCTTAGGGGGTGATACAAAGTTTGGTATCAGAGCTCACTATTAGATCTTACATGGGAACAATAGGAATAGCCAGTGCCAATTAGTAAATGAGATTAGTTTAGAACTGGGTTGGGTTTGTGAGATCAATCTTAATCACTAAAAGCAATCAAGAACTAAAATAATTTTTGAATTGATTGATTAATTTGTTCAATATGTTGATTGTTTGCTTCTTGTTTTGCATATATATATCTATGAAGTAAAAATTGTAGGATTAAACCAATTGTGGTATAAGTTGGGAATTTCAATAGATAACTAGAAATTAGTTAGTCTCAATTGAATGATATTTAAATAATCTAGCACTGGAGAATAATGAGGTTTGAAATTTTGGTGTGTTTGTGTTGTCTTTGTTTGTAGGAAACCATCGTCGGGTCTTGCTAACCTGGACAGGCCAACTACAAGCACGTATTACCATTCAAATTAGGAGAACTTGCTTGTAATAGTAAACTGATAGATCCAAGAATTTAATTTAGAAACTAATAGAGTACCTTTTCCAGTAATTGGAACCATTAACCTATTAAATTAGAAATGAAGTTAAATTGTAAAAGTAATTAAGATAATAGTTCGATCATTAGTTTTAATAATAATAAATGATATTAGGATCACTAATAATCATAATTAATGCTTGTCAAATAACACTGTAATGAACTTTATCTAATTAAAAATCTTATTAGTAAATGTATAGCGATAAAAGTAATAATTAGGATCAAGTAACTACGCAAAAAAAATGTTAGTAATTATCTACGGTCAGAATTTGTAAATCAAAATTATAAATACTTTCTCGCATTTGAAACCAGATAATTAAAGCAAGATCATTAGAGTTATATTTAATAATGTGAAGATACTATATAACATAAAATAATTTATTTTGTTAACAGTCTTATATTAAATACCTTTAGTCATATAAAAGATGTAATGAGCCACTAGTATGAAACAAATACATGAAGTACCTTTTCTAGTAATTAGAATCATTAATTTTTTTGAAATCAAAAAAATTTATTAGTAGTTATATAAGATTAAGTTTTGTAAATTAAATTAATGACATATTAGAAATTTATGTTTAGCAAATAGACTAGCTAGATAATATACGACTTATTAGGTTAAGACTTAAGAACGTGGGGATATGCAACGTAAATAAAATGATTAAAATTCTTAGTATTCTTATACTTAAATTTTCTAATTGATTTAGTAAATCATCGAAATTAAACAAACATACATGAGAAAGTAGATAATATTTGGAAAATTGTATAACAGTAAAATTTAAATAGTAAATATTATAGATTTACATGAAATTGAATTTGCATTAGTTAGTTGGATAAAACGAGTTCTTATTAATATGAAATATGATATTAACATTCTAATAAAGAAATTGAAATTATTTATTTATTTAAATAAATAATATAAATTAAATAGAATATGTGAAAGTAGAGATAATGTGTAAAATGTAGTTAGCGATAAAGTATTAGTATATATCAAAATGAAATGATTAAATAAATAGATAAACTTCTATAATAATTTAAAATGATTAACTTTGATAAAATGATGATTAAAATTAATTAAAATTTTGACTACATAAAAATGTAAGATTTAAATTATTAATTGAAAAGTGTAAGATTAGTTATATGGATACACTACACCAAATTAAGAAATTATTAAAAACTAAACTATAATTTTAGCGCGGAGAACTTAGACATACTTATTTGTTAGAATCAAATTCACCATAGTGAGCTTAGAGACAATCTTTATATGGAATAGAAAATTAGTCTATTGAGCTTAGAGCTACAAATTATAGATTTTAGTTGTAGAAACCATATAGGCTTGTGTTTCATTTCTTGTTGTTTTGACTCATTAAATGAGATGTTTTCTTTTCACGCGTTTGTAAGTATGAGCAGTACCTGCACTTAGTCGAGAGATAGTTTTATCTCTATAAGGTGGGGAATTTTTAAGACTAGAAGGTGGGTCGATTTTCGAGGATGAAAACGAATAAGGTGGGGAGAATGTAAGGACCCTCAAGATCGTCAACGCTATTAGACCAGTCAAGAGACGTTTTAGCCGCTAATGACTCGATTAATTTGAGACGAACGTTAGTTAATAGAAATTAATCTAACAACGATTTAGAAACGAAATTAGTATCATCGAATATGTATCGAAAAGTTATGCGAAACAGACTACTCGAACGTGTCATTCGAATACAGGACGATTAAGATATCATTGGATAAGTATGAAGGGAAAAATAATAATTCTATTTTAAACCGACCTGGCTGCACTTATCAGCTTCTCAAGTGCCCTAATCGTTTCTGTTGGCCTTATCACCTCCCAACGTGTCGAAGAGAATTCATTTTGTGAAAAATATTATAACCCCCCTAATATATGGGTTCAATATATAAAATCCCCATTAAACGGATTATTCATTGTCAACTCCATTCTTTCACATTTTGATATTTCTAGGCCAAAAACTTTAGATTTCAGGGCTTACCAATAAAGCTACACTTTTAAAATACCCATATACATTTGATGAAATGCATCGCCAGCTTATGTTCAGTTTCATTTTCTATTTCATTTTCTCTCTCCATCTAAAACTAGAGCGAAAACCAGAGCTGCTCTCATTAGATTCATTTTCTAGGTTTTTTTTGATTCGATGTGCTACAAAGAGGAAGAAATGATAAGATTCTTTGATCTCTACTTATATATCTACTGATGATGTTTCTAGATCTTCATTCATTTCTGAGTAAGTCGACATCGAGATGCAGAGACGATGAAGATTTTCATCAACATTAGATCTGAAGATTTAACAACAAAAAGTTGAGAAAGATAAGTTTCTCCCTTCTAATCCTATCTAAATCAAATAAAATTTCTTATTATGTGATGCGGAAATTGATTCGGAAATGAAACTCAGGAGAAACTAATTCTTACGTCTCTTGAAAATTTAATTAACTTTGATTTCAACTGAAATTCTTTGATTAATTCATTATCATAGTATAGATCAATTATCATCTTATCCTAATCTTCATGTTGAGTTAAAAAAATTGAAAAGTATTTGTCGAAAAAATTTCTAGGGCTTACTGCTAGAAATTTATTTGTCTCTTAATTTATAATCTCGATCGACAATTGAACTTATGATTCGTGATTAGAGCATCTTAATCCTGATTACCCTCTGAATCGATTTGAATATTTACTTACTTTTGATTTTCGATATGATCTGAACTTATATATGTCCATGATCAATTGATTTGGTAACTTTTATCGTTTTTGTATCTCTGTCTAAGCTCTTTGATGGTGTTTCCAAGAGGAGAATAGTTGAAGAGCTCCCTATAATTCCTCTACTGAGATAAGAAAAAGGCAAATCCGATTAGGGCGATTTCAGACTATGTTCAAAAGTTGAAGAAGCGGAGTCAAAGGCAAAGATAGAAATGTTAGATGCAATTAAAAGGCAAGGAAATTGAAGAGGTAGTAAGATGAGGATGGTTGATAATTATTAAAAATAAATCTAGTATCATAATGAATTCTCTTAATTTTGTCTTTCAATCATGTTGATGCCTTTGTTTATAATTTTGAGTATTTTTGTGTTTTTATTTATGAGAAATCTGGTATATCATCATAAGGATGATGGATATTTCTAGCATGTTATTTGCTTATTCCCAGGGCTGGCCTGTTAAGTCCTCTATTGAGCATGTATCTACTTTGTTTGATATAGGTGCATGAATTATATAAATTATGGTTTCCTTTTCATGTGTTATCTTTATATACTTTTCTATTTTTATTTCCCTGTAATTGTTACAAGTGAAGGAGGGTTATATCATTTTCAGTTACAAGTGAAGGAGGTTTATATCTACTTTTCTACTTTCCTTTTCAGTTTCCCTATACTGCGCCTAACCTGAATCTGTGACTTGTATTTTTCCCCTTCAGTAGTCCCTGATTTTGTTATTATGGGTTATATCATTTTGCAACTGAAGTTTAGCTTTTGCAGTTTTAAGGTGAATTCAGGAGTAAGATTTCTCTAAAAACCTTGTGCTGCTTATTTGTCGAATTTATAGTAACTTGTTTCTCCCAGTTGCTGCTCTAGGTGTAGGAAGTCTTATTTTTTTTAATATATACACTGTTAATCTGGTCCATACTCTATATATTTGTAGCTGAATTTGGTAGTTAGCTGTATTCCCTGGTACAACCTTTGGGGATCTATCTCTTCCGTTATTATCTTTAATTACTACCTACTCTCTCTCTATTTTGTTCAGTTTTTTGGTTTTCTTTGTACCTAGTTGTGTGAATTATTATTTTCTTATCATAATAACTCGCTGAAGCTCTGCTCCTTTAATTCTCTATCGCCGAATTCCTTTTCTCTCTATCAAATTTTGTAGCAATTTGTTGTTTCTCTAAAACCTAATGGTTGTTGCACCTTTTTAATTTGTTGAGTTTCTTTCTTCTTTTCAACTTGTCACATCGAATTGCGTAAGTTTGTTGTTTACTAGTAGTTGTTTTCTTTCTTACTGATTTTTGCAGGTTAGTTAATGTTTACTTGCTACTGTGCACACAAGCTATAGGTGACATTAATTAGACTAATAAGGATGTTGCATCGCTCGGATGGAATGTGAGTGTCTTAATGATTGCTCATCCAAATAATTATTGGATGCTAGTTACACATGCTAATATGCATGTGTAACTATTGGTTATGCATGCCATATGCATACGTAACTATTTATTACACATGCATTTTGTATGTGTAACAACAGTTTACACATGCATTAATTTGATTCTTGTTGTCACATAAATAAACTGACAATATTGTGCGCTTATAATTGTGTAGCTATCAATCAATATACAGGAAATCTTTTTTGGAGTTTGACAACGATGAAATCAAATAACCAGCTGGCTTCTGTTATGATTCGGACCATGCATGGTGGATGGAAAATCTAAGCAATACAAGGATCCTGCTTTGACTCCTATGACGACATTCAGTATATGGTTAGATCTTCCTAAAGGGTATGTATGTCTCAGTATAAGGTGTATGTTGTGGTGAATGTCATCCATTGATAAAGATATTGCTTAGTCATTTATTTGTTGCTTCATTTGAGAAACTTTAATTTGATTCAGTAGATTACGTGCAACTGTTGGAATTTGGTAACCTCATAAACAGACATAGTAGAGTATTTATGTTTGTAATCTGATCATTTAAGTTATATATGTGGTCACAGTTGTCATCAGTATGTGCCAGCTTTCCTGCTTTTGAACTGAATCTGGTTTCAACAACACGAATATTACGAGTAAAGTCGCTATACGGTTGTGTAATTAGTAGTTACACATCCAGTTGACATGTGTAACTTCTAGTTACGCATGTGAATTAGATGTGTAAAAGTTCAAGTGAACCTTAAATGATGCGTTGTTAAGTATACTACTTTGAATATATTCCTTAACTAGTTGCAACCTGGGCATTAAATGTTGTATTAATTTGTTGCAAGGTACTGTTACTTGTATTCTCCGTTTGCCATTTTCTTGCGGAAATCAATATTAAGAAATCTGGTGGCTATGGTAGGCAGTGCAGGTGATGGTGCTTAGAGAGTGATGGGTAGTGCTATACTGAAGAATGGTTGCAGCTGCTGGAGTGCCTACCACATCCACCACACCTGATATGACATGTGTAACTCCAAATTACACATTTCATATGCATGTGTAACTCCAAATTATACATGCATTTTTATGTGTACTAGCTGATTACACATGCTTATTTGGTTTGAACAATGTGGTTCTAGTGTAATTTGTAGAGATTGTTTAATGCATGACAGGAGATTGATGTATATAAGTTCCTGGATCAAGACCTATATGGCAGTACACGGGAGCAATTCAGATGTGAAGTAAGCTCTTTCAGGTATTGATCTCTCTTACAATTTTTCTTCATCATCGTGTTTATTTGATGAGCTTTACAGTGATTGTTCTATACGCATAGTTAGGTGATTGCTTACAAGTTTGGTGTAAGACATTTCTTTGCATTATAAAAACATGCATGCATCCACACATTAGTTTAGTTGTATCCAAACATAAAAACTTTGAATTATAAGCATTGAGGTCTTTGAACCATGCTAGTTTGATGCTCAGATGGATTTTTTGTTAGAGATGCACAATTAGACTTATAGCCTGTTTGGATGCAGAAGTAAAAGTCAGAAGTACTTCTCCAGAAGCAGAAGCAGAATTCAGAAGTCCAGATTTTTTGCTTCACAAAAAGTCTACTTTTCTGCTTCTGGAAGTCATTCTGAAATTCTACACCCAAACTGACTTCTAGAAGTCAAAAAGTTACTTCTGGATGTGTATCCAAACAGGCTTAGTAATTGCTGAGTACACAGGTCATATGTATGTGTAACTCCTAGTTACACATTATATATGCATGTGTAACTTCTCCTTACACTAGACAGATGCATGTGTAACTTCTAGTTACACAAGTTAGATGCTTGTGTAACTCTTTGTTACACATGCTAAAATGGAAAAACCTTATAGCCAAAAAATTACACATGCTAGGTATCCAACTCATATGAAATTACACATGCTAAGATATGTTATCATGTGCCTTTTATGTAATATTTGTTTCTATAATTTTGTCTTGCAATTATAATTTTGTTTCTTTATTTTTTGTCCATCCAACCTAATTCCATGGATGTTTTATTCTTGTTTGCAGATGTGCAAATATATTGGAATCGAGAAAGACAAAAAAGGAAGGAAACATTTTTATTATAGGATATAGTGGATTATTTCTTGGATTTCGCTTTCCATATCGCGTGTTTTAATTCGTTTATTGTGTTCAAACAACCAAATACTATGATTGTAGTAATTGATGAATGGACAAATTATTATAAATGAAAATTAAAGTAATATATGTATTTTATGATGAATAACTTGTAGATAACCTTGCATATAGCATGTGTAATAAAAATTTACACATGCATATGGATGCGTAACTTGTAGATACACATGCCATACGTATGTGTAACTTCTGCGTACACATGTGTAACTACAGAGTACACATCTATGTACAAGTGTAACTTTGCATTACACATTTTATATGAATGTGTAACTTCTGGATACAAATGTCATATGCATGTGTAAGTTCTGTGTACACATCATGCTGGTGGTAGTCGGCAGTAGTAGCGGATGGTGTTTGGTGGTGGCGTCGGTGGTGGTCGGAGGTGGCTGGAAACGGTGGTCGGCAGTAGTGGCGGTTGGCGTCGGCGGTGGTCGGAGGTGGATGGCGGCGGTGGTCGGAGGTGGTTTTACGGGGGTGGTCGGAGGTGGATGGCGGTGGTGGTTGGTGGCGGTGGCGGTCGGAGATGGTTGGCGGTGGCTGTGGTGGTTGGAGGTGGTTGGAACATCATCACATAGTATTTTACTAATTTTTGGCCTAAATTTAAATTTTATTTAATTATGGGCTTGACAATATGCATAAGGGTATCAAAGTCTTTTAATAATTTAGGGCCTAGATTTAAATTTTTTTTAATTAAGGGCTTCATCTTATGGGTTATCCATAGGTTGGGCCTTAGCCTAATTTTCCCATTCATTTTCTTATTTTTTTTTATTTTTTTTTGAAGGAAACAGAATTTTATTGATATTAATCCTCATCAAAAGTGAGGTGTTGCATAATACAATGAGGAGGTTCATTTAGAACCCACCATCTGTTTATAGAGTTTGAAATTGCAAATTGAACTAAGTCATGAGCAATTGAGTTGGCGTCTCTAGGAACCGCAGTAAAACTAATTTCACCGAATTCCTTTGCGCAATCATGGATCGAAAGAACCGTGGAACGTATGTTCCATGGAATTTCATTTAAGTTCCCTGTAATTGATTTAGGAATGTCTGCAGCATCCCCCTCAACAATGATTCTGGATATTTGAAGTCTTTTCGCTAACTGGATCCAAGAATCCGTAAGCTTTACCTTCGCGATAGCGCGAAAAAGTGTCAAAACATACAGACCCACTACCAAGGTGATTACCATAAGAATCCCTCGCCACCGCAGCAACAACACCCTTTCCATTGTTGTAAGCAGCGTCCACATTAATCATTACTAAAAAATGAGGAGGAGGAACCCATTGAGCAACATTGGAACTACTGATAGGTGCGGCAGAACAATAGTTTAAGGCATGATGTAGATCAAAGAATTTAAAATCCTGCAGTGCCTTTTGCATACACTGATCAACTGAATGTTGAGTGTTGTTAAAAACCAAATCATTCCTAGATTTCCAAATATTCCACAAAATACACGAACCCATATTCAACATAATTCCTTGATCTGGAGATGATAGCCACAACTGAATAATTTGTGTTGGAGTCATTCCCATTGGGATATCAATAAAGATTGGACTAACCTGGTAGACATTTCTTGTAACCGACGGGTAAATAAAAGATGAAGGATTGTCTCTTCTTCCGAGTTGCAGAAAGGACAAACGTTTTGAACCTGATTGTTACATTTTCTCAAGTTATTATAAACAGCCACACCATTATGTAAAATCTCCCAGAGAAATATATGAATTTTTGGTTGTGTTTTCATTTTTTTCCAAAATAATTTCCACGGAAACGCCGAAACTGAGGAAGAAGTTGCTATATTATCTGCTAAAACCTTATAGCTAGATTTTGTAATGAAGTTGCCTGAAGGAGTTTTTAACCAGATCAATTTGTCGACTACTGCAATATCTTGAGGAATGTAAATGCTGCTTATAATAACCACATGTTCTTGGGAAATAATCGAGTCTTAAGCTCAATATTCCAAGACCTTTCCCCTTGAATAAAAAGATCTGAAACCAAGGAAACTTGTATGTTTGAGTTCTGCAGTCTTGAAGGTCTAAATCCCGATAAATTTGGGATCCAAGGATCATTCCAAATGTTTATAGAGTTACCCGAACCAATAAACCAACAACAATTGTTAATGAAAATGTTTCTGATAGAAAGCATATCTTTCCAAACTTTTGAATCTCCAGGTTTGGGATTACAATCCCAGAACGATAAACCTTGAAGATATTTGGCTGAGAACATTTGAACCCATCGCATCGCAGAAGTTAAAAACGCTGAGATCAGCTTTTGCTAACAAAGAATCATTGACCAGTTCCATATTTCGAATTCCTAAGCCCCCATCTTCCTTGGCTCTCTCTATCTTATCCCATTTAATGAAATGAGATTTCCTTGTGTTGATATCATGACCCCACCAAAAAGCTCTTTGAATGTGAGAAATCTGGTCAGTTGCACCCTTAGGGAGTTTACAAGTACCCATAGTGTAGTTAGGAATAGTGGAAAGAACATTCTTTGACAATATTGTTCTTCCAGCAGAATTAACAAAGAAGGACCTGTATCCAGATAATTTGGAATCAAACTTCGAGATAAGAGGTTCAGCTGTGTCAATGCAATGATCAGATTTAAGAAGATAAGTTCCTAAATACTTTTCATGATTTTCCATTTCCTTAACTCCCAATTTTTGAATAGTTCTCCATCTGTTATAATAAGAACAACCCTTGTTGAAGTGAATCGACGACTTAGAGAAGTTAATAATCTGCCCTGAGAACGAAGAATAAGTATTTAGAATGCATTTCAACTGATCAATATTAGCTTCTTTAATTTCTTAGAAGAAAAACAAATCATCCGCAAACATAAGATGACTAACCGAAGGAGCCATGCTATTAATTCTGTATCCATTATAGAGACTCAAGCTTTCAAATTTACCCATAAGGAGAGATAAGCCTTGAGAACATATAATGAATAAGGCCGGAGATAATGGACAACCTTGTCGTAGTCCCCTTCCAATTTTAAAATTACCATACGGTGAACCATTTAACAAGATAGAAAAAGTAGAAGAAGTAACACAGTTCATAACTAACTTGTGAGAATGATCATGGATACCCAATTGATGAAGCATGAAGCTTAAGAAAGACCAAGAGACTCGATCATAAGCCTTTGACATATCTATTTTTAGTGCAAAGATACCTTGTTTGGATTTAGACTTATGCATTGTGTGAAAAATCTCTTTAGCTATGAAAACATTGTCTGTGATCTGTCTAGATTTAACAAAGGCATTTTGATACCAAGATATAAACAGATTTAGAAAGGGACTGAGTCTAGTAGCTAAAATATTAGTAACAAACTTATATAAGACATTGCACAAAGCAATTGGTCTAAATTCCATAGCTGTAGCAGGATTCTTAACTTTTGGTATTAGACTAATATTAGTATGGTTAAGCTTACTTGGTATTTCTCCTGTGCAGAAAATTTGTTGAATGCATTTTGTAGTATCAGCTCCCACAATTGACCAACACTTTTTATAGAATACAACCGGATATCCATCAGGTCCTGGTGACCCGAATGAATTCATATTTTTAATCACCTTCCAAATATCTTCACTTGTAGGTACAAAAGAGATAGAGTTATTCTCAACTGTGGATAAGGAATAAGAGGAGTCTTGTAGATTTGTAGGTGGTTGTATCCTCTTGAAAAAGAGTTGAAAAGAAAGAAATTAATTCTTATGCAATGTCTTCAGGTTTAGAAAGCCACCGTCCACCACTTGTTTTTAAGCATGAGATATTATTTTTCTTTCTCCTTTGCTGAACAGGTAAGTGGAACTGTTTTGTATTTCTATCTCCAGTTTTAATCCATATTTGCTTCATTCTTTGTTCCAGTAGGTTGCTTCCATGATGATATACTCATTCAACTGAGCAGAGGTATTCTTTTCTTGTTGAAGAATATTGGCAGTAGGAACTAAGCTTTGTAGATGAAGTAATTTATTTTTCAACCTTTTGATTTTATTTCTAACGCAACCAATCTTATTCTTACTCCAACTTTTGAGAAAGTTACCCAAAGAAGATAATTTGCCAATTAAATCGATATTCCAACTTTCCAAAACCACTTTAAGAAAATCTAGATGTGAACACCAGAAGGCCTCAAATTTATAAGAAGGATATTTCCGAGGTATATTTCTCAAAGTATTAAGAAGTATAGGCGAATGATCACTCGATAACCTTGGTAAGTGTAAGACACCAGAATTTTCAAACATAAGACACCAGTCTGGCGAGGCAATGACTCTATCTAATCTTTGTCTGATTAAACTTTGGAATTGTCTGCCATTACTCCACGTATATGCAGGCCCAGAGAATCCTAAATCCATCAAGTGGTTCTCACGAATGAAATTATTGAAGTGAGTTATAGTATTGTTAAGAGATTGATCTCCTCCAAATTTTTCTCTGACAGAAGAGAGAGCATTGAAGTCTCCTATGAATCACTTAGGACCAGCAATATGTTGAGCATATGTAGATAAACTTTGCCAAAAATTAGCTCTATCTGTCATGTTAGGCGGGCCATAAACACAGAATAGACTCCAGGATGGGTATGGACCTGATTGCTTGACCTGGAGATGAATAAGGTTTTTGGAGTAAGAAATAATTTCTGCATTAATTTCATCCTGCCATAGAAGACAAAGACCACCACTGCGACCCACTACAGGAACAATACAAGAGTTTGAGTAACCAAGTCTACGAAGAATAGGAATGGAAGAAGCTTCTGATAATTTTGTTTCTGAGAGAAAAACAATGTTAGGTTTAGAACTTCTTAGGAAAGATTTCAAAGTCTGAATTGTTGGGTCATTCCCTAAGCCCCAACAATTCCAGGCAAATACTAACATGGACCGTGCGGCCTAAAAGGGCTAGCTGCCACCACCCGTTTGTCATTTGAATTCTCGTAGCTTCTTGTAGCCATCTCTGATTGTGTAGTTCTAGGATTGATACATAATCCATCCTCATTTCGTTTAACACCTCTAGAATCACAGTCGACAATTGATTTTGGAACAGTGGCATTGCGAAAACCCCTAGCCATCGATTTCCATTCCCTCCTGTTGGTAGAGCTGATTGATTGTCTGGAATTCCGTAAAATCCGTCCACTGTGACAATCCTGTGATGAATTGTAGGTCCTGGATAAAAGTTGATGAAGGTTCTCATTGATAGAAGAATTTGATACTTGTGAAACAGAGGACTTGAGCTTTTTTGTGACAAATTTGAATGACTCCGAAACTTCAACAGTATGAAGATTGTTGTACTGAGGATTTGTTGAAGTGGAATTTTGATTAGAAGATATTGACTTCCCCTTATCCAATGAAATATTCGGTTGTTGAGATTTCAAATTTTGTTCAGATATCGGTGATCCAAACCAAGGATCCTGATTGAAACTAGAATGTTGCTTTTGATTCTGATAAGTAACTGAAGATTGTGGTATATCAGAAAAGACCGTGCGGTTTGGTAACTGCCTGCACAAGTTATTAACTTGACGGTTTGATGAATCAGCCGATGTTGTTAATACGTGTACATCATCTGTATCTGATCTGGCAAAATGAGTCATCACCTCTGAAGTTTCCGTCCAGTTGGAACGTCGACCGGGAATAATTTCAACCCCGTCTTCTTCTCGAGTGACTGATTCCTTGAACATCTCCATATCAATGTTAGTATAATTCCTTGATGATGCATCGATTGACTGATTATATCTTGGAATAATGAGATCATATGCTTGTTGTTGAAGCTCCGGTGGAAAATCCTCATGAACTTTGTCTTTCAGCGTACGAACCTTAGGACAAATCTTCATTAGATGACCAAGAAGACCACAGAAAAGGCAGAACCTTGGCAATCTTTCATATCTTATTTCCGCCGTGATTGTAGAGTTATTCATTAAGGGAAACACAATGGAGTCTCTTAGTGGTTGTTTGATGTTGACTGGAATTCTAACTCTGGCAAATTTTCCCCAGTTTTTGGATTCTTTCAAGGTGATAGTTCTTTTACTCCCTGCAAAAGCAACTAATTTTTGAATAAATTTCATATCAAAATAATTAACTGGTAAACCATGCAATTGTGCCCAAAATTCCACGGTTTCAAAGGTGTATTCATGTGGTAATTTGTTTGGAACACAACGTTCTAGAGCCAGAAGATCGTCTCTTATTACCCATGGAGAACATTCCATTATAAATTCAGAATCTGAGTGGGATTCAAATTTTATGAGATATGTCTCAGAAGTAAATTCAGAGACATAGAATTTTTGATTAAGAGACTTCCATGATTTGTGAAGTAAATCCCTGACGGAGTTTAGTAGAAAAGTTCTTGGAGAAACAATCAACAGGACTAGACAATTCTGGTAATCTTTGGATGTATTCTGCAATGGAGTATCTATAACAATTTGTTTGGAGGTTGTTTCCTGGTTCAAGAGATTTTCAAATTGTTTGAACATCTCTGTATTTTGGAGGGATTGTTGGAAGTTAGATGATGATGGCTGAGACATTATGAGTTTGCTTGTAAAAAAGAAATAGATGTGCCGAAGGCTCGAAGAATGAAATATTCTGAAAATTAATTAATTGAGGAAATCTTCGTTGATGATACGAAGAAGTCCTACAAAATATTAATTCTACGGAAGTTGTTTTTGAATTGAAATAAAGATGATTATAAAGATTGGTTTTAGGACAATTCAAAAAACTGACAGCAGTTGATGAAAATAACTGTTTACTTGTTGAAGGTAACTAACTTTTCCAAATAATGTTGCAGAGAGGAGAGAGAGATAAAAGGTAACTAACTTCTTACCTGCTTCATATTAGTAACCGATATACTTAAGTGCATCCGTTTTTTTCTAAATTCTATATCTGTCCTTCCCGTCAACACTAACATCACGGAAGCACTTTTTTTCAACCAGAGAATAATAAAGTCAAACATCTCATACCACGTCATCAATTTGGACAGTAAAATGACTCTTTGCCCTAACTATTAAATTTCCAAATGCACTCGAGTTAGTGGGGTGTGGTTAGAATGATGCTTCATTTTCAGTCACGTATCATGTGGAGAAGAGGCAACCAAAAAAAAAAGATGGTGCAGTTCAGTGCAAAAATGGAGATCGAGCGGGAAGACTCTTTCTTCTCTAACTCCCCTACTCTTCCACTTACCCACTATCCCTCTATCTTTCTTTTCTCCTGCATGTTCTTCTTTACGGGTTTATATAGGTTTCTTCTGTGAGATTAAAAATCATATGAGAGAGAGTATTGTACCAGATTTCAGTGATGATGGATAACCCTAAATCCAGAAGGTTTGATTCTTAAAACCTTACTCCAATTTTAGATTTCTCTAATAAAAACATAGTTCTATTTAATTTATGCCGTTATGTATGATTTATTGCATTTTTATGCTATAGAAATCGTTGTTTGATGAATGAATTGATGAGTTTGAAATGGTGCAATTCGAAAAGGGTAATTTCTGTCTAATTGCATGTTGAATTTTTGGTATTTCATTAGAATTTATTCTTGATTTTGTGAAACCCTAAATTTAAAGTTTGTATTTTAAAGAAATTTCACTTAAAATATCTTTGTTTTGAGTTCAAATTCTGAAAATTTTAGTTTTATGAAATTAAATTCATTGTTAATTACTCTTTTGCTTTGTCTGAATTGAAGCTTAATAGTTATGATACGTTGCCCCAAAATACTTTTGTCATTTAAACAATTCTTACTGTGGATATCATTCATATGTGCTTCCTTGTTCACCTCACTAGAGATAGAGTGCTAGACAAATTAGTACAAGTCTAGAATGTACTAATTAACTAATAGCAATCCGGCGTACTGGAATGTGGATATCAATTGAGTCGCAATAATATTATTTGTATCTTATCAATTGGTATGTTCATTAGCTTTTTAGAACCAACTCCTTATAAATAGCCAACGGTATCTATCCATGAATATAAAAGCATCAAAATTTAATAAGAGCCGGTAGCCGCTGGTTTCAGAGTGCAAAGAATGTATGAGATTTAATGTAATTACAGTGAGAGGTTATGTTAATGAACTCACATGTTTGTTTGAGCACAGATTGTAATTTTTTTTTTTATGCAAATAAATCCATTTTTTAATTGTATGAAGTTTTTTAGTTATAATAAGCTGAAGTTTGATTGGTGTTCCTTTTCTTTTGGTTTGCAGAAACTTAGTCAAGTACCCATATCGTGATATAAAGGTTTATATAAAAAGAGATGGCTTGTTTCTTGAATTTCCAAGGTTAGATGTTGATCGAATGGGTCTTTTTGCTCTGTGTAAGATGATTCATGGTAAGTTGCTACTCAAAAATAATGAAAAGGTGGACTTAATTTGGATGGTTAGTTTGTCTGATGATAGAGATTTTTTGGAAATGTGGAATGAGGCAAATACTGATGATGAAGGCTGGGTTAATCTGACCGCGGATATAGTACCTACTGGTGATAACTTAGCTTCAGCATCCGGTGTGACTTCCAGTACTACCATCAGGAAAAGTCCTAGGCTAATGAGTAAGTTATGAGACAAAGTGAAAGTTGATATGAATATGACATGTGCTAGAAGACTCGTTATTGATGTAGATGAGGAAGCTGAATGGATGAATATCCAAGCAAGTGTAGATGATAATATTCAAGTGGAGAAACATAGTGGTAAGGGGAAAGCAGTTATGGTTGACAGTGGTGAGGATGCACAATTCTGGTCAGCAGCTGCATCGCATGCTAATGTTGTCGAAGAAGCTCTTCAAGACTTTAACGTTCAACTAACAATTTTGAAGGTATAATTTACATTTGTTTCAACTGTTACTTTTTTCCGGTATAAAACTTTGTGAATACTAATGAGATAAGTAATTGATTTTGCAGAAGATCATTATGAAGATTTGTTGGAGTCAGATGATGAAGGTAAAGCTTCAGAATGATAAGTCTTTTTACTATTTATGCTTTTGTCTATTTATAGTCAGTTGTTTCTTTTGAAGTTGAACTTACTGACTTATTTTTGTTTGCATGTATATAAGGAAATGGGATGAAAGATGACAGTCAAGCTAATGGACCTAGTTTATATCACCAGATGTATGCTGAAGAAATTCAAAATGCTGAGGCAGGGGAGTTTCTTTCTGATGACGAAGTTCCAGAGACCCTAGATCTTTCTAAGATAGAAGTTGGACAAGAATTTGCAGACAAGCATGCCTTCAAGAGACATCTTAGATGGTTATGTGTTAAGAATGGTTTTCAATTTAAGCTTAAGAAGAGTGAGGACTGTTTGCAGATTTGAACGTGAGTATGAATGTCCATTTCTTGTATATGCTAGGCAGCTCCCATATGAGAAGACTTTTACAGTTAGGGGTGTGAACATGAACCACAATTGTGTTGGTGATCCTTATGGAAGAAATAGGTCAGCTGATCCAAATTTTATTGCCGAGCATGTTCTAGAGAAGATGAGGACATCTCATGGTGATGAAGTTCCAAAGGCAGCTGACATTCAACAAGAATTTCACATGGCTTACAACACAAGCATTCTGTACAATGTTGCATGGAAAGCAAGGAACAGAGTTTTAGAGAAGTTGCATGGAAATTATGAAGAAAGCTATAGGCAGGTACCAAGCTTTTATGAGATGGTTGGAAGAACAAATGAGGGTTCTATTGCTACTTATACATATGGGAGGGTTGATCATGCCTTTGAGTCGATGGCAATTTCGTTTGCTGCACCAATGAGAGGGTTTCTTGATGCATGAAGACCCGTGATAGGCTTAGATGCATGTCATTTAAATGGTAAATGTGGGGGTGTATTACTAGCTGCCACTGCTCTTGATGGTCAAACTGGGTTAATCCCGTTGGGGATAATGGTTTGCAGGAATGAGTGTTTTGAGAATTGGCGATTGTTCCTTAAGCATCTTGCTCCATCAATTACCAGACATCCCGTGACTTTGAATCTCATCTCCGATAGGCAAAAAGGATTGCTTGAAGCTGTGCATCAGTTGTTCCCTGGATGTCCTCATAGATTCTGCATGAGATACTTTCCACTCTTACATTGTTGTTTGGGTAATTAATAATTTTTTCGAATGTTTATTAACACTTTCCTCAAATGTTCGTGACCACTTATTCTTTTTCTTTATTTCCTTTCTTTTGTAGGCATATGCTGAAGAACTTCAAGACACATTTTAGAGGCTCTAAGTTGCATAACATTGTATGGAATGCTGCCAGAGCCTATAAAGTTAGACATTTCAAGGTAATGAATTATGAATCATGTTATTTGTTATGCTTGTTAGAAGTGTCGGGAAACCGAGGTTACGTTCATCTCGAACCGGCATGTTTCCATAGAAAATTCCACGAAACATCATACTTTAGATAACTTAGCTCGAATCCGTCTCTTACATCTTTAGATTAGCATGACCGAATAATACTAGCACGAATATATAATCAATACGATAATAGACAACAATCACACACGACACAAAGATTACGTGGTTCACCTATGTAGGCTACATCCACGGCCAAAACCACCCCGAGAATCTTCATTATCATAACAAGTTATTACATCGACACACTTCATATAATCAACTAGTTATGTAACCCACTAGCGCTAAACCTTAGAAACAACAAGACATATTACGAAGAGTTTACCTCTTCCTTTGTTCTTCTTCTTCCATAAACCTCCACCGCCATGGTTGCTTCGACTTTAGACAAGAACACGAAGAACATCATGAATTCTAGCTTCTCCCATACGAACCCTAGAAACCCTAGATTTCTCCCATACCCGTTCTCACCACAAGTCTCTCTTCTCACATAGATTTTACCCCATCACCAACCATTGTAGGACACAACGGTTGTGACTCAATCACTCCCATTATTGAGAGAGGATTCTACTAGAGAAATAACCTAGAGAATGGATTTCTACTCACACTATAAGACCTCTTATATAGTAGACAAATCCTTGCTTCCCAAGCCTTAGAGAACTTCTAAGAATAGCCTCACACCTTAATTAGGAAACCCTAAACTTGGAAAACACTCCTCCAAACCGTCATACAAGTTTCCTAATCAAAGTAAACCTTGTAGACATTCCAAACCCGAAACTGACCTTTAGCCACGGTTTTGACAGCATTAAATCACTTTTTTCTGCTGCAAAACTGTTACCTAAAGTCTATTTTCAGCCATATGGTTTTGTATACGGAACAAAATCCCAACAAGAAGCACATGAATAACCCATTTGAGCAACTATGTTAATCTTACTTATTATTTTGTTATTTCATATTTATGGTTGTTAGGAACACATGAATGACATGTTGACTGAGAGTGTTGATGCTGTGAACTATCTGATGGAGGAAGACCCTCGTAGTTGGTTTAGGGCTTTTTTTGACTTTAATAGCTGTTGTGAACATGTTAACAATAATTTCTCCGAGTCATTCAATAACATGATCAGAAAATTGAGGGACAAACCAATTACAAAATTGGGAATGATGTATGGTCAGTTGGTTATGGGAATGTGGCATAAGAGAAAGCATGACAACGCAAGATGGGATGATAATGCACTTGTTCCATCGGCCGTCAAGTTTCTAGGAAAGATGATGAAGTTAACCAACACTTTTAAGGTTCAGCCATCTGTGATTGGAAAACTATACGAGGTTACTAGTGTGCACAAGAAGGTCATGATTGTCAACCTTCATGACAAAACTTGCAGCTGCGTGCAATGGCAATTGAGGGGGTTTCCTTGTCAGCACGCTGTGTGTGTATTGACACCCATGAGGCCAAAGTGGATTGAGTAAGTGGTCTAACTAATTTTTTCCTTTCATTAAGTCATTCATTTCACTTGGCTTCCTGAGGTTTAATGATAGTTTTTTATTGTAGGTATTGTAGCAAGTTTTATTCTGTCCAGTATTATAGAGCCATATATGCACATGACTTTGTACCTTTAGAAGACAAAGAGGACTGGGTACAGGTACACAATTTCTTAGTTTATTATGTTTTCAGTTAAGTGCTCCTTATGTTTTTGTATTTTATATATTTTTTTCATAATGTTTTTTTTTTATTTCTTATTCTCGTCTTATTTCTTTCTTTTTTTAAGTCTTTTAACAACAATTATTGATGTAGCTTGGAAATACAGATCCAGGAGTTGAGCCTCCACTACTGATGAGGAAGGCAGGTAGGCTGAGAGTCAATAGGAGGAGGGCTCATGATGAACCGCACAACGAAAGAAAAGCTAGATCATGCTCCAAGTGCAAGAAAACCGGACACAATTCTAGAACATGTGCTGGGGGTGAAGTTGGATCTAATCCTAAAGGTAAAAGGGCAAGAACTGAGGTAGATGGTGTAAATTTCACTACAACTGACCTACATGGAGGACAAACCAGTGGTACGAGGGAGAGAGGCAGACCAAGGAAGACAACCTCATTTGCAGCCTCCACTCAGTCTTTTGGTAGTAATGGAAATGTTAGACAATTTTTCAAGCAGTTTTTCACATTGGAGGAACCACAGTCTAAGAAGCAGAAGAAGTAATCTAAGAAGCAGAAGAAGTAATCTGAGTTCTTCAACCAGATTTTATGTTTTTCCTTATCTAGTTTTTTATTTCATATCAGAACTTATTAGTATTGTTATCTATGGTTTGTTTATTTTAGGTAGTATCTGGTAGACTTATTATGGGTTTTTAGGTAACTGCAAGACTTGTTATGGGTTGTTGTTGATTCTACTAGACTTATTGATGTCTTACAGACTTGCAGTGAAAATCTTAAGTTTCAAATTAATATATTAGGTTAGTTATTATGCTTTTCATGTTGATTACCAGTTTCCTTTGATTTTGCTTACTGCTATTGCTACTGCATTTCGGTTAGTGTTAACCACGGTTAGTTTCTCTAAACCTGAGAGTTTTTGGTCAGTTTCAGTCTTTAAAGCATTGTGACTTGTCAGTTAACGGTCGTTAATTGGGTTTTGAAAAAAACAGGTACAAAAAGTCAAAGAAAGGACAACTATGAAAAGGCTAGTAAAAAACGGACAAAAAATAAAATAGTGATTAAAAATGGGGACACTTTATTAAATGACCCTTTTCTTATCTTCTTTCTCTTTCTTTCTTCTTCTGTTTCTTTCTTCTTTCTCTCCTTTTCTCTTTGTCGTTTTCAATTTCACAGAATTGAGGTGAGTTTGTATGAACAATTCATAAGAACTTAGTAGCATGTTGATCTGAGGAAGAAGGTGACGCTGCTGCTGTCGATTGAGTTCTGGAAAAGCAGAATTTTGGTAAGCCGAGTTAGGGTTCGTGTTTGATTGAAATTTGTTTTTGATTTAAATGGATAGATTATATATGGGTTTATGTTTGATTGAAGTATAGATGGTTATATTGAGTTTAATTTTAGTCTCTCTGTTAATCGAAACTGAAATTAGGGTTTATAGGATTGAGATGTGGTTGTAGAATCTCAGATGAAGGAGATGAATTAATTGGTGGTGATTCGTGGAAGATTAGAGGTTGTTAAGTCTAGGGTTGGTGAATGAGTTGGGGTTGTTGATTTAAGCTTTTGCAGAAGACAAAGATAGAAGTAGAGTTTTCTATGGGGTTCTGAATTTGGAAGAAGAACAAGGTAATCAAGAAGAACAACTATTGGTGAAGTTCAGGTGGCAGGTGAAGCTGTTAGTTGGTTGTTTTAAATCATAAGATCACTGGTTTGAGAAGTTTAAGTTGTAAGTGAGTTATTGGGATAAGTATTGCCTGGAAATGGTGGTTATTGTGTAGAGATGAACTGAAGTTAGGTTACAACAGTTAGTGATGATTTGATTTGAGTGGTGATGCTGTAGTAATTATGGTTGTAGAGTTACAGTTCATAGATTGGTGATAAGCAGGTGGTTGTGTTAGATTGCAGTTGCAATTCAAGTTACAAGTAATGATACTAGTTTTGTTCAGTGGAGTTGAGTTCTATAGTGGTGGTTCTGAAGTTGTAGGAGGTGCAGGTTTGGTTAAGTACATAGTGTTGAGAATGGTGGTGGAGATGTTGATATGCAGAGTCACAAGTGTAGTGATTTAAGAAATTAAAGTGTGTTTGCGCGGTGCGAGTTGTAAAGAGTTGGAGTTGGTTATTGTTTTGTTATTGGAGTTCCTGAGTTATGTCTCAAATGATGAAGTTGTGTGGGTGATATGGCTCAACTTGGTAATGCTATAGGATGCAGGGAAAGCCCTGAGATGAATATTTTATTAGTGTTGAAGTTGATGGTGTTGGAATTGGACTACAGGTGAAGATATGGGTCGAATTGAATTGCATTGAACTAATGTTGATGAGAAGAATGTTTGAGTATTTGTTGAGCTGAACTTATAGATGTAATGGAGTTGCAGGTTGGGTGCTGCTGCTGTAGAAAAGGTGGTGTACTGACTGCTGTGGACAATTTGTAATGTCGATGAAGTTTCTGTTAAGAATGAAATGAATAAGTAAGCAAGGTTGCAGTTAGAGTTAGTGTGAGCTAGAAACTAAGAAGTTTGATTTGATATAGATGATGATGTTGTTTAGAAATGAATGAGGTTTGTATTAGAGTTTTGCTGTGTTTTATGTTGTTGTTATATGTGTATGTTTGGCCTGTGCAAAGGCTTTAGACTTGAACCTTTCAGATCAGTCAGATGTCTGACTGGTTTAGTTTTCCCTGACTCAGCTATCTGACTGAGTTGACTCATCAACCAGAGCTGTCCAAACTTGACTCAGTGGACCTTGACTGATTTGACTCAGTTGACCATGACCTTGACTTAGACGTTGACTGTTAGATGACCTCTGACCGTTAGTTGACCCAGATGGACCAGGCCTTAGATTAAGGGGTTAGTTTGTTGGGCTTGGGCTTAGAGCCATGTTTTCTTAGTTTGATGTTTTGGACCCTTTATGGTCCGAATTAGCTTTTGGTTCTTTTTATAAAGTTATAGATGATCATAAGACATATCTAGTGGACTATAGAATCAACCTAATTGGATTAATAAACCTTAGATGTGCTAGAAATAGACAATGAAAAGGTGTAGAATCATTAATGGGCTTAGAACCATTAGATAGTTCACTTAGCCTATAATTAGATAATTGTATGAGATTATGTTATGAGCCTTGTGTGAGCCTTTTGGATAATCTTTTAGAGTGCTTGTGTGATTAACAATTAATCTTTATTAACAACGATCGATATAAAGAATGTACCAGTGGATTATGGATCTCAAGGTATGCGAGGCTTGTCATCAAAAGAGGTGGGAATCGATAACGAACTTTTTTGTATTCATTATTGTTTTACAAATCTATCTTTTGTGAAATCCATGCATATCTTTGTTACTATATGATAGTGTATGCATGTATTATCTGTATGTAATACAAACTAGTTTCTTTTACATTTGGGGATGGGCTTGGATCTTTAGAAATAATTAATATTTGTGTTTTGGGAGTATTTACTTATTTCAAAAAGTGATTCTTTCCATTGACCGGAAAGTAGTTACAAACTTTACTTGTTGTTAGCATGTAAGGAAACCTTTCCCTTTTGATTGGTGTGTGATGTGGTTGCCCAAAAGTTATATCTATATTTATGCGCTAAAGGAGTGAAAATTGCTGCCAACTAATAAAGTATTAGGTATGTACTCGTGTTACCGAATATTACTTTCCCTATTTCTGTACGGGCAACGCATGTCTCATACATGAATGTTTATTGTTCTTTTAAATTACTTTCAAAAGCTATTATATTATGTTTCATTAGATTTCTTTAGACCCTTGATATGTAGAGTGCGCGTAGAATGAGGTACTGGTAAGGTATTTATCGTTTATGACTTTGAGGCCGGAAACCTCAGGGGGGCTTTAATGATCATTGAAGAATCCGCAACAGTCATGCCTTGCTACTCCGAAGGAAGACGTCGCTCAATTACTATTTATGTTGTGAATGTGTGCTGATTTATTGGTTGGTAGAGCTTTATATTTTCTTTATTACTATTATTTTAATATGCTTTATATGTTTTCCGTGTTTTATCGGTTTTACCTGCATTGTCTTTAAATCATTTTAATGATTACTTGAAATGTAGTTGTTATTTCAGCTGGGCACCCCTTTTAGGGATGATGTACTCACCCATTCCCACTTTCAGTTTCAGAGACAGATCAAGATGTGTACGTGGCGATGAAAGCTTCGAGGAGTTGGTTTCGTTAGTCGGTTATCTTCAGCTATGTTTATTTTGTGTTTATATTCTTTTTGTAAACCAACTCACAGAGGAGTTCTTGTATTTATTTCAGAGAGGGTTTAGATTCGGGTTAATCTTTGTTTAGAACTTATTTCTTAGTGTTTTAAAAAGATATTTTAGATCGTTAGTGCCTCATTTTATAGTTAATCTTTTGGATTAGTCAACTGCTAGCTTAGGGGGCGCTACAGCTAGAGTCTGTACCGGCTTAATACAGTGTGGTGTTCAAATCTAGACTAGGTCTCGGGGTTTTTCTGCATTTGCGGTTTCCTCGTTAACAAAATTTCTGGTGTCTGTTTTTTTTTTTTACGCATTATATTTGTTTATATAATTGAAATATCACAGGTTGTGCGTAGTTCAATCAATTAGATAATCCAACCTTTGGTTGTTGATATAAATTGATTGACACTTGACCATTGGTCTTTGGTACCGTTCAAGTTGTTTCTCATAATAATCAGGCTCGTGGATTTCTATCTGTTTGATTTGCTAATTACATTAAAAAACAGAGATATAACCCTTGGATTATTCTCCTTGATTGAGTCTGACTGTCTAGTTGATTCTCTTGGAAATATATTGGAGTTAGTCCATTTAGATTGCCGAAACAAAATATTGGGTGTGGTTGTTAGATCCCCTCTTTTTCAAGTGGTATCAGAGAAGGCAAACACGTTTAAGACCTCATAAGTCTGTGTTTGTAGCAATTTGACTCTATGGACAGAAGTGCTATCTCTATAAACGTACCACCAGATCCAGGGATTTCTGATTTTTCTTCCATGACTGATTTAATAAAATCTGTAGAAGAAATTCTATCTAAAGCTCCACCAGGTTTAAAATACCTTGAAGTTTTTCATAAATCTTGAAATTTTATCTCTTGATGTTGAGTCATATCTCCAGAAACAACAAGACTATCTTGATAAACTAAATCAAGTTATGATGAATAATCTATATGTTGAGATTGATATTGATCTACTTATTAGTGAGTGTGATTCTTCTCCTTCCTGTACTCTAGAAAACTATAACAAACTGGATAAAGTACATGAAGAGTCTAGACCTCATCTATCAGTCAGTTTCATCTCAAAACATGACACATTTCATCTGTCAAATCCTGATACACCTGCTTAAGATAATGGTATTGTATTCTTTTGTAAGAAAGTCAGGAAATCTTTTTTTATCAAAAGAGTTTCCCTGTGCAGTACTGAATATTATCTGCAGAGACTGTCTGTTATAAGTTGTAAACGAAGAAATCAGGCACACAAATTCTCATGTGTTCCTTTTCAGTTATTTGAAAAACTTGTAAAAAACAGACTCTTGGGTTTCTCTCAATAGCGTAAGATACAAGAGTAGTTGGAAAGAAACTCTCTCTCGGTGTTATCGTATGCAAGGCGGTTTTTCTTTTGTGTTCACAAAGAGTTGCTTATTAAATTTTTGTTGAGCCTTGCTCCAATTTTGTTTTTCATATCTTGTTTAATCAAAATATGATGTAGCATAAAACAAACGTTCCCCTGTATGCACACGTACAATTCACATACTCTGAGCTCGTAACCATTACGTGTTTGAACCGCGTTCTAGAACGTGTTTAGACGGTTCATGTACCACTTTTCGACACATAAAAATAGGAAGATCTCACTTCGTTCTTTTCACCTATTCTTTCCTACAATTCGAGTACGAAAACGAAAACCCAACAATTCGTAAACTCTCAATCACCATAACCTCAATTCTCAATATTTTGAGGTGTTCTTGGTACCTTTGTGTTTGCGATAGGAAATCATTCGATGGGCTTGCTTCTATTTCTTCATATTCTCTAGTTCTGGAGCTTCACCATTAACGACAGTTCACATACCCGGTAAGTTCTTCATCGTTTTTGGATTCTCTTTGGTTTCAATGGTACCTAGGAAAAGATTGAATCGTGTTGAGAGTTCTGGTGCTAATGCTAATGATAAATATTATTATGATGCAAGTTTGAGAACTAGGTTTGTTAACAAAGAGGCTCGCGACCTCTTTTTGGAATATAAGGAGAAACATCCCATTAGAGAAAGGTTCTATGATGATTCAAAAATTAGTGTAAAACATCTCTCTAGGTTTTTTAAGGGTTTTGATTGGGGCATTATCCATCAACCTATGAGAACTGCTCATATTGAAATGACTGCCCAGTTTTATGCAAATCTTCATGAGCCAGACTTGGTCAACTGCACTTTTAAAACTATTATGGGGAACGAAATCTTAATGGTGAATCTTCAAGTCATTGCTGGGTACTTGAACTTGACCCGGGTTGGAAACTTCTAATTCCAACCTCTTGAGCATGAAAGATTGTCTCCAAACTTTTTATGAAATCGTCTCCTTAATAAAGACGTCTACAGGAATGATGGCAAGATTGATGTTTATGGCGCTGAGTTGTTTCTCAAAGTTGCTAGAAAACTGGTTGTGGAAAAGATGATGCCGAGCACAATTGACAAAATGTTATGGACCAGGTCTCTTGCTGAGTTGGTCTGTTACATTGTTGAAGGGAGAGACTTTGATTTTTGCAGTCCTATCATTTGTCAGATGATAAGTGTGAAGCATACTTCTAAGACGACTCCAGGCTTTCCTTGTCTTATTTCAAGGATTTGCAGTCAATTTGGCATTGTTTGTTTTGGAGCCAATCTTGGTAGACCAAAAGTCCAAACCCAAGCAAGCATCGAAAAGATGAAGAGAACTTCAGCCGAAACATCAACAGGAGCTTCGACAGCCTCAAACCCAGAGATCATCCATCTTCAGCAAGAAGTTGAATGCTTAAAAGAGCAGTTAGACTATGCCAAGGAATCTCATCCATAACTTATTGAGAAGTTCGATGACATTTCTAGGGACTATTTGGTTAATCACTGTTTAATTACTTTGTTTATGTATCTGCTTATGGTATTTTGTTTTGTTGTTAAACTTCTTATGTCAAACTTATTAAACTATTATTTTTAATGGTTGTAATGACTTTAATGGTACTTTAGCCTCGAATGATTTTATCTTTCAATTAAACTACTAAATGTGTTAAATTCATAAGAAGTTTGGTTGGAAATATGTCAAAAGTTAAGTCTATTATGTCATTATGCAAATATTGATGGAAAATAGATGTCAAAGAATAAGTCTATGGTGTCATTATACAAATATTGATGAAAAATAGAATGAATCTATGAATATTCCGTAGTATTTATCTTTCCCTGATCAACTTCTATGTGAAAGTATTGTATCGCTCCGCAAGTTTTCTCATGTTGATAATTTCCGATTAAATTAATCATTGAGGCTCCTTTCTGGTTAATTTAATTGAGTTTTCTGGACACAAATTCATGTTTCATGTGATTTGTTAATGTCCAAAGAAATCCTTATTTTCCTGTAAAAGTAAGGTCACTCTTGTTGTTCTTTCAGGAATTACATTTTATGGGGGAGAGATCTTAATTGAACTTGTGCTTGATGCGTGTCGTAACCACAACAAATTAATATTTTTTCTACCTAATTAACAAGTAATATAGGGTAGTCAAGTTCGTTCCCACGAGGAGCAAGAGTTTTTAGTTGTTTAATTGTCACCAAAAATGGGGGGTTATGGTTTTAGATTTTAAAAGCAAAAGAAAGTAATTAAAGCGGTTAAAAGTTTAAGTTGAAATCAATAAGAGAGTCAAGATCAAGGAATCCTTCTTCGTTGCAAAACAATGATTCAAGTTATGTTCTTTTCCACTTTTTATTAGTCACAAATTATCACCAACCGTAAGTATAGCAGCTAGATCAGTGCTAACCCCTTAATCCCTTATATCACCGGATACTGAAGTTCTCGACTACCAGATTCTATTTACCAAAACACCTAGTAGTAGATCACTCAAGATGTAATTTAGTTAAACTCATTAAGATTTATGAATTTATTAGGTTGATATTAGTAGTTAGACTCTTAAATCAAGGTCCACTTGCTAACATTGTTTTCACACACAATTGCTCCACGGAATCCCTCCTCAAGGTCTTATGTTTTCTACTTGTATAAAGAGTCAAGAAACGATTACTTATCCCCTAACTTTCACTAGCTTTAGATCAATTAACAAATCGATTTAGTATGCATCCTAAACGACCTATCAATCAAGCATATACATTCTTATTAGCAAAAACAAACGATAATCATGTGAAAAACTTCAAAGTAGGTTTAAAACAAAACTCAAATCATATGTTAAGAACTAGGAATACATCCTCAATCAATAATAAAATTATCTACTCATGCTTTTGAAATTCACACCAATAATTAAAAGAAGAATTTTGAAGTTCACACAAATAATTAAAAGAAGAATTTTGAAAAGAAAGCAAAAACACAAGTGTTGTGTGTGTAGGTGAAAAGTGTGTATAGAAAAGTAGAGAACTTCTATATTTATAGGCTTCAATTTGCTTCCAATCCTCCAAGGAATAGAATCCCTTTCCCTTTGTAGCTCAACTTCTAAATCTAATTCTTTCTCAAATATTCCATCTTCTAACCAAATTCTTCATCCAATTTCAAGTCCAAGTCTTCACACCCATGAGTCTAGAATAATCTTCACAAAATTATGCACAAATTGGATCGCCGGACAAATCCTGGTGCAACCGAAATCCGGCCAGAAAAGTTACTGTCGGCCACCTGAGTTCTATTGCCGTCGACAAAATATTCCGTCAGTCCACCGTCAAATTTAGCAGTCAGACTAACGGTCTCTAACAGTCAAAGGGGTCAAGAGGAGGAGTGAAGTCAGACACCGAGTCAGCTGCCTTGAGTTGGCTGAATGGTATTACTCAGATGAGTTGGATCCGTCGTCGGCCGGTGCTGAGTTAACTCGTCGAGATGGAATTCCGACAGAGTTTACTTTGTTTCTCCGATATTTCCTGGCCAAATTCAGGCCTTTCTTTCCCTGTGACAATCCTAACATTCATCTAACATTTCAAACACATTTCAGTATTGCTTCAATGTTGCCATTCATACACAAACTGACTCCACAGCTTCACTGCAGCACCAATAGAAATTACCCACTTCTACAACTCCCATTCTTCATCTGAGGTTCATGGCACCAATCATCACTACAATTCTTCATCTCTTTCACGGCAGCAACATCTCCAGAACCCATAATTCCTTCTTCTTCTCATCTATTCTCTGAAACGACGACATCATCAGAATTTGTTTTATTCCATACTCAGATCGAACCCATCTTCTAATCAATCTCCCAATTCCACCATCTCTGTGTTAGTCATCCAAAACCCATTTTATTCACACAGTAGATCCCAATATTTCTATTTCAGATTCAACCAAAAACCCATCTGCTCTTCTCGATTCCATTTACAGAGAAAAAACCCTAACCAGTTCCTTCTCAACCACCAGTATCATCATCTCTTCTCAACTTCACAGTTTCATAACAGTAACAGAACCCATTTTTCTCTGTTGAATTCAACTCACAGATTCATTTCATACCCCATCACAGAATCAATTACCTCCAATTTATTCACTGTTTCTCCAACTAACCCTTCAAAAGCACATACCACACTCTCGAATCTCTGAGACTTAATTCATCTGCATCATCAATTTCAGCTAATCCTTGATCGTCACCATCTTCACATCTCTTGGATCTCTCGATTTTCTCTCGGACACAACAACAACAGCCGCTGTTTTTTAATTATCACTTTCAGGTGAATGCTTGGAATGAATGAGAAATATTTCTCAAATTTAGGTTTATAAAAACTGGGTCCGGACCTGGGCACTAATATGGACCGCCCAATAACATCCCAAGCAAGCTTAGGTGTCGTGTGTATCTAACCTGGTGCTTTTATCACAACACAGACTATCCCTTAACCGTGAACTGGATGTCTTTAATACTTCTCCAAAACAGAGTTGTCCCTTAACCTCGGCTCGACTCCGAATAGTGTTTGCATTATGAAATGACAATTTCTTTTGCCCTTCTGTGTAATTTGGATGATTTCTTCTTCTTTTCATCCGCATGACTCCAAAGTACCTAATAACTCAAAAACACACGTAAAATACATAATTCACACGAAAAGTAACAAAGAAAGCATAACCAATAGATAATAAACATGATGTATTCTATACCCTATCAATGCTTAATTGCCAAATCTTTGCGGGGAGTGCGGCTGTGGAATATTGTAGGAGTGATCTTGTATCTTTATAAACTCCTTGATGAATATACTAAGTTTAGACTATGTGAAACACTACACCATTTTAACGAATTAGCAACTCAGATTAGCAACAACACTAGTGCCTTTGCTAATTTTCTGTTGCTAATTTTTCGCAACTGCCGGTTGCTGTTGTTAATTTTGCAACCTCAAATTGTAGGTTGCGAATAGCAACTGCTCTGTGTTTAAGCGTGTGAAACGTGTGTGTGGTCGGGAACACTATGACTTGTTTTTACGCCCAAGTCAAAGTTTGGTCAAGTCTCCTTCTTTATTTTTCCACCCTTCAGACTGATATTATATTTCCTTCTTCGAGTAGTCCTTCTTATTTCTCAGCCACAGATCCTCTTTATCATCTTCTCTCTTTTATTCTGGATCCAGCTCTGAAGAACCCTAGTTCCTCTTCGTTGTCGGTTTCAAATCGGAAGATTTGAGTTTTAATTAAGTGAGTGATTCATAGAAGTCTTGTATCTTGATTAATTAATCGAGGGAGGAGGTGACGATGTTGCTATTGATTGAGTTTTGGGAGAAGAAAAGAAATTAGGGTTTCGGTCTTGATAGGAAGAAATCAAGAGTAGATGAAGAATCAGTTGAAAACCCTAGTGATTTATTGTGGTGGAGTTTATTGGTTGATTTCAGTTAAATTTTCAGCAGCTTGAGTTGTAGGAAGATCTTCACCGGGTAAAACTTTTATCCGATTTTTTTTTTTTGATTTTGGGTACCTGATTTCTGTTTTCTCCATTATTTGAATGAAGTATTTGATTTAGAATGATGCTATTGTCGGTTCCAGCATGATTTATAACTCTATATTAAATTTTAGTTTATTATGATTTATGATTTAGATTGATGTAATAATGCATATTTGTTGATTTAGGGGTGTGTTAAGTTGTTTGTTTGATACCCAAACCCTTGATTATATGGAATTTATCTACTGGATGCTTAGATTTGTTTCATGTACAAATGTTGTTAATGATTGATGATAGTAGTAAAATCTGGTGTGTACATGGCAACAAAGTGGTTCGAATTTGTATGATTTGGAATAGATGAGAACGAGAAATGTAGGGAAGAGTGTGGAAGTTGTCTGTCATTGATTGTTGTGTAGTTAAATCAGATTCAGATTTTAACTTGAATCATGTACTGAACCAATTGAGCTGTGATTAGAACAGGGTGAAAACTAGATTGTTTGAAATTATCGATATTTGCAACTGTCGTTGCATTCGTTATCCTCCCCTCATATATCACTTAGTCGGGCCCATTTAGTGGTGGGTTTCTGGGTTAACAAAAGAGGAGCTTTTTGGAAGCATATGCTACCAAATTTCTTCTATATTCATTTGTATAGTGTTAATTTTGCACTTCAGAAGGAATGCTAAGCTTGCTATATTCTTAATATTATGAATCCATTGATAAGTTTAATTAGTCCATTGCTAATTTTATTGGTTGATTCTTAATATTGCAGGGTAAACTTCCTAATCCCTTTTTTCCAATTGAGGTGTAAAACATAGCCAAAAGTAAACATACCAGCGACTCTGGAGTATATGACACTGAAGGAAGGTAAACTACTTAAATTTGACTGAGTTACAATTTTATCACGCTGATTTCTACTTGCTGATTGTTGTTTTAAATGATGACCAACAGAATTTTTTTTTCTTTCTTTGGTGTATCTGTTACACAAAAGTTAGTAACTGACAATCTGGAGCCTGAACTCATTTTCCTGGTTTTCTTCTTACCTTTAAGAGTGCTGGAATTATTATTCTCTGAGTCTCGAGATCCAAAACATGTGATATGAAAATCTTTTTCATAATAGTGTTGTACATCTTGATTGACTTTGCTTTTCCCATCATTCAAATTCTTCTTCCATTCTTTGTAGGTTTGTCGCTCCAAGATTTGAAGAGCTTTTTCAGAATCATTCAAAAACTAATGCAAATGCTTTGACAACCGATGAGTTATCGGAACTTCTTAAAGCCAACCGAGTTCCTAAAGACTATGGAGGATGGTAATTTTTTTAAACCATCTGTCTTAGTTTATTACGCTTCTCAATTACATCATATGACATTAACAAAAAATAATAATTGTTATATGGTTGTAGGGTGGCAGCCTATTCAGAATGGAAAATTCTCTACTTACTCAGCAAGGACGAGAATGGGTTACTTCATAAGGAAACTATTCGAGATGCTTACGATGGTAGCCTTTTTGTGTGTATGGAGCAGGAGAGAGCTAGAAAAAAAGGGTAATATTCCAGAAAAATAGACACTTTCTTTACTAAAACCTGCAGTTTTCCTAAACTTTACTCTTGTTTTTGTCAAATTATTGAATCTGAATAAGATTGAAAATGAGCTCTTGAATGAAATATGAGTCATGGGTTTGTGTTTAATTTTGCAGGGCATGATAATAATTATGAAGGACCACAAACTCGAGAGTGTTCTGTCTATCACCAGTATTAAATGGCACAGCAGGTGTTCGAGAGATAAACTAAGTGACCAAGTACTCCTGCAGCAGCAGCGCTAGCCATGAGTTTGGGTCATGTATTTCAGGGTTCGAACTGCAAGGGTTATGGGTTCTGTGATGTGCCGACAAGTCAGTGAAAGAGTAGGTGCTGCCATACATTTTGTGATGAGTTTGCGAAGGTTTATGACATGATTTTACATCCACATGCATACATATATTTTATTTTGTACTATTAAAGAACATAACCATTAGTAGTAGCTTGATTTCAGTTTTTTATTTATTTTTGCATTTGTTGTTTTCTTCGTAAACTTTCATTGGCTTTTCCCTTCACCCTGTGCTGTTTTTTGATGCTTAGAAACACCATCTGTAAGGTAGTAGTTACAGGAATCTATTAGTTTAATCCTTACACGAATATATCATACACCTGTATAAAAATATGAGGTTTATTTTCTAACAGGTTAATGCTAGAAATGAAGATGCATGGAACCATTAACAAGTTCATGTCCAAGCATTCATGTAAGTACGTTCTTCTCAACACAGCTGCTGTCTCTCTAGGAGGATATTAGCTTTTTACAGTAAATTAACATTAACATGGATTGGAGTTGTCTTGCTTATGCTCGAAGCATCTCATATCTTCCATTTCAATTTATTACATTCACGTCATAAATGTTAATGCTAATATTAGTAAGCAAAGTTTTTCTCTATTTTCTTTCTTTGGCAAGCAAAACTCACAAGGAGGATTTCTTATAAAAGCTAAAATAGAAAACATAAAAGTAGGGAGTCGTAAAGCCTAGACCTACAAATCTACTATGATTTTACCAGTCCAGCTCATTCATCTACAACATCACCAACAGCTGTTGCAGTCCATCTTCTCACCATCACCAGCACCTCCACAATCCATCTGAAGTTCCTTCACTAAGCAACATATATTAGGCAACCATATCAACATCAAGTGGATACCACCTAAATTCAATCCACAGTTCCTGCATCGTTGGAAGTCTCTGCAAATTTTTATGAAGTAACTTGAAGAAGATATGGTGCGAGGTCAGGGCTGTATATTTCTTTGTATTTTTTCTTTGTAATTTGTTTTTCACTTACATGTAATCCGATGTACTTTGCAGGAAAAATGGTAATAGAGTTGAATGAAACTAAGCAACATACAAGGGAAACCCTTATACACAGATGCAGTCGGCGACGGTGGGTGCACATGAATTTACATTGTTCTTTTGGAAAAAAAAACTTTCTAATTAGTATCTAGCTAACTGATTTGTTTACATCTTCTTAGCAGTTCAAAGCTGATGATAGGGGCTGCATTCAAGGAATGGGAGGTGGGATATCAAAGAATGAATTGCTTGCTTCTACACTTCCTAGGGATAGTTACGTCAGCAAGCGCTGAAGATTAGAATTGTGGAAGATCGTGTCTGTAGTCTTATCAACAAGCATGACCTCTGTCTGTTCTTTAGGTAATTCTTGTGAGTATGTTGAGGTTTAATAGCTATTAAGCCATTTTAATAAGAAGTTGAGAGGTTTCAGTTTAGAAAATTACAGATATAGTCCCGGCATATATAAGCTTGTTAACTTGGAACTCTTATGAGAGTATATCCTTGACAGCGTAAAAAGGTAAACCACTTGGGTGTCTATTGATATTTAAATAAGAAACTGTCGGAAAATGTCAATTCTGTTTATCTTTGTTGTCTAGTAAGGTTAAGACTAGTGATGCAAGAACACTTCTTGGGCACTTGGGGAATTGATTGTGTAGGCTGACAATATGTTGACACTTGTATTATGATTATGATAAAGGGATCCTTCCTGGATAAATATAGTGTTTTCACCTGTATCTTTTTCATTTTATTTTGTTGTCCTTTTTGCGGCTTAATAGGTAGTTCTGTCGTAGTAGGAAATAAACTGAACAAATACCATATCTTCTGCTTTCTGTATACAGCACTCCAGATGTCCACGCAGACAATGCAGAAGAACATACAGACCAAAGTGAAATAAACCAAGTGCTGGGGAATCAGGCATATGTCTCATCAATCCTTTCTACGGTATATATAGTTTTTTTCTGTTGAGTAGTGCAATATACTTTTAGTTTGGAGTACGCCTTTTTTCTCTTGCAGCTTCTAGGAGTTGACACTAATGATGACTCGTTAAAAGATTTGATTGCATCTTTACGAGGTCATGTAGAAGTTAGTTGGAAAAATCTTGTTCAACTTCCTAATTGTTAAAACATTAACAATATTCACTGTTTCATCTTTGTATGATTGCAAAGTACATCTGGCACCAAGACATGACATATTTTTTTACACTTTCAGAATTGTGGGAAAAATGAATATTTGACTGATCACCTCTCTTCTTATTGAACCTTCTTGTGCTGTAACTAATTATGAATCTTACAAGTTGTTTAATGGTGTCTTGTTCTTGTCTCAGCAGCATAAGAAGGACGATAATAAACCACCAAATGACAAGTGTTGATGGGACATAGGAAGCAGAGTTCTTAAAGGTCAGTCTGGGACTCAAATTATCTCGTTCTTAATAGAGAGAACAAAAGAGTTGGGACTAAAATGAAGAAATTTAGGTTTTATTTTGTTATCGTTCTGTCAGTTTTAGCATGAAATGTGTATTGCTTTAGATTTTATTTTGTTATCGTTCTGTCAGTTTTAGCATGAAACGTATATTGCTTTATATTTTATTTTGTTCTAAGCCTCCTACGAGCATACAACTCAATTTCAGTTCACTTATAGTGGAGTAGTGGAAGAAAGAGTTCTCTTTGCCCTCTCACATTATGTTCTCTTAAATATTATGTTCTCTTAAATATTTTGTTTGGATTTGTTTCTACATACATCTCCATTTAGTTCACTTATAGCAGAGTTTGTTGATATTTGTTTTACATGGTTTTGACTTGTCTCTGCATATTATACAAAATATAGGGTTTAGCCTTTTGTTTGTGACCTTAGTACTGAAACATCAAATTGGTTATTATGCAGGTACTTGGGCTTAAGTCAAAAAGGGAAGTACTCTGTTGATATTTTAGCAGCAGCTGAATCTACGTATGATTTGCTAAGGAAATTGGTTAATAAAGTGGAGTCTCGTGATACTTCTGGTGATATTTTAGTCTTTCTTTCCCTATTTTTTCTATGCCTCTGTCAGTTGACACAAGCTAGGTTACCTATCCATTTATGAACATCAACATAGATCGAATATTGTATGTCAGTTACAAAATTTTGGGTTCAGTAAATTTACTTGTGTACATTTGTAAATTGAAGAATCCTTTCTTTTATAATATTATTATCTAGTGGTGATTCTCAACAATACAGTTTTGTATCGCCATTGTAGTTTGTGTATCCGTGTGGATGTTAATATGGGGAACTGGGTAATTGCAGGAGGGAAATGTGGGGGAAAATGAATTTTGACTGGGTCAATAAACTTAGAGTTGACCTTTTTTTTGTGGTTGCAAGAATTTAGCAACGTCAATGCTTTGTTGCTCAATTAGAACCAGAACCAATAAATTAGAACCAGAACAAACAATATCCAGTTCCAGGTAGGGATATTCCTGTAATTAGCGACAGATTAGCAACAAAAATATGATGTTGCTAATAAAAAAGTTAGCAACGGCACACGCCGTTTCGAATTGCCGTTGCTGACCGTGATTAGCAACAGAGCTTATGCCGTTGCTAAAAATTGCGACACCGTGTTTATCAACGGCAAAAGCTTGTTGCGACCCCGTTTAGCAACATCTATGGTAGGTTGCTAATACCTTAAAATGGTGTAGTGTAATCATCGAAACAAAGTATATATGTTCTATTTTAGTAATGAAGTATCTCTTTGAGAATTTCATTATGATCCCGCTAGTTTTCATACCTTTTCCAATTTATATTGACAAAAAGGGGGAGAATTATTGTGTAGTTCACAGTACAAATACATATGGTTTACGGATCATTACGTAAGGGGGAGTGGTTTTCATTGTGAGATGAAGTATTGACTAAGGGGGAGTGATACATATCGCCATAGTATTATTGTCAAAGTTGTGATACAATTGAACTTTGATGTTGTGTAATAATTGTGATGCCCCAACTCTTAAACCTGCTTAGCCATTACAACCTAATTGAAGCATCAAATCCATATTATCAATCTTAAGAACCATCTTCACATAATGTGCTAACGAACAAACCCAAACTCTCTGATACAGTATGTTCGAAAGTCTCTCATGTTATATAAATGTCTTGTTTTACAGAATAAAGAAAGAATACATAGGATACAGATACACAACAACAATATATTCGGTAGAGCCCTAAGCTACAAAATCGGATATCTTCGCACGCTTCATTCCTTATGATTACTGAAACTGAAGTGGGAACAAGTGAGCACATCGTCCCAAAGGGTGCCCAAAGAAAACATATAACTTCCAAGTAATCACTAACATGGTTCACAGTTCTAAGAACAGAAATTGAAAACAAGAGTAATGAATCTAAGCATTCAACAATTCATGCAATAAGAAGCAAGTGTTATCCTAACCTCGCCAAACTCATTGGAGAAGACGACGCGAGAACAACCCTAATCAATAATAATAACATCATCCACACAGAGTGCCCATACAAACCATGATTCAGAATATTACCATCAAGACCAGAAAGTTAGTCAAGCAAGCATAATATGCACAAGAGTAAATTCCCTTAAATAAAATAGTACATATAATATCATAACAGATGAATTACCGCCCTACTAAGTAATATTCAAACGGATGAGTTACCACCCTACTATATTAATAAGTAATAATATTATAACGGATGAATAACTGCCCTACCGCTTATTAAAACGGATGAATTACCGTCCTACTAAATAAAATAGATATAATAATATTATAACTGATGAATTACCGCCCTACTAAATAATATTGTCGACGGATGAATTGCCGCCTTACTTAACTTAGCTAAGAGCCGTGGGGAAATACAGACACTCCTCGCAGGGAAATCTCACAATGCATATCACACACAAACACATTCATATCAACCATCGCAAATGCAGATATCTCATACATACATTGCATAAAAAGAACACAGAAGCAATACATTAAAGTACTTGAAATTACGCACGCAGATAGTAAAGTCTCATCATGCTCGCAGATAAAGAAAGATTAATGATTACAAGAAGGTTACAGAGTTCCCACCTGATTTGTTGACAAGCCACGCCTACTTGTATTCCTAAATCCACTGGTTCATCTTTCGAATCGATCGTTGTTAATATAGACTAAACTTTCTCCTGGATTCTGAATCTATATTCAAATCAACACCACCTTCATCAATAATCATTAGGGTTCTTAACCGATGCATCAATCTTCTTGAATTCTTCATCTCAGACTCAAATACCCTAACTTCAACTCATAATCTCCTTTTTTGCAATTCACAACATCATCTTCTTCTCCCTCAGAGCTAAATCAAAATTAGCACCACGAACATCAAGTACTACTCAATCAAACCCTACCTTTTTCGATCTCAAAATATCTCCTTTTCAAATATTCAATTCACCAGCAGGTGAAGAATGAAGAGGAAAAAGAGAAAAGAAGAAAGAGAAAGAAGAAGAGAAATGCATTTTCTCTTCGACACATTTGGTGATAAGACCAAACAATTTTACTACAGCGCCAACGTTTGGATATGGGCATCCCAAAGTCGGTCTAAGGAAAAATTATTATTTTTGCCACTTCATACTTATCCCATGATATCTTCTTCGTCCGGTATCCGTATGACACGTTCGAGTAATCCATTTCGCACAACTTTTCAAGATCTATCTAACGATACTAGTTTCATATCTAAATCGTTGTTAGATTAATTTATATTAATTAATATCTATATTAAATAATCGAGTCATTAGCGAGTAATTCATCTCTTGCTCGTATCTTGACCGGTCAAACAGCATTGACGAACTTGAGTGTCCTTACATTCTCCTCACCTTATAACATTTTCGTCCTTCTGGTCTTCAAAACTCCTCACCTTATAAAAAGACTTTATATCTCGACTAAGTGCAAGTATTGCTTATACTTACAAACGCGCGTAAATTAACTCATTTCAGATGAGTTCGAAACAACATGAAATGAAGTACAAACCTATATGGCTTTCTAAAACTAACATATGTGATTCTAGGTTCAAAAGACTATATTATATTGCAATAGATAACGGGTTCTAGGTACACTAGAAGATACTCTGTAATAAAATTTCTATTTGAATCTGAAATCTATCAATCAAAATTATCGACCTCGGGTCTACTGATTTAAGCACTAACATATAATTAAGTCTTATATTCTTCACATTAATTTTCTATTTCAATAAATTAAGATTTCTAAATATATGTAAAAGTACTCAAATAAGTTTCAAAATGAATTTGGGATCTATTAGAATTACTAAACTCACGATTCTCCAGTACTAGATTGACTAAGTGCCCTCAATTTTTAACTAATTATTCTCTAATATTTTCTATTGAGGCTTCTAAACTATAATATTGGTTTAACCTATAATTTTTACTTCATATTATAGATCTATACACACAACAAGAAAACGAATCAACCATTCAATCAAATAAATCTTTCAGTTCTTAATAGCTTTTAGTGATTAAGATTTATCTCACATCCCACCCCAGTCTAAACTAATCTAGTTCACCAACATGAACTAGTTATTTCTATTATCGACCATATAAGATCAAATAGTGAGCCCTGATACCAAGTTGTGATGTCCCAACTCTTAAACCTGCTTAGCCATAGGATTGCAACCTAATTGAAGCATCAAATCCATATTATTAATCTTAAGAACCATCTTCACATAGAACAAACCCAAACTCTTTTATACAGTATGTTCGAAAGTCTCTCATGTTATATAAATGTGTTGTTTTACAGAATAAAGAAAGAATACATATGATACAGATACACGACAACACTATATTCGGTAGAGCCCTAAGCTACAAAATTGGATATCTTCGTACGCTTCATTCCTTCCGATTACTGAAACTGAAGTGGGAACAAGTGAGCACATCATCCCAAAGGGTGACCAAAGAAAACATATAACTTCCAAGTAATCACTAACATGGTTCACAGTTCTAAGAACAGAAATTGAAAACAAGAGTAATGAATCGAAGCATTCAACAATTAATGCAACAAGAAGCAAGTGTTATCCTAACCTATCCAAACTCATTGGAGAAGACGACGCGAGAACAACCCTAATCAATAATAATAACATCATCCACACAGAGTGCCCATACAAACCATGATTCCGAATATTACCATCAAGACCAAAAAGTTAGTCAAGCAAGCATAATATGCACCCGAGTGATTTCCCTTAAATAAAATAGTATATATAATATCATAACAGATGAATTACCGCCCTACTAAATAATATTCAAATGGATGAGTTACCTCCCTACTATATTAATAAGCAATAATATTATAACGGATGAATTACCGCCCTACTAATACTATTAAAACAGATGAATTACTGCCCTACTAAATAAAATAGATATAATAATATTATAACGGATGAATTACTGCCCTACTAAATAATATTGTCGACGGATGAATTACCGCCTTACTTAACTTAGATAAGAGCCCTGGGGAAACAAAGACACTCCTCGCAGGGAAATCTCACAATGCATATCACACACAAACACATTCATAGCAACCATCGCAAATGCAGATATCTCATACATACATTGCATAAAAAGAACACAGAAGCAATATATTAAAGTACTTGCAATTACGCACTCAGATAGTAAAGTCTCATCATGATCGCAGATAAAGAAAGCTTAATGATTACAAGAAGGTTACAAAGTTCCCACCTGATTTGATGACAAGCTGCACCTACTTGTATTCTTCAATCCACTGGTTCATCTTTCGAATCGATCGTTGTTAATATAGACTAACCTTTCTCCTGGATTCTGAATCGATATTCAATTCAACACCACCTTCATCAATAATCATTAGGGTTCTTAACCGATGCATCAATCTTCTTGAATTCTTCATCTCAGACTCAAATACCCTAACTTCAACTCATAATCTCCTCTTTTGCAATTCACATCATCATATTCTTCTCCCTCAGAGTTAAATTAAAATCAGCACCACGAACTTCAAGTACTACTCAATCAAACCCGAACTCTTTCGATCTCAAAATCTCTCTTTTTAAAATACTCAATTCACCAGCAGGTGAAGAACGGAGAGGAAGAAGAGAAAAAAAGAAAGAAGAAGAAAGAGAAAGAAGAAGATAAATGAGTTTTCTCTTCGACACGTTTGGTGAAAAGACCAAACAATTTTACTACATCGCCAATGTTTGGATATGGGCATCCCAAGGTCGGTCTAAGGAAAAATTATTATTTTTGCCACTTGATACTTATCCCATGATATCTTTTTCGTCCGGTATCCGTATGACACGTTCGAGTAATCCATTTCGCACAACTTTTCGAGATCTATCTAACGATACTATTTTCGTATCTAAATCCTTGTTAGATTAATTTATATTAATTAAGATCTATATTAACTAATCGAGTCATTAGCGAGTAATTCATCTCTTGCTCGTATCTTGACCGGTCAAATAGCGTTGACGAACTTGAGGATCCTTACAATAATACTATGAAACTGTATAACAATACGTAAACATCTTATTATTATATATTTTTGTAGCTACGGATCCTCAACAGCTATGATGCCGATTTGAACACGTTCAGAATCACTAGAGTACTTGGAAGTGACGAAGATTTCAAGTAATATTGAAGAACCAAGGAAATCAAGCATTTGGATGAGAAGCTACAAAGTTTATTTTTTTTGTAATCCATATGTATTGATAGTTTTGTCACTAAAATTGACAAAGGGGGATATTTTTAGATCACTGCTTGGTCAAATTCGCAAGTGTTGCTATCTCAAGCTTGTTTGTCAAGTTTAGTTGTCAAAACTATAAGTCTTGATTTCTAGTCTACTTATAGCTATGTCTCGGATTAGGATAAATTGTGTAGTTGAGCTTTAGACTTCACGACGTTCATCGATTGAAGACAAAGAACTACTAAGGGGAGCTTGTGGAACTTCATCAAAAAAATATATGCGGAGACTTGAACTAATCTATCAGTCATTTGATGCAGACTCGGAATATTTCGTATTGATCATTTGATCACTTGAAAATTGCTTTGAAGCTAATAGTTTGTGTGAGACAGCTATTCTCGTATTCTAAAAATGTTTAAATGATTGAAATGAGAGTTTAGAACTTTTAACCTTTGATTGGATATAGTACAGTATGTGTACTTGTATGCTAACTGTTACAGTGTATTCCAAGTCCGGGAATTGAGTATGCATACCCGTATGCGTACTGATTCAACAGTCGAAGTCAAGGAACTATAGTATACATACCCGTATGAGTACTGATTTCAACTGAGTTCGGTCATGAACGATAGTATGCGTACCCATTTGCATACTGGTGAACAAGACCAAGTCCTGGAACTTAGGTATGCGTACCTGTTTGCATACTTGAGTGGGTTAAGTTCTAAAATAGGTTATACTCATGAACAAATATATATATAAAGGAATGCAATCTTTGCAAACCGTGGCTATAATGTTCATGAATTGATTCGAGTGAATCAAAACCGATTTTGCTTCAATTGTGTCTTGTATACTTCTATGAGAATATAAACAATTGAACAACTCTATAACTAGTTTCATTTGAGACATTGAACTAGTTGTGATTAAGATGAACAAGGTTGATATGAAAGTTTTCATATGGCTAACTTCGGTTAGTCATTGTTGAGCCAACCAAGTGTACACGTTTTGGTACGGTTAACCATATCTAAATATAGGTACATTTCATTTGTGTGTAACAAGTTAAGTTCAATCTAATAGTTGAAATATATTAGCTTGAATTTAATCAGGTTTTCTTCTAACGGTGAATATTGAATGCTTTGTTACCACGGTAACATTGACTGCAAACCCTGATTTGAAAACTATATAAGGGACAACTCTAGCAACTAGGAAACCTAATCCCCACACATCTTGTTTGATACTAGCTGCGGCTAGAGTCGATTCTCCTTTAACCTAGATTTTTCTAAAACCATTATAGGTTAACGACTTAAAGACTTCATTGGGATTCTGAATCCAGACCCAACTATTTTCCATGTAGTTGCGTGTTCTGATCTTACTTTGTTCTATCTATTGAGTAATATCTTCTCTAAGATTTTCTCGAGATTTAATCTTCGATTGGTAAGATATAAAAAGTAATCACAAAGCTCTTCGTCTCGTTCTTCGTGATTCCATAATATCTTGTTCCGCTACCATACGGTTAAGATTATTGTGAGGTGATTGATTACTAGGATGTTCTCCGGTAATATAAGTCTGGTGTATCAATTGGTTCCTTTTCACCTTGATTTATCAAAAGACAGAACCAAATCTCGTAGGTATTTCTGTGGGAGGCCAATTTATCTATTCAATAGACTTTTCTCTGAGAGACAGATTTGTTTATCAAGTCTTCAATTTTGGGTCGTAGCAACTCTTAGTTGTGGGTGAGATCATCTAAGGGAATCAAGTGCTTAGAGTCCTGCTGGAATTCAGAGGCGTAAGGAACACGACTGTACCTTAATCAATGTGAGATTGGTTAAGGCTCAACTACATTCCAGTCCGACGTTAGCTTGTAGTAGGCTAGATCTTGTACTGTCTTAATACAATGTGGTGTTCATACCTGTACTTGGTCCGGCGGTTTTTTTGCATTTGGAGTTTCCTCGTTAACAAAATTTCTTGTGTCTGTGTTATTTCTTTTCTGCATTATATTTGTTTATATAATTGAAATATCACAGGTTGTGCGAAGTTCAATCAATTAGATAATCAAACATTATTGATATAAATTGATTGACACTTGAACATTGGTCTTTGGTACCATTCAAGTTGTTTCTCATAATAATCAGGCTCGCGGATTTCTATCTGTTTTATTTGCTGATTACATTGATAAACAGAGATATAACTCTTGGATGTATTTTTCTTGATTGGGTATGACTGTCTAGTTGATTCTCTTGGAATATATTGGAGTTAGTCCATACAGATTGCCGAAACGAAATATTGGGTGTGGTTGTTAGACCCCCGCTTTTTCAATGTGCATCTAGCTCTACATTCTCAAAGAAGTTTCGCACCAACTCTATGATTTGAGATCTTGTCTTATCCCAATAAACTTTAAAGAACTTACTTTTATATCCATCTAGTCCCAGGGCTTTATTAGATCCAATGCTGAAGAGAGCTTTATGTATTTCTTCTGGCATATGTATCTCAATTAAAGCTCTGCATAGATTGTCTGAAAGTCTAGATTGCATGTCATTGAAAAGGTCTATGTCAATAGTTGTTGGTGCCGCAACGTATTGATTTTGAAAATGTTGTACCAATACACTTGCAATCTGCCTTTGGTTCACCACCCAATTTTTATTTTCATCCAAAATTTGATGTATGTGATTGATTCTTCGGTTGATAGTTTCCTTTGTGTCAAAAAAGGTTTTATTCATATCTCCATTGTTTAGCCACTCAATCCATGACCTTTGTTTCAAGCACACATCATGAAAATGTTGAAGCATTAGATGTGAGTTTCGTCTTTCTTTCTCATGTTGCAGCCAAAAAACAAGCTCCACACCTATAGAAGTTGCACATTTTGATTGTGCTAGATGGATCTGAAACTCAGCCTCTTTAATAAGTGTTGGCAAGTGTACAAAAATCTGCTTATGCCATGTATGTAGTGCTTGTTCAATGTTATCCAAGTGCTTCTTGAGAGTGTAAGCCAAGTCAGTTTCACCCGATTGCTGCCAAGCATTTCTTACCATATATTTCATATGTGGGTGGAGGAACCATAAATGTTCTATACGAAATAACTTTGCCGAGTTTCTATGCATGGATTTTTCTTGTAGCAGAAGTGGTGCATGGTCTGATCCTAGTCTAGGTAGATGTCTAACAAGCCCGAGGATGTATGTCCAACCAATGTTGAGATGCTAATTGTAATACCCCGATATTCAGCAGTTGTTGGCGGAATGGAATATAAGTAATGATTTGTCATTTCCTAACACCGAGGCCTTTTCAGCACAATTGTCTCCAGAGTTGGCAGAAAACTCTGCAGTTAAGCGTGCTTAGGCGGGAGCAATCCAGGGATGGGTGACCTCCCGGGAAGTTTCTGCCGGATTGCTGCAGCGATGCCTGTTGAAAACCCCACACCGCCGGATAACCGTTGTGGCTAAGTGGGGACAATATCGGTGGAAGGGACGGATCATTACAAATTTAAAAAATGAGGCTAAGGTGAATCGAACCTAAACCTCCTCTGTCTAAGAATTAGATTTCAACCACCCTTCCACATTTACATGTCTCGGAAGCTGAACCGTCGTCAGCTCTGATACCATTTGTAATGGCCCGTCCCTTACACCGATATTGAAAACCCCACACTGCTGGATATCCGCAGTGCCTAAGTGGGGAAAATATCGGTGGAGGGACGGGTCATTAGATTTGGTTGGCCGAACGGAAGGTACCATTTGTAATGCGAACAAGTAGGGACAATATCGGTGGATGGTCGGGTCATTACAAATGGTATCAGAGCCGACGACGGGTCACCTGCCGAGGGTGGGAAGGTACGCTAGACGGGGTTGGTCCAGCTGCTTCTCATGAGGTGCAGGGAACGTCGGATATCTGGGCTTGCGAATATATTCTGGAGCCGAGGACGGCTCCAATTTAAGGTGGTGGTATTGTAATACCCCGATATTCGGCAGAATTCACATCTGGATAACCGCAACGTACCTTCCCACCCTCGGAAGCTGAACCGTCGTCATCTCTGATCCTAATTATAATACCCCGATATTCGGCAGTGGTTGGCCGAAATATAAGTAATGATTTGTCCTTTCCTTATACCGAGGCCTTTTCAGCACAATTGGCTCCAGAGTTGGCAGAAAACTCTGCAGTTAAGCGTGCTCGGGCTGGAGCAATCCAGGGATGGGTGACCTCCCGGGAAGTTGTTGCTAGATAACTGTAGCGCCCCCTAAGCTAGCAGCTGACTAAACCAAGAGATTAACTAAATAAGAGGCACTAAAATCCAAATTAAACACTTAAGCATTCAGTTAAGAAATGCGATACAGAACTTAACCCATTGCTAACTCCGCTCAGAAATATATATACAAGATCTTCTCTCAAATGATACATATATAATAGTTAATTAGTTTTTAAATAAAATATACAACATAATAAATATAACAGAAGTTAATCAACTAGCGAAGTCAACCAGTGAAGCTTTTATTTGCACAACCTGATCAGTCACAGAAACTAAAGTGGGAATAATTAACATTTAACCTTCTAAGTAATCATAGGCAAGATTTGGAAAACAATACATGTTTTTCCGAAAACATTGAACAGTGACTAAGTTACTGAAATAATCATACATGTATATGGAACAAACTCCTTCGTCAAACAATGTACTAATATGGTTGTAAATTCCTAACCGGTAATTCACACCTATTTTGCTATGGATGCCACCAAGACCATAGTGACCAACTCTAAACAATAAAAGATGAATTAAAGTATATATAAATGTGAAGGAGTGTATCCTATATACCACAAGTGGAAATTCTCATTTCCCATAACAATTCATATTGACAACGAACAATACAAGTGCTTTCCAAATCGTGGAAAGATTCACAGAAATAACAGGATTATCATAATGCATTTTAAACAAAGCATGAAATGCAGGGACAGACAATGCATGAGTTTGTTAAGCATAAAATTTTATAAAAGCAACAATAATGAATACAAAGAGTCAAATGCATTCCCACACCTTTTTTGGAAGGCAAGCCATGCCTACTTCGAGATCCACTGGTTCATCCTTTCAATCGATCGTTGTTAATAACTAACTGTTAATCAAAGAAGTATTCTAAGAGTCTAGCCAAAATGGTTTACACAAGAATCATACAAGTCTATCTAATGGTTCTAAGCCCATTAATAATTCTTATGAAAATCTACAACTGTGTAGAAGGAACCGTAAGCTAATTCGGGCCATAAGTGGTCCAATTCATAAGATAGGATAAGTGAAAACTATAGGGAGACCCATTCTTTGGATCTTTCCCACTGTGAAACCCACACTCAAAAAAAACACAGGCGGGCACCCATTTTTCCATAAAAAATTAGTCGCTCGCCCATATTTTCCAAAATTATTCTTTCGTTCATATTTTGTCTATGTATCAACTCGTTCAGACAACAATTTCTTCTTCACGGTTGTAATCAGGGGGAAGAACAAATAGAGAAATTGGTTTGATAGAATTGACGAAACAAGAGATGAACTGATGGTTGTTTGGTTGGACAGAGTTAACACCGGAAAGAAAACACAGTGAAGAACATCGATTGCTGCCTTGGTTGGGAACGACGGAATGTCTTGGACGGAGTTCTGATTTTTGAAGCCGAGAGAATATGGGTCCATGGGTTAGTATGAGAACTCCAATTACAAACCAAGAAATCTAGGGAAGAGAAGTGATGTGCTGCCAGTTTAGGAAAATGAATCACATACTTTAATTGTGCTTCTCTGATTATGAATGATTATGAGAATGGGTTTGTGTTGATTGTATGATTGAGTGCAGGGAAGGAGTTGATTTGTGCAGTTTTCATGATACAGCCAGTTTATAAACCTCACCAGTTTACAAGACGCATACCAGCTGTTTGACAAAAGGCCTGAACGACCTCGGCTTTCAGCCTAGTCTGCTTTGACCAAAAATTACGAAGGGGAAGAAGCTAAAGAAATCAGACTTGCAGATTGTGTGGAACGAGTTCTCAAGTTGTGGACAGAGAGGATTGGACGGAGAATGTGAAGGTAGTTGATGCTTCCATGATGGAGATGATCGAGATCTTGGCAGAGAAGGTGGACTCCAATTTTTTTGTAAGTCTGCAGCTGAGATTAACGAGCTATACAGGGAAGGTTTGGATTGAATGCTAGTGATGAAGCTGAGATGCTGCTACACTTTGGGGTGTGACATGAATGAAATACGAGATTGCAGTCAAGCGCAAATGGTGGTGTTTGGGAATGGAGAATGTTGGAGCGGACACATTTTATTAAACTTTTTTCTGGGAAGGCTTCAACGAATTGCTCTACTCTCTCAGTTTGGAAGATACATTAAGAAGGCTGACCATTGAAATTAACATACTAGTACTACTTTTTCTTATTTTGCTAGTAGAAGGTGGTTAATACTTAATATCCACCAGTGAGCAACGATGTTAAACAAAACAAAATTTGTGGAGAGAACTAACCATTTGCTGAGAAAGGTTTCTTTTCTGCCTTTCTTTAAACAAATTCTATATAAAGAGTTAGTGGAGAGAGGATCGGATAACCACTTTACAAATTAGTGGAGAGAAGAGCACTGAAGTCCGAACAGACAACCAAAAATCATAGTTATAGTAATTGTAGTCTTGGAAACCAAGAACACAACACATAATAATCTGGTGGTGATGTGTATACGTCTATCATGGAATTCAAGTTCAATAATTTCTATGTAAACTTCTATAAACTGCATAACATGTTATGCAGTCGTGAAAATTGATGCATAACCTATTATGCATCTATAAAATTTGTAGCATAACCTGTTATGCATCCAAAAATATGACTGCATAATGCGTTATGCATTGAGAAAATTGTTGCATAATGCGTTATGCATTGAGAAATTTGTTGCATAATCTTTTATGCGTAGAGAAAATTGTTGCATAACCTGATATGCATCCGTAAATATGGATGCATACTGCATTATGCATCAATTTTTTATATGTACGCGCTAAAATCAACCAAAAAATGGTAATATAACTTGTTATAGATGCATAATTTTGTTATCCAAATGCATAATGTGTTATGCAGTGGAGAAAATGGTTGCATAATTCGTTATGCGTCTGCAGAATGTGTTATGCATCGTTTTTGGTGACTGCATAATGGTTATGTATCAAGTTTTCGAAAAATTTCCCTAAAATGAGGATCACCTCCGATTTTTTCGTGAAAAACAAAAATTTGATATTCTTGTTTGTACTGTTGTAGCTCTTTAAAAAGATTTCCAACGATATAAAATTTGTAAAATTCTAAGGCGCGGATTTTTAGATATGTTATGTCCAAGTTGCGCTTCCAATTATACCCCTGAAAAATTAGGCTGCATAACGAGTTATGCCTGAAAAGATAGTATGTATAACGAGTTATGTATTGATTCCCTAATAATTTCATATAATTATGGGTGTCACGGTATCAAAAATTAATTGTGGGTTTGACAACGAGAATATTATTTTTTTGGGGTCTCCCCCTAATTTCCCCATAGGATAACTAGTTCTAAACCCAAGACCATGAATCCGTTCTCTTAACATAAGGCCTGGTCCATCTGGGTCAACAGATGGTCAATAATGGTCAACATGGTCAACTAACAGTCAACGCAAGTCAAATCCAAAGTCAGGTCTAGTCAAATGGTCCACTGGTCAATGAGTCAAATCGGGTCAAATCCTGGTTACTGAGTTAACTCAGTCAAATAACTAGTCAGGTGAGTCTAAATCAGGTAGACATCTGACTGGTAACAAGGTTCTGGCACATGCCAAGAACACTAAAGCACAGTCACTATGTAACACACTAAGACTCTTAACTATAATTTCTATTAAAACAGAATTCTATAAATCAATACAGTTCTCAATTTAAAACTTCATAATCAAATTACAAATATAACTAAAGCCTACCTGCAATTCAACAATTCCCAGATTCTACAAGAGAGATTCAACTCCAAACACTTATCTAACCCTCATTCCAAAACCTCAATCACAAATTCTTCTTTTGATGGATCAGAACTCTTATAGTTCAATCCACTAACTGCGGTCATCTACATAACTCATACCCATCCATTCTCTCTACTCTGCACATTTAGTTTCTTTCTACAACATCAGCCAACCCATTTCAGTTCCTGTTTGTATAAGCTTTATACTCAGTAACCACATTCTCATGAACTGCAAGCCTCAGATCAACCTGTACAGACCACCAATTAACTTTAGTTACACTTCTCCTATAATCCAGCTCAAACATCACCATAACTCGGCCATCAGAAACCCAACAACACTATCAGAATTTCAACTCCATAATAGCTCCATAATCAGATACAACTTTCCATACTAACTCCATAATCTTTAACTTCAACTCAACAGAACCAATACAATTTTTCTACAACAAACCTTTCCTTGCATATGACAACATCACAAAAGCTTCAACAGCAACATCATCACTCAAACTCACATCCACTTAAATCATTCATTTAAACTACTACCACCAACATCGTTCATCTGCAATAACTACAAACACACATCCACTCTAAATCTGCACAACTAGCAACCAAGGAATCCACATCCTCTTAACCACCACAACCACCTCATTCACAAACTGTGTTCCATAATTACACCACCATTATATCATCTTCTCAACTATCTTTTGTAATTATCTCAAATCTCAACTCTATTAAAACAACAAACACTCAACAATCAGAATTATCAATTGATAAGGTTAACCTAAAGAACAGTTACCTCATAACAGTCTCACATAGGCAATTGGAGTTGAATTATTCCTTCCCTTGCCTCAATTGAGAAATCATCTCAAGACCACCAATAGTTTCTTATTATGAAACTCGACAGAACAATCTCACAAAACCCGAACTCTTTAAACATATGTAACCAAACCCCAAATTGAATACCCAATTATTCTTCTTTGTTCTCAATACTCAAAACCCATCTCTAATTAATCTTCTAGAGTATCGAATTCATCTTCTAATCTTTTCAGAGATTCTTCTCATGAAACCTAATTCTTGAATTCAACTTCAAACCAGCCTCACAACTTCAATCGAATAGCAACCCCTTTGTTATTTAACCATTAACAGCTCAATTACTAATCGCTTCCATACAAAACCAAATCTCAGTCTCAAACCCTAACTTCAAAATTCTTAACTTCTAATTCTTCATGAAAACAGCATCTGAAAATCAATTAAACACCAACCCAATCGTTCTTTCATCTTCTGACAACTCTATTTGCTTGCCGATTGAATACAAACACAAAAACAAGTCTAAAACCTAATTTAACTCTCCCGATTTACTCTTCCGGTGACTCTAAAACAACTACTTAAACCCCATCACCACCAACAGTTACTTATTGATCTTTCTCATCTATTACTAATCACAGAATCACCGATTTGCTCTCTCTCAAAATTCAGCAGAAGGTGAAGAACAGAGGAGAAGGGAAAAGATAGAAGAAGAAATAAAAAAAGAATAAGAGAATGATTATTCTCTTCGATCGGTTTGAGGGGATAAGACCCAAAGGAAACACTATAACACACACTTATTTTGATAAGGGGAATCCACAATGTGTCTGAGTTAAATCACTAGCGATTTTCCATGAAATGACGATTTTACCCTTTATATTAAATCATTGACATCTTCTTCGACCGATATCCGATTGACACGTGTGAGTAGTCCAATTTGTATAAATTTTCGAGATCCATCCAACGGTACTAATTTCGTATCTAGTTCGTTGTTAGATTAATTTATAATAATTAATGCTCGAGTTACACTAATCGAGTTATTATCGGCTAATTCGACACTTGACCGGTCTAATAGCGTTGACGAGCTTGAGGATCGTTACATTCTCCCCACCTTATAATATTTTCGTCATCGAAAATCGATCAATCCTTCTGGTCTTCATATACTCCCCACCTGATAGAATAATCCCATCTCTTGTCTAAGCGCAAACAACATAAAACAAATCACAACCTATATGGCTTTCTACAACTAAAATCTAAAATTTGTAGCTCTAAGTTCAACTACACTGATTTAGATTCTATCAAATAGGGAAGTCTAAGTTTCTTACATGAATCTTTATAATGGAATCTATGAATTTTAGATTTAAATTCTCTACACTGAATTCTATGTCAATAATTTACTGGTTCTAAGTACTGTGAAGATATTCCATAAGAAAGTTTCTCATTAAAATTTGGGATCTATTAGTTCACTAATAGAAGCAAGTCTCCCTTCAATGCCTAGTGATACAAGAATGCAGTTTCCCTGTCTAGGTTCGCAATGCCTGATAATGCCTACTACCTAACAAGTATCACCCGAACACATCAGAATTACCAACCTCACTATTCCCCAGTGCTGGATTAATTAAGAACAAACTATTACGAATTATTATGTATTAATTTATTAAGATTAATTATTCTCTAAACTTTTATCGTAAATTGTGCAACTCAAAATTTTACTTTGTAAAATATATAAATAGTTCACATCATATTAAGGAATTTAATCATCAAAATTTATTTTATTTTATTTTATTCATAATAACTGTTATTTATTTATTTTAATGAAATCAATTTTTTTATTTCCAAGTGAAACTAGATTATTCTAATTAAATAATTATAGATGTATTTGAGAATAACTTATTGTTATAACCATTATCCAAATATTACCATTATTATTTTCTTTTACATATTATTTTCAAGTGTATCTATTTGTTTATTCCATTATGTGACTCGATATAAGTAAATATCTGCTAATAATTGATTGGTATTAATATTTTAGTATTACTCTTAAGTTTATTTATTTCTTAGACCGATAAAAATTAATCGTAATTAATTATAATGCCAAGTTTAATTTTATTATTAATACTCGATTTGTTTTCATCCAAATTTATTTCTTTAAATTCATTTTATAGCCAAGTAATTTGTAAGTTGTACTATTAGTAAGAATTACATTTTTGCTATTACTATCCAATAATAATTATCCAAATGATATTTACAATAACTCTATATTTTTATAGTAATCAACATTATATAGTATTATTATTTGTTTATGTTATCAAAATTACTGTCTTAATTATATTATCATTTTCATTATTCTTATACTAATTTTTTTTTTTTTTTTTACTAGCGTAACTAAAATACGTCCAGAATAATTACTTAGTAAGAATTCTTAGTTTAATTTTATTAAGCCCAAATCTTGTAAATATAATTCTACTTTCACATATAGATTGTTATAACAGATTTTATTTATTCAGTTTGAATATGTATACTATATCTTGTTAATTATCGGCGTTGGTAATTTAATATGATTTAAACTTTGAGTCTGCATAAAAAAATTAATATGTCTTAATAGTATTTAGACTTTGATATTAATAATAAGTATTTTATTCATAGGAAAATTTATTTTCCTTTAAGTCTAATTTTGTACTAAGCATTCAAGTATTATAAAATGTGTATAATTTAGTGATTTAGTAAATCATTTATTGAACTATAGATAATCTAGGTATAAGATCGTTAACAAGTTTAGTTTTTATTCTTTGCCTTATATGACCCCACGTTCTTTTAATCCCATTTAATAAGTCTTATTTATCTATTTGGTTTAAACGCAAAACACTTAATTCAAATTTGTTATTATTCAACTTTGCAAAACTTAATTGTAGATATGCACTAATAGTTTTCCATTGCTATTTAATCATAATCATTATTTTATCACTATATATCTGCAAATGAGATTTTAATTCAAGTTATGCTCAATATAATACTAATTTAAATTCTAACATTTTAAGTTTGTCATACTAATTTTCCATTTCAAAAGATAATTGAGTCTATTTACGAAGAAGGATCATAACAATGTACGAATTTATTTTCTTTTAATTCTAATATTACACCAAGCATCCGAACACTATTATTACTACTTCATGTATATTTTTTTCATTTTAAAAGATTTACTGGATTATTTGTTAGACCGAAGATAATTTTGTTACAAGATTACTAAAAAGTTGAGTTCGCTTTCTTAAGCCTAACAGCTAATAAGTTTTATATTAATTATCTTGTTTAGACGCAGAATATATATCTTGGATTTGTAATTAGTTTAATTTTACATAACTTAACTGTACACAAACGTTACTAATTTTTCATAACTATTTAATTAATTATAGTTATTTTATTTTTATTTATTTATTTATTTTTATCGTTATATATATCCCCATTAAAATTTCAGTTAAGTTTAATATGGTACTAATTGATAAATGTTAACATTATTATATTAAAAATCATTACTACTATTATTATCATATATAATTGATGTTATAATATTTTTGTTACTAACATTGATTATTGGATTATTCTTACAATTGTAGGTTGATTACTTTTCATACGATGTGTTCAATAAATTTCCATGTGATTTACAAGTTCTATCAATAATACTAATCTCATTATTATTATAATATTAATTATTTACGTGTTCAAACTTTTTAGATTAATTATTCTCAAATCCATATTAGCTAAAGTTATTGGTGTACCCTACAATTTGTACTTCATTAAAAATACAAACAACCAAACAAGCCAATCAATCAATCAAATAATTATTTTAATTATTGTTAGCTTTTAGTAATTAAGATTTATCTCACAACCCAACCCAGTTCTAAACTATTCTAGTTCTCTAACTGGCAATTGGCTATTCCTATTGTCTACCATATAAGATATAATAGTGAGCTATGATACCAACTTTTGTAGCGCCCCCTAAGCTAGAATCTGACTAAACCAAGAAATTAACTAAATAAGAGGCACTAAAATCCAAATTAAACACTTAAGCATTCAGTTAAGAAATGCGATACAGAACTTAACCCATTGCTAACCCCGCTCAGAAATATATATACAAGATCTTCTCTCAAACGATACATATATAATAGTTAATTGGTTTTTAAATAAAATATACAACATAATAAATATAACAGAAGTTAATCAACTAGCGAAGTCAACCAGTGAAGCTTTCGCTGCGCAACCCTGATCTGTCACGTAAATGAAGTGGGAATAATTAACATTTAACCTTCTAAGTAATCATATGCAAGATTTGGAAAACAATACATGTTTTTCCGAAAACATTGAACAGTGACTAAGTCACTGAAATAATCATACATGTATATGGAACAAACTCCTTCGTCAAACAATGTACTAATATGGTTGTAAATTCCTAACCGGCAATTCACACCTATTTAGCTATGGATGCCACCAAGACCATGGTGACCAAATCTAAACAATAAAAGCTGAATTAAAGTAGATATAAATGTGAAGGAGCGTATCCTATATACCACAAGTGGAAATTCTCATTTCCCATAACAATTCATATTGACAACGAACAATACAAGTCCTTTCCAAATCGTGGAAAGATTCACAGAAATAACAGGATTATTATAATGCATTTTAAACAAAGCATGAAATGCACTGATGACAATGCATGAGTTTGTTAAGCATAAACTTTTATAAAAGCAACAATAATGAATACAAAGAGTCAAATGCATTCCCACACCTTTTTTGGAAGGCAAGCCACGCCTACTTCGAGATGCACTGGTTCATCATTTCAATCGATCGTTGTTAATAACTAACTGTTAATCAAAGAAGTATTCTAAGAGTCTAGCCAAAATGGTTTACACAAGAATCATACAAGTCTATCTAATGGTTCTAAGCCCATTAATAAGTCTTATGAAAATCTATTTGTTGTGTAGAAGGACCCAGTAAGCTAATTCGGACCATAAGTGGTCCAATTCATTAAGATATGATAACTAGTTCTAAACCCAAGCCCATGAATCCATTCTCTTAACATAAGGCCTGGTCCATCTGGGTAAACAGACGGTCAACGGGGTCAACTAACAGTCAACGCAAGTCAAATCCAAACTCAGGTCTAGTCAAATGGTCCACTGGTCAATGAGTCAAATCGGGTCAAATCCTGGTTACTGAGTTAACTCAGTCAAATAACTAAGTCAGGTGAGTCTAAATCAGGCAGACATCGGACTGGTAACAAGGTTCTGGCACATGCCAAGAACACTAAAGCACAGTCACTATGTAACACACTAAGACTCTTAACTATAATTTCTATTAAAACAGAATTCTATAAATCAATACAGTTCTCAATTTAAAACTTCATAATCAAATTACAAATATAACTAAAGCCTACCTGCAATTCAACAATTCCCAGATTCTACAAGAGAGATTCAACTCCAAACACTTATCTAACCCTCATTCCAAAACCTCAATCACAAATTCTTCTTTTGATGGATCAGAACTCTTATAGTTCAATCCACTAACTGCGGTCATCTACATAACTCATACCCATCCATTCTCTCTACTCTGCACATTTAGTTTCTTTCTACAACATCAGCCAACCCATTTCAGTTCCTGTTTGTATAAGCTTTATACTCAGTAACCACATTCTCATGAACTGCAAGCCTCAGATCAACCTGTACAGACCACCAATTAACTTTAGTTACACTTCTCCTATAATCCAGCTCAAACATCACCATAACTCGGCCATCAGAAACCCAACAACACTATCAGAATTTCAACTCCATAATAGCTCCATAATCAGATACAACTTTCCATACTAACTCCATAATCTTTAACTTCAACTCAACAGAACCAATACAATTTTTCTACAACAAACCTTTCCTTGCATATGACAACATCACAAAAGCTTCAACAGCAACATCATCACTCAAACTCACATCCACTTAAATCATTCATTTAAACTACTACCACCAACATCGTTCATCTGCAATAACTACAAACACACATCCACTCTAAATCTGCACAACTAGCAACCAAGGAATCCACATCCTCTTAACCACCACAACCACCTCATTCACAAACTGTGTTCCATAATTACACCACCATTATATCATCTTCTCAACTATCTTTTGTAATTATCTCAAATCTCAACTCTATTAAAACAACAAACACTCAACAATCAGAATTATCAATTGATAAGGTTAACCTAAAGAACAGTTACCTCATAACAGTCTCACATAGGCAATTGGAGTTGAATTATTCCTTCCCTTGCCTCAATTGAGAAATCATCTCAAGACCACCAATAGTTTCTTATTATGAAACTCGACAGAACAATCTCACAAAACCCGAACTCTTTAAACATATGTAACCAAACCCCAAATTGAATACCCAATTATTCTTCTTTGTTCTCAATACTCAAAACCCATCTCTAATTAATCTTCTAGAGTATCGAATTCATCTTCTAATCTTTTCAGAGATTCTTCTCATGAAACCTAATTCTTGAATTCAACTTCAAACCAGCCTCACAACTTCAATCGAATAGCAACCCCTTTGTTATTTAACCATTAACAGCTCAATTACTAATCGCTTCCATACAAAACCAAATCTCAGTCTCAAACCCTAACTTCAAAATTCTTAACTTCTAATTCTTCATGAAAACAACATCTGAAAATCAATTAAACACCAACCCAATCGTTCTTTCATCTTCTGACAACTCTATTTGCTTGCCGATTGAATACAAACACAAAAACAAGTCTAAAACCTAATTTAACTCTCCCGATTTACTCTTCCGGTGACTCTAAAACAACTACTTAAACCCCATCACCACCAACAGTTACTTATTGATCTTTCTCATCTATTACTAATCACAGAATCACCGATTTGCTCTCTCTCAAAATTCAGCAGAAGGTGAAGAACAGAGGAGAAGGGAAAAGATAGAAGAAGAAATAAAAAAAGAATAAGAGAATGATTATTCTCTTCGATCGGTTTGAGGGGATAAGACCCAAAGGAAACACTATAACACACACTTATTTTGATAAGGGGAATCCACAATGTGTCTGAGTTAAATCACTAGCGATTTTCCATGAAATGACGATTTTACCCTTTATATTAAATCATTGACATCTTCTTCGACCGATATCCGATTGACACGTGTGAGTAGTCCAATTTGTATAAATTTTCGAGATCCATCCAACGGTACTAATTTCGTATCTAGTTCGTTGTTAGATTAATTTATAATAATTAATGCTCGAGTTACACTAATCGAGTTATTATTTTCGCTAATTCGACACTTGACCGGTCTAATAGCGTTGACGAGCTTGAGGATCGTTACATTCTCCCCACCTTATAATATTTTCGTCATCGAAAATCGATCAATCCTTCTGGTCTTCATATACTCCCCACCTGATAGAATAATCCCATCTCTTGTCTAAGCGCAAACAACATAAAACAAATCACAACCTATATGGCTTTCTACAACTAAAATCTAAAATTTGTAGCTCTAAGTTCAACTACACTGATTTAGATTCTATCAAATAGGGAAGTCTAAGTTTCTTACATGAATCTTTATAATGGAATCTATGAATTTTAGATTTAAATTCTCTACACTGAATTCTATGTCAATAATTTACTGGTTCTAAGTACTGTGAAGATATTCCATAAGAAAGTTTCTCATTAAAATTTGGGATCTATTAGTTCACTAATAGAAGCAAGTCTCCCTTCAATGCCTAGTGATACAAGAATGCAGTTTCCCTGTCTAGGTTCGCAATGCCTGATAATGCCTACTACCTAACAAGTATCACCCGAACACATCAGAATTACCAACCTCACTATTCCCCAGTGCTGGATTAATTAAGAACAAACTATTACGAATTATTATGTATTAATTTATTAAGATTAATTATTCTCTAAACTTTTATCGTAAATTGTGCAACTCAAAATTTTACTTTGTAAAATATATAAATAGTTCACATCATATTAAGGAATTTAATCATCAAAATTTATTTTATTTTATTTTATTCATAATAACTGTTATTTATTTATTTTAATGAAATCAATTTTTTTATTTCCAAGTGAAACTAGATTATTCTAATTAAATAATTATAGATGTATTTGAGAATAACTTATTGTTATAACCATTATCCAAATATTACCATTATTATTTTCTTTTACATATTATTTTCAGTGTATCTATTTGTTTATTCCATTATGTGACTCGATATAAGTAAATATCTGCTAATAATTGATTGGTATTAATATTTTAGTATTACTCTTAAGTTTATTTATTTCTTAGACCGATAAAAATTAATCGTAATTAATTATAATGCCAAGTTTAATTTTATTATTAATACTCGATTTGTTTTCATCCAAATTTATTTCTTTAAATTCATTTTATAGCCAAGTAATTTGTAAGTTGTACTATTAGTAAGAATTACATTTTTGCTATTACTATCCAATAATAATTATCCAAATGATATTTACAATAACTCTATATTTTTATAGTAATCAACATTATATAGTATTATTATTTGTTTATGTTATCAAAATTACTGTCTTAATTATATTATCATTTTCATTATTCTTATACTAATTTTTTTTTTTTTTTTTACTAGCGTAACTAAAATACGTCAGAATAATTACTTAGTAAGAATTCTTAGTTTAATTTTATTAAGCCCAAATCTTGTAAATATAATTCTACTTTCACATATAGATTGTTATAACAGATTTTATTTATTCAGTTTGAATATGTATACTATATCTTGTTAATTATCGGCGTTGGTAATTTAATATGATTTAAACTTTGAGTCTGCATAAAAAAATTAATATGTCTTAATAGTATTTAGACTTTGATATTAATAATAAGTATTTTATTCATAGGAAAATTTATTTTCCTTTAAGTCTAATTTTGTACTAAGCATTCAAGTATTATAAAATGTGTATAATTTAGTGATTTAGTAAATCATTTATTGAACTATAGATAATCTAGGTATAAGATCGTTAACAAGTTTAGTTTTTATTCTTTGCCTTATATGACCCTAATGTTCTTTTAATCCCATTTAATAAGTCTTATTTATCTATTTGGTTTAAACGCAAAACACTTAATTCAAATTTGTTATTATTCAACTTTGCAAAACTTAATTGTAGATATGCACTAATAGTTTTCCATTGCTATTTAATCATAATCATTATTTTATCACTATATATCTGCAAATGAGATTTTAATTCAAGTTATGCTCAATATAATACTAATTTAAATTCTAACATTTTAAGTTTGTCATACTAATTTTCCATTTCAAAAGATAATTGAGTCTATTTACGAAGAAGGATCATAACAATGTACGAATTTATTTTCTTTTAATTCTAATATTACACCAAGCATCCGAACACTATTATTACTACTTCATGTATATTTTTTTCATTTTAAAAGATTTACTGGATTATTTGTTAGACCGAAGATAATTTTGTTACAAGATTACTAAAAAGTTGAGTTCGCTTTCTTAAGCCTAATGACTAATAAGTTTTATATTAATTATCTTGTTTAGACGCAGAATATATATCTTGGATTTGTAATTAGTTTAATTTTACATAACTTAACTGTACACAAACGTTACTAATTTTTCATAACTATTTAATTAATTATAGTTATTTTATTTTTATTTATTTATTTATTTTTATCGTTATATATATCCCCATTAAAATTTCAGTTAAGTTTAATATGGTACTAATTGATAAATGTTAACATTATTATATTAAAAATCATTACTACTATTATTATCATATATAATTGATGTTATAATATTTTTGTTACTAACATTGATTATTGGATTATTCTTACAATTGTAGGTTGATTACTTTTCATACGATGTGTTCAATAAATTTCCATGTGATTTACAAGTTCTATCAATAATACTAATCTCATTATTATTATAATATTAATTATTTACGTGTTCAAACTTTTTAGATTAATTATTCTCAAATCCATATTAGCTAAAGTTATTGGTGTACCCTACAATTTGTACTTCATTAAAAATACAAACAACCAAACAAGCCAATCAATCAATCAAATAATTATTTTAATTATTGTTAGCTTTTAGTAATTAAGATTTATCTCACAACCCAACCCAGTTCTAAACTATTCTAGTTCTCTAACTGGCACTGGCTATTCCTATTGTCTACCATATAAGATATAATAGTGAGCTATGATACCAACTTTTGTAGCGCCCCCTAAGCTAGAATCTGACTAAACCAAGAAATTAACTAAATAAGAGGCACTAAAATCCAAATTAAACACTTAAGCATTCAGTTAAGAAATGCGATACAGAACTTAACCCATTGCTAACCCCGCTCAGAAATATATATACAAGATCTTCTCTCAAACGATACATATATAATAGTTAATTGGTTTTTAAATAAAATATACAACATAATAAATATAACAGAAGTTAATCAACTAGCGAAGTCAACCAGTGAAGCTTTCGCTGCGCAACCCTGATCTGTCACATAAACCGAAGTGGGAATAATTAACATTTAACCTTCTAAGTAATCATATGCAAGATTTGGAAAACAATACATGTTTTTAGAAAACATTGAACGTTGACTAAGTCACTGAAATAATCATACATGTATATGGAACAAACTCCTTCGTCAAACAATGTACTAATATGGTTGTAAATTCCTAACCGGCAATTCACACCTATTTAGCTATGGATGCCACCAAGACCATGGTGACCAAATCTAAACAATAAAAGCTGAATTAAAGTAGATATAAATGTGAAGGAGCGTATCCTATATACCACAAGTGGAAATTCTCATTTCCCATAACAATTCATATTGACAACGAACAATACAAGTCCTTTCCAAATCGTGGAAAGATTCACAGAAATAACAGGATTATTATAATGCATTTTAAACAAAGCATGAAATGCACGGACAGACAATGCATGAGTTTGTTAAGCATAAACTTTTATAAAAGCAACAATAATGAATACAAAGAGTCAAATGCATTCCCACACCTTTTTTGGAAGGCAAGCCACGCCTACTTCGAGATGCACTGGTTCATCATTTCAATCGATCGTTGTTAATAACTAACTGTTAATCAAAGAAGTATTCTAAGAGTCTAGCCAAAATGGTTTACACAAGAATCATACAAGTCTATCTAATGGTTCTAAGCCCATTAATAAGTCTTATGAAAATCTACAACTGTGTAGAAGGACCCGTAAGCTAATTCGGACCATAAGTGGTCCAATTCATTAAGATATGATAACTAGTTCTAAACCCAAGCCCATGAATCCATTCTCTTAACATAAGGCCTGGTCCATCTGGGTAAACAGACGGTCAACGGGGTCAACTAACAGTCAACGCAAGTCAAATCCAAACTCAGGTCTAGTCAAATGGTCCACTGGTCAATGAGTCAAATCGGGTCAAATCCTGGTTACTGAGTTAACTCAGTCAAATAACTAAGTCAGGTGAGTCTAAATCAGGCAGACATCGGACTGGTAACAAGGTTCTGGCACATGCCATTACACATGCTAAGAACACTAAAGCACAGTCACTATGTAACACACTAAGACTCTTAACTATAATTTCTATTAAAACAGAATTCTATAAATCAATACAGTTCTCAATTTAAAACTTCATAATCAAATTACAAATATAACTAAAGCCTACCTGCAATTCAACAATTCCAGATTCTACAAGAGATATTCAACTCCAAACACTTATCTAACCCTCATTCCAAAACCTCAATCACAAATTCTTCTTTTGATGGATCAGAACTCTTATAGTTCAATCCACTAACTGCGGTCATCTACATAACTCATACCCATCCATTCTCTCTACTCTGCACATTTAGTTTCTTTCTACAACATCAGCCAACCCATTTCAGTTCCTGTTTGTATAAGCTTTATACTCAGTAACCACATTCTCATGAACTGCAAGCCTCAGATCAACCTGTACAGACCACCAATTAACTTTAGTTACACTTCTACTATAATCCAGCTCAAACATCACCATAACTCGGCCATCAAAAACACAACAGCACTATCAGAATTTCAACTCCATAATAGCTCCGTAATCAGATACAACTTTCCATACTAACTCCATAATCTTTAACTTCAACTCAACATAACCAATACAATTTTTCTACAACAAACCTTTCCTTGCATATGACAACATCACAAAAGCTTCAACAACAACATCATCACTCAAACTCACATCTACTTAAATCATTCATATAAACTACTACCACCAACATCGTTCATCTGCAATAACTACAAACACACATCCACTCTAAATCAGCACAACTAGCAACCAAGGAATCCACATCCTCTTAACCACCACAACCACCTCATTCACAAACTGTGTTCCATAATTACACCACCATTATATCATCTTCTCAACTATCTTTTGTAATTATCTCAAATCTCAACTCTATTAAAACAACAAACACTCAACAATCAGAATTATCAATTGATAAGGTTAACCTAAAGAACAGTTACCTCATAACAGTCTCACATAGGCAATTGGAGTTGAATTATTCCTTCCCTTGCCTCAATTGAGAAATCATCTCAAGACCACCAATAGTTTCTTATTATGAAACTCGACAGAACAATCTCACAAAACCCGAACTCTTTAAACATATGTAACCAAACCCCAAATTGAATACCCAATTATTCTTCTTTGTTCTCAATACTCAAAACCCATCTCTAATTAATCTTCTAGAGTATCGAATTCATCTTCTAATCTTTTCAGAGATTCTTCTCATGAAACCTAATTCTTGAATTCAACTTCAAACCAGCCTCACAACTTCAATCGAATAGCAACCCCTTTGTTATTTAACCATTAACAGCTCAATTACTAATCGCTTCCATACAAAACCAAATCTCAGTCTCAAACCCTAACTTCAAAATTCTTAACTTCTAATTCTTCATGAAAACAGCATCTGAAAATCAATTAAACACCAACCCAATCGTTCTTTCATCTTCTGACAACTCTATTTGCTTGCCGATTGAATACAAACACAAAAACAAGTCTAAAACCTAATTTAACTCTCCCGATTTACTCTTCCGGTGACTCTAAAACAACTACTTAAACCCCATCACCACCAACAGTTACTTATTGATCTTTCTCATCTATTACTAATCACAGAATCACCGATTTGCTCTCTCTCAAAATTCAGCAGAAGGTGAAGAACAGAGGAGAAGGGAAAAGATAGAAGAAGAAATAAAAAAAGAATAAGAGAATGATTATTCTCTTCGATCGGTTTGAGGGGATAAGACCCAAAGGAAACACTATAACACACACTTATTTTGATAAGGGGAATCCACAATGTGTCTGAGTTAAATCACTAGCGATTTTCCATGAAATGACGATTTTACCCTTTATATTAAATCATTGACATCTTCTTCGACCGATATCCGATTGACACGTGTGAGTAGTCCAATTTGTATAAATTTTCGAGATCCATCCAACGGTACTAATTTCGTATCTAGTTCGTTGTTAGATTAATTTATAATAATTAATGCTCGAGTTACACTAATCGAGTTATTATCGGCTAATTCGACACTTGACCGGTCTAATAGCGTTGACGAGCTTGAGGATCGTTACATTCTCCCCACCTTATAATATTTTCGTCATCGAAAATCGATCAATCCTTCTGGTCTTCATATACTCCCCACCTGATAGAATAATCCCATCTCTTGTCTAAGCGCAAACAACATAAAACAAATCACAACCTATATGGCTTTCTACAACTAAAATCTAAAATTTGTAGCTCTAAGTTCAACTACACTGATTTAGATTCTATCAAATAGGGAAGTCTAAGTTTCTTACATGAATCTTTATAATGGAATCTATGAATTTTAGATTTAAATTCTCTACACCTAATTCTATGTCAATAATTTCTTGGTTCTAAGTAATTTGTGAAGATATTCCATAAGAAAGTTTCTCATTAAAATTTGGGATCTATTAGTTCACTAATAGAAGCAAGTCTCCCTTCAATGCCTAGTGATACAAGAATGCGGTTTCGCTGTCTAGGTTCGCAATGCCCGATAATGCCTACTACCTAACAAGTATCACCCGAACACATCGAATTACCAACCTCACTATTCCCAGTCTTTGGATTAATTAAGAACAAACTATTACGAATTATTATGTATTAATTTATTAAGATTAATTATTCTCTAAACTTTTATCGTAAATTGTGCAACTCAAAATTTTACTTTGTAAAATATATAAATAGTTCACATCATATTAAGGAATTTAATCATCAAAATTTATTTTATTTTATTTTATTCATAATAATGTTATTTATTTATTTTAATGAAATCAATTTTTTTATTTCCAAGTGAAACTAGATTATTCTAATTAAATAATTATAGATGTATTTGAGAATAACTTATTGTTATAACCATTATCCAAATATTACCATTATTATTTTCTTTTACATATTATTTTAGGTGTATCTATTTGTTTATTCCATTATGTGACTCGATATAAGTAAATATCTGCTAATAATTGATTGGTATTAATATTTTAGTATTACTCTTAAGTTTATTTATTTCTTAGACCGATAAAAATTAATCGTAATTAATTATAATGCCAAGTTTAATTTTATTATTAATACTCGATTTGTTTTCATCCAAATTTATTTCTTTAAATTCATTTTATAGCCAAGTAATTTGTAAGTTGTACTATTAGTAAGAATTACATTTTTGCTATTACTATCCAATAATAATTATCCAAATGATATTTACAATAACTCTATATTTTTATAGTAATCAACATTATATAGTATTATTATTTGTTTATGTTATCAAAATTACTGTCTTAATTATATTATCATTTTCATTATTCTTATACTAATTTTTTTTTTTTTTTTTTACTAGCGTAACTAAAATACGTCCAGAATAATTACTTAGTAAGAATTCTTAGTTTAATTTTATTAAGCCCAAATCTTGTAAATATAATTCTACTTTCACATATAGATTGTTATAACAGATTTTATTTATTCAGTTTGAATATGTATACTATATCTTGTTAATTATCGGCGTTGGTAATTTAATATGATTTAAACTTTGAGTCTGCATAAAAAAATTAATATGTCTTAATAGTATTTAGACTTTGATATTAATAATAAGTATTTTATTCATAGGAAAATTTATTTTCCTTTAAGTCTAATTTTGTACTAAGCATTCAAGTATTATAAAATGTGTATAATTTAGTGATTTAGTAAATCATTTATTGAACTATAGATAATCTAGGTATAAGATCGTTAACAAGTTTAGTTTTTATTCTTTGCCTTATATGACCCCACGTTCTTTTAATCCCATTTAATAAGTCTTATTTATCTATTTGGTTTAAACGCAAAACACTTAATTCAAATTTGTTATTATTCAACTTTGCAAAACTTAATTGTAGATATGCACTAATAGTTTTCCATTGCTATTTAATCATAATCATTATTTTATCACTATATATCTGCAAATGAGATTTTAATTCAAGTTATGCTCAATATAATACTAATTTAAATTCTAACATTTTAAGTTTGTCATACTAATTTTCCATTTCAAAAGATAATTGAGTCTATTTACGAAGAAGGATCATAACAATGTACGAATTTATTTTCTTTTAATTCTAATATTACACCAAGCATCCGAACACTATTATTACTACTTCATGTATATTTTTTTCATTTTAAAAGATTTACTGGATTATTTGTTAGACCGAAGATAATTTTGTTACAAGATTACTAAAAAGTTGAGTTCGCTTTCTTAAGCCTAACAGCTAATAAGTTTTATATTAATTATCTTGTTTAGACGCAGAATATATATCTTGGATTTGTAATTAGTTTAATTTTACATAACTTAAGCGTACACAAACGTTACTAATTTTTCATAACTATTTAATTAATTATAGTTATTTTATTTTTATTTATTTATTTATTTTTATCGTTATATATATCCCCATTAAAATTTCAGTTAAGTTTAATATGGTACTAATTGATAAATGTTAACATTATTATATTAAAAATCATTACTACTATTATTATCATATATAATTGATGTTATAATATTTTTGTTACTAACATTGATTATTGGATTATTCTTACAATTGTAGGTTGATTACTTTTCATACGATGTGTTCAATAAATTTCCATGTGATTTACAAGTTCTATCAATAATACTAATCTCATTATTATTATAATATTAATTATTTACGTGTTCAAACTTTTTAGATTAATTATTCTCAAATCCATATTAGCTAAAGTTATTGGTGTACCCTACAATTTGTACTTCATTAAAAATACAAACAACCAAACAAGCCAATCAATCAATCAAATAATTATTTTAATTATTGTTAGCTTTTAGTAATTAAGATTTATCTCACAACCCAACCCAGTTCTAAACTATTCTAGTTCTCTAACTGGCACTGGCTATTCCTATTGTCTACCATATAAGATATAATAGTGAGCTATGATACCAACTTTTGTAGCGCCCCCTAAGCTAGAATCTGACTAAACCAAGAAATTAACTAAATAAGAGGCACTAAAATCCAAATTAAACACTTAAGCATTCAGTTAAGAAATGCGATACAGAACTTAACCCATTGCTAACCCCGCTCAGAAATATATATACAAGATCTTCTCTCAAACGATACATATATAATAGTTAATTGGTTTTTAAATAAAATATACAACATAATAAATATAACAGAAGTTAATCAACTAGCGAAGTCAACCAGTGAAGCTTTCGCTGCGCAACCCTGATCATCACTTAAATGAAGTGGGAATAATTAACATTTAACCTTCTAAGTAATCATATGCAAGATTTGGAAAACAATACATGTTTTTCCGAAAACATTGAACAGTGACTAAGTCACTGAAATAATCATACATGTATATGGAACAAACTCCTTCGTCAAACAATGTACTAATATGGTTGTAAATTCCTAACCTAAGCAATTCACACCTATTTAGCTATGGATGCCACCAAGACCATGGTGACCAAATCTAAACAATAAAAGTTTGAATTAAAGTAGATATAAATGTGAAGGAGCGTATCCTATATACCACAAGTGGAAATTCTCATTTCCCATAACAATTCATATTGACAATCTAACAATACAAGTCCTTTCCAAATCGTGGAAAGATTCACAGAAATAACAGGATTATTATAATGCATTTTAAACAAAGCATGAAATGCACGGACAGACAATGCATGAGTTTGTTAAGCATAAACTTTTATAAAAGCAACAATAATGAATACAAAGAGTCAAATGCATTCCCACACCTTTTTGGAAGGCAAGCCACGCCTACTTCGAGATGCACTGGTTCATCATTTCAATCGATCGTTGTTAATAACTAACTGTTAATCAAAGAAGTATTCTAAGAGTCTAGCCAAAATGGTTTACACAAGAATCATACAAGTCTATCTAATGGTTCTAAGCCCATTAATAAGTCTTATGAAAATCTACAACTGTGTAGAAGGACCCGTAAGCTAATTCGGACCATAAGTGGTCCAATTCATTAAGATATGATAACTAGTTCTAAACCCAAGCCCATGAATCCATTCTCTTAACATAAGGCCTGGTCCATCTGGGTAAACAGACGGTCAACGGGGTCAACTAACAGTCAACGCAAGTCAAATCCAAACTCAGGTCTAGTCAAATGGTCCACTGGTCAATGAGTCAAATCGGGTCAAATCCTGGTTACTGAGTTAACTCAGTCAAATAACTAAGTCAGGTGAGTCTAAATCAGGCAGACATCGGACTGGTAACAAGGTTCTGGCACATGCCATTACACATGCTAAGAACACTAAAGCACAGTCACTATGTAACACACTAAGACTCTTAACTATAATTTATATTAAAACAGAATTCTATAAATCAATACAGTTCTAAATTTAATACTTCATAATCAAATTACAAATATGACTAAAGCCTACCTGCAATTCAACAATTCCAAACTTCTACAAGAGATATTCAACTCCAAACACTTATCTAACCCTCATTCCAAAACCTCAATCACAAATTCTTCTTTTGATGGATCAGAACTCTTATAGTTCAATCCACTAACTGCGGTCATCTACATAACTCATACCCATCCATTCTCTCTACTCTGCACATTTAGTTTCTTTCTACAACATCAGCCAACCCATTTCAGTTCCTGTTTGTATAAGCTTTATACTCAGTAACCACATTCTCATGAACTGCAAGCCTCAGATCAACCTGTACAGACCACCAATTAACTTTAGTTACACTTCTACTATAATCCAGCTCAAACATCACCATAACTCGGCCATCAAAAACACAACAGCACTATCAGAATTTCAACTCCATAATAGCTCCGTAATCAGATACAACTTTCCATACTAACTCCATAATCTTTAACTTCAACTCAACATAACCAATACAATTTTTCTACAACAAACCTTTCCTTGCATATGACAACATCACAAAAGCTTCAACAACAACATCATCACTCAAACTCACATCTACTTAAATCATTCATATAAACTACTACCACCAACATCGTTCATCTGCAATAACTACAAACACACATCCACTCTAAATCAGCACAACTAGCAACCAAGGAATCCACATCCTCTTAACCACCACAACCACCTCATTCACAAACTGTGTTCCATAATTACACCACCATTATATCATCTTCTCAACTATCTTTTGTAATTATCTCAAATCTCAACTCTATTAAAACAACAAACACTCAACAATCAGAATTATCAATTGATAAGGTTAACCTAAAGAACAGTTACCTCATAACAGTCTCACATAGGCAATTGGAGTTGAATTCTTCCTTCCCTTGCCTCAATTGAGAAATCATCTCAAGACCACCAATAGTTTCTTATTCTGAAATTCGACAGAACAATCTCACAAAACCCGAACTCTTTAAACTTCTTATATGTAACCAAACCCCAAATTGAATACCCAATTATTCTTCTTTGTTCTCAATACTCAAAACCCATCTCTAATTAATCTTCTAGAGTATCGAATTCATCTTCTAATATTTTCAGAGATTCTTCTCATGAACCCTAATTCTTGAATTCAACTTCAAACCAGCCTCACAACTTCAATCGAATAGCAACCCCTTCGTTATTTAACCATTAACAGCTCAATTACTAATCGCTTCCATAAAAAACCAAATCTCAGTCTCAAACCCTAACTTAAAAATTCTTAACTTCTAATTCTTCATGAAAACAGCATCTGAAAATCAATTAAACACCAACCCAATCGTTCTTTCATCTTCTGACAACTCTATTTGCTTGCCGATTGAATACAAACACAAAAACAAGTCTAAAACCTAATTTAACTCTCCCGATTTACTCTTCCGGTGACTCTAAAACAACTACTTAAACCCCATCACCACCAACAGTTACTTATTGATCTTTCTCATATATTACTAATCACAGAATCACCAATTTTCTCTCTCTCAAAATTCAACAGAAGGTGAAGAACAGAGGAGAAGGGAAAAGATAGAAGAAGAAAGAAAAGAAGAATAAGAGAATGATTATTCTCTTCAATCGGTTTGAGGGGATAAGACCCAAAGGAAACACTATAACACACACTTATTTTGATAAGGGGAATCCACAATGTGTCTGAGTTAAATCACTAGCGATTTTTCCATGAAATGACGATTTTACCCTTTATATTAAATCATTGACATCTTCTTCGACCGATATCCGATTGACACGTGTGAGTAGTCCAATTTGTATAACTTTTCGAGATCCATCCAACGGTACTAATTTCGTATCTAGGTCATTATTAGATTAATTTTTAATAATTAATGCTCGATTTACACTAATCGAGTTATTATCGGGTAATTCGAAACTTGACTGGTCGAATAGCGTTGACGAGCTTGAGGATCGTTATAATAACCGTAGCGATGCCCGTTGAAAACCCCACACTGTCGGATAACCACAATGGCTAAGTGGGGACAGTATCGGTGGAGGGATGGGTCATTACACTAAACCCCTATCTAGACGTTCCATTATGAATTTTAAATATGTTTGTCTGTTGGACCAAGTATACGGGTCACCCTAAAAACCAAGGTCTATTAGGTCATTTTGATTGATGAAGTTGTTGAAATTTTTTACCTGTTTTTATGTCACCGGTTTTCCTCTTTTGTTGTCTTCCTGATTGAAACCTCATTGAAGTTTCCTATAAGAATCCAGGGGAGTATAAGGGTTGTGATGAGGTTGTTAAAGTTTTACCACAAGTCCCACAGTGCATCCGGTTGTGGTGGTCCTTATATACCCATGAAGTACCAGTTTTGTTGATTTTGCTGAGGTTGTTGTTGGTTTGAACACATGTAAGCATGCATCATTCTTTGATTAGAAACTAAAACAGAGACATTGAGATAGGATTTCCACATCAAGCAGAGGCCACCTCTATGTCCATTATAAGGGATAATGAAACTACTTTGAAATCCTAGACTACTTTGCAATAAATCCATACGTGAAACATAAGCTAAAGTTTCATACAAAACAAGTAGATCAATTTTAAACTTGCGTGTGTACTCACGCATTTTTGAAAATTTCAAGGGGTTGTGAACCCCCTGACAGTTCAAAGCAAGGCAATTCATTCCTCTTACGGGTGTTGGGCCCTGCCAACACCTCGCTCATCTTTTGTATTGTCTGCTGTAATAATCTCATCATTAAGAGAAAGCTTCCAAGTAGGCTTGGTATCTCTAGATCTGTTTAATAGATTAGATATTATATTATTTCCTTACTTAGCATTATTCTCTCTTTACTATGCAGTATTCTCAATTACTGTGAGATACTCTTTGATATTGTTTTGTAATGATATAATAACAAGGAAAACAAGGAAAGCTCTCATGGGAGTTTAACCATTATCCAAGATGGTATCAGCCTAAAACGATCCATCAATCCCTCTTCTTCTTCTACACAACATCAAATGGCCGGTGAAAAGAAATCGTTACATCCAGCCTTTGCTGTCAAAAACATCAAAACCCTTATTACCATTCTCCTGGACATCAAACAGGATGAATATTATTCATGGGTTTTTCTCTTCGAACTCCATCTCCAAGCACATAATCTGGCTTTTCTCATTGACGGCTCAACAACTCCAACGGATCTTGATACCTCTACCGTAAATCAGCTAGATGCTCTCTGTCGCCAATGGATGTTCTCTACCATGGCCAAAGATTTGATGCTCACCGTTCTCAAATCAGGCAAAACTGCTAAAGAAATCTGGGATCATCTTAAGAAGCTATTTCAAGACAACAAAGGTAGCCGCGCAGCAACCCTTGAAAGTAAGTTCGTTAACCTTAAATTTACTGATTGTAATGGTGTTGATGATTACTGTGATAAAGTTAAGTCGTTCTCCGATCGATTAAGTGATCTCGATTTCCCGATGAATGACAAGCGTTTGGTTATTCAACTTGTCAATGGCCTTCCGGAGGAATACAACACTGTTGCCTCTTTCATTCAACAGTCTATGCCTAGTTTTGATTCTGCTAGGTCTCAACTTAGAACGGAAGAAATACGGCGTTCTCAACAAACCCTAACTCCTACACCGACTGCTCTGGCCGCTGCTGCCTCCCCTGTCGTGAACGGAAGAACTGCTGCCTCCCCTGTCGTGAACGGAAGAAACCAGCAAAACCAGCGTCAATACCGTCCCAACTCCAACAAGCGTGGTCCACGACCCAACTCCAACAGCAATATTCACTGGACCCAAAGTACATCGGCCCAACCACCTCTCCTGCCAACACCCAACATGCACTACACAACCCAACAGACTCCAGGCTATTCACGACAGCCCAACTACCAGCCTCCATGGTCTCCCTACTGGCCTGTACCTCCCTGCCCGTACCCTACAGCCCATGCTTGGCAACCATCCCCTCCAAAACAACACCAACATCGCTCCCAACGCGCACGGTCACCTGGATTAGGTCGTGGCCAAGCTTACTTCACTCCAACCACTGAAGTTCTCCAACCGAATGATATTGCAGAGGCATATAACTCCATGAGTCTTCAACCTCCTGATGAAGATTTTTATATGGACACCGGCGCTACCTCACATCTCACTTCAAATCCAGGTACGCTACATAACATTTTCAACTCTAGCAATGTTCGTTCTATTCTAGTTGGCAATGGCAATAGTATTCCGGTTACGGCTAGTGGTACCAAATTCATACATCTTCCTTCTCGTCTTCTTCAGCTAAAAGATACCCTTGTTGTCCCTGACATTATCAAAAACTTAGTGTCTGTACACAAGTTTACTACTGATAATCATGTGTCTGTTGAATTTGACCCATCTGGTTTCTCTGTGAAGGATCTGATTTCGAAGAAGACTATTCTACGATGTAACAGTTCTGTAGAGCTCTATCCCATCACCAAGTCCATCGTATCCCCTCCTACTACGCTCCTGCCTCAACCTATCTCCCTTGCTGCATGTTCGCCAGATGTTTGGCATAACCGACTTGGTCATCCTGGAAAAGCTATATTAGATGTCTTACGCACCAAAAGTTTTATTTCGTGTAATAAAAATTCATGTTCTAAACTGTGTCATTCTTTTCAAGTTAGCAAACATGTTAGATTACCATTTTTTGAGTCAAATTCCAATACTCTCGCACCCTTTGATATTGTTCATAGTGACTTATGGACATGTCCATCACATGTTGAAACAGGTTTTCGATATTACCTCATTTTATTGGATGATTTCACTAATTATCTGTGGGTTTATCCTTTAAAATTCAAATCTCAAGTTTACACCAAATTCTTGGAATTTCACTCTTTCGTTAAAACTCAATTTGAGCGTGACATCAAAAGTTTTCAATGTGATTTAGGTCGTGAGTTTGATAAATCTTCTTTTCATAATTTTGCTCATACAAATGGCTTTGTTTTCCATTTCTCTTGTCCTCAAACCTCCTCCCAAAATGGCAAGGCTGAGCGTATGATTCGTCGAGTCAACGACATTACTCGTACTCTTATGTCTCACTCCTCAATTCCCTCCAAATATTGGGCCGACTCTCTCAACATGGACGTCTATCTTCATAACATTCTTCCTACCAAAATTCTCCATTTTCGATCTCCTGTCTTTGATCTCTATGGTCGCCAACCTACATATGATCATCTTCGTATTTTTAGATATCTTTGCTATCCTAACCTTTCCTCCACTACACCTCATAAGCTTGCTCCTCGCTCTACTAAATGTGTATTTCTTGGTTTTCCTGTCAATCATCGTGGATATCGTTGTCTCGATCTTACGACACACAAAATCATCATCTCTCGTCATGTAACCTTTGACGAAACTGTCTTCCCTTTCGCAACACCTACTCCCACCAGTCATACGGACTCAGAACTCTCTCCCTCACCTATTCACCACTCTTTTGCTGACACCCTTGCCTACCCGTCAGCACCTCCCCCATCCCCTTCATCTGATGTCCTCAATTCTCCTATTCCATATACTCCTCCTCACAGGCGCCGACCTACAGTGCCTCCCACTTCTTCCGCCACCGCATCTACCAGTCCAACTCCTACTACTTCCATCCCATCTGCCTCCCCAAGTCCAGTTTCTCCAGTTCCCACTCTTGCATATCCTTCCACTATTACGGCTCCACCCATCCCTCCTCCTTCTCGTCCAGTCACTCGGGCGTCCAGAGGTATTTTTTTCCCCAATCACAAACTCAATCTTCATGTTCAGTCCAAATATAAGATCTCTCCGTTGCCTCGCTCCCACCTTTATGATCTTAGGGACCCTAACTGGAATGCAACCATGCTAGATGAATACATTTCCATGTTAAAAACTAATACTTGGGAACTTGTTCCTCGGCCACGTGATGCTCATGTCATTCGTTCCATGTGGATTTTTCGCCACAAATTTCATGCTGACGGTTCCTTGCAGCGTCACAAGGCACGCCTAGTTGCAAATGGTAAATCCCAACAAATTGGAGTTGACTATTTTGAAATGTTTAGTCCAGTTGTCAAACCAGAGACTATCCGTACAATGCTTACTATTGCCGCATCACGTTCTTGGCCTATACATCAGCTGGATGTCAAGAATGCTTTTATCCACGGGGATTTGACTGAGACAATTTATATGCATAAGCCTCCGGGTTTTGTTGATCCTGAACACCCTGATTATGTATGTCGACTTCGTCGTTCTCTTTATGGTCTGAAGCAGGCTCCTCGTGCATGGTTTCAGCGATTTGCGAAGTTCATTACCAATTGTGGATTTCGGGGCAGTGTATGTGATCCATCTCTCTTCGTCTACCAATCCGGATCTGAGATGGCATAATTACTTTTATATGTTGATGACATCATTTTGACAGCAAATACTGATCATATTCTTGGCAATTTTATTACATTGATGAAACGAGAGTTTGCCATGACTGATCTTGGCCCGATGCATCATTTTTTGGGTATTTCTGTTAACCGCTCATCTTCAGGCCTTTACTTGTCTCAGTCAATTTATGCGAAGGACATCATTGCACGTTCATCCATGAAAAATTGTAATCCTGTGTCGACACCAGTTGATACCAATTCGAAACTAAGTGCAACATCCGGTCCTGTAATCGAGGATCCTACTTTATACCGAAGCCTGGCTGGGGCTCTTCAGTACCTCACTTTCACTAGACCGGATATCTCTTATGCAGTTCAGCAGGTATGTTTGTTTATGCATGACCCTAGGGAGCCTCACATGCAGGCCCTTAAGAGAATCCTTCGTTATCTTCAGGGTACTCTTGATCATGGCTTGTTCCTGTCTGCTACTACACTCACTAGATTAACTGCTTATTCTGACACTGATTGGGCGGGGTGTCCGGATTCCCGTCGATCCAATTCCGGATACTGCATCTTTCTAGGTGATAACCTGGTTTCCTGGTCTTCTAAGCGTCAGGCAACTGTCTCTCGCTCAAGTGCTGAATCCGAATATCGGGGAGTGGCCAATGCAGTTGCAGAGACTACTTGGCTTCGTAACTTACTTCTAGAGCTTCATCTACCTCTACGACGTGCCACCATTGTTTACTGTGATAACGTCAGTGCCGTCTATATGTCTGGTGATCCTTTTCAACATCAACGTACTAAACATGTGGAGATTGACATACATTTTGTTCGTGATCGCGTTCGTATTGGTGACATTCATGTACTGCACATCCCCTCGGAAAATCAATATGCTGATATTTTTACCAAGGGCCTTCCACGACATCTGTTTACTCGTTTTCGTGCTAGTCTGAGCGTCTTCTCTTCTCCCGCTCCGACTAAGGGGGTGTAATAGATTAGATATTATATTATTTCCTTACTTAGCATTATTCTCTCTTTACTATGCAGTATTCTCAATTACTGTGAGATACTCTTTGATATTGTTTTGTAATGATATAATAACAAGGAAAACAAGGAAAGCTCTCATGGGAGTTTAACCATTATCCAAGACTGTTGCCAAAAGGACTTATGATATAGGATGACGAAGCATATGAATCCACTAGCCTTATTGGTGCTGAATGGTTTGAATTTTGCTTATTCTATTCTCTCTGGTATCTATTTACTGATTCTTGGAGTGGGTATCTCAACATCTGGTTCTTTCATTTTGTAGGTGTGTTGCTCCAATTCTGCAATCGACACATATACATTTTCTTGCTTTTGCTGGTGGTGGTCTAGCTGCATAATCTGGTGTGTTAGGAATCATTATGTGCTCTGGTATCTTTGTTGGTGGCCTGAAAGTAATTCTTTTGTAAGTTTGCAATGGTCGGAGTAAATGGTGTCTTTCTTCTAGTTTGGCATTGTGGGTTAAAATGACCGTCGGCTTTCCATTCATATTGTGTACCAAAAGATTTACCTTTGCATTTATTCTTTGCAAAAAGGATGTCAGTACTGAGGCTTTTTCCTTCTTATTCTGGGCTTGTTGATGCTGATTTGGTTGCTGGTCCTTATGTTTTTCTATGTGTTCTTCCACCTGGGTCACAAAGATGACTGGGATATTACGTGGCATTCATGACGTGTTGACATATGGTCCCCCCAAGGATATATTTTTCCCGACATTCTTGACGCCAAAAGCTTCTGAATTGGCAGGATTTGCTGTAAGTGCATGTGCTCATTCTTTATTGCTATGCATGGACGGCTGAGGAGGTTGCGCAAGTATCTTTGTGGTAATAACTTTTTCAGGTTGTTGTTGTTGCTTCAACGAGTTCCAAACCAACCCGCGATGAGTCATTTCCTCAGATAGCTGAGTTAGTGCTGAGTTACCGTTCTTCAGATCGGTAACCCTAATTGGTCTTGATCTATGAATTTAAGTTCTTTCCTTTGATCCATGTTCTTGCTGTCCATTGTGATCTAGTTGTTTATGATACTGATCTTGTTATGTATTTATATCAGTACTCTCGGTCCGATTTTGGGCTTCTTTCTTAGCATGTGCATTAGGGTTTGTTGAAGACTCGCCAGAAAAGAAGTTTGCGGACATCAAAGCTTGAAGTTCATGCATTTTTTGCGTTTTTGAGAAAGGAACTTTCATTCTTGAGTTCAATCTTCCGTAAGGGTATTTAGGAAACTTGTTGTTTCTCATGGATTTCTCTAAGTTTAAGAAGTTTGCGCACTCCTTGAATACATGTCTTGGGAAACCACATAAAATCACAGTAACAAAATATTTTCATAAGCAAACTGAACCCAAATTCCATTGCCTATTTTTAACATAACTACATGGAGAAAGGTTTTAAAAGATCTATCATAACATAAACCCTAATTGGGACTCTTGAGAAATATATCTACATGATAGTTTCTGCTTCATATTTTTCAACAGTTCATGAACTGTTTTTTTTTCATCATCTACAAAAACAGGTAGGTTTGAGATGTGAACGTATTATTTATAAAAGGAACATCAGAAATCGAAGAGGATCCCATTGAGTAGAAAGACTGTGATGGATCTGGATTAAAAGGTATATTTCTTTCCTTCTCCTTTTGATTAGCAGAAGATGAAACTTTGGAGTCTGTATTGTTAAGTGTGGAGCTCTGTTTTTTATGTTGCTTCTCAGAACTGATGATGTGTAATACTAGGTGAAAACTTGCTTTTGCAGTAGGAGAATGTTGCAGATTGGTGGTGGAAATGAATCCATTGGTAGAGAAGGTAGGCAGTGGTAGGCATGAGTGGCAGAAATAAAAAACAAATTCAGGAAATACAGTCTTCACTGAGACTAGGGTAGATAGAATAAAGTAGAAACTACCATATAGTCTTAAAGATAATATAATAGAGTGAGTTTGGTCATGTTGACCTATTCAACTGTCTGTTTGGTCCTTTTTTAAAATATTTATTACTGTTTGGTCCTATAATTTTGTGTTTGGTCCTAGGGTGGACAATACCCATGTATGATGACGTCATGGATGATGTAATTATCTTTAGATAGTGGCAGAAATACCCTTTTGGGACCATATATATACTCAATTATTAAGAGAAATGAATTATTTTAGAATTTGTTTTCTCTCTTTCTCTCTCTGTTGCTTCTTCTTCTTTATTTTTTCTTATAAAGATGATGATGACGATGACGACTATGATGATGAAGACGATGCTAATGAAGAGGATGAATATTTTTACGTTTTTTTTGCTGTTATTGTCGTTGTTGTGGTTGAAGATGATGAAGATTTTCTGTTTTTTCTTTTCTGTTGTTGCTGTTGAAGACGATGAAGATTTACGTTTCTCTGATATTTGTTCTTCGATTTCAAATGAACTTTCAATTTTTATGGATTTTTGTTGTGTGTTCATGTTAAAGAATGAACTCTGTTTAAGATCTTGAATTATTAGGTGTTCATTCGAAAGAATGAACTCTGTTTTTTTGGTGTGTGTTCATTTTAAAGAATGAACTCTGTTCTAGGTTTGAATTAGGTTGTTTTTGATAGGTGTTCATTTTGACGAATGAACTCTGATTTTTGGTCATAATAATGAACTTTGATTGGATGTTCATTTGAAAAAATAAAGTCTGATTTAAGTAATGAATTTTGATTGGGTGTTCATTTGAAAGAATAAACTCTGATTTTTGTTCATAATAATGAACTTAATTGGGTGTTCATTTTGACGGATGAATCCTGATTTTTGTTCATAATAATGAATTTTTTGTTGTGTGTTCATTTTTAAGAATGAACTCGAATCTACAAAAAGTATTACCAAACACTTGATAGTTCATCAAACAGAATGAACTCGTATAAGAAAAAATTAAGAAGTTTAGAGCTCATCCGAGAGCATGAACTCAAATAATTATTATGAAAATAGAAAAAAGTTACGGAAATCAATGATGAAATAGTACGTAAGGGTATTTTTGTCCATTTTATATTTTCAAATAATTATGGACCTGTAGTGTAATGTGCCTTGATACCACTAAGAGAAGTGGAACAACCACTAAGAGAAGTGGAACAATCACTAAGAAGTGGAACTACCACTAAGAGAAGTGGAACAACCACTAAGAAGTGGAGCTCCCATTATGTTGCTTGTGTGCTCTATGTCAACATATACACTACCTCATAGAACCTATATAAGGCCTTCTAGTTTCCATTGTATAAGCATCCAAAAATCAGTTCAAGTTCCTAAACAAAAGAGAGAAACATTAGTAGTGTATAGAGAGAGTAAGAGCAAGAACAAGGTCTTGTTCTTGAGAGGAGTTTACACTCTTGTAATCTTGTTCATATCATAGTACAACGTTATCGTCATCTTCCAAAGTGGATGTAGATCATCTTGATCGAACCACTATAAATCCTTGTGTTGTGTGTGTGCCTATTTTACATTTGTTTTCATTTCTATTTCAATTCTCTATTGATTGTGCTTAGAAGAGCCATTGATCATAACAAATTGGTATCAGAGCTCCGGTTAAAAACGATCTACGATGGCGGCAAAGTATGAGATTGAGAAATTTGATGGAAGAAATGATTTCAATTTATGGAGGCTAAATATGAGGGCTGTTTTGGTGCAACAAGGTTTGGTGAAAACTTTGAAGGGGAAAACGGCTCTAGCAGAAACATTGAAGGAAGAAGAAAAAGAAGAACTCATGGAGAAAGCACATGGATTAATTCTATTGTGTTTGAGCAACGAGGTCTTGAGAGAAGTGGCAACGGAAACGACACCGGACGGGCTATGGAACAAGTTGGAGAAAAGGTATATGACTAAATCCGTAACTAATCGTTTATATCTTAAGAAGAAATTACATACTCTTAAAATGCATGAAGGAACGTCTATTATAAATCATATTGATGATTATAATAAAATTCTCTTGGATTTGGAAAATATTGATGTCAAAATTGAAGATGAAGACCAAGCTTTGGGTTTGATTTGTTCCTTACCACCATCTTATGAAAATTTTGTTGATACCGTAATGTATGGAAAAAATACAATTTCCATGGAAGACGTTAAAGCGGCCTTGAACTCTAAGTAGTTAAAGAAGACGGGTATCGACGGTAAAGATAATTCGGGAGATGGGTTGTTTGTTAGAGGAAGAGGAAACCAAAAAGGCGGTTTTGATAGGAGTAGATCAAAGTCAAGGTCTAAATCAAAATCCGGTAAATTCTATTGCTTTCATTGTAAGGAAAAGGGGCATTTCAAGAAGGATTGTCCAAAATTGAAGACTGTCGAGAAGAATACCAACCAAGGCACCGCAGCAAATGTTGAAGCAGAAAGTGATGATGGAGCGGTTCTCATGGTTCATACCGAAAGCTCGGAGAACGGGTGGATTCTTGATTCGGGGTGTACTTTTCACATGTGTCCTCATAAAGAGTGGTTTACTACTTATCAAGCTAGAGAAGGTGGTAAAGTTCTTATGGGAAACAATGTCACTTGTAAAGTGGTGGGTGTAGGTACAATTCAAATTAAGATGTATGACGGTATGGTGAGGACTTTAACTAAAGTTAGGCATGTTAGGACCGAGAAGAAATCTTATTTCTTTGGGTACGCTTGATTCAAATGGCTGCAAGTATCAAGGTGAAGGTGGAGTTATTCGTGTCTCAAGAGGAAGTATTACAATAATGAAGGGCGAGAGAATTAATGGTCTTTATACGCTGCAAGGTACTACTGTGACGGGTGATGCAGCGGTATGTTCTTCAAGTTCTGATGATGATACTACCAAGTTGTGGCATATGCGTCTAGGGCATATGAGCGAGAGGGGGTTGGCTGTTTTGAGCAAGCAGGGATTGCTTTGTGGTCATAAAACAGGCAAGCTTGATTTCTGTGAACATTGTGTCTTTGGAAAGCAGTGTAGAGTCAAGTTTAGTACAGCTATTCATAACACCAAAGGTATTCTGGATTATATTCATTCTGATCTTTGGGGTCCTTCTCGGGTCGATTCACATGGTGGTGGTAGATATATGCTGACGTTCATTGATGATTTCTCAAGGAAAGTATGGGTATTCATACTTAAACACAAATATGAAACTTTTGTCAAGTTCAAGCAATGGAAGACTATGGTTGAGAAGCAAACCGGAAGACAAATCAAGTGCTTGAGGACAGACAATGGTTTGGAATTTTGTGGGGGTGAGTTCAACGAGTTCTGCAAGGAGCAAGGGATTGTGAGACACCGCACAGTCAGAAAAACACCACAGAAAAATGGTGTTGCAGAAAGGATGAACAGAACCATAATGGAGAAGGCACGGTGCATGCTCTCCAATACCAGGTTACCAAAGCAGTTTTGGGCAGAAGCAGCAAACACATCAGCTTATTTAGTGAACAGATCTCCATCGACTTCCATTGAGTGCAAGACTCCAAATGAAGTTTGGACAGGTTCGCATGCTAACTATGAAGACTTGAAGATATTCGGATGTCCAGCCTATGCTCATGTGAATGAGGGGAAGCTAGAGCCTAGATAAAAGAAGTGTATATTTCTTGGGTATGCAAAGGGCGTGAAAGGCTACAGGTTATGGTGTCCAGCAGAAAGATCAAACAAGTTTCTTATCAGCAGAGATGTGAAATTTGATGAGCAATCGATGTTGAAGCCAAAGAATGAAGAACTAGATGGAGAAGCTGAAGAGGGTGTTAGTGATAAGGTGGAGATTGGTGACAAGGTGGAACTTGAGGTGCAAGTTCAAGGAAGCAATAAGACTGTTGTTTCTGATGATCAAGATATTGTGCAAGAACCTTCCCAGGAAGAAGAAGCACAAGGTCATCAGTACAATCTTGCAAGAGACAGAGAGAGGAGGGAAGTTAGAGCACCTCAAAGATACGGCCATGCTGATTTGGTTGCATATGAATTTGTAGTAGGTGAGAGCATAGATAGGGATGATCCAACAACCTATAAAGAAGCAATCGGTGGTGAAGAATCAGCAGAATGGGGAGCATCCTCAATTGAAGAAATTGAGTCTCTTGACAAGAATGGCACTTGGGAGATAGTAGCAAGACCAAAAGGGCAGAAGATTGTTGGAAGCAAATGGGTCTTCAAGAAGAAACAAGGCACTTTAGATGGTGAAGGAACAAGGTACAAGGCAAGGCTTATGGAAAAGGGGTTTACGCAAAGAGAAGGCATTGACTACAATGAGGTATTCTCTCCTGTTGTTAAACATAGTTCTATTAGAACATTGCTTGCTATAGTTGCTTTGAAAGATCTAGAATTAGAACAACTAGATGTTAAGACAACTTTCCTTCACGGTGATTTGGAAGAGCGTATTTATATGCAACAACCAAAGGGGTTTGAAGTTCCTGGCAAAGAAGACCATGTATGTTTGTTGAAGAAATCTTTGTATGGTTTGAAGCAATCTCCAAGGCAGTGGTATAAACGTTTTGACACGTTTATGGTGGCAAATGTCTATGACAGGAGTAAGTATGATAGTTGTGTATATCACAGGAAACTCCAAGATGGTTCATTTGTGTATTTACTCTTGTATGTTGATGATATGTTGATTGCTTGCAAAGACATGTCAGAGATACAGAAGCTGAAAGAGCAGTTGAGTAGTGAGTTTGAGATGAAGGATTTGGGCGCAGCAAAGAAGATATTGGGCATGGAGATTCATAGAAAACGAGCTGAAGGCAAGTTGCATTTGTCCCAGAAGGCTTACATCGAGAAGGTGTTGGAGCGGTTTGGTATGAAAGATGCAAAACCAGTAAGTACTCCTTTGGCAGCTCATTTTAAACTTTCTAGAAAGCAATCACCTCAAACTGCAGAGATGAGGCAGAGTATATGTCTCGAGTTCCATATGAAAGCGCAGTTGGTAGCATCATGTATGCTATGGTTTGTACAAGGCCGGATATCGCACAAGCTGTGAGTGTGGTAAGTAGATACATGGGAAGTCCCGGGAAGGCTCATTGGCAAGCTATAAAGTGGATTCTGAAGTATCTAAGGGGAAGTACAGATGTTGGTTTAGTGTTTGATAAATACTATGGTGATTCGACAAATGTTGTGGGTTATGTTGATTCTGATTATGCAGGTGATCTTGATAGAAGAAGGTCATTGACAGGTTATACTTTTACATTGTGTGGAAGTACTATCAGTTGGAGGTCGGTTTTGCAAAGCACGGTTGCATTGTCTACAACTGAGGCAGAGTACATGGCAGCCGCAGAAGCAGTGAAGGAAGGTATATGGTTGATGGGTTTGGTTGGTGATTTAGGTTTCAAGCAAGAGAATGCAACTTTGTTCTGTGACATTCAAAGTGCCATTCACTTGACCAAGAACCAGATGTATCATGAGAGAACGAAGCACATCGATGTCAGGTATCATTTTATCAAGGATGCAGTTGAAGAAGGTAGGATAGCGATGCTAAAGGTTCCTACGGAGGATAACCCTGCGGACATGTTGAGGCAGTTCAAGTATCAAGTTCAAGCACTGCTTGGACTTGGTTGGTGTCAACAGGTGTTGAGAGCCCCTGAGGGGCTGAGCGAAGACGATGATGATAAGTGGTGATGGTATTCAAGTCAAGGTGGAGATTTGTAGTGTAATGTGCCTTGATACCACTAAGAGAAGTGGAACAACCAATAATAAGTGGAACAACCACTAAGAAGTGGAACTACCACTAAGAGAAGTGGAACAACCACTAAGAAGTGGAGCTCCCATTATGTTGCTTGTGTGCTCTATGTCAACATATACACTACCTCATAGAACCTATATAAGGCCTTCTAGTTTCCATTGTATAAGCATCCCAAAAATCAGTTCAAGTTCCTAAACAAAAGAGAGAAACATTAGTAGTGTATAGAGAGAGTAAGAGCAAGAACAAGGTCTTGTTCTTGAGAGGAGTTTACACTCTTGTAATCTTGTTCATATCATAGTACAACGTTATCGTCGTCTTCCAAAGTGGATGTAGATCATCTTGATCGAACCACTATAAATCCTTGTGTTGTGTGTGTGCCTATTTTACATTTGTTTTCATTTCTATTTCAATTCTCTATTGATTGTGCTTAGAAGAGCCATTGATCATAACAGGACCAAATAGGAAACACCTTTTCCCGTTGGACCAAACAGTCTCGGGACCGCCTAAAAAATGACCAACCGATAATTTCCCTTAGAATAGACCCCAAATTATGTTTCCCAATCGGAAGAGGAGAGAATCGAGGAGAAAAACTATAATTTGTGGATATTTGTTCTTCAATCCAATGAACATCAGTGTTGTTGATATGCAAATTCTTTTAGAACTTGAGTCTAGTCAATGCCAACGGCCATTTTTAACGATTAACTACCACGGCTTTCCATTCAGGCAACCTGCCCAAGATGCCAGCCAAAATAAAGAAGAAAAAGATTCATGCAAAATACCGTATCCAGGATATTTATAACATTCCCGCATTAATTATATATTATCATATACATTTTATGACAGTTTTGATAATAAATCGCAATTAGGTTCACTCAAAACTGATGTAAGTGATCAATGGTAATAAACACGTTATCACCGCTATGCTGATTTACATGTTATATGTATAGTTACTAACTTCATCAAAAGGGTTTTGAAGGTGGAGATATTCCAGAGAGGAAGTAAGAAAAGAAAGCCAAAGACTCGTTTGGCTTGAATAATGGCACTGCATGTCCAGCTTCTCTAAACGTTGCAAACGTTACTCCCTTGTATTCTTGCACCCACCCGCTTACCTGCAACATATATTGAAACATTAGGAAGCAAAATTTGACATCTTGTCGAATAGCATATATGCGAGCTTGCAAAACAAATCTATCCCAGAGAATGTTATTTGGAATTCTCCAAATGTAGCATTGATTTAACCATTACCAGTTTCTGGTGATACCAAGGTCTCCACGGCTTAGTGATTGGTAGACCCAGAGTATCTAAACTGTATCTTGTCGACAATACTGGAACTCTCCCATCCGTATCTCCACTGAAATATAGTCCATCACAAATTATACACGTCAAGTTAACTACATTGATTATGACCAATTTAATTGTTATGGATATATTAATAATGACTCCAATTACCTGTAAACCCAAATTCTGAGCCCTGCTTCAATAAGCTTCTTGTATATGGGAAGAACTGAAGGTCTTGAATCTGGCCAATTGTTGAATATTGTATCACTGCGCAGCCATATAAAAAATGGCTAAAAATTCAATTACAGTATACTCTTCTATAATATATGCCTCACCTTGATGAGTGAATATAATATTCATAAGTCAAAAATTAATTCTCAGCTTTATAATCTTTAACAGCAATTTATCGTTGACGTATACCAATTCTACAACTTTTCTAGAAGAAATTTAGCTAATACAGTATAATATACTAGTTGTCGTCTAAAACTTTTGAGTGCGCACTAAATTTAACTAAGCTTATTTATCAACTCCTATTTCAAGTCAGTTAGTTTTAAGTGTAGTATAAACAAATAGTAAATTACTTGCAAATGCTCCATTTCTTTAATTGACGGCCATCACTGACATGCAGGGCCTTCTGAACATCAGCTCTATTGTAGAACACTGTTGCATAATTATCAAGGCATGGATCATAACCACCAATAGTCCTCGGCATCTACATTAAAAGAGATTTTTTATATAAAAATCATCATAGATATAATCAAATTCAAATTGTAATAGCACTAGCCAAGTAGTAGCACTCACCATGTTAGCAGACTTGGATTTGTACATGGCTTGTGCCATTGATTTGAACTCAGGTACAACCGGAACAGTGGTACAAGCTGGAGTGTATATACTGTATATATCAATCACTTTATACTGAGTGAATACTTCGTCTACAGCATTAGTACATTTTTCATTATCCCAAGTATCATTTCTTTGAAAATCACAGTTTTGAAGTATAATTTTGTGGGTTTCTTCAGAAACTATAGCATGACTCCAAGCATAATCCACCAGACCTTGCCAATCTTCAGCATTTGATGTTTCAGGGTTTCCCAACTACATTTGTTTCATGATGTTTAAAAAGAAAAGTAAGAAATACTGTGTATGCATATATACAAACTTCACATACCTCATATGACCAATTAACAAATATAGTGAGAGATTGTTTTATTACCAAGAAACCTTTAAGATCAATATACACCAGCGGATTTTTCTTGTTCATGTCGTAAATTAACTCGGCCAGTTCAGGAACATACTTTCCTACCAATTCATAATCTTGTGCATTAGTACTCCCGACGAAAATATTGCAGGATAGCCCATCAAATTTGCAGCTACTTGGTTTGGCCAACTTTTGCTGCGAATTTTTACAGCCATTCCAAAAGGCAAGAAAAACAGGCTAATCTTGCTGTGAAAATTTGCAGTCATTCTGCAATGACGCAAAAATTGGCAGCATATGAAGCAAACTATTTGGAAAAATGACTTGCAGTTCAAACCTGCATAACTTTCTCCAGCAATGTAGAAACTCCGGTTTAGATATGATGGGAACTTGAGGAACCATTTTTGGAGGAAGTTATATGAATCATTGGCTAGTAGAAAATCAAAGAAAAAACAAACATGTGTTAATTGTAGAAGTGGTTTGTTGTCAAAACATGCATTGTCGAAAAAACATAAACAATAGTATTACTATGATTGACCGCGCGCTCACTAACCTGTGAAATCATCTCCAAGCTCGCTATAATCGGACGATGTATTGGAGTAAGAAAAACCAACTCCAACTGGGGATTCTAGAAACAACATGTTTGCTTCTGCAAAGATCAAAAAATTGTTAAATTGTTTTACAGATGCATTATATATGTGTATGGTAAGTTCTAGATATTCATTAGCTGAATCAAAACCTCTATTCCATGAGTAAGGATTGAACTTGATTCCAGTTCCATCTTTATCCACAATGAAAGGACCAATCTCTTGTGTTGCTCCATATCCAACAGAAGAACAACCAGGACCTGATGCAGAAATTATACATTAAACTTAGGAATTAGAGTAAATTCAGTTTCTGGACACATTGTCTGGTAGCTAGTCAGTGCGGAAAGTCCCATATGTGGATTGTCAGGCTCCCTCAAAAAACAAGGTGCGAGGCCTACACCCAAGGGGTAGAATATTCTTGGGAAAATGGGGAATATGCCCCAAAATCGACTGTCATCTTGGGGATATACCCTAGGATTCCAGTTTTTGGGAATATGCCCCAAAATAACGGTTTCCGTCAAGGAACCGTTAAATAGACTATTTATCGTAAATGTGTTTGAACTTTCTTTCTAATTTTTTCGAGATTTTTTCATCTAAATATGTTCCTGAACCTTATCAAGGTGTTAATATATCGTATATCTGTATTTTAATTCGCATATGTGATTCCAAGTGTGTGCGAATATTGACTACTTAACAATTTTGGATGGAATTTTGGACGGCTGGGGCATATTCCCAAAAATTGGAATCCTGGGGCATATCCCCAAAATAACAGTCGATTTTGGGGCATATCCCCATTTTCCCAATATTCTTTGGGAAGGCACAGTATAACTAACGGAGTTTTTTTCCTTACCCTAGTAAAACAACTACTCCGTTTTGTAAGGTGTGACGTCCCAGGCTAAAGTAAATATACACAATCAAAGACAAGTAGTACTACTGAGAAAATTATAATTAAATTTGTACCTCCGTTTAACCAAAGCACCAAAGGTTTCTTCTCAGGTTGGCTTGAAGCCTCGTAAAACCAGTAAAAAAGAGCCCTGCCATTCTTTTCCTCGACCGTGACATAACCAGCATAATGTCTGAAATCATCGAAGGCTTGAGTTGGTAAATCTGTAACAAGATCATTATGATACGCAGTGTATTCTACTCTTGAACGCGACCAAGGTCCATGACTTGCTGCTGCCTCAATCGCTAATGAATGGACAAGACAAGAAACTAAAACTAGTTTCGCCAACTTAAATACAAAACTCATGTCTTCAAATGATGATGATATACATTGAACACACACAGAGTCTCATCCATATTTAAAGGAAAAAATCATCCACTAATATGGTCAAGAAACGATATAAGGTAAATTTTGATTTGTTATTTAAGTTTCTTAATATAAATGGTGTTTCTAAATATATCTGGTCATCATTAAGAGAGACTGGATTAATTTGGTAAGATGTGTGTGATATCTGACGTGGGTTATATATAAGGGTAGTAGAAGATTGATTGAAGATGATTATTTTTTCTTTGCATGGGTTGTCATAGTGGTCAGTGGAGACTCCATTTCTATCTGTGGGTTGTTGAATTCACATGCATGTATCATGTACAGTATGAATCATTGAGGCCACGAGATAGAGTTCCCGATATAAGACCAAGATCTGGACCCTGGAGCAGTGGAGGACTATCATCTTGGGGTGCAGGAAGTAGTCGAGTGAAGCCGTATCCGGTTTGACCTTCTTTTATTTTCTTCTTCTAGCAACTGGGATTACTTTCATCATTAATTTCCAGTCTTATTTGCAATACTTATTTCGCAAATTAATGTAGCAAAACACTAGTAACTAAATTATTTAATAAATTTGCTATCGGTGCGGAAAAGCTAACTGGGTACCTATAGGATTTCAACTTCTAATAATACTAATACTTCTTGTGAATTTTAGTCCCTTTTGCGGTCCCAAAAGTGTCGTTACTTTTTTTGCCGTATCAGAATCCCATTAGCAGAAATGCAGAATCCAAATATATATTCTTTCAACACCACAAAGAGCCATATAATAGCTTTTCGCTGAATTCCGTTATCTCTGAATAGAGTTAGCATGTTGTACTAGTTATTTAGTTTGTTGTATAAGCGACATTGTACAGGGGTCAAGGCAAGTTTAACACTAGAAACTAAATAATGGTTCATTTTCTTCTTCTAATATAGTTAATTAGGTATGCACATCAGTTAATTAGGTATGTACATCAATTGGCCTAAGTTAAGTGTGGAAGTTTCAAAAAAGCTTAACGTGACATCAACAGACGGAGCTTCCGTATGCGTCATTTGTTACAGTGTCAAATCATCATTATCATTGTCGTTAATAGATAGGTTTTGCGTTGTGGTTTAAGTCTTGTGGATTCTGACTGGGGATAATGTTATAGAACTAATGAAGATGATGGGTGGTATTGGGGGTGGCAAGGAAACGCAACAGCAATCAGAAAATCAGGTTATTGAACAATGACCTGGATTTCAACTTTTAGTTCATAGTTGAGAAATGAAAGTGACAAGATAAATTCATCTCTTTGATGGTCCTAACTATTGCACTACATAAACATCAAAAATACCAATAAATCCCACCTATTATGTTGTTTTATGAGCATTCACACCAATAACATATGATTGAAATCACCTATTGGGGTAGAATCTGATTAGTGAATAATTAGGTTGTACTCATTGATATAAGTAAGATATAATTAAGGATCATTGGAGTAGAATCTGATTCAGGGTAAAAGGTTCTACTCGTGGAAATGTTTATAGAATATACTAGATGATCGTGGGGGCCGACCAAGAAACAAAAGCTAGACCAAAAGCAAAAAGCCACCAACAGTAAAGATACATTAACAAAGACCGAAGAGCAGAGATTAAACTTCAAGTTTTTGGAGCAACTGCAATGCTGCCATCAAAACCATATAGACCAAAAACCAAAAAAAAAAAAAAACCAAATTTAAGTTTAGTACGTGGTGTTATACTAGGGTGGAAGATTAAATTTGGTCAGGATCACTTTATACGTCCTCCCCATCACGAGATCATTTTATACCTTCGCCCCACCATCCATCAGGATCACATTATACCTTCGTCTCACTGAGGATCACATTATACCTTTGCCCCATCATTAGGCTCACATTATAACTTCGCCCAACTCATCAGGCTCACATTATACCTTCGCCCCACCACCATACGGATCAGGCTCACATTATACCTTCGCTCGGTATCGGGCGCACTTATAATGTCCGCTCGACTATATTTGGTATTGGTATTGGTCTTGGTCCCAGACCAAATATACTCTGAGATTTGGTTTTAGTCCGGGTTTTTCTCTTTAGTCCACTCCGCTGTGCATGCTGTGGACCATATTTATAGTTTTACCCGCCCACTGTGGTTGCTTTTAGGCAGAGCAAATGTAGTCCATAAACCAAGTGTACGATTCCTGCTTCAAAAGAAGAAGAAGATGTGTATGACACCCCAAGAAGAAATCTCTGATACCCAAGAGATGTAACACGTGCTAGCCTACCACAACCCACCCATCGAAGTCATGTGCTTACTGTGCGGTGCGTCGTGTTATGTCTGATATTTAGGCATGTTTTGTTATGTCGTGTCGTGTTAGAAGTCGTGTTGTGCTCTGCTATGTCAAAAAAATAATCATGGTATGCTATGCCGTCACATTTATTTTATGACACCTAAAAAAAGATATTTTGGATATTATATATATTATTATAGAAATCAATCAACAAAACAAAAATAAAATAGGCTAAAACAAAAACTCTTTTGTGAAATATATATGTGTAGTTGCAGGAAATCCCACAACACACCCCATATAATATTTTCTAGATCTAAATCAATTTCATAATCAAAATAAAGATTAAAGTGCTAAAATTGTAAGATGGACACAAGAATTTTTTACATGGTTCGATCAATGTGATCTACATCCATGGTTCTTCACAATGATTGTTGAGGTTACACGAGTTTTACATTAGAATCTCCATTAATGGGTAGAGTTATAGATCTAGTTTTTGGGGAAGAAGATGATAAAGAAAAATAAAAGTCTCTCTCCCTCTTACAGATGTGTATCCTACAAAGTGTATCTCTCCCCTTTCTCTCTCCTGCCTTCTCTTTATATATGTGTTTACATAGTGGATGACAGCTCACATATAGTGGAGTACAGCTCATATTGTCTCGCGCCCATGCTACATTCTCGCATGCTAAGGAAATGATTGAATCTCGCACACTAACAAATGTGTTGTGCGATATTTTGATCCTACATTTTGCCTATTTTCCTTGAATATTGCTTGAAGAGCGATCTTTAAGGAAAAATCCACCTTGTTGTAGTTGTTGGTGCGAGATGCATAATATTGGAGTAGTCTTTGATATTTGTTGATGAAGGAACTACACGAAAGAATACTTTTCTTGAAAAGTACGTACTTCCCTCTATTCTTTTGTGAAGTTCCGAAGCTTTGAGAAGTAAATATGAAGTATCAACCCTTGAAGTATAAGAAGTATGAAGTATCCTTTGAGAAGTATAAGAAGTATCCGTCCTTGATTGCAAATAAGAAGTATGCGAGCTAATAAGAAGAATGCGAATGCATGTTCTCTGCCTCATGCTATGCTGTAATGCAAATAAGAATTTAGATTAATATTCAACATTTCTTTTATCAAAATTTTTCATTTAATTGCAAGTTCAAATCGTTTTTCTTTGTTTTGATTTCCTTTGTATAACTTGTTTCGTCTCATTTGATAAATATATTTCATGGAAATGATTCTAATGAGGTCTTATGCAACCTGTTGATGGAAGGTCTTACTAGCATGTTGATGGAAGGTCTTATTTTGCCTCCTACTACTCTCCATGTTAAATATCATTCACATTTGAAACAAAGCAAATATTTAAGAGAAATATATAAATTGATTTGTGCGAGATTTTTCTCGGTTTCTTGTAATTATGAAATCTTTGTAATCGTGAAATCTTTGTAATTCTGCGATTGTATCGCATTTTGTAAACCAAATCAAAAACTTTTTATTTGATATAAGTAAAATATGTAAGGAAAGTGGTACTTAGCTTTAATGTGATTTGTTGTTGTTGTCGTCTCGCGCGAAGTATATGGTTTTCTTGCGAAACTGGCATCCTTGAAATGTATAAATATCGCACAAAGAAATGTAATTATCGCGCATCAAAAAGAAGTGTAAGAAATGAGACTTGAACCCTTGACTTTCCTCTTGCATATTCTCGCACAATACCAACTGATGCGTGTCGTAACCACAACAAATTAATTAATATTTTACTACCTAATTAACAAGTAATATAGGGTAGTCAAGATCGATCCCACGAGGAGCAAGAGATTATAGTTGTCTTATAATGTCACAAAAAGGGGGTGTTGGGGGGGGGGGGGGGTGGGTGGGTGGGGGGGTATTGGTTCAAGATTTTAAAAGCAAAAGAAAGTAAATAAATCAATCAAAAGTGTAAGTTGAAATCAATAAGAGAAAATAGATCAAGGAATCCTTCTTCGCTGCAAAACAATGATTAAAGTTATGTTCTTTTCCACTTTTTATTAGTCATAGATTATCACCAACCGTAGGATAGCAAGTTCGCTTAGCTAACCCCAAAATTCCTTATTTCACTGAGTAAAAGGTTCGCTTAGTTATCAGATTCTATTCAAAAGAACCACCTTGAGGTTCGCTTACAAGATGTAATTCCCCGAACGCATTAAGATTTATGAACTTAGGTTTAGTACTAGTAGTTAGACTCGGTTCGCTTGGTCCACTTTCTAGCGTTGCTTTCACACACAATTTCTCCACGGAATCCCTTCGCAAGGTCTTGTATTTTCTACTTGTGTAAAGAGTCAAGAAACTATTACGTATTCCCTAACTTTCACTAGCTTTAGATTAAATTAACAAATCAATTTAGCGTGCACTCCAAACAACCTATCAATCAATCATAAACTTTAATATTAGTAAAAACAAACGATAATCATATGAAAAACTTCAAAGTAGATTTGAAACAAAACTCAAATCATATATTAAGAACTAGGAATTCATCCTCAATCAATAAGAAAATTAGTTACTCATAGTTCGGAGTTCACACAATAATAATAATAATTAAGGAAGAAAAAAAAACTTATTGAAAGATGATGGTTGCTCCTTCCTCCAATCCTTGTGCGCTTTAACTCCTTCTCCAAAGTAGATGTGTATGTAAAGTTGTAGAGAACTCTTTTATTTATAGGCTTCAATACTCTCCATATCTTTGTCGGAAAAGAATCCACATTCCATAAGAACACCACTTTCCCAATTTGAGCCATATTCCAATTTCTAGTCCAATTCTCCAAAACTTCCAAGTTTTCATCCAATTCCCAATTATAAGTCTTCACACACATGAGAGAAGTCCACACAAAATTCTGTATTTTTTGCTCACCGGAAAATTGGGTTTTTGGCTGGAAGTTGGCCGGAATTCGTCACCGCCGGCAACCTGAAAATTCTGCCCGATCAGGGAATATTCCGGCAGTCCACCATTAGGACTAACTGTCAAACATGTCAACCGTCAGTCAGCGGGTCAAAGAAGGGAACAGTCAGATACCGAGTCAGCTCACTCAGCTATCTAACTCAGTCTAACTGGGCTGTGTTGGATCAGTCATCGGCGGCACGAGTTGACTCGCCGGAGTAGAAAACCGGCCGAGTTCTGTTTAATTACAGGACTTCCGTCCATTGTTTCAGGCCATTATCTTCACCTGCGACAAGCCTAATCATACATCTAATTCTCAAGCTCATTTCCTGCTAGTGTTGACAGCAACAGCATTCACCATTCTCTGTTCTTCATCTAACCTTCACGGCAGGAAACCCTAAATTCCATTTCAGTTCCAAACCTTCAATCTCTTCTTAATCGACACCATCTTTACAAACCCATTTTAACATCATTACTTCTACAACCCATACCATCGTTACCATCTCATACCAAAACCTGTCTCCAAATAGCAACATCATCTCTTCTCTCACAGATCAAACCCAATTCATTTTCCCCTTCAATTTCTTCTCGACTCAACAGAAAATTGATGATTAAACTCAAGTTTCATGACAAACCCAGTACTAATTTCTTCATCATCAACAACAAACATCAAATCCCCTTTTCCCATCTTCTGAGATATTTGAAATTCATCTCAACTTAACTCGTAATTCACCAAACCCTTGAAAATCATCGAAACCCATTTTCTCCTTAGCAGCAACAGCACAAACCCATCTCATTTCCACCACTGATTTCCTCTTCATGTTCTTCGGTTGCAGATTTAATCAAAACCCTAACTTCATCTCCTCCATCTATCTTTCTCTGAAAGTAGCAGAATCTTCTCAGCCCCCATTAACAGCTCTCTGAACTTTTTCACGTCTTCTATAGTATCATATCTCGATCTCTGGATCTCGGTTTTAATAGCAGCAGCCGATGCTCTCTCTATTTCAGGTGACAATGAATGATAGAAGTTCTCGAGATGTAGGGTTATGCTATTGGGTTTGGGATTTAGACAACTGGGTTTTGAATCCGAGCATTATGGGCCGCAATGATTTTGAGCCGATTATTATAGGCCCAATGACATACCACAGTTAGCTATATAGGTGCCATGATCGATTAAGCTGGTGCTTTTAACACTTCTGGGATATCCCTTAACTGTGAATGGACTCCAGATAGTGCTCGCCATATGAAATGTCAATTCTTCCCTTTTTGCTCAATTTTGGTGTTTTTCTTCTTCTTTTCCTCTGTGCGACTCCAGAGTACCTAATAACTCAAAACACACACGTAAAAATACATAATTCACAAGAAAAATAGCAAAGAAAGCATAAACAATAGATAATAAATAGGATGTATTCTACACCCTATCACCAACTGTGCTAACCTTCTCTTGCGAAATAATCAAAGATCATGCGAAGTAATCAAAGGCCAACTGTGCGAGAGGAAATTCTGTATAAATTTCGCGTAAAAAAAACAAACATGCGAGAAGCAAGAATTGATCCCGCGACCTGCTGCTTGCATTCATGCCTCCTGACCAACTATGCTAGTTCTCTTGTGCGAAATGTTTGTGCCAAATAATTACCAACTTTCTTCTGTGCGAAATATACATGCAAAAATATCAAAGACCACACGAAAAATACACGTTCGTTGGGATTCGAATGCAAGACAATGAACTCATTAACTTCGCAGATGAACTCATTAAAAATGTAGTAGCGGATTTTCTACTACCACACCCCTTATGATATTATGATAACAATTTCTAGATCTAAACTTATTTGTTATGAAAATGAAAATAAAAGTACTAAAAATATAAAATGGACACAAGGATTTTTTACATGGTTTGATCAATGTGATCTACATCCATGGTTCTTCACTATGATTGTTTGAATTACATGAGTATTACATTTAGAATCTCTATTAATGGATTACTGGGTAGAGCCCTAGATATAGTTTTTGGGGAAGAAGATGATAAAGAAAAATAAATCTCTCCAAAAAATGTGTCTCTCTCTAAGAATGTCCCCCCCCCCCCCAATTTTTTTTTTCTCTCTCATGTATTTCTCTTCATATAGGGTATTACATGGTGGATGACAGCTCATATGTAGTGGAATATAGCTAAGTCTTCTCATACTCCCGCTACGTTCTCTCAGGCTCTCCCTACGTTTTCGCAGGCTCTTGCTACGTTCTCGCAGGCTCTTACCGTTGTGCGGTATTTTTCCCCTACAATATGAAATGTGATTGTGTTTTATGCATGTTGTGACGTGTTTTTTCGCAGGTTGTGTTATATTGTGACGTGTATTAGAATGGCACATTATTACACAACAAAGCTAATGTTATGTGTCTGTCTGCATGCTAGATCACGTGTTATTTTGTGATGTACTCGAATTTTACCGTGTTATGATGTGCCATAAACGTGTTGGTACGACATATTTTACACCTCTACCCATGCCCTCCTGTTACAAGCATTGTTAAACCTTGGATAAAATCACAAGTAACGCTTATCATTTCCAACAATATAATTGCATAAAATCCTTGGTTAAATGATTTGCGATGATAGATTACCAAGTTAAGGACAGAACATTATTCTTATCTTATGAATCTTTTGGTACTGGGTAAGTATGGGTTACATGTCCACGTTCAAAGAGAAAGAGGAAAAAGGAAAAACCTAGTCGTCTTCCTGTTAGGGTATGATTTTGTTTTATTAGATCCGAGCAAGGATTTTCCTGCAGGTCATCGAATTATTGTTTCAATAACTTTTCACCGTAATCCTGCATTTATTGGATAGTCTATTTAAAGATGTGAAGTTTTCTCATGGCGGATTGAGATATTGCAAGGGAATTTCTTCTTCTTTGATCATAAATCCATATGTTTCATCAATATTTGTGACTGATGCGATTCAAACCAATCGGTTTGTGGCGGTGGCGATTCATGTTGAGGTTTTATTATTTCCACTGCTAAACCATGCATAAAAGTTTGCAAGTACATCCATTAAAGTTTCTACAGATGAACACCAAAGAGATGTGGATGTGTGGTACATTTGTTTTGCTAAAATGTGATTTTCTACAAAAAAAAAAAAGTTGAAGATTTATGCTAGGAGTTTTTGAAGCTAGGACCTTCTTGGTCCACCTCGTAAGGTCTAGTCAATGTGTAAAAGTGTTATACTAGGTATATCTGGTTGCTCAATTAGCTAAATAATAGATTTTAAGTCAAATTCTATATACACATATTTATGTATGCGGCTTTATAATCTTAGTCTAGTATATTTAATTTCTCGTTCCGATAATGTTTTTATCTTGACATATAGGTTTTTCCATATTCAAGAAATTTATATCTTCCAGAAAGCATATTTGTCGTTTTCAGAAAAGAATTTATTTATTTATTTTTGATGTTTGTAGTTGCAGGAAAACCTACACTATACCCTTCATAAGAATTCACAATAATCAACACATATTTAAAGATTAAAAACAACACTTTATTATTTGATTCTCAGAAATGTTTACAAGAAGTGGAAAAAATCAAGAATACAACCGCTCTCTTGGATTTCTCTCTCCTCAAAACTTTCTTAACGCTCAAAAAATCATCTCTCCTTTCTGAATCTACTGGGTCTCTTTATATAGGGTAGTTACATAATGGATGACAGCTAGGATGTCCTTTAATTTTAGATCTGACTCGCGATCTTCTCGCAGCAGTGATAATGCTAATTCTCGCAGATGATACAACCCTCGCAGAATTGTCATACTCTTCTCATGTTTCAGCTATCGTCATCTGCTACATTATTCTTTGAGTCATTCTGCGACACTCGCAATATGTTGTTGAAGAACTCGCAGATAAATTCGCATAAGTGTTGTAAATCTCGCAAGAATAATATCATGGCGATATTCTGTTCCTACATCTTGCCTCTTCTCATGCCTTTTCTGCGAAGGGGAAAAGATCATGAGAAATAAAATGCCGCAGCTATTCATCTTTTCACATTCTTCTGTTCTGACACGTTTCTGCATCCTTCGCCAGATTTTTTTTACACGTATTTTTTCTCCCATTCAATTCCTGACACGTCCTTTTCAACCTCCAAGTTTCAACCGTTCACGTTTTTTCTTCGCATTGAATACATTTATGTTCTCAAGAATTTTTGCCTTTTATAAATACTTCCTTCATTATTTTCTTTCCTTCTTTTTACTTCCTATTTCTTCTCTCTGCAATTTTACTATTCTTTCGTGAATTCCTGATCTGCTACTGTTTCAATTTTTTCTTTCGATCTTTTACTCTTTCAATCTTCATCCCATACTAAGAAAATGCCTCCAGCTGGTCGTAAATATCTAAAAGCCTTTGAGAAAATTCAAAAAGAACTTCAGAACAGAGGTTTTACTTTATCTACCATTGCTGATCAAAACCCTAAGGCTGAGCTTTCTGTAAAATTATTTTCTGATCATCTATGTAATGGCGAGAAAATTATAGTCTTTCTAGGTCAACTTGAAGATGATCTTCCTATTCCTCTCTATGACCCTGAGCTTCCTTTATTCTATGAAATACTCTCTCATGAGAAGTTCTCGCGGACGGTATATCAGTTGAGTGGGGATTGCATACACTTAATGCTTGAGTATGATACTCGCGGTGCTGGTAAAGAATCTCGCTACCCTGATACCACGAAGAATCCTAAATTCAAAGATGTTCCAATTGTTCCTGCAAAGTACACTGTAGAGAAGTTCTTCGCAAACTATGACATAATCCCTATGAGGAGGGATACCACTTGTTGGGGTGTCCGCTTACGAAAGAAGGATGATGTTTCTGAAGACAAAGCTCTTATGTTAGACATTGATTGGAATCCGGGCAACAATACATCCCCTATCCATTCCAGTGATGACAAATGGTACATTCTTCCCTTATTGTTAGAAGGTCCATACATTTCTGGTTCTCATACTTTACCCGAGAGTCTCGCAAATTACCAACCATGGGTGTTCTGCTGGCCTGAAAAGAATAAGGAGGTATATTCCCTAATTTTTAATTATTTCTATTTTCCTCATATTCTTACGTATACGCTCGCTGACTACTCCAATATTTCCAGATTAACAGATTGAAGACTAATTACAAGAAGTCAGGGAAACCTAGTACTTTATTAGCTCTCAAATCACTCAAAGATGAGGTAAGAAATATTCCTTTTTGATTCTTAACAATATATTGTTGCCCTTATTTCTTACCTTTATCTGTGTTTGAAGGTTATTGAAGAAATAGAACCTGTGAATATCGCAAAGACTAAGGGGAAAAGCAAAGGTGCTTCTAGCAAGGATAAATCTACTGTTCTTTTCAAAGAGAAATCCATTGTTTCTCCTCTAAAGAAAAGAAAAATCCAATCTACTTACCCTTCATCATCTCAATCTAATAAAGAAAGTTCTCATGATGATACTGATAATGATAATGATGATGATTTTTATGCTGATATCCCTTCCGCGGGGGAATCCTCCCAACCTGAGTCTTCTATGTCTCAGCTATCCAGCATATTTTCTGATACTATGCTTGGTATGGGGAATGATGCTCTTAGAGACACATGCCAAGCTCTCGAAAAGGTATGTGATGCTTCCATATTAGTGGAAAATGAATCTCTTCAAGGAGTTTCAAGATCAGTGACTCCCAGCCTCTTAAATTCACTAAGCATTTTGGTATATTTTCATTTCTTCGCCATATTTGTATAATTTCATTTCTTCGAAGGATTTTAATTTATGTTTATCTTGACAATTTTTTGTTTTCCTTCGCAGGCTAGAATAGCTTCTTTTTTTGTTCCCTCAGACTTGGAGAAAAAGTGTGCATCCTTTCACAAGAAGAACACTTTTCTTCGCAAGAAGAATGAGAAGTTATAATCTGAGTCTGCTAATCTCCGCGAGAAGGACGGACATATGGAATCTGAACATGTTAGTCTTCGCAAGAAAAATAAATAATTAGAATCTACTTTTGCTGATCTTGGCAAGAAGAATAAACAACTAGAGAATGATCTTTCTCACCAACTGCTCAAAATATCCAATCTTGAAAGTGCCAATAAACAACTCTTAGGTATGAGAATTTTCCTCTTTTCTTTCATATTTCTACTTTCCATTACTCCTTCTTATTTGATTTACCATTCTCGCAGACATTTATGGTGTCTCTGATGAGGCTTCAACCCTTCGTTCTTTTCCTGAGCCAATAGATGATGATGCTCTTCTAGAGCTTCTCAATAACTCTTTGAATAATCCCTCCAATGATAGAATTAATTCTCTTTCCATAAATGAACTCAGGTCTAAACTTTGCCACTTAGAAATTGACCACAGATCTTGTTTAGACATGGCTAACAAATTCAAACGCTTTTACCACAATTCTAAGGAAGAGATTAAAACTTTAAGGGCCAAGAATAGTGATATCTCAAATGACAAAGATCGTATATCTAGACAAGGAGCTCAAACTTTAGCGGATTTTCATAAAACCCTTCTTGATGTCCAAATTGAAAGAGATAGACTTATCTGTGAGGGCTCTTGTTGAAATGAAAAACCAAATTCGTACCCATCTTCTTATTAATAATGATAATGAATTTTCCTGGGCTGCCAAGATTCTTGACAACACCAGAACTAACTTAGGTGTAGATGTTAGTCTTCATGTCGAACAAGCGGCCTTAATTAAAGACATGATTTATGAAAGAGGAGGTTGTTAACTGTTCTTCCTCATTAATTTCTTGTCTTTATAGGTTTTTTGCAAAATTTCCAACTTGTTGTTATATACTCGCAGGAGCTGAGAAGAGATATTCTGAAAGAATTGGAGAACTTGAAGCCGACAAGGGTCAACTCGCAACGACTCTTGCCTCTCGCAATGAAAAATATTCAAGATTGAAAGACCAATTAAAGATCACTGCTGTGAATTTTAGTAATATCCTTATTGGTGTTCACAATGACTCTGTCAAGAGGGTCTGTGATGATCATAACATTCCTCACTCTTTGTATCCTTGCCTTGCGGAAGAAGTTCCAGCGAATACTCCAAACCTTGTTATTTATGACAGTGAAGCCGAAGAATCTGGCGAAGATGAAGGATATAGTGAAGATGATGGTGAAGAGAAATCTGGTGAGGACAATGATGGATATAACTAGTATTGTTTCTCCTTTTTAATCTCCTTATAATATTTGTACATTTATCTCCTTCTTCTTGTGATATTGCTGCAAATTTCTCCAGTTTCTAAGGTTCCTTGATGAATAGATTTCTTTTGCTTCTATCTGTATAAATTTGAGAACAATTCTTTTTTGCAATATGATTAATCAACATGATTATTAATTTTTAACTATCTGCGTAAATCTGCCATATAAAGATGAATAATAATTTTATCATTCTGTACATTCCCATACTTGCCTCTATTATTCATCTGCAATATGAAAGATTGAGTAGATTAATGTTGAATAAAATCTGTTTGTAAATTTTGCCTATACCTCTGCGTAAATGGCGCAGGTCATGTCTGCATAATCTCATGATATCTTGTGGTCTTATTTTGCCTTCCTAGTTAAAGGTCTTATTTAGCCACTTTTTATTTTTGGCGACAAAATCGCAGGACGTCCTTACATTCGCATGTAAAAACCCATTGATCTTGTCTTATCCTTGTTTTTTCAATTTATTGCGACAATATGACAGGCCTAAGTTATCTTGTGAGAACAAAGCCCCATGACATTGCCGTCTTGCGATTAAATCGTAGGACGTCTTTACACTTTCATGTAAAAACCCATTGATCTCATCTTAATTTTTTCTCATGGCTTGTTTCCTCTGTAAGGTATTTTTCACGCGCTAATATGACATGCCTAAATGTTCTTGCGAACGTAAAGCCCCATGACATTGCCATCTTTAGACACTTATCAGCTCCCTAATGGAGGGTGCAGCCCTTATCTTCCCCCTGGTTTCCCCTTCAAGGAGGGCACATCGGCCATACAAGACTAGCTCCTCCCATCCGGTCTTAACAACAACTAGTTGTTTTCCCAGCCTCTTATCCTTTTTGCCTATATGGCTTATAGTTATGAGACTGCACCCTAAGTGGAGTTTTCTTCGGGCCGAGTGCATCATAGCCAAGACTTTCCAAGAATGGCCAGGGTAGTTTCGTACGCCCTGGGCACCCTTGGCTCAACCGTGTACCTCGGCTCCTTGGTCATACTCTGCACTCCTTAGGAGAGATCCTCGGTCGTCCAACCATGGTATAACCTTATATATATATATAGTTGGAAATCCAAGGTACCTCTCCTGGATAGGTATCTCTCATGGAGATGGACCCCAGCTCTCCATGACTCAGGTTCAAGCAGCGGTATAACCTTATCCCTGAGCCATGCAAACAGATACCCCCTTATATGACATACTTTAGGTCTTACATTTTCCTCTTGCGAAATTTTATTCGCGAACTAGGGTGTACGCTATAAAGGTTCGTCTCATTCTTATATGTCATTATTCTTTGATTATCTCTTTTTTGCATTTCAGCTCTTGCATGATTTTTCAATTTCATCTTTTTCATTGAAACGAAATATTTTTTTGAAACATTTTCTTCAACAAATCATTCATACATTTCTTAAATTTCACGATTTGAGAAATTTTACCTTTCTACTTACTACTTTCTTCTTTTTCCTTTTTGTTGCGCTTTGCTATTTTCTCTCCATCTGCGAGGCGTTCGCTATCAATAGTTTTTAGTGTGTGTACTTTGCAGCATTCCATCTTCTCGCTGATCTATTGTATCAACCATTAATTTGTCACTTCTTTGCTTCTGTTTGATGTTATGCTTCCAATTTCTATTCCTCGCAGCTCTTTCTTTGCAAGATTCCATGTCAATTTCATAACACTTCTTTCCCTCAGTCCAATATCCCTTTATAATTCCAACACCACCAATATGAGGAAATTTAATTCACTGGTGGAAAGTTGATGCTACACCTAAGATCCCATGTAGCCAAGGCCGGACAATCAAGGTGTTGTATGGCGATTCTACGTCAACAACACATAATTGAATTTTAGAATATATTCCATTCAAGGGAATTCGAATTGTAATTTCCCCTTTGGTCTTGTTGGCAGTACCATTAAAACCATAGATTTTATAAGTTGATGGTATTAGATCTCCGTCTCTTCCTCCCATGGTTTTGTAAGTATGATAAAATAAGATATCCACTGAACTTCCCATGTCAATCAAAACTCTGTTAATGGCCCAAGAATCTTCAGTGTCACCATCCTCATTTTCTTCATCTTCTTCTTCTATTTGTTTTGGATTTATTTGTAATCTTACCACTAGTGGATTGTCATGCATCTCGCCAGGCTCTGGTACTTCTTGCGCAGTGAAATAAATAGTTTGCTTTTGCCACTCTTCTAACGGCGAGACTCTTGCGATATTCATTATATCTCTTCCATCTGCGTCTCTCGCGAATACTTTGCTTAGAACGTTGTCGTGGAAATCCTCAATAGTCTTGTATGAATGTATGATGGAATTACAGAACAGATTCTTCACCTTGGCTCCAACTTCTATCACAAATGTTTCTGCTCCTTTTGCAGTATTTACTCTGCGAACATCTGGTGCTGGTGGTAATTGTTGAGATTGCGGATGTCCTATTAGAAAATGATTTAACTTTCCCTGATCAATCATCCTCAAAATTATTCTTTTTACATTCCTGCAATCGTTTATTGAGTGGCCGTGAAAATGATGGTAAGGGCAGAATTATTTATTTCGATTATTTGGATGTGGATATTTTCCCATATTCCAAGGTGATGGTATATTTTCCATCAAAATAATAGCCTCCCAAATTTTTTCTATACTAGCATTTAGAGGTGGCATTTTAATTTCTTCCCATATTATCTTCTGACTCCCATGCCCTCTATAATAATTTTGTCTCTGACCTCCATAAGTCTCCTGAGGCTAATCAAGTCTTTGAATTTTATTATTCCCACTGCGATTATAATAATTTCTTTCTATTTCAAATTCTTCTTGATCGCGACTTCCCATGGCTACCAACTTCTGTTGACTATCAATCGCCATTTTTTCTTGTTGTGGCTGCGAGGTTCTCGCCACAGTATTGATTATCTTAGGAATTAAACTTCCATTTGCTGCAATTGAACTAGTGTTCGCGATGGGATAAGATTCCATCTCATTCTGTTTCTCCTCCAAAGCAATGTATTCTTCTTGCAATTCTCGTAGCTCAGTCACTGTGATTGTATTTTTGACTCTAAAAACTTCAATATACAGCAGATTAGTTGCAAACATAGCGTTAATGAAAGACAAAATGAGGTATCTTTCATCCACTCTTCCTGCCATTTCACTGCACATTGTCTTCCATATTATGGTTAGATGTTTCAAACTCTCGCCAATCCTCTGCTTTAGCCCAAATACATCTTTAATACCGGGTCGCGAAGAATTTTTGCTTATATACGCCCCTAAGAACGTGGTTTGTAGATGCTTGAAACAAGTTATAATGTTCTTTGGTAACCCTTCAGACTATTTCAAAGCTTCTCCAGTTAGGCTGGATGCAAAATATTTGCACAATACAGCATCATGGTTTTCCCACTGCAGCATACACCTAACATAAACCTTGATATGTTGAATATCTCAAGTAGTACTATCAAAAATACTGGTTAATGTTGGTAAGTTGCACTTTGGGGGTATTCCTCCTAACTGTACTTCTTGGGTGAATGGAGTTTTCGCAGCTTCTTCAATGGCTTCATCAAGTTGTCTTCTGCCTCCCTGTCTTCTGTTACTTAACATTCCCCTCATTTCTGCTAACTCTCTTAAGATATGTTCATTCCCAATCGAACTTTTCTCCACTGGCCTTTTTAGTGCAGCTTCCCTTCTTCTGCGTTCATGTCTTTCTTGCCTTGCGAGAGTTTGTGCTTCTTCTTCAGTATTTTCATTCTGCTTTCTCCCATGATTTTCTTCTTCACCTCCTTCTTGAATTCGCAACTGCTGATGTCTTCCATTGTATCCTCTGCTATCTTCTTCATTTCTCATCGTTTCTCTCCGCTGTCTTTCTATTCTCCTTTGTATTCAATCACATTCCTCATTGATATTATCATTATTGCGATTTCGTGCGCGTCTTCTTTCTCGATTGTCATGATTATTTTGACGTATTGCTTCTTGAAATTCTTTTTCTTCCACATCTTCTCTCAATCTTTCTCTCTCGCAAGCTAGACGTGCTTGTTCAGCATAATGTCTCTCAATTTCATCCTCTATTATTCTTCGGTTTCTTTGGATTTCTCGCTCATGTAGTATTCTCCTTCCTTCTTCTGAATTTTCTGCACCATTTTGGTTATTTCCACCCTCTTGATTTCTATTATCACGCCTACCATCCAAAGTTTCAATGCGTGGAACGTAGCGATCATTAATCATTTCTTCTCCTCCATAATACTGTTCTCCATTTGGATTCTACATTCCCTCTTGAATATTTTCGCCAACATTTCTCATAGGGGAATTTCGTCTTACTTCTTCCCTAAATGACCGTGAACTTGATCTTGCAGTACTTCTTGATCTCCTACTTTGCAACCTCAAATTCTCCATTCTTAACTCGTGATTTTATCTTGTTAGATTCATTCGTTCTTCCGCCTCCATCCTTCTTTCCTCATGTTCTCTTTATCTTAATACATCTAATGTTTCATTTGCGCCATCTCCATGTATTAATCCTCCGTTTACTTCTTGATTTCTTCCCTCTCATCTTTCATCTATTAATTGTCGATCTTCTGGTTCTTCCATTGAATCTGATCTCCAAGTAAGCACGCTTACTCTATCATAATCCACATCTCTATCTTGCATTGGTGTTTACTGATTTGGCTGTCAAACCTGATTTTCTCCATCATTCCTTGTTCTATTTATTCGTGTTCTTATCCTTGAATATTCTCCCATTTCATTTGTTTCTCCACCTGCAAGTCTTTTACTCCTCCTTACGGTTGTTGGTGGTTCTGATGTATTTCTTCTTCTTCAAGCCATTAATCTTAGTAAACTGTTGAAAATTGCGTAAAATCCTTCACTAATTATTCCAAATTCCTTCCAATCACAATGTCAATTTTTACCTTTTTCTTCAAATAATCATCAATTCATCCCTGTTTCAGGCGCCAAAATGTAGTTGCAGGAAAACCTACACTACACCCTTCAAGAATTCACAATAATCAACACATATTTAAAGATTAAAAACAACACTTTATTATTTGATTCTCAGAAATGTTTACAAGAAGTGGAAGAAATCAAGAATACAACCGCTCTCTTGGATTTTCTCTCTCCTCAAAACTTTCTTAACGCTCAAAAACTTATCTCTTCTTTCTGAATCTAATGGGTCTCTTTATATAGGGTAGTTACATAATGGATGACAGCTAGGATGTCCTTTAATTTCGGATCTGACTCGCGATCTTCTCGCAGCAGTGATAATGCTAATTCTCGCAGATGATACAACCCTCGCAGAATTGTCATACTCTTCTCATGTTTCATCTATCGTCATCTCCTACATCATTCTCTGAGTCATTCTGCGACACTCGCAATATGTTGTTGAAGAACTCGCAGATGAATTCGCAGAAGTGCTGTAAATCTTGCAAGAATAATATCATGGTGATATTCTGGTCCTACAATGTTGTTTTTGTTCTTTTTCTTGGAGGTCGGGTCTTATACCCTTCCCTTGTGTTAAAAAAAAGTAATGCTCCCTTAAGGGACTAAAACGCTCTAAACAAAATTGGGATCGTCAATAAAAATAAATAAAACATGACCATGTTCACATGAAATTGGTTTTAAGCCTCGAATGCATTTTTACCAAATAAGTTCGATATACACTTATGAATTAATTAGAAATGAGACATTGGAAATACAATACGCTTTTATTTCCCTAAAACACTAGAACATAGGAAAGGAACTAACAATCTATAACCTAATTCGCATCATACGCAAAAATATAAACACACCCACTCCTCGAAATCACCAATTCGCTAAAAATTAAGCTACAAATTTTATCTATGGTTATTCATAAGAGCATCTCTAATACTAGGGGTAAATGTTATCATAGGTGGATGTCTTAATTAGACTTTTTTCTTGTGGGACACTCTCGAATAAAGAAAAATACAAAGATTCTTCTTAGATAGTGAAAATAACGTCCAAAAAAACAACTACTCACGTCAAAGATTTTATATTGGGTTCACGACATTGGGACGGGACCTACCACCATTTCCCTTTTTTGGGGTATATAGTTTTTAGGACGGTTCTTCAACAATTCATTAAGAATGAGCCATAAAAATAAGAATTTTGACCTTGAGATATATCTCCAATGCTAGGGATCAAGGTAATTGTAAAATTAGAGAATATGCTGATATGAACTTAAAATGAGGGTCATGGCAAATGTCTAGATATGACTTTATACTTACTCCCCTCTCATGATATGGCATCCATTTCATTTTTTATTCTTCACATTGACCCTTGTATTAGAGATAAATTTTAGCTGCAAAAGGTCTTGACCTCGATGTACTCTTTTTATGATTCTGACCCTAGCATTGGATACTCTAACAATGGATTTCAAAAAAGAAATTCCTTAATACCATCATACCTTGAGAATTCGAACATCGCCAAAGTTTCAACCTTCAAAAAAGAAATTACGAGTTATATGTCGTAAAATAATTCGAAGTTGGTGAATTCAGAGTTTCAACAAAAAAATCAATTTCCTTTAGGATTTCAAAGTTTTACGAGGGGAAATATTTGGGGTGAAAATAACACGATCTGGTAAATGGGTTCGGACCCGACTACCGTCCAGAGAAAACTATGCTCAGGCATTCACTCATGAATTATCTATGTTGAGAAGCCCCTAATTTAAAAAAAATGAATCTAGGACCCGAATTATTAAACTACATTATAATAATTTTCATAACCATAAAAATATATTAAACACTTTTAAAATCTCGTATATCCAAATAGGCTCCCTGTTTTCTTAGTAGGTTTAAAAGCATTGTGTATTCACCAAGTACACATAAAAAAATAGGTGTGTACTCACCATATACACAATAAAATCTAAACGTGTGCCGACCAGGTACACATACCCTTATAACTTCTTATAGATTGTGTATTTAGCAGGTATGAAGTCTGCCAAAGAAAACAACTTAAAGGTACATATCATATAGCTTGTGTACTAAGCAAGTAGATAGTCTGAAGAAAAAAATGGCTTGTAGCAGGTACACATCATGCGGATATCCACATATGTACTGTTGGATCATACAATCTCAAATAACAAAAAAAAACATGATTATAAGAAGATAAGAAAAAACAAATCAAACAAAAGGTAAAATAAGCTAAAAATATGATAATCTAACCAATCAAGTAGCATGAATTACAAAAATAAACAAAAACACGAACAAGCTAAATTATACACCGATAAATTATATAAAATATACATCATAGAGATCAATAAAAACAGAGTATATCATAAATCAAGTATCAAGAAACAATTATAAACTGAAAATATAATGAAAATAAATTTGATCTTCATGATTCAATTAAAAATAAAAAGAATAGAAACTGCAAAAGAAAACAAACAGAAATTGCAAAAGAAAATAAACAAATATATCAAAAAACATGGTTACAGAACATACCTTGGAAAACAGAAAATTTTCAGAAAATCCTGCTCGAAATACCGAAGCTACAACAACAGGGAGAGGAAATAGAGAGAAAAAATGGATCTGAAGAAAGTTAACTCGATCAAAATGGGAAGGTTCAAATTTGGTGGTTATCTATTTATTAGTATAGTGGATATTTCAAAGATTTTAAAAATATACATAAAAAGTCTCACACTATATGGACCTAGAATTAAAAATTTGGAAACTTTAAGAAAACGATCACCGGTTAATACTTTCTTAATATATGCACTTTCCATCAAACAAGCCCATAAATTTAGTACCTAATGGTAATCCCTATATCAGTTAAGAAAAAATTGACTTTTTGACCGAATCGAATCGAATTAACTAAAAGTCATTAAAGGGGAAACATAAAAAATAAACATGATTTGATTCTGACCTTTGTTTTTGAAGCCACGTTTGGGGACACCCTCACAGATTTTGGGATACTCACTGTTAAATGGAGCTGAGTTTTTGCACAAGGGGTGGGGGGTTGAGTGGTAAAATATGATATTACTCTTTATCATTTTTTTCATAATAAAATGTTATTAAAAAGAAAACCTAAAACCTAAAACATAAATCATTTACATCCCCTCATTATCATCTTCTTATCTGCCGACTGCTCATTTTATTTTTCTCTTCTTCTTTTCTTGAATCACTTCTTCACTTCATCAGTTGATTTGATTACTCGAGTCAACTCTATTAAGTTAGACTAATAACATATAAATATTGAGACTGGGTGTTAGAGCATTGCTCGGTCGAACTCGCATGCGTTGCTGTCTCAAGCATGTTTGTCAATGTTAGTGATCAAAACTATAAAGTCTTGATTTTTAGTCTACTATAGATAAGGTCTCGGACCAGGATAAAAAGTGTAGTTGAGCTCAAGAACTCCATGGCAATCATCATACAAGACGAAGGACTACTCAAGGAACCAGTGGATCTTCATCGACTAAAAGGTATGTGGAGACTTGAACTTATCTATCACTCAAAAGTATATCTACTCTATCTCCTATCTTGAGACAAAAGTTGTATTACTATATAAACTAAGAATATACACATGTGACATTTTGAGCTGAGTATATCTCACTTATCTATTTCTCGAAATATGTGTTGGTAAAGCTTTCGCTTTAGCCAAGTTCATCTTTGCCTAGTGAAGAAAGTCATGTTATGTTTCAATCACTTTGGAAATTGCTCTGACGAAAACTAGTTTGTGAATAACAATTTCAATGATTGAAATGAAAGTTTAGATAATATAACCACTGGGATATAAAAATTGTTGTGGTAACACATATATGAATAAGTCCTAAGCACTTGAACCGAAGTTTGCGAACTTTGTTGATCAAGTGAAAACCGGAACTTGAGTAGTCAACCCAGTCCGCGAACTCAGTCCGTGAATGTGCGTAGTTCTCGAACCAGAGAATTTCTGTTGGAGTTATAGCTCGGTTCCAGTCCGCGGACTGACGGAAGTTCTCGAACCCGAGAATTTCTGCTGGAGTTTGTGAACTCCAACCGGTTAACTTGAGTCCGCGAACTTGAGTGGTTGTGTCTAAAAATGATGTTCGTGAACTTATCTAAATTATCTTAGGAATGATATTGCAAACCATGTCTTTATAGTTCATGAATCGATTCGAGTGAATCACATCATTTTTGCTTCAATTTTATCTTGTGTAGTACATAAGATCTCATAGCAATTGAACAACTCTCTAACTAGTTCATTTGAGTCATTTGGACTAGTTACGGTGAAGAATAATATGGTTGATATGAAAGTTATCATTTGGCTAACCATTTGGTTGACTAATATTGAACCAACTATTGTACACGTTTGGGGTACGGTTATACAAACCCAAAATCGTCAATTACATGTGTGTACGGCAAGCTAAGTTTTTGATCTAACGGTTGAGAGATATTAGCTTGTATCTAATGAGGTTTTCATCTAACGGTGAATATTGAATGCTTTGTTACTAAGCTAACATTGATTGCAAACCCTGATTTAAAAGACTATATAAGGGAGAACTATAGCAACTGGGAAACCTAATCCCCACACATTCTGTGTGATACTAGTTTGCTAAGCTAGAGTCGATTCTCCTTTAACCTTTGGTTTTCTTCTTCTAAAAACAGGTTAACGACTTAAAGACTTCATTGGGATTGTGAAGCAAGACCGATATTACTTTTCTTGTAGTTATGTGATCTGATCTTGTTATTTATATCGTACAAGTACAATTGTAATAATTGGCTTGAGATTTCTAACTCCGATAGGCAAGATATAAAAGTAATCACAAACATCTTCGTCTCATTGTTTGTTATTCCACAATATCTTTTTTCGCTGCGTCGATTAATACTATTGTGAGGTGATTGATAAAACTGAGATGTTCTTTGAGAATATAAGTATGGTTTTATTGGTTGGTTCCTGTTCACCTTGACTTACCAAAAGACAGAACAAAACTCATAGGTTTATTCGTGGGAGACGAATTTATCTATCTTGTACACTACTCTCCAGCATAAAAGGATTAGTGTTCTTGAGGATATTTTTAAAGAGGACTCAATTAGAGAAAAAAGTTTGCTCGAGACTCATCCATCAGATCTCAACAGACTTCGTGCTGAAAAAGAGAAACTATGTGCATCTCTTACTCTAGCCCATGAAAGTGTAAATCCTTGGAAAAGGAAAACTCTGTCTTAAGGAGAAACTCTACTGTAACCAATTCTCATGAATTTTCGAATACGAAGAAGTGGTCTCCAGTAGAAGATTGTGTCAAGAAAAGTTTATATAACTTGCAGTCTTCTCATATGGGTATTAAGTTTAAACAGGTGCCAGTTATTGCTTCTCCTCCGCGAACCTGTACTTTTTGTGGGAAACAAAATCACTATGTTATCCATTATTTTGCTAGAAGGAAACAAATTTCTAAGCTTCATAATTTGGTTCTCTTCACAGTCAATGGAACCAATAGTCAGTCGACTAACACAGTAAATCGTATGCCCACAAGAAATTAGAAACTTATAAGAATGATCTCTATTCTAGAAATCAGTACAGGGCTCAAGTGCATTCTGGCATAAACTCGTGTGTTGCTAATAAAAGTATTTCTTGTACTTATAAGGATGTTTCTGATAAATATAAATCTAGAACATGGATTCCCATCCACTTTGATCCTCTTAATTCAATTGCAAGAGGTCCTAGATTTAGTCCTTCTGATAAGTATGCTAATCAAGCAGTGTCTCATCTCTCTACAAAGAGCACATATCAAAGACAGAAGGATAAAAAGGAACAATATTCATTTGATGAGCTAAAGGCTCATACTTGTTTAAAGTAATCACAAGGATGAATATCTCACATACAAAAATCCTAGTTGTGAGAGACTTGAATAGGTATACTACATAACTAAGTGACTCTAATTATCTAGCTAATCTCTTATCGTTTTTAGAAGGATAATTGGTCAAACACTGGTTCGTGAGTATTTTTTTCTTGTCTAAACTTAACTTTGAAAAGTAAAAGTATTTTCTCTTACGGGTACACGTACGGTTTCGGGTTATCCTTTAAAACCTATCCCGTAAACCCTAAATCTCTCGAGTTTTTCTTTATATACCTATCCTATTGAGTTATTCTTATTACTTTAGGTTTCTTTTTATCAATGGCTTCTTCTTCTTCCTGCTCATTGAATTTGCCTAAAGATGTCATTGATAAGGCGGTATATTGCAAACTCGATAAACAGAAGGAAACTATTGTTAATAATGAAGATTTCCTTCCTCGATCCTCTGAGTCACTTTATGATATAGAGGAGATTGAAGAGATTTCATCGGATGTAGTTCTAGACTTCCTGAAGGAGTTTGAGGAAGAAAAGCAGCAACTTGTTGATACAATGGAGTGTCTTGATGTGGTAAGAACCGAGTTGAAAAAGGTTAAGTCTGACCTTGTTCTCATAAAACCCCGTGTTAAAGAACTTCCCAACAAGGACATCCTCTTCAAGGGTGCAGAGGATGCAACCTTTCACAAGCTCCAAGACCTTAAGACTCAAGAAGGTCCCGAACTGTCGATTTGACTCTAGTTCGCGGTGACATGGAAGTTTTTTAAATTTAGTATGTTTGGTTCAGACTATCTAGTAAATCTTATATTATTTCTCTTTTGTTTAGAAGAATAACTACTGTTTTGGAATATCCATTGTTGTGATTACACATAGCTATATCCAATGATTTTCATCTTCTTGTTTTTAGATTTTTTAATTTAAAATTCTAAGTTTGTTTGGAAGATGATGGTTGCAGTATTAATCTTTATGGTTTTATATATTGCAATATTTTGATGGGATATGTGTGTTTTCATCTGTGAACTTGATTGTCCCATATTTTGTCAAAAGTAAAGTCGTTCGTGAATTGATATGCAAATATTGATAAAAGGATGAATATACTTTTGACAAACACAAAAGTTAAGCCTATATTGTCAATCTTTGATATAAGATAGGTTAAAATCTTTTGTGATTCAAGGATTATGTCTATTGTGTGTCATTGTGCAAATGGTGATGGAAACATAGAATGAATCCTTGTGAATTCTGAAGTAATTGAGCTTCCCTGTTCTATATTTTGTGTATTATTGTGAGACTCCGTATTGTGACTTATGTTGAGCACTAGACAACCAAAGTTGATTATTTTTGTAATTAGCTTAGTTGTGTTTCGTAAGATACTTTACGTCGAGTATTTTGAACTAAATCAATCATCTAGCATGGTTATTTAGTTAGCACTCCGTAAGTTTTCTCATGTCGAGCATGATTGACTAGGATGGTTATTTTTATGATTAACTTAGTCATTGCTCCATAGAATGATCTTATGTCGAGTTTGGCCAATTAAATTGATTACTCTTGTAATTAGTTTGGTTGAGTATGGAAATTAGATTATTTGCAAGTTTTCTTGTGATCAATCTAATTGATTTATTAAGTCTCCATAAGTTTACTTGTGTTGAGCATATTTAGTCAAATTAATCTTGGTTCGCTTTGGTTAATTTGATTGAATATTTCTTGTAGGATTCCAAATTCATACTTGTATGTAATTTGTTGAGTCTAAAGAAATCCTTATTTTCTTTTGAAATTAAGGTCGCTCTTGTTTTTCCCTTGGGAATGACATATTATGGGGGAGAGTTCTTTTGAACTTGTGCTTAATTGCCAAATCTTTGTGGGGAGTGCGGTTGTGGAATATTAGAGGGGTTATCTTGCGTCTTTATAAACTCCTTGATGAATGCATTTAGCTTCGGATTTATGATTGCATCAAAACAATATGATACACATTTACCTTTGGTCATGAAATGTCTCTTACGGAAATTTCATTAGGATCCCGTTCTTGTACCTTTGCCAATTTTATTGACAAAAAGGGGGAAAATTAATATGTAGTTCATACTACAAATACATATGGTTTTCAGATCATTATGTAAGGGGGAGTGGTTTCCATGTGAGACGGAGTATTGAATAAGGGGGAGTGAAGTATCACCATATTATTGTTGTTGAAGTTGTGATGCAATTGGAATTTGACGTTGTGTAATAATACTATGACACTGTATAACAATGATTGAGAACCGATGCTTTTTTAATTATTATAGCTACGGATTTTCAACAACGATGATGCTAAACTTACAACCTTTGGGATCATTGGAGTACTTGGAAGTGACGAAGATTCCGAGTATTGTTGAAGATTAGACATGTGGAATATGAGATACAAAGTTTATTTATATATTTTTTGTATTCCACATGTATTAATAGTTTTTCCACTAAAATTGACAAATGGGGAGATTGTTAGAGCATTGCTCGGTCGAACTCGCATGTGTTGCTATCTCAAGCATTTTTGTCAATGTTAGTGATCATAACTATAAAGTCACTACACCAAATCCTGGTTTTAGCAACGCTTAATTTTCGGAGGTGCGCAACGGATATAGACGTTGCACCATGTGCAACGTCTATATACGTTGCGCACCAGAATATTCGTTGCACATAATATTTATATTCCATTTACAAATAGAGTCATTTGTATTTATTAATATAAACTAGTGGTGCAATGTTTGCAAACGTATATAAACGTTGTACACATAAAATAGAATAATTTCATGGGCTTTAGTAGTTTTCTTTTATTAATCTTCAGATATATGTTTCAAACAAGAAAATAAAATACCCCTTTCTCTCCTGCTACTCCTCCTCCTTCTCTCTCTCTCTCTTTCCAACACCATTTTCCCCTAACCGAGAAAACCCTAGTTCCCTACGATTACAGCAGAGAAACCCTAAATCCAATCCATTATTTCTTCATCTTCGTACCCTAATCAATACCTTCATACCAGAAATCAAGATCTATATATTTTTAACTTGAAATTTTCCTAGCTCCAAATCTAAGAAAATCTCAAATATAGGCGCTGGTGTCTGAACAACAGAGAGAGGAATGATGAACGCAGAGATGTGGGACGATATCAAGAAGATCAGAGGATTCATATAATGAAGTAGACATAGGATTTATTTCTCTCGTTCTCAGTTGTTGATGATTAAAAGGGTTGAAGATTTAGAATTAGGAATGAAGAACGAAAAGGGGATCTGGTAAATTTAGGGCTCGGTTGTTGGCTGAGATTGAGTTGATGGAAGTGAAGGAGGAATGGGTTCTGGAATTCAAGAAGAAAGTGTTTCAGTAATCAACATAATCGGTGCCTTCCGTATCTATCCCTGAACTCAAATGACAACCCAAACATCTCGGCAGGCGACAACATCTCAGGCGAATCTAGGGGGTGTCAGATTTAAGTGTTTTTGTTTTGGTTTTAAGGTATTGATTTTCCTTTCTCATATCTGATTTAGTTGTTTATTTGATGATTTCCACGTGCTTATCATCCTTTTAAGCATTTTCTGTGATTGCTACTATTTTTGATTTCGATCAAACCTAGCTCCTGCTTTTATCAAAATTTCTGATAGGATTTAATTGAACTTCCAATTTATTGTATCTGTTACTTGTGACCCCTTGTAGGGTTTTTTAAGAGATGAACAAGCTCAAGGGTATTGTTGTTACTCTATATCGGATATTGTCTATCAATTGTGCTACATCAATGAGCTTTAGTTCGGATGTAGAATGCATCTGGTAAATCAACAATTCCAGGTAATAATAAAATTGGGTATTGAGTATTTTAATATGTTTTGTTGCTCAAATTGACATTTTCAATTTTCAACTAGGGTTATTGCTTAAATTAGTTCTACTCCCATTATTAGTTACAACTGTGAGCTCATCATTTCTTCTATTGGCAACGTGTCTCACTGCCTAGCTGTTGTTTTTCCAGGAAGGATTCAAGTGACTGACAAGGACATGGAATCAGAAGAGAATCTGATGGATTTGTACTAAAGGTTGATGAGACACTATGGAAAATCAGAAATGGCGACGAGAAGAGTAGACGCTTTCAATGGGACGATGATTGTCCTTGGACAGAATGGTATTCTGCAGAGGATCCTGTAAAAGGTTAGAATCTGACAATGTTGTTGTATGATCTGTGTTTGGATATCTAAGGGTTAATTTTGGTCCCCAACATGTCCCAACTATGGAAATCTTCATGTTTCTGTATCATCTGTAGTAGATGGCTCTCGGTTCCTAGCTGTCCAGACTAAGCAAAGAGAAAAGTCCATAGCTGATTATATCATGTCTAGAGCAGAGTTTTTCGTCGAGTGACACATTTTGCCTATTGCTGTAACTCCTGAGCAATATGGATTAATTTGTGATATGTGCCATCCTTCTAGATGTCAAAACATGTTGGAATTTTCTTGGTGCTCCCAAGAATAAATATTTTTTCATTTACTTTCTTAAATTGAAATTGATGCCATTATGTGAAGCTTATTGGTCTTCTTTTCATATATTTCAGGGTTTGAGTTAATTAGCGCTTGGTCGAACAAGATGATCAAAATCTCCTCGGATATGGGTGAAATAGAAAATACTTCGTCATTTGAGGATGAGACCTGGCTCATTTGTCCCTTTCTGTCCCCAAACTTGTAAGAGTTGTTTTTTTATAAGCTAAATAGTTTATTATGTAGGACTGCGCACTTGCGCATAGTCATATGTTTTGTCAGCTTTGACATTCATTTTCTTTTACTCGGTTATTCCATGTATATGACTAAGCAAAGGATTTTATATTTTTTATATGTACTATGCTATAGTTGGGGTGGCATCGGTGAGGTCAAATTTCTCATAAAACTTTCTCACTGAAGCACATAAGTTGAGATGCTTTATCATATTTGATGTGTCATGAAAATTCTTTGACAATTTAAAGTATGTGAGACATCTCCATTTAACTACTCACCTTTCTATGTGTATCTTTCCCTTAGGGACAGAGGCAATACTGTTGGGTTTACTTCGCAGCTGCGTCTGTTGGTAAATGCATTGCATATCTCCTTTGAAGCCCAATTTATGGAGGACTTAATTTCAGGTTGAGAAACAACTATTTTTGTCTTATGAACTGTTTTTTGATACAAAATTTCCTTTTACATTTTTTCTTCTTATTTTTTATGGAAGTTGAAAAGCATGCTTCTGAAGCCTCAGATGTTGTACCACCCCCTACAGTTTTAGATCGGGTGCTTAAAGATCTCTTTCACCAAGGTACTTGATCAATATTTCATATCAATTGCTTTTTCCAGGTTAGCCTTCACTACATAGGTAACTATAAACAAAAATCTGACGGAAGCAGTTAGTTACATAAATATCCTCTCTTTGTTAGTAACCTAATGTAGTTAGTTAACTATGTATTCTCTCTCAACTATTATGCTTGTGAAAGTTAGGATCGTTGTTCTGCTAAAAATTGACTCCAATGATGTTGTTGGCCATTTCCAGAAGGTACCGACGTCTCTATTATCCATTAAAATTCCAATATTATAACAATCTCTGAAGTCTAAGTGAATGGAGTTTAATTTGAGAACTGTTCTCCATGCAGGTTCTTACTTCCATAGGAAATTTCTGCATTTATTCGATATCCGTGGGAATGATCCTTCAGATCATCGTTATTTTTCCCTACGTATTCTGTTAATCAGGAATACCCATATCTATGCCCATAATGTTATCCGTTATGCTTGCAATTGGATCTCATCGCATGTAACAGCAGGTACATAACTTCAAGTAAATTGTTTTAAGGGATTCCCCGATTGTGTGTAATGTTGTTCATCTCCATTTGTTGTATATCAAGGGTGCTTTTACAAAACGGATGACTGTGATAGAATAAATGGCTGGAATGGATGTCCCCTGCAGTGATAAAACTGGAAACCTGACCCTGAGTCGCGTCACTGTCGATCAAATCCTTATCGAGGTACGTACATGGGCTAGATAACAAGTGTTTGTCAGAACATTAGAGATGTTCTTGTCAAATCATGTCTTCATGATATGCATCCTTTGTAGGTTTTTAGCAAAAATACAGACTAACACATTGTTGTGTTGCTTGCAGCTAGAGCCTCAAGGCTTGAAAATTGAGACGCCATCGACACGGCCAGTTTCTTGTTTCTCTCCATCAATAGGTACACCCTGTTTCTTGTTAGTTTTCCCTTAATTTTCTTATTACAATATTCTGTTGTTATTAGTATTGATATTTCTGTGTGACTATGCCTGAATTTAGCCTTGCAAGCTAGTCTAGTACAGAAATTTGTATTAACATGCATCATTTTATCCTGCCCCATGTACTTTATTGTTATTCTCAGTCAATGTATAGGGTTCCCTATGCAAGCAATTTGTAATTTTTTTCACTTTTTAAATAGTCAGCCTCAAGTGATCACGTATTGTTGTTGGAACTTATGGAAACTCCCCTCTTATTTTATGTTGTTTCTATTACATAGAAAGTGGCGAAATGTGTGCAATGAAGGAGGTTACAGTTTTTGATGATGATGCGAAGTCAAGAGAAAGTGCGAAGCAGCTAGGGAAAGTAAGACTTCTAATAGATTGTAGGAGCCTAGTTGTCTTCTTTGTGTTCTCTGCAACTCATTACATTCTTCTTTTTGATGATGATGCGAAGTCAAGAGAAAGTGCGAAGTAGCTGTGGAAAGTAAGACTTCCAATAGATTATATGAGACTAAAGATGGATACAGGATAGCTTATCATATCTTTTCTTATTGGTCATTCAGGTTTAATATTTCAAGTATCCTGGATTCTATATCATCACAGAGCAAAAAGACTATCCTTACATCGATATATTTCATACTCAACAAGTAAGTCCATCCCATCAGAAGCTAAAGAAGGAACTTTTCCAATGCCCCAAATTGCTATTTAAGGGAAATGGAAGTTTAATGTTCCTATCATTTTTATTTTATTGTTGTACATGAATGATATAGAGTATGAAAGTGTATACCAATCATTTGTATGGGTTTATGATTGTTCATCTATTATACAGGTGCAAAATCAGTATATATTCAGAGCGTAAATCTGCTAGGAATTTTTTGCGCGGTTATTTTTTTTACCTGAAAATTATTTTTCAACGGATATAAACGTTGTACAATTATACGTTGCACATTTTACCGGAAATGAGCAACGGATGTAACTGTAACCAAATAAATAAAACGTCGACAAAATCAAAATGGGACCCACAAAAGTGTTATTCTATAAATTATATACGTTGCACAAATTAACCTATACGTTGCACAAATAGGAAAAATTGCAACGGTTGTGAAACGTTTATAAGCGTTGTACAAATTAATTTGTGCAACGGATAATATGTGTTGCACAACCATGCGCAACGCCATTTTGCCAACGTTTATTTCCGTTGCACAAATTATGCGCAACGTTTATAAACGTCCCTAAATGGCCGTTTTGGTGTAGTGAGTCTTGATTTATAGTCTACTATAGCTAAGGTCTCGAACTAGGATAGAAAGTATAGTTGAGCTCAAGAACTCCATGGAAATCATCATACAAGACGAAGGACTACTCAAGGAACCAGTGGATCTTCATCGAATAAAAGGTATGTGGAGACTTGAACTTATTTATCACTCAAAAGTCTATCTACTCTATCTCCTATCTTGAGACAAAAGTTGCATTACTATATAGACTAAGAATATACACATGTGACATTTTGAGCTAAGTATATCTCGCTTATCTATTTTTCGAAATGTGTGTTGGTAAAGATTTTTCTTTAGACAAGTTCATCTTTGCCTAGTGACGAAAGTCATGTTATGTTTCAATCACTTTGGAAATTGCTCTGACGAAAACTAGTTTGTGAATAACAACTATATGACATCCTCTGAGAATGTTTCAATGATTGAAATAAGAGTTTAGAAAATATAACCAATGGGGGATATAAACATTATTGTGGTAACACATATATGTATAATTCCTTAGCACTTAAACCGCAGTTTGTGAACTTTGTTGATCAAGTGAAAACCGGAACTTGAGCAGTCAACCCATTCCACGAACTCAGTCCGTGAACATGCGTAGTTCTCGAACCCGAGAATTTCTCCTGGAGTTGTAGCTAGGTTTCAGTCCGTGAACTCAGTTCGCGAACTGATGGAAGTTATCGAACCCGAGAATTTGTGATGGAGTTTGTGAACTCGAACCGGTTAACTTGAGTCCTCGAACCTAGTCTGCGAACTTGAGTGGTTATGTCTAAAAACGATGTTCGTGAAATAATCTAAATTATCTAAGGAATGCTATTGCAAACCGCGGCTTTATAGTTCATGAATCGATTCGAGTGAATCACATCGTTTTTTCTTCAATTGTGTCTTGTGTAGTACATAATATCTCATAGCAATTGAACAACTCTCTAACTAGTTCATTTGAGTCATTTGGACTAGTTATGGTGAAGAAGAATATGGTTGATATGAAAGTTATCATTTGGCTCACCATTTGGTTGACTAATATTGAACCAACTATTGTACACGTTGGGTACGGTTGCACAAACCCAAAATCGACAAGTAAATGTGTGTATGGCAAGCTAATTTTTCGATCTAACAGTTGAGAGATATTAGCTTGTATCTAATCAGGTTTTCATCTAACAGTGAATATTGAATGCTTTGTTACTAAGCTAACATTGATTGCAAACCCTGATTTGAAAGACTATATAAGGGAGAACTCTAGCAACTCGAAACCTAATCCCCACACATTCTGTGTGATACTAGTTTGCTAATCTAGAGTCGATTCTCCTTTAACCTTTGGTTTTCTTCTTCTAAAACCAGGTTAACGACTTAAATACTTCATTGGGATTGTGAAGCCAGATCGATACTACTTTTCTTGTAGTTGTGTGATATGATCTTGATGTTTCTATCGTACGAGTACAATTGTAATAATTGACTTGAGATTTCTATCTCCGATAGGAAAGATATAAAAGTAATCACAAACATCTTCGTCTCATCGTTTGTGATTCCACAATATCTTTTTTCGCTGCGTCGATTAAGACTATTGGGAGGTGATTGATAAAACTGAGATGTTCTTCGGGAATATAAGTCTGGTTTTATTGATTGGTTCATGTTCACCTTGATTTATCCAAAGACGGAACAAAACTCATAGGTTTATTCGTGGGAGACGAATTTATCTATCTTGTAGACTTTTCTGTGTGAGACAGATTTTTTTGCTAAAGTCTTCGACTTTGGGTCGTAGCAACTCTTGGTTGTGGGTGAGATTAGCTAAGGGAATCAAGTGCGCGGTTTCCTGCTGGGATCAGAGGCGTATGAGCATAACTGTACCTTGGATCAGTGTGAGATTTATTGGGGTTCAACTACAGTCCAGACCGAAGTTAATTTGTAGTAGGCTAGTGTCTAAACCGGCTTAATACAATGTATGTTTAATCTGAACTAGGTCCCGGAGTTTTTCTGCATTTGTGGTTTCCTCATTAACAAAATTCTGGTGTCTGTGTTATTTCTTTTCCGCATTATATTTTGTTATATAATTGAAATAATACAGGTTGTGCGTTGTTCAATCAATTAGAATATCCGACCTTATTGGTTGTTGATATAAATTAATTGACACTTGGATATTGGTCTTTGGTACCATCCAAGTTATGTATCTTTGATTATAACTCGCGAATCATATTTTTTTGAGTAAATCAAATTGAGAGATTGAGATAATAACTCCTTGAGTATTTTCTATTGATTGAGTCTAGTTGATTCTCTAGACTAATCAAAAATAACTCGGAGTTGTCCATACCGATTGCTAATCGAAATATTGGGTGAGGTTTTTAGACCCCCGTTTTTTCACTTGATCTTCTTATTCATGAAGAACCTGAATATGTATCGACATCAACAAACACATCATCCTTCAGTTTGAGGTTAGTAACAACAGACTTGACTTGACTTGTTTCATTTCTATCTTTTTTCTTTCAAGTTAGTGTTTATTGAAAATATAAAATACGAAATAATTTTTGTTTATAATGACTTTACTATTGGTGGCTTGATCATTATACTATATGATAAAAGTATCAAGGAATGATATATCAGTTGTTTTTGCAACTCGAGTGTCTCCATTAGCATGATTTTGTAAACCGTGAACTTGTAAATCGTCATGGCAGAATGGTGAAGGGGGACTCCCCCCGTAGCTCTGCAACTTGCAGGATTGTAAAGGGGAACTCCTCCCATATCCCTGCATCCTGGACATGGATTAAGTAGAGATACTACTCTAATGGTCGCGAACGCGTAATCCCATTAAAGTGGATACTACTTCATCCTCTGTACCAAAATGAACGCGATACGAAATGTGTCAAGGATTGGATCCTGCCTTTGTACAGGTTGTGTCTAAGCAGGCAAGCCAGCGTAAAAACTTTGCCACACTTTTAATGTTCCTAATCAAGCATCTTCGACTTTTGGAGCTAAAATATGAAATCAAACTTGACATACCAACGCTTGGTGAGTTCAGCCAAGGAATGCTTTGACATTAATAAAAACAGAATGATTTTTTTTTTCGGTTTTGTATGTGTTCGCAAACATTAGATTTCTAGGAAATTACAAGGTATTTGGTTGATGTACAACCTCCACACAGTTATGGAATGATTATGGCACAAACAATTATGCTCATTGTTGGGGTAGTTGCACACAGTTATGGAATGATTATGGCACAAACAATTATGCTCATTGTTGGGGTAGTTGATACATTGCAATGGTTATATTGGAGGAATTATGGGACATGTGCTGGCTTCTATAATTTTAGACTTTAGATAAGATCGGGGAGGAATCAAAGGTTTCCAAATTGTGGAAATTTCTGAGAAACCCAAGTTTGGTGCCTTTCTCTTCTAGAAACCCATCATTAAGATGATATATATGTATAACCCAAAAGACAAGATTTATGGTTAAAAACAAAAGTTTTAGATGAAATTTATATTTTCATCTTTTCAGATGGACAAATTTATCCTTAATTAGTTAAGTATTATCACCAAATAATAAAATTCGGTTGAAAGTTAAAAAAAAATCCATGGATTTGTGGTCAAAATAATTGTTGCATTTTTTTGGGAGAATATTATGGCGACAGTTTCTCTTCTCCTTTTTTCACCTTAAATTCTCTAACTTTTACGTGCATAAATCTTGCAAAATGAGATGAATGGTCAAACTTTTGATAATGAGATTTAGATCATGGATGTAGTTTTTCCACACCAGACTAAATGCTAATCTTTTTACTGTACTACCGAATAGATTAGTGTAGTACACGTTTAAATACACGCACTCATCTTGTATATTCATCTATATTTCCCAATGCCTCCAGACTTGCTCTGAAACATCTTCGTGTCAACTCAAGTAACAGGCATCTTCCCATGCATATGGAGATTTTCGCACCTTGTATCTCCAAAACTAGCAGACATTCCATAGCAAAAGCTTGCCAAGAATGTATAGCAAAAGAACAAACTGGACCGCAAGAAGTCCCCACATGGAAGGCTTTTCATCTCCACTTATTTGCATATCAAGCTCTTTGCTGAGGTCCTCATCCTTTTTCCCAGATTTTTCAATATGCTTGTGGCCCTTTTTCTTGTTAGTTGTTCCCCCATTATGTTGAAGCTCAAGTGCCCGTATACTAAAATGCCGCGAGAACCAGTAGTAGTCCAACAAGAAGAACAAGACGGGGTACCTGTTTTGTGCCCATAGTATGCTTTATACACACACTCATCCACTATGGAGTTAAAGCCTATTGCTTAACCCTCGCTTTATTAAACTGTTCTTAGTATAGCTTTGTTACACAGTCAAACTGAAAACCGAAATATTTACTGGTCTATTTCATGTGAAAATTGAAACTTTATTCTTTTTAAGGTGATAGATGTCATTTTCACAATTCCAGAGATGATAATTGAAACTTTCCCATGTTCTTTTTAAGGTGATAGATGCTATTTTCACAATTTCAGAGATGATAATTGAAACTTTCCCATGTTCTTTTTAAGGTGATAGATGCTATTTTCACAATTTGGGAGATGATAATTGAAACTTTCGCATGTTCTTTTTAAGGTGATACTAATTTCAGAGATGATAGCTACATCTTTCACGGCCAAACATGCGAAAATAGATACTAACAGATGTTTGGCAATGCAAACTAATGAAAGTTTGCATACTGTACCCGTCATGTGAGTAAAAAAAAAAGGAACAAAAGGGTTTTCATTATTTATTTTGGGGAATTTTGATAAACTGCCGGTTTAATAAATTGCCCCCGTTTTTTTCAACTTTTCAAAAGTGCCCTTCTGTTTGTTTTTCCATCCAGATTCACTTTTTTTTTGTCACCGCCAATTTACCAAGTCAATATGATATACAAAGTTACGGTAAAGCCCTTCGTAACCCTAAGCTTTATAATAGATAGTGTCTTTGCCTCTTCCTTTCTCATTCTTCTTCTTCTCTGTTTCTTTCATGTGAAGAATATCGGTGATGATGATGATTGTTTGATGTTGGTGGGTGAATTGTTGGCCGAGAAATCAACATAAAAGTGGTCACCGATGTGTTGTTTTGATGGAGATTTGAAGGAGGAATTGAAATGGATGATTTTAGAGACGGTGAGAGGAGATTGGTGAAGATCAGATATGGGTTTTGTTTGAATTCGAATCTGGGATGAGTTGAAGGTCTTAGATGTTGTTGCCATCGATTTTTGTAATTCGCATGCTGTCGTCGTCAATTTTAGATCTGGGATGAAATTGAGAAATCAAGGGTTTGTGTAATTTGTTAAAACAGTAAAGAAATTTTTGTTGTTGCTGCCGATTTGAGCTTGAATGGGTTTTGTTCAGTTAATTGAAGTTCATACATGTTAGAAATAGTTTGTGTAGATTGGGATTTGCAGAATGGATTAAGGAAGGATCAGTGGCTCATGTTAGATTGGTGGTTGGTTTTGTGGAGTATGAGTTTTCGACAGTTGCAGAAATTGGTGCTGAAGTGGACAAGAAAGTAACAATGCAGGCATTGGTAGTAATCTAAAGAGCAGTGGTTGTGTTGCAGTATTGTAGAAGAAAGTTGAGTTGTTATTGCAAAGAATGCAACTAAGATTGTGAGTAAACAAGTCAGGGATGGCTGAGAATGAAGCGAAATGTTTTGAGCTAAAACTAAAGTTTTAAATGTGAAGAGTTGAAGAATTAACAAAGGGTTTGGTTCAGATACAATGAAATTGGAGTTAGGTCTGATGTTGAGAATTGTTTGTACGTGTACTTGATGTGTCTGTGTTTGTGGCTCTAGATCTGATTTGGAATTATAGATAAAACTGCAGTTGTGGGTGTAGATGAATGGTTTAGTAAACTAGGTTGGTGTTGATGCAATAGCATGAATTGTACAAGGAAGATGAATGTGGTACTATTGATGCTTCCAATGGGTTGATAAATGAATGCTTGAGTTGTGAATTAGATGTATGCTAGGTTGTCCGGGTGAGAAGAAATACATGCTTGAAAATGAAAGGAATACCACTAGAAGTAGACAGAACTCTGTCCGGTTAATTCTTCAGTGAGTTGACTCAGTGACTCGCTGGGTGCTAACTCGGTGACTCAGCCGAATCAGCTGAATTCAAACCAACTCTATTGAGGGCGTTTGAGACTTTTATCAGGTGCCAGATGGAACTTAACGACCCTAACAATCCGTTAGATGTTTTTTAAATAAAACGGTCAAAGAAGGGGCACTTTTGAAAAGTTAAAAAAAAAAAACGGAGGCACTTTTATTAGTGTATTTCAAAACATGGGCATTTTATCAAAATTCCCTTTATTTTGCTGGTATAAAGCTCTCGAGTTCTTCAGTCCTACATATTTGGTATGAAAGTTAATTCTTCATGCGTATTCACTATTTTAGGGGAATAAAAGGGTTTTCATACCGTACTGCATCGTTAATTTTTCAAGAGGAACAAAAGGGTTTTCATTATTCTTCATACATCCATCAGCGATAAATTATACTTTCACCAATTTTAGGGGAGTTTTTTTAAGATCATAGTCGAGTATTTTTAAGGAATTAATGAGTCATTTTACGGGAGTTTATTTGGGGATTTTTTTTAGGAATTAGTTTTTATCACATTTTCTAGGGAGTTTTTGTAGGGATTAATTAATTTAAGCACGCTTTTTTAAAATGAAATTATTTCCTTAATTTTAGATAAGGTTATATTGGTAAACAATCCATATTTCTAATTAATTATGGTTTTTTTATATTTGGAATCTTAATGGTAGGTTTTTGATATGCAAAAAAGAAAAATCGGGCTAGAGAAAAACTTATTATTCATAGCGCTACAACAATGAATACTTCCTAAAACAAAATCCTAACAATACGATTCAAAACGAACACCGATTGAAACTGACATCATACAAGAAACACATCCCAAGGACTTAATGTAAGTAAGAGACTAAAGGATATAGTGAATTGTAACCTAGGACAAATATCATGGAAATTAAATTTAACGGGGGTTACAATAGATATGGTGGCTGCCTCATCTACTTATAATTATAATTATACTAGGTATCACCCCGGCCTATGGCCAGGGCTCAACCTTTTTCGATTTTTATTAGTTGTTTGGTCGGCATGTATCCTCCCATAAAATTTTAGTTAGCCTGTAATAGTTGATACCATGTGTTTGTTAGTCGTGTTATAGTATAGTGTGGTAATTAGCCGGGTTATAGTAGCGTGTTTAATTAGTTGGGTCATTTAGGAGTCTGTAGATTAACCAGGGCATGTGGCCCTGCTATTTTATTGGTCGAGGCCCCGGCCGTGGATTAGAATATCTTGGATGAAATGTAGTCTCCATATTAAAATCAATTGTGAAGTTACCAGGGGTTTATGATGTTTTGTTGGTCGAGTCAAATTAGTCGAGACCTATAGCTTCGATCGTGCCCTTTAAATTCTTTTAAAAATTAATATTCAGTACTAAGGTTGTCGCTTTTAATTAATTAAAATTAGATCAGGTAAACTAATTATATAAGGAAGCTTAGTAACGATAAAACTTATGATAGATTAGCAAAATATCTTATTTTATTTTATTTTATTATCTTTGCCTTATTTTATTTAGAAAATTTTATTTTGAGATCAAATAGGTGATTAGGTCAGTTGAGGTGGAACTATCATGGATGCTATAAATTGATTATATTTTTGTTAGGAGTTAGTAGAGGTGGAGCTGTGCAAGTGTTGACTGAACTGGTGCGCAATAAAACGAATGGGAATGAGACAACTAATATTATTATTGGTATAACTATGAAAGTATCCCATGAATGAAAGTGCAGCAAGACTAACAATTCCAAACTGCTAAAATGGTGACTGAAAAATTATCTGGCACCATGTTACGTTGGTATTATCCTTGCTAACGGTCCGGGAATTGTGGCTATAGGTTAGCTAGAGCCTATGATCCCAGTGTGTAGCTATGTTTACAAAAAATAAGGAAGAAAAAAAAATTGAGTTATAGAAGACATACCAAATAAGGAAAACCATGGATCCTTTTTCTTTTTCTTCTTTATTTTCGTTTTGAATTTAAGCCTATCAAAATAAGGCGACCCAACCTCTTTGAATATTATTTTATGTTTTATGGCTTACAGCCCCAGCCGTGGCTACTAAAGTATTTCCTAGTGTTTTTTTGGTCAGGTGAAATTAGTCGGGACATACAGCCCCGGCCGTGGCCACTAAGACAGTTCTCAGTGTTTAGTTGGTCGGGTCAAAGTGGTCGGGGTCTATAATCCCGACCGTAACCACTTAAACAGTTTACAGTGTTTTATTGGTCGGATCACATTAGTCGGGGCCTACAGCCTCGGTCCTGGCCACTAAGGCAGTTCCCAGTGTTTAGTTGGTCGGGTCAAATTAGCCAGAACTTACAGCCCCGTTGTGACCACTTAAGCATGCCCTAATATTATATTGGTCGGGGCTTATTGTTATTCCAGAAAGCATGTTTACCAAGGAATAAAAATATATGGTGCCATTTTATTACCTTAATTTGAATTATTGATCCTTTGTTTTTGGTTTGTCACTTATAAAACATGTTTGATTTATTCCTTCACAGTTCCGATGAGCCCAACGGCTTATTCATACTCGTATGAACAGAAACAGTAATAAAAACTTCGTTAGCATAATTCTGCCCATAACAAACAATGGTTGATGGGATTGATACTAATAGGTTAGTTACTAATGGACAAACGTAACCTTATCTTATTACACCCACGTGTTGTATATGTGGGAGGGACAGGTGATCCGACAAACATAATTTCCTAATTAACAAGTGCGAGTTTATGACACTAAGTGCCTAATTTATTGACGTGATATGGATTTGTGTTTGATTTAGGAAACCCAAAGGATGTTTGATTTTTTTCCCCCGATATAGAACCCCGAATACATCTTATGGAAACATAGTCAAATCTGGAAACCCCACGATCCGACGGACATTTATAAAGAACATATAACGAATCGATCCATGCCGCGGGATGACGAAATCGATGGCCGGATTTGTCAGTCTACACAAACACCACTTTTTTTATAATATAGATTGTCATGCACCATTACTTTATATATCTGAACGTGAATCAACCAATTTTACACATGCTATGTGTGAATTATGTGGACGTATCGGATTTTTTTTTCAACCCATTTCAATTCTTTCTTTTTTCTTCTCCCGGCCAGTACATCATAATTAGCTTCCAACCAACAGTTATCAACAGTGGCGAAATAAAAGGGTCGATCGAATGATACTTTTCGACATATACCTATGGCCCGTGCCATGAAGAACAAAGCAAATTGTAAGAAGGTAGATATGAGTTTGTATTAGGAAATAATATGGGAAAGTCCATATTTAGGAGATATACATATTTAAGTTGTGAGAGTTATATTAGGAATGAAATATCTTAAGGACCAAGTCTTGTGTCGTAAGAACCAAGTCTTGTGGTTGTATAAATAGCTTGAAGAATTAATGAGAAAGACACACCGAATTATTATCAATGTAGTCTTTATCGCTTACGCGTTTATGCTCTTCTCTCTCTTGCTCGATCCTTAACATGGTATCAGCGCAAGGTGAGAGGGAGAGAGGAGAGAAGAGAATTAGATGTGTTTTCATAAATAGTTTCGCAAAGTTGCGATAAGAAGGAGAAGAAGACTAAAAATAAAGTTGTGCAATATTTGATGGCTATTGTGACAAGTTTGAAAGCCAATCGAGAAGACAGTTGAAGAAGGAGAAGATTGATTTCATTTGAATTCATGATGAAAATCTAGGTTAGGGCATGTTATTGATGCCGAGAAAACATGACATACGAGATACTGCTGCTGAGAATAAAAATATGGATTGATTGGATTAACAAGGTTGTCTCCGTTCAAATACAATGAATGGATAGTTTAGAGATTTTGAAGTCTTAAAAAAAAAAAAAAAAAAAAAAAAGTTTGTCTATCGTAGCCAAGTCTTATGTTGGCTAGGTTAACTGTCAGTTTAGAAGTTTAGAGATTTCAACTAATCGAGAAAAAAAAAAGGTGCGAAAGAAGACTGTTACCGAAAGAAATCTTATACCGTAGTGGATAAAAAGGTTGGGTTTGATTCAGATTCAAGTTTGGTAACAGATTTCCAGCTATTAACAAGAACTTGTATTCCTGCACAGTCAATTGAGAAAAGGACAAGGAGTAGAGACCGGACCGCTGCCCTAGCTTGGTTATGTGGCTAGTTCTAGCTCTGTGAAGTATTTTCCGGTGAGGTTTGAATATGATAAAAAAGCAATTGTTGATGTCGTTGCTACAACAACTTTGGGATCGAGAAGAATGGAGAATAAGATGTTGCTGCAACCGACTGTTGGTGACTTCCAAGGGTTCAGTGATGGTTTTCGAAGCTCAGGAAACAATAAATTATTTTCGATCCATGAAGGAAAAAAAAAAAAATTGTCCGAAGGCCTATCAGGCTGTGTTGGTTTGTCTCGTCACTAGGGTTCGAAAAAAGTTCTGATGGTATTCTCGATAGTTTGGTAAGAAGAGTTCGAACCCAAGATGTCATAAAGATTATGAACTGTTTTGGGTTAAGCTCAAGTTCGTGAAGTTTTTGGTTCCAAATTTTAAAAGAAAGGAAAGACATTGTGCGCTGGAAAACCGTGTAAAGCTAGGTTTCTTTGGAAACCAATCTTGCGAACAGAAGGTCTTTCTTGGTTGATGTTCACAAGGATTAAAAGAACAAGGAAAATTTGCTTGTGGTGTTTAAAAAAAAAATTTATTAACGAAGATACAGCGTTCCAAGAGATCTGGATTTTCCAGGAAAGTGATTGTGGTTGATTACAGAGAAGAGCTTGTTGACTTCTTTTTCGGTGAGATGGAATTGAGGTTGATTAAGTTATAGAAGAACAAGTTTGAGAAGAAACGAAGGTTGCTGCCATTAATGATGGATGATAATCATGATTTATCGGTTCTTCTGTGATGGTGAAGACATAGGAGATGAATAGAGAGTGAGTTTGGCTAGACAGAGTTTTGCCGAGAAGATAGAGAAACTGAGATTAAAAAAAAAAAAAAAGTCAGAGACACCACGGAGCGACACAAGCATGATGTAGAAATCAAGATGGACATGAAGGATGGTGAAGATGGAGTTGTTGTTTCCACGGGTATTAATTGGCTGTGAAAGAAAGACAGCATGTATGGTTGTGCGGCTGTCAAACTAAAAAGAAGTGTATACGTAATTCAGATGGTAAGAAGAGAAGGAGAGAAGGTGTTTGTTTAAATGCCTACAAACCAAAGTGTGACAATTATGTCACAGCGTGGCAAATCTGTTACGAATTCAGAAATGTGGCAAATCTGGATAAAGTGGCAAATTTGTAACAACAAATAATAAGAAGAAGAATATTATAGCTTGTGGCAGAAGCTTGACGAAATGAAAGATTGTGAGAGAATCTGGAGAACCAAAGAAGTGTTACAGTTTTCGAACAAAAGCATGACTGGAACAAAGATTAATAGAAGAATAAACAACAAAAATGTTGTGAAGAAAGAAAAAACAATCACCAAGAGGTGATGAGAGAAAGAACAACAATAGTAGGTTAAAATCCTATGAGTTGTAGAGAATAACAAAAATGGGTAAATTCTAAGGAGTACAAAAGTATTCTACCCAAGAAATCGAAAAGGGTTAAATTCTAAGGAGTAGAGAAGTATTCTACCCAAGAAATCAAATAGGACCGAAATGTCCCTAAACTACGAAGAGGACCGAAATGTCCCTAAACTACGAAGAGACCGAAATGTCCCTAAACTATGAAGGGGACCGTAATGTCTTTAAACTTCCAAAGAGGACCGAAATGTCCCTAAACTACAAAGAGGACCGTAATGTCCTTAAACTTCCGAAGAGGACCGAAATGTCCTTAAACTATGAAGAGGACTGAAACGTCCTTAAACTGTGAAGGGGACCGAAACGTCCAAAAACTACGATAAAGACCGAAGTTGGAAGATTTTTAAAGTGTTAGGAAAAGCTAAGTTTAAATTTCTTTTGTCCAAGATGGGCATTCGTGATCTACATGCTCCATCTTGAGGGAGGGTATTAGGAAATAATATGGGAAAGTCCATATTAAGGAGATATACATATTTAAATTGTGAGAGTTATATTAGGAATGAAATATCTTAAGGACCAAGTCTTGTGTCGTAAGAACCAAGTCTTGTGATTGTATAAATAGCTTGAAGAATTAATGAGAAAGACACACCGAATTATTATCAATGTAGTTTTTATTGCTTCCGCGTTTATGCTCTCCTCTCTCTTGCTTGATCCTTAACAGTTTGGTTAATGTTTAGCAAAAAGTAACATCTCCAACACGACTCACCAACACTATATATTGATAATAATTATTAACAAATTTATGATCTATTGATGGGAGTATATTAATTATGGTGACTAATATACTCCCATATGTAACTTTGTAAATGCATTGTTCCTAGGCTTGTATTTTATTTTATTTTTTTAATATAACCATTTCTTATTTAAAATAAATAAATTATGGCGACTAATGAGATAATTATCAAGACAAATTAATAATACATTTGTTAAGAGAAAATAAAAACATTTCCCATGTAACGCATCGGGCGTAACAATCTTGCCTAGGGCTGCACAACGGGTAGGGTGGGTAGGATATGGCCCATTTCGCCACCCTACCCGCTCATAGGCGGGTAATAAATTTTTTACCCGTCACCCTACCCGCCATTAAACGGGTAATATCCTACTCGACCCATTAATTGGCGAGTCGGGTAGGATAGGGTGGTGGGTATAACCTATTTTTTTTTTTTTTTAAATAAATTTGTACATGACTTTCTGAAACAGTGCAAGTAAGATCCAACAGTGCAAGTAACATACAACCTATCTAAATATGTACTGCCAATCTTTTTTTGGATAACTTGAAGCTTTATTAATTAAACATCATCAGGTTCAAAAAACATGTTTAACAAAGAATCCATGTTCCCTGCATTGCAGTAGAACTCATCAAGTATCAATTTATCCTTCCTGACAGACTTAGAGATGGAATCAACTAAGTGGTTATTCGTTCTCCTTACATAACTAACTTTAACAAAATTAAAAGAGCCTAAAAGAGCTATTATGTCTCTCAAAAGTTTCATGTTTTCCCATCTAATATATGATGAATTATTATTAATAGCATTAACCAGCAACTATGCATCAACAATGACATGAATTTTGTTCAACTCCATAGCTTGAGCCCAATGAAGTCCTTCAAGGATTGCCTTGCACTTTCCAGCTTCTGCATCAACTACTCCAGCTGCATAGGTTCCTTTGATACATGTGCATTCTCCTGCTGAATTGAAGAGAACAATACCAGTGCCACATTCATTAGTAATACAATCAAACGAGGAATTTGTAAACAATTTAAAAACATCAGTGCTAGCAGCATGATCATTATGCACATGGTTATGAACTATAATATCATGGGATGTAGACCTAAGATCAGGAGAAGCATTGTCTGCTAAACTATTATGCAAAGAATTACTAAAATAAGTGAGTTGATACTGGATTCTATTAGAAGTATTGGTGGGGTTTAAAGTTTTATCCTGAAAAACGCAATCACATATCTCTTTCCAAATAATCCAGCAGCCAACCATTAACAATTCCCTCCATCTCTGCAGATCATCAATACTTGTGTTTTGTACATCTTGGAACCATAAAATAATCCATGACTGAACTGAAGGACAATTTACTGAAACCTGATCAATGTTGATGTTAAGAGATCTCCAAACATCTTTGGCATGAGAACAGTTGATCAGTAGATGATATAGAGTTTCTTCAGCGTGTTTACAAATCTCACAGTGAGTTTTCATGGTATGTATTGCATGCACTAGTCTCATTATAGTTGGAACTATGCCTTTTAAACACTTCCATATGAACAGTTTAACTCTATGAGGTAGCTTCATCTTCCAGAGAGACTTCCAAACTGTAGTAGGAACCACATTTAAAGCCATTTGTTGTTGTACTTTAGTCTCCATGAGCTTGTTGTACGCTGATTTAACAGTAAAATTCGCATCTTTAGAAGGAACCCATTTAATGTTATCATCTTCATGTACTGACAATTGCATTCTCTTAATTTTCTCAACAATTTATGGAGTGAATAGCAAGTTGAGGAGAGAAACATTCCAAGAGTTATAATCTGTGAGGATTAGTTCACTAAAAAAAACATATTGCAGATGAGAAGGATGTAAAGGTTCAGCTTTGGAGTCTAAACCAATAATCCATTTATCCACCCATATTTTAGTACCTTTCCCATTATTAACTTCAATGAAGTAGTTGTTTTGCAGTATGGACAGGCCTAGCTCAATACCCTTCCAAGTCTAGGACGAATTATTCCTTTCTGAATTCAAGTGTAGGAAATCCTCTTTTTTGAAATACTTAGCTTTAAGAAGTCTTGTGAGAAGATGATCACTTTGCTGACATATTCTCCAAGCTACTTTAGTGAGAAGAGCATGATTGAGTTTCTCCAAATCTCTAAATGCCAGTCCACCCAAGTCTTTAGAGATGCACATATTGTTCCAGGCTATTAGATTCAAGCCCATATTGCTTTTATATCCCCACCAAAACTTTCTTTGAAGTGAATCAAGCTTTTTAAGAAGTTTTTTAGGCATCTTAAAAGTGCTCATTTGATACATAGGAACTGCATTAAGAACAGCCTTCACCATTGTAGTTCTTCCTGCTTGATGAAGATTAATGCCTTGCCAATGTCCAAGTCTTTTCTCAAAAGCCAATTTGATATCAACAAAAGATTTAAATTTAGACTTACCAATTAGAAGAGGCGACCCTAAGTATTTCTCATTTTCCTTCATAGAGTTAACTCCCAATATGCTACTGAGAGTGTTGCATACAGAAGGATCAACATATGTACTGCCAATCTAACTAGGGGAAAATGAAAATGAACAAACAAACGTATTCTCAAGAAAGCCATTTATAGTCTCAAGAAACGAGTTCTATTCTTTTCAAAATCGACGATGAATCCCATCCCAATTCCTTGTTCTTCACGTGACCTTGTTCTTCATATAACATTATCATCACCAAAAGTTCTTCATATTGACCTTCTTCTTAAATTATCATCTACGATGATGGAATAAGTACTAAGATCACCAAATAAATCTGCATACAAGTTATCTCTTGTTAGATTCAGTCATAATAGTGAATGATTTGATGCAAAGTTCAGTCATAATACCAACATCAAGTAATATCACCCAAGTTCTGTATCTCCACAATTTCTCAACGGTGAGTATGAACGAAATATTAATTTTTGAAAAACAACAATAACTCAAAGACAACTTGACAGGAGGAACTAATGAGAAACAAATTGAAAGGAACTCACCAACATAAACTGTGCAGTCCCAATTTCCGGGCATGATTTGTTGCTTCAATTCTTAATGAATAGAACACAGAGAGAGTTCTTCCCCTGTCTATCTTATTATTATATTCAAGCATCCCTACACTAGGATTATTCAGTTATGGCAGCGCAGTAAGTAACCGCTGCAATGCTACAAGGAGTGCTTCTTTTGGCATCTAAGAGTGCAGAACCCCAGCCAGAACCTGCTTGGAGTTTAAGAAGTGATCTACCAGTACAAAGAAATTATAGCATATCTCAGAGTATAAATCTTGTTTTCTAAGATCAAAACGTGTACATGTAACACTAGAAAATACGAAGTCATGTCAAATTCCTAAACTGTTAACAAATTAACTTAACTATTGCCCTGATTAAGAAGATTTCTAACAGAAAAACAAACACGCAAGCCACCAATACAAGGATAAAATCCTAAAACAGAAGGATCACTTCAATAGATTACAAAAGTTTAAGTTGACAGAGGGACCAGAGGTAACCGAAACAAATTATCAAAACTTAACAAAACAATTCACACTGTTAAAGTCCGAACAATAAGATTTACCATACACACAAGGAAACAAGAACAAAAGGGTATGATGTGGTCCACTTCTCATGATGTGGAATTAAATAGAACTACTAACATTTATTAGCTACGGGTACAACTATATATGTAAATTAATGAATCAACAAATAGAGGACGAGTTAGCACAAGGGAGTTTCTTGTTTGGTGGTAATTCCTATTTAAAATGTTATCTTCTAAAACTGTGCAGCACATGAAGGCCGTGAGCTATATTGAGCTTGCCAGTCAATTTTCAATTTTCAAAAGAAATTAGTTAAAATGTATTTGTTTACGTTAAAGACATATATAATCAGCAATAACCCAAATAGCCCACACAACCAACCTACAAAATCAAAAAGTCAGAAGAAAAAAAATACCTCGTGACGAACAATAGGATCCAAAGAAAAATCCTCAAGAACCTCCTTTAAAGCAGGAACTGCTTCTGCATCTTGAATTTGACCTAGTACAAATGCTGCTTCATGAGAAAGCAAATTTGAAGAATCCCTCAATAAGAATTAAAGCATAGTTGACGCAAATTGGAGAATCAAGGTAAACCATAAAGGACTAGTATATATCATCTTTTGTTCCCGGATGATACTTGTTCTTTTCAACTGAAGCAAATAGTCATGTACAACACATAAGAGCCTTACTTATTTTGATGTATACTTTATCTCATTATAAACTATGGCATCAACTGTTATTAAACAACTTAATAGACTGATATGAGACTTTTTGTGGAGAAATAAAACATCAGAGACAGTATATATGCACCTTTAGCATGGAGTAAAATGTGTCGAGCTAAGGATCAAAGGAGTTTGAGAATAAAGAATTTGAACGGAATGAACAATGCTTTACTTTGTAAATGGTTTGGAGGTATTCAATGGAGCAAGAATCAGTGTGGAGTAGAATAATCCACGTGATATATCTAAGAGATTCAAACTGGCGGGACACTAAGGTCGAAAATTATTTCAAGATGAGTTACAAATCGAATGGAAATATGACAGAAAGGTTTAAAGGACATTGGTAGAGGTGATAATACGAGGTTTTGGACTGACCAGGGGATAGAAAATGACAAAATTATAGACAGTGTTCCTAACTCAAATAAATATCTCAAGAAAACAGTCACTAACCGCAGACAAGTTTACTCAGTCACACATGGGGCATCATCGCATCATCAACTGGAATTTAGATCTTAGTGTAACTTGTGTAATGATGAATGGTTATCCTTAAAATCTACTTTTAACCACATTACAGGGGAAAGAAGACATAAACTTTGTTTGTATACTACAGGGTTATGAGTCACTAATAGGTACATCACACAGAAGTCAAAATCTTCTGTCACTAATCAAAATACAAGTGAGTTCTGGGTGATGGGATCTGGAAAATGGACTATCTGGAAGGAGGATTCTTGAATTACAAAGAATAGGGGTGCACATACCCTACCCATACATCACACAGAAGTCAAAATCTTCCCAGAAAAAACCCAAAGTTAAACAACCAAAGAAACTTCACCTAGCGAAAATGCTTCTAATTATAGCCGGATGTTTTTTTTGCACTAGGTGTAGTTGAGAACTTGCAGATTTTATGGAACTGGTTTAAAGAGACAACATAGTACTTAAGATTGAGAGATAATCATTCATATAAACATACTAGCCCTGGTCAGCAGACACTCCAAGCAATTTTAAAGAGAATCATGACAAGATAATCATATATCTTACCACATAAGGCAAGACAAGTAAAAAAGATTTAGCCCCCTGAAACTTCCATTTAATAGATTAAGATAATTTCCTGGCATGAAAAAGAAGAGCACAATCAAGAGCTAGCACATAATCTTTTAACCTAGCAGAAATATGTTATTACCTTTTACTCACTGAGTCACATACCATTCCTCACTCAAAAAACAAAACTACTAAATCATATTCTTATTACAAGGCATTTGTATTAGCTGAGGTACCTCATCAGTACTTATGATCTTAATTATACATGCATTAAGCATCTAATTATCCAAATCATAAACTGAAGAGATGGGAAAATGGATCTAAAAAAACATCTTCACAAACTAATTTCATTCTTATAAAAAACATTGGAAAACAAAGAAACCCATAATTCATGTACAAATAAGGAACCCTAAATTTCTCTAAACCAAATTAAGAAAACATGCAATCATGGTAATTACGACCTACCCAAGTAATGAATTGAAAAACTGAAATCAATCTACAACATAACTAACCAATTGAATTAGGGCAGAAGAATTTTTTAAAAACAAAACCAGTTAGGAAAACCCCAATCCTTAAATTTAGCTGAAATCCTGAAACTCTTGTGTTTGGAGGTAAATAAGATACTCGATGGAAATGGTTACTTCAGATTTCTACTGATACATACGTTTTGATTTCGGTTAGGACGATGAATGATATGTGACAGTGAGTTTCGATCTTTGATGTGAGAGTGAGATTCCTCTTCGATTTCTAACTATGATTTCTAATTATTGAGAAACAAACTGGATTTTCAATCTAGGGTTCTGGGAGTTTCTGTGTAGAGAGGAGATGAAGATGAAAACGAAAATGAATTTAGTTTTTAGGTTCAGTTGATTAATAAAAAACCAATGGCACAAATGATCAATTAGAGAAAGATCAACGGCTACTATAAGTTGTTATATAAATAGGCGAGAAGGCAAGTAGGGTAGGATAATTTTGTGGTTTACCCATCATCCTACCCATTTAACGGCGGGTAAAAAATCTCTAACCGTCAAACTACCCGCCAAATAATGGGTAGGATATGATACGGTTAAAAATCTGGCGGGCAGGGTAGGATTGGCGGGTATGGATAGGGTATGTGCACCCCTAATCTTGCCTTAACATATTCTTTGAAATTTTAGGATTGTTCAGTCCTAAACATCAGTATTCAGCCTGGAAAGTGTAAGAGCGCTAGGCACAAATTTTGTGTTCGCTTTAGCTTGTACCTATGCAAATTAAAAAACATGGAAACAAAAATAGAGAAATAAATATATACTTCTAACACTTTCGTAGCTTCTACTTCTCCCAAATATAGAGGTACCATGGAGATGGTTGGTCGTAGTAGGGTATGGTGATGATGATAATGATCATGGTTTTTAAAAGTGTACGTTTCGCTTCAAATTTCAGCATTTCACTCTGAAGCGGTCATGTGAAGCGCATCTTTTATGAAGCGTACGCTTCACGCTTCAAAGCGTGCGCTTCGCTTCAAATTCAGCATTTCGCGCTTCGAATATCAGCATTTCAATGAAATTTTTAAAGCTTTTAAAATAAAAATATGAATGTTTTAAGGGGAATTGAACACCCCACCTCTTATTTAAAGCTTTTAAAAGAAAAATATGAATGTTTTAAGGGGGAATTGAACACCCCACCTCCCACTTGTCTGGAGTAGGTTGAATTGGTGTATACACGATTTGTTTTTGATAAAAATTATACTTATATAAAATTTATATGACATTATCTTCCTAATAAATTTATAATTACTAGTTACGACTAATTTATTTATAAGAAAACATCCGCTTCAAACATCAAACATGAAGCGACGCTTCACGCTTCGATATACGCATCGCTTCCTAAAAATAAAAAACGCTTCACGCTTTCAACACCTTGATAATGATAGTGATAATTAGTTGTAAGGAAAAAATGTTATTTATGTCTAGTCGAGAGACATCAAAGGGCATGGGAAGGAAAATAATGTATTTGGGTTATAATTAAAAATTCAAAAATTCGAAATGTTTCGTTTCAGTTACACAAAATTAAGTTTTATTGATATAAATAAACTGTGCATTAACAGTAAATTTGGTACTTCCAATTCTGCTAAAATTCTAAAATTCAATACACAACCTAATGTTTAAGAATGATGCTTGACAACATGTTTGATAACTTCGGCAACATGTTTGATATCCTTGTGTCAACTGAAGAATCCAGCAACAAATAAGGTACTAATCAGAAGAATTAGTGGTATTGTTCAAACCCAACTGTGGTGACATCGATGGAATAGAAGAAACACACCGGTGTGTTCCTATAGGGAATTCAATCATCATCATTGTGCTTCATATCCTCCAACCATGTGCTCTTGGAATGACCATCGTATTTACTACATTAATCATGTAAATGTCATGTCAATTAATGGAGTGACATATACGATTCAAGTAATATCATAACTCATGCCTTAAAATTTAGTATACTTGGCTTGAATTTTACAACACTATAGGGAAGCGTGAGAATGTCACAAATAATAAATAGTAATCTGGCAGACTAATATACTCTTTGGTATTTGCAGTTCAACTTTTCTGCTAAAGAGGACAACATATAACAATGTGACATTGCCTTAGTGTTTAAAAAGAACAAAAAAAAAACATTTATGAGTAAGAACCATATAATAACCATTAGAAAATAAAAACAAATTACAATTACAAAAAACAATAATAATAAGAGAGAAATATTTACACCAGAATGGTTGGTAATCATGCAACAATTTGTGCACCGACACATTTCTGGATAGCCAAGCATACCCTATGAAAAAATAAACCTCCTACTTTGTTATTAGCATCATAATTTGCTAAACAATTCTTCAATCTCTTCAAAAAAGATAAAGTCATCTCCAAGCTCTCCTAAAGTAGTAAAGGCTAAGGCATAGAAGCTGTATCCATGAGTTGTGCACTTGTGTAAATATTTGTTGCACTTACGACTAAGTGTCATAGATATAGCACGCCCTGATGTAAAATTGTGAATTCCTCCACCAGAAAAAGGTAAAACCCCAGTGACATCGAAACAGGTGTCTCGACATTGTCCCAATTATAATTACAAAAATGGTGATAATGGTACAGAGGTTACTAACAAAATTACAAAATTTACATACACAACTACCAATTGAAATTTAGATATTCTCTTTCCATTAAGCACGTCATGAGGTACTACTCATAAAAGCTAGCAAGTAAATAATTTTGGATGTAGAGTAAAACATCACGATGAAGAAACCAACATTTAAAAAAAAAATATAATCCCTCCGTTGGATGGCAAATTTTGTACTTTCATATTTATTTGAAAGCTTGCAATCGTGTAATTTCTGAAAAAAGCTTGCAAACATGTAAATATTAAGTTTAGTTTTATGAGGTCCCTTGAAGCCCTTCCACTCTTTGTTGACGCTAAGTAATCACCATATTTTGATACAATAAACAGATGTATGAACTTAAATCCAAGTGCAAAAGAATCAATGTATTTTACCTTTCTTCCATCTCGATTACGAGACTAAAAGGGAGTTACTCATATATCATGGAATCCCATGTTTTCCATAATCTTGGGAACATTAATGTTATGTTTGATGGATATATTTGTGTGTTTGATAATGGCCCAAATATATCCATAAAACATAGATGCAATCTTTATATGAAAGTAGTTATTTTAGGCGATATTAATTCTTAAGTGTAATCCCTGTGAGGAAAAAAATGTGATAGATAATAAAAATCAAAAGTTACAATATGTTATTCTGCTTCTTCTGTTATATGCCTTTATAGATACAATTTATAAATGAACATAAATTCAAGTGCGAAAGGATTAATGTATTTTACCTTTTTTCCATCTCGACTACGGTACTATAAGAAAGTACTCCTACATCATGGAAGTTCATGTTTTCAACAATCTTCTGTTTGATGAAGATATTTGCGTGTTTGATAATAACCCAAATATCTCCATAAAATATAGATGCAATCTTTGTATGAAGGTCATTGTTTTAAGCTATAGTAATTTTTAAGTACAAGCCCCCTATGGGATTTTTATTTTATTTTATAGATAATCAATTGACTTGGAAAATCCGTTGGACTTCATTATCCAGTGCAACCAATATGATGAAGTAGGTATGGTTTGTCTCTTGAGTGAAAAAAAGGTACCTGCATCAATATAATCCTTTCATGGTGACTATTTGTTCATATCATGTAGAAATTGAACCAAATGGAAACTAATTCCTCTTAGAACATACCATGGTCATTGGAGGAACTAAAGGGGGTAACCTTGGCTGTAGATCCACACACACAAATACACCTACCCCTCCCCACCACCACCCTTCTTATAAAACCCCATTATGTTTGTAATTTACCCGTTAGTCAAGTAAAATTCATTAGTTAGTCCACCAGTTCCAAGTAATTTAGTCCACCAAAACCCAAAGACCACCTTTTCAAATCCATTTGTGGTTCCATTTGAAGACTAAGAAAAGAGAGAATAAGAGAGGCCGAGAGGAAAAGTTTAAGGGTCTAAAATATTTAGTCCATCATTCTTACTATTTTAGTTCTACTTATTCATTTTATTGCATTTTGTCACCATGAAAACAACATAACTAGTGAGTATTTTACTTCTTTTGCATTCTGGTGCATGTCGTAACCACAACAAATCAATTAATATTTTTCTACCTAATTAACAAGTAATATAGAGTAATCAAGTTCACTCCCAGTGGGAACAAGAGGTTTTAGTTGTTTGATTGTCACAAAAAAGGGGGGTTTTCTTGTTTTAAGTTTGCAAAAGAAAGTAAATACAATAATCAAAAGCATAAGTTGAAATCAATAAGATAAATTAGATCAAGGATTCGTTTTTCGTTGAAAAACAATGATCAAGTTATGTCTTTCATCCACTTGTTATTAGTCACTGATTATCACCAACCTTAGGTTAACAGGTTCGCTTAGCTAACCCCAAAATTCCTTATTTCACTGAATAACAGGTTCGCTTAGTTATCTGATTTTATTCCAAAGAATCACCTTGAGGTTAGCTTACAATGTAATTCAATTGAATGCATTAAGATTTATGAATTTAGGTTTGATACTAATAGTTAAACTCGGTTTGCTCAGTCCACTTTCTAGCGTTGTTTTTTCACACATAATTGCTCCACAGAATCCCTCTGCAAGGTCTCGTGTTTTCTACTTTTGTAAAGAGTCAAGAAACGATTACTTATCCCCTAATTTCTACTAGATTTATATTGAGTTAACAAATCAATTTAGCGTGCACTCTAAATAATCTATCAAACAATCATAAACCTTCATATTAGTAAAAACAAATGATGATCATGTGAAAAACTTCGAAGTAGAATTAAAACAAAACTCAAATCATGTTAAGAACTAGGAATTCATCCTCAATCAATAAAATTAGCTACTCATGGTTTTGGAGTTCAAAAAGAAAATAAATAGAGATGTGAAAGCAAGAAAAAACCAAAGTGTTGTGTGTGTAGAGGTGTAGAGAATTTCTTTATTTATAAGCTTCAATTTGCTTGCAATCTTCTTAGGAATAGGATCCCTTTCCCATAATAATTCAATTTCCAAGTCCAAGTCTTTCTCAAATCCTTCCATATTTTCTTTCCAAATTCAAGCCCAATTCTTCATCCAATTCCAAGTATAGGTCTTTAAACCCATGAGAAAAAATCACACAAAAATGTGTGCAAAATTGGGTCGTCTGAGTATCACTGGTGCCACCGGAAACCTTCCGGAAATATCATTGCGGCCATCGGAATCTTTCTTCGTCAACCGATTAATCCATAATAGTTTTGTTATATTTAATGGTCAATAAGTCAAACCTTTAGTCAATGGGTCAAGGGAGGAGTGTTAGTCAACTTGAGTTAGCTGTCTTATTCAGGGTTGAATTGGCTTACTCGGCTGACTCACCGAATTATGTTTATCGAGTCACTGAGTCGACTCGGTGGAAGAAAGAGTCGAACTGAGCTACCTCTATTTCTGGATGATTTCTAGCTATCTTTCGGGATATTTTTCTTCATTCCCTGCATCCTAACATACATCTAATTCACAGTATAATCAATCTCATTCACAACCCATTTGATCTCTTCTCAATTACAACACCATCATCTCACCATTAGTTACTATACCCATCAGAGAACCACTAACACCAATTTAGCATCCACTGCATCATTAATTTAACCAGTTCTCAAAAGTAATCACCAGCTTCCCATCATTCGATTATCCCACAAGTGCTCAATCACCTCCCTGAGTTCTATTTCTCTTCATCCAAGAACCTATCTTGATGCCAAATCTCAATTTAGCTAAAAAACCTTAGTCATCACCACCGTCTATTAAACCAGCAAACCCTAAATTACTTCATCACAGAAAATATTTGATTCGAACCCAATATCCATCTAAAGTTCATGGAAGAAACTACCCCATCTTTGATTCATCATTTTCTTCTCTCAGTTCTGTCTGATCTTGATTTTGTCTCTCGATCTCTGTCTCTCAGTTTCCTGCTGTTGTGCAACAATTATTTTCTTTCTCAATTTTATCAGATGTAAAAGATGAATTGAATGTGACTGAGATGGTCGATCCTAAGAGCAACTCTTATGGTGGAAGAATTCCATCTTCCACATTCTACGCCACCTCAGCATTTGGAATAGTTCATGGAAGGTCAAGTGTAGTGGTGGAATCGTAAAAACGGTAATCAAAATAGCGTTTAGCGTCAGAAAAACACTATTCAGAATAGCACTTTACGCAATTAAGATTAGCGATTTTTTATACCCATTATATTTTCAACGACTCATTTTAAATCTACGGATAAAAAAAATGTTATTTTGAATAGCGTTTTACGCTATTTAGATTAGCATTGGGCACTATTTTTATTGGCGTTCTCCGTCTTCTAGCACGCTATTCTGAATAGCGTTTTACGCTAATCTGATTAGCTTTTCCATGGATTCCACGGACCATCCCACGAAATCATGGAACATGGCTTGGAAAATCTGTGGAAGACCCCAACTTGGAAGCCACTAGACTTGACATTCCACAATTTTTCCACACTTAGGGTAGGTTGGATTTCACCATAATACTTGCTCTAAGTAGGTCTTATATGTGGGATGGTTATTTGCACCCTCAGTACTTGGATGCATCCACCCATTGGGAGTCCCTTAACCTTAGCTGGCTGTCTTTAGTACTGAAAAGACGAGGGTACCAAAATATCACTCAATCTAAAACTTTTCCACCTATAAGTCCTTTCTCCGAAAGTGATTGTCTATGGACAGAGTCGAGACAATACAACTAATCGGCTCACACTTCGTGTGATCGTCTATGGATACGAGATCGATACAATATAACAATGAAGTATGTTTACTTGATAAAAGGTTCGGACTTAACCAAACACAATAGGATTGCTATCAAGTAAATAGGAATTAACGTTTGTGTAATTTACTTTAAATTTTAATAACAACAATTATAATTGCGGAAAATAAAAGTAAATGACACAACAATATTTTGTTAACGAGGAAACCGTAAATGCAGAAAAAACCCTGGACCTTGTCCAGAATTGAATACTCTCAGGATTAAATCGCTATACAAAATCAAACCAAATTCGTATAGTTGAGACCAAGCAACTAAACCTATAGTTCACCTAGTTCCGTCTGTATCATTGCGCCTCCAACTTGCAGTAAGTCACGCACTTGGAACAATTCCTTTAGTTCGTTTTCCAAACAGTAAAGGAACAACAAATCCGTTCGCTAACAACTATTTTCAACCAAGTGATATGAGTTCGAAAAAACTCTCTTCCGTTTATCCCAATAAACTCCTTTGTCAGGTCCTTAGATCTATCTAATGATAACTGCCAAGGTAATTTTCAATATTTTGCAATCAATACGATTAATCACAAAGAATAGTATTGATGCTGATCTACTCAACTAATCAATCCAATTTATCACAAAGATAAATTGATTATAGTTGGATCCTCTTCAACCGAAACAAGTATTGTTCACACCAAAGATTATGAACCCAAATCAGAAATCTTCTTTGTCTTCAAATCTTCTTAGATCTTCAATAAACACCTGCACACAATCAACTTGAATCTCTTGTGATCAATCACATACAGAATGGAGTCCGTTAACAATGGATTATCACAAGACGTATTTAGATCTACAAACAGTTTAAATATCCCCGTCGAAACTTCGATCTAGTTTGAGTGAATCTTATATCATAAGAGAAGATTCTCAAGCATAAACAAACTAGGTGCAATCAAAGTTCAGCGACCGTTAGTCAATCAAATCAATCGAAAACTAAAGATAAACTGCAATTATCTAGTTTCCCACCAATGGTACTAATAGATCTTCTCAATCCCATAGAAGTCTTTAAATCGAGTGGTCGTAAGAGATTTCGCCTAATTAGGTTACTTTCCTCTCCGAATAGGCGGCTCCACCAGTAACAACATAACTAGGTAATTTTGCTGGCTCTGAGGATTAGTTTGCTAGATATGCAAACTTTAATATTTATAGAACAAGAAAGTTTGGACACCAAGGAATTTACAAAACCGAAAATATTATCAAGATATGCAATATATTTCCAAATTCGGTATCCATAATTCCTGGAAATGCACTGTCCAAATATTGACCAAAAATCTCTTAGAAAATCTCCAACTAGTAAATACACATTACTAATTTTTATTTTCAGTAACTAAAAACCTTAATTAAAAAATTCTTAATTTATTTCGATCCGGGATTCTCCTTTATCTATTAAGGAATAACTTTGAATAATAAAAGGTAAGAATTATTGTACGTGTTCAAAGTATGTCGACATCTTTACTTTGTAAATCCTTTTTCCTATTTACAATCTTGGAACCGATTTGACACACTTCCAAACAAGTTTAGAATTGGTTCATCTGACTTCCAAGAACTATGTGATTGATTATCCTATCAAATCACCAAACATGGGTTTCACGGTTGAACCAAAACAAGTTTCGGTTCAACCTTCCATGTGGGTACTAGAATTAGTCACGCTAGTTACCAAAACTTGGTTGACTAGGTACTAGGATCGGTTCCCACAAATATATGGTATCTAACTTGTATTTGGTGCACATTTTCATAGGATCGGTTCCCAATAACTAAAGACGTGTATCACATGTTCATAGGATCGGTTCCCAATAACTAAGAAACTTGTTGCACCTCTTACAAGGATCGATTCCCCTTTTGTGATCGGTTGCACCTCTTACTAGGATCGGTTCCCCTTTTCCTAGAGTTGGTCATACCAATTACAACAAATTGATCATACCATCTCAGGTGATTACTTAAGATCGGTTTCACTAATAAAAGTCATACCAATTGTTAGAGCATTGGTCGGTCAAACTCGCATGCATTGCTATCTCAAGCATGTTTGTCAATGTTAGTGATCAAAACTATAAAGTCTTGATTACTAGTCTACTATAGCTAAGGTCTCAGACTAGGATAAAAAGTGTAGTTGAGCTCAAGAACTCCATGGCAATCATCATACAAGACGAAGGACTACTTAAGGAACCAGTGGATCTTTATCGACTAAAAGGTATATGGAGACTTGAACTTATCTATCACTCAAAAGTCTATCTACTCTATCTCCTATCTTGAGAAAAAATTCGTATTACTATATAGACTAAGATTATACACATGTGGATATTTCGAGCTGAGTATATCTCGCTTATCTATTTATCGAAATATGTGTTGGTAAAACTTTTAATTTATCCATGTTCATCTTTACCTAGTGACGAAAGTCATGTTATGTGAAAAAGCGGGGGTCTAACAACCTCACCCAATATTTCGATTAGAAATCTGTATGGACAACTCCGAGTTGTTTTCTAGAGAATCAACTAGACTCAATCAATAGAAAATACTCAAGGAGTTATTATCTCAATATCTCGATTTGATTTACTCAAGAAAATATGATTCGCGAGTTATAATCAAAGAGAGATAACTTGGATGGTACCAAAGACCAATATCCAAGTGTCAATCAATTTAAATTAACAACCAAAAAGGTCGAATATTCTAATTGATTGAATAACGCACAACTTGTATTATTTTAATTATATAACAAAATATAATGCGGAAAAGAAATAACACAGACACCAGAATTTTGTTAACGAGGAAACCGCAAATGCAGAAAAACCCCGGGACCTAGTCCAGATTAAACATACACTGTATTAAAACGCTACAGACACTATCCTACTCCAAATTATCTTCGGTATGGACTGTAGTTGAACCCCAATCAATCTCACATTGATCCAAGGTACAGTTATGTTCCTACGCCTTTGATCCCAGCAGGATGCAACGCACTTGATTCCCTTAGCTGATCTCACCCATAACCAAGAGTTGCTACGACCCAAAGTCGAAGACTTTAGCAAACAAATTTGTCTCATACAGAAAAGTCTACAAGATAAATAAATTTGTCTCCCACGAATAAACCTATGAGTTTTGTTCCGTCTTTTGATAAATCAAGGTGAACAGGAACCAATCAATAAAACCATACTTATATTCCCGAAGAACAACTTAGTTTTATCAATCACCTCACAATAGTCTTAATTGTCGCAGCGAAAAAAAATATTGTGGAATCACAAACGATGAGACGAAGATGTTTGTGATAAATTTTATATCTTGCCTATCGGAGATAGAAATATCAAGCCAATTATTACAATTGTACTCGTACGATAGAAACAGCAAGATCAGATCACATAACTACAAGAAAAGTAGTATCGGTCTGGCTTCACAATCCCAATGAAGTCTTTAAGTCGTTAACCTGGTTTTAGAAGAAGAAAACCAAAGGTTAAAGGAGAATCGACTTTATCTTAGCAAACTAGTATCACACATAATGTGTGTGGATTAGGTTTCCCAGTTGCTATAGTTCTCCCTTATATAGTCTTTCAAATCAGGGTTTGCAATCAATGATAGCTTAGTAACAAAGCATTCAATATTCACCGTTAGATGAAAACCTGATTAGATACAAGCTAATATCTCTCAACCGTTAGATCGAAAACTTATCTTGCCATACACACATGTACTTGACGATTTTGGGTTTGTGTAACCATACCCAAACGTGTACAATATTTGGTTCAATATTAGCCAACCAAATGGTTAGCCAAATGATAACTTTCATATCAACCATATTCTTCTTCACCATAACTAGTCCAAATGACTCAAATGAACTAGTTAGAGAGTTGTTCTATTGCTATGAGATATTATGTACTACACAAGACACAATTGAAGCAAAAACGACGTGATTCACTGGAATCAATTCATGAAATGTAAAGCCACGATTTGCAATAGCATTCCTTAGATAATTTAGATAAGTTCACGAACATCGTTTTTAGACATAACCACTCAAGTTTGCGGACTGGGTTCGCGGACTCAAGTTAACCGGTTGGATTACAAAAACTCCAACAGAAATTCTCGGGTTCGAGAACTTCCGTCAATTCGTGGACTGAAACCAAGCTACAACTCCAGCAGAAATTCTCGGGTTCGAAAACTACGCACGTTCGCGGACTGAGTTCGCGGACTGGGTTGACTGCTCAAGTTCTGGTTTTCACTTGATCAACAAAGTTCGCAAACTTCGGTTCAAGTGCTAAGGACTTATACATATATGTGTTACCACAATAATGTTTATATCCCTAGTGGTTATATTGTCTAAACTCTCATTTCAATCATTGAAACATTCTCAGAGGATGTCATATAGTTGTTATTCACAAACTAGTTTTTGTCAGAGCAATTTCCAAAGTGATTGAAACATAACATGACTTTCGTCACTAGGCAAAGATGAACTTGGCTAAAGCAAAAGCTTTACCAACACATATTTCGAGAAATAGATAAGCGATATATACTCTTATACTAGAGACCACTTCTTCGTATTTGGCAATTCATGAGAATTGGTTACAAAAGAGTTTCTCCTTAAGATAAAGTTTTCCTTTTCCAAGGAATTATACTGTTCTTGGGCTAGAGTAAGAGATGCATATAGTTTTTCTTTTTCAGCACGAAGTCTGTTGAGATCTTATGAATGAGTCTCGAGCAAACGTTTTTCTCTAATTGAGTCCTCTTTAATAATATCCTCAAGAGCACTAATCCTTTCACGCTGGAGAGTAGTTTCTTGAAGAAGTTTCTCAATATTCTTAGAGAAGGACTTTATGATATTATAGAGATTACGTTCTCGACCAAGAGACTTTTCCAATTCATCAATGATCATTAAAATCAATGTCTTCAGCTGTATGTTTGGAAATTCTGGTGAGATCCTTTCAGCTTCTGCCAGAGTGTCATATGCCTCATGAGAGGGAAAAATGTCATTATCACATTGAACATTATTTATACCTCAGGATTCGGAAGAATCATCAAAGGAATAATCCTTTGAGGTGTTTTCAAGACACTTGACATGATCAAAAACTTTAGGAGACATTTTGGTATGTGCAACAAAGATTTCATCCACAGACTCAAATTGCACAAATACAGACTTGTAAGATCTTAAGCGTGTTTGCCTGCTCTGATACCAATTGAAAAAGCGGGGGTCTAACAACCTCACCCAATATTTCGATTATCAATCTGTATGGACAACTCCGAGTTGTTTTCTAGAGAATCAACTAGACTCAATCAATAAAAAATACTCAAGGTGTTATTATCTCAATCTCTCGATTTGATTTACTCAAGAAAATATGATTCGCGAGTTATAATCAAAGAGAGATAACTTGGATGGTACCAAAGACCAATATCCAAGTGTCAATCAATTTAAATCAACAACCAAAAAGGTTGGATATTCTAATTGATTGAACAACGCACAACCTGTATTATTTCAATTATATAACAAAATATAATGCGGAAAAGAAATAACACAGAAACCAGAATTTTGTTAACGAGGAAACCGCAAATGCAGAAAAACCCCGGGACCTAGTACAGATTAAACATACACTGTATTAAGCCGCTACAGACACTAGCCTACTCCAAATTAACTTCGGTCTGGACTGTAATTGAACCCCAATCAATCTCACACTGATCCAAGGTACAATTATGCTCCTACGCCTCTGATCCCAGCAGGATACTGCGCACTTGATTCCCTTAGCTGATCTCACCCACAACCAAGAGTTGCTACGACCCAAAGTCGAAGACTTTAGCAAACAAATGTGTCTCACACAGAAAAGTCTACAAGATAGATAAATTCGTCTCCCACGAATAAACCTATGAGTTTTGTTCCGTCTTTTGATAAATCAAGGTGAACATGAACCAATCAATAAAACCAGACTTATATTCCCGAAGAATAGCTCAGTTTTATCAATCACCTCACAATAGTCTTAATTAACGCAGCGAAAAAAGATATTGTGGAATCACAAACGATGAGGCGAAGATGTTTGTGATAAATTTTATATCTTGCCTATCGGAGATAGAAATCTCAATCCAATTATTACAATTGTACTCGTACGATAGAAACAGCAAGATCAGATCACATAACTACAAGAAAAGTAGTATCGATCTGGCTTCACAATCCCAATGAAGTATTTAAGTCGTTAACCTGGTTTTAGAAGAAGAAAACTAAAGGGAGAAAGGAGAATCGACTCTACCTTAGCAAACTAGTATCACACAGAATGTATGGGGATTAGGTTTCATAGTTGTTAGAGTTTTCCCTTATATAGTCTTTCAAATCAGGGTTTGCAATCAATGTTAGCTTAATAACAAAGCATTCAATATTCACCGTTAGATGAAAACCTGATTAGATACAAGCTAATATCTCTCAACCGTTAGATCGAAAAATCATCTTGCCATACACACATGTACTTGACGATTTTGGGTTTGTGTAACTATACACAACAATGTTTATATCCCCTAGTGGTTATTTTGTCTAAACTCTCATTTCAATCATTGAAAAATTCTCAGAGGACGTCATATAGTTGTTATTCACAAACTAGTTTTTTTCAGAGCTATTTCCAAAGTGATTGAAACATAACATGACTTTCGTCACTAGGCAAAGATGAACTTGGATAAAGGGAAAGCTTTACCAACACACATTTTGAGAAATAGATAAACGAGATATACTCGGCTCGAAATTTCACATGTGTCTATTCTTAGTCTATATAGTAATACGACTTTTGTCTCAAGATATGAGATAGAGTAGATATACTTTTGAGTGATAGATAAGTTCAAGTCTCCACATACCTTTTAGTCGATGAATATCCACTGGTTCCTTGAGTAGTCCTTTGTCTTGTATGATGATCGCCATGGAGTTCTTGAGCTCAACTACACTTTTTTATCCTAGTACGAGACCTTAGCTATAGTAGACTAGAAATCAAGATTTTATAGTTTTGATCACTAACATTGAAAAACATGATTGAGTTTGAAACGTATGCGAGTTCGACTGAGCAATGCTCTAACATTATGTTTCAATCATTTTGGAAATCGCTCTAACGAAAAATAGTTTATGAATAAAAATTATATAACGCCCTCTGATAATGTTTCAATGATTGAAATGAGAGTTTAGACAATATAACCATTGGAGGATATCAACATTATTGTGGTAACACATATATGTATAAGTCCTTATTGCTTGAACCGAAGTTTGCGAACTTTGTTGATCAAGTGAAATTGGAGTAGTGCGTGAGCTCAGTCCGCGAACTCAGCATACATACTCAGTTCGCGTACCCAGTCCGCGAACTGGCGTAGGTATCTAACCCAAGAATTTCTGCTGGAGTTTGTGAAGTCCGTCCGCGAACTTGAGTAGATTATGTCTAAAAATGATGTTTGTGAACTTATCTTAATAAGGAATGATATTTCAAACCGTGGATTTATACTTCATGTATCGAGTCGAGTGAATCACATCGTTTTTGCTTCAATTATGTCTTATGTAGTACATAAAGATTTAAGCAATTGATCAACTTTCTAACTAGTTCATTTGAGTCATTTGGACTAGTTATGGTGGACAAGAATATGGTTGATATGAAGGTTATCATATGGCTAACCATTTAGTTAAATATTGTTGAACCAACCAATGTACAAGTTTGGGTACGGTTTTCACGAGCCTACAAACGTGCATTTCATGTGTGTGTAACAAGCTATGTTTTTGATCTAACAGTTGATAAATATTAGCTTGAATCTAATCTGGTTTTCATCTAACGTTGAATATTGAATGCTTTGTTACTAAGCTAACATTGATTGCAAACCTTGATTTGAAAGACTATATAAGGGAGAACTATAGAAACTGGAAAACCTAATCCCCACACATTTTGTGTGATACTAGTTTTCTAAGCTAGAGTCGATTCTCGTTTAACCTTTGGGTTTATTCTTCTAAAACCAGGTTAACGACTTAAAGACTTCATTGGGATTGTGAAGCCAAACCGATACTACTTTTCTTTTAGTTGTGTGATCTGATCTTGAATCTTCTATCGTATGAGTACAATTGTAATAATTGGTTTGAGATTTCTATCTCTGATAGGCAAGATATAAAAGTATTCACAAATACTTCGTCTCATCGCTTGTGATTCCTCAATAATCTTATTCGCAGCGTCGATTAAGTTTATTGTCAGGTGATTGATAAAATTGAGTTGTTCTTCGGGAATATAAGTCTTGTTTTATCAATTGGTTCATGTTCACCTTGATTTATCAAAATACGAAACAAAACTCATAGGTTTATTCGTGGGAGACAAATTTATCTATTCTTGTAGACTTTTCTGTGTGATACAGATTTGTTTATTAAAGTCTTCGACTTTGGGTCGTAGCAACTCTTGGTTGTGGGTGAGATCAACTAAGGGAATCAAGTGTGCAGTATCCTGCTGGGATCATAGGCATAGGAGCATAACTGTACCTTGGATCAGTGTGAGATTGGTCTGGGTTCAATTACAGTCCAGACCGAAGTTAGCTTGGAGTAGGCTAGTGTTTGTAGCATCTTAATACAGTGTATGTTTAATCTGGACTAAGTCCCGGGGTTTTTCTGCATTTGTGGTTTCCTCGTTAACAAAATTATGGTGTCTGTGTTATTTTTTTCTGCATTATATTTTGTTATATAATTGAAATAATACAGGTTGTGCGTTGGTCAATCAATTAGAATATCCGACCTCTTTGGTTGTTGATTTAAATTGATTGACACTTGGATATTGGTCTTTGGTACTATCCAAGTTATCTCTCTTTGATAAAGACTCGTAGATTTGTATTTGGTTGAGCATAGATCAAATTGAAAGATTGAGATAATAACTCCTTGAGATATTTTCTATTGATTGAGTCTAGTTGATTCTCTAGAAAGTAACTCGGAGTTGTCCATATAGATTGCTAATCAAAATATTGGGTGAGGTTGTTAGACCCCCGCTTTTTCACCAATATAAAAGTCAGGCCTTGTGAATAGTTTTACCAAGAACATAAGCAAGTCATGAGCGGTTATACTAAACACACATATTGGTAATTTAAAATATTTGCAATGAATAACAATACCAATAGTCTAGCGATTTCCCTTTCGATTCATAACACAAGTTTATGAATTGTACTTTCTTTAAACGAATGTAATCACATTTTTTCTTAGGATAAAATCTTCACCTTTACCCATACACATAATCACAATAACATTCATACGATTGTGTCGATGTCGTATATATGAAGTTCAAAAGATAAGTGTTATACTTCTGTTTGTGGGTGAAAACTGTTTCTGCTGTTTTTGGTAAATTTGGTTGTGTGGATGAAAACAAGTCTTGACCCTAGACAATGCACTGCACGGGAGTACTTTTGATTTGAGAGATCAATCTGTACAATCCTGGCCTAAACCTATAAATGGTCAATCCAGGCTTGCTTCGGTCACAAAGTGAAGCAGAAGGGTTGGCCTTAGGGAGGGAAGCGAAGAAAATATTGAGACCATAATGGTTAATTTTAAAGGTGTGGTTTTTTTATAACTTGTATCATAAAGTGGAACTGGCTTGCAGAATAAAAAGCTATCAGTTCTTTGGTGATTTTTGGATACCATGTTGTTGCTGACCAAAACTTGTTGTTTGGTGGAAATAGGTAAAACCTATTTATACAAGTCATAATAAAACGTACCCTGGTCTCGTAAGAAGTGGGAATGATTGAGTGATGGAAAAGTGGAGTAACGTATAACCGTTGTAAACCATGCTTCCATGATGAAGGAAGTGGATCCGTTTACACCCATTACTTCTTTCCACCACTAAATGTTCCGTTTCCTGACACTTTCTTATAATCGGCGTATTGCATCCCATATGCCGTAAACCGCTAGACCAATACCCAGATGAGTATACCCCAGTATTGTGACATGTTTGATGTCTCAAGTGTTTTCATGGAAAACATGTAGCAGTTTGCTACGTGTGGAAAGTCAAGGTCAAGAGACTTGCCGCAGGAAAAATAGCATGTGGTGATATTAGGATTATCTCGGCTGGTCGCCTAAAACTTGCCACAATCCTGTCAGTTCGGTGGAGAACTTGGATGGCTGAGATTGCATCTCATGCCATTGATTATGGCCATATCCTGTTGGCGCTTGATAATGGCGCAGTGGCGCCATTGGCATAGTCCAATGGTATAGTGGCGCCTTCAGCGCATGCTAGTGGCACTGCGACATGGATGGCATAGTTTGTGCATGCCAGTGGCATGGTGGAATGGCTGGCATAGCCTGTGCATGCCAGCGGAACGATGGTGAAATTTGCTCTTGGTGTATCCATGGTCACTAGATTTTGGCTTATTGGTGTTAGACTCCAATGTGGTGTGGCAACATCAGTTTCATTGGCCACATCAATCTCAATGCTCTGTGGAACATTATCTGGCTTGGTTGGCGTAGCAAATTTGCCTAAATTAGGGTTTGGCATGCCGAAACCCTAATTAGCGCATATGGCATGTGGCACGTGGTAGGTGGCCGTGGCATGGAATTTTATACAAATGGTGCCAGAAGATCCATATGCAGGCCACCATGTAAAAACGGTCACATGGGAAAATATTTCCACGAGTGGATGTGGCGTGGCACCTTTTTTAAGGTTTCCTAAGTTCGCACGGCTTGTGGCATGTTGTGGGCCCTAGGCGGCATAGTTTTGTTCCACGATTAGAAGTTAGGGTTTCATGCACCGCCACTAGATCATGGCCGCGCTTACGGTTAAGCTAGCCAAAATTGAAGTATGTTTTGATGCTGGTCACAAACAAAGAGTGGGTTGGTACGTTTTGGCATGCTGCCGCGGTAAGTGGTACGTTTGGCATGTGTACTTGGTATGCCCGTTTGGAATGTGCACCTGGGATGCTCGTTTTGGCATGTTTAGCATGTCATTAGTATGTTGGATCGGTTTTGGGAATCCAACTTAGTATGGCGACTTCTTGACACAATTTCCACCTCTTTTAAAGCTGTGGCAGGTTTGGAGCAACCTGATTGGTAAATAAAAGTAGGGGGCTGTCCAAGCACGGGCGTGGCCACCCTTTTGGTACGCGTGGCAGGCTTAATGCGACCTGATTGGTCGATGGGGAATAGGGCCGGCAAGTATGGGCCCAGCCACAACTCATGGAAGTGTGGAAGTTTTAAAGCAATCTGATTGGTCGACAAAGGAATTAGGTCGGTTGGGTAGCATGGGGAGTGTCCAAGTGGCGCCGGCTAGCCAATGGCATGGCCATGATTCCCTCGTTGTTTCTCCTACTCCGCGGCTCTGTTTATTCTTTGCTTTCTGACTGAGTATTTTGTGCAAGGGTCTTAACCTTGGTACTTGGAGGTCCATTCTACTCTAATGCGAGTGAACACAAATCCATCATGCCATACCAATATTAAGGGTTTTTCCGGGGAACATAAGCACAACAAAAGTACTTAGCAGGCTCCGACATCTGTGAGTAATGCAGCTAGGAGCTTATACACTCATTAGGCTATATACTAGTGGACAATTCATTTAGGAGCTTGAGTTTCAATATAATATGAAGAGAGATATAGGCACTCATCAGATATTGATATATTTTCCAAACTCCCTGCGGAATATAGACATATCAATGTCTACTACATCTGATGCCGGGTCAGGTAGATAGACTTTTACAAATTTAGCCATGAACTAAAAACCACCATCAACATTAAGTCCCCTGCTTAGCTCGTAACATTGGCATTGTTGCGGGGTAAGCATAAGATGGTGACAAACGAGGATAAAAATCAAAAGGGCAAGTCATGAAGAGATTGCCAAGAAGAATTTGGCTAACCTTTGGTGGGAGGCATAAAGAATCTGTGATCCTTGTATTGGAGGCTTCGCATAATTCTGGCTTGGCCATAGAGTGCTGGCATTGGCGCTGGAACTTTGGCTACAGATCGACAGAGATGGCGCTGCAACTTGGTCCGCGACACAGTAGATGGCGCTGGCTAGCTAGGTCGTGGAACATGTGAAGATGATATTTGGCTTGGATTGGTGGAAATTGGCTTCAGTCCGTAGGATGATGGAAACTGTCTTCAATCCATAGAATGGTGGAAATTGGCTTCGGTCCACGGAATGGTGGAAACTGGCTTCAGTCCATCGAATGGTGGAAATTGGCTTCAGCCCGCGGAATGGTGGAAATTGGCTTCAGTCCATAGAATGGTGGAAATTGGCTTCAGTCCGCGGAATGGTGGAAACTGGCTTCAGTCCGTAGAATGGTAGAAATTGGCTTCAGTCCGCGGAATGGTGAAAACGGCACTTGGAACTTTGGCTACCAAACAGTAAGGACGGAGCCGGCTAGGTCGCAGAATGTGCAGAGATGACGTGGTTTTGATCATGGAGTGCTGGATCCATGGCGCTTCTTGCTAAGTTGTGGAGCGGTCAGAGGTGGCGCTCCTTTGAGTTATGAAGGTAGCGCTCCTTTGGCTAAGTCACAGAATGTGGTAGTGAGAACGTGGATGGCTCCGATTCGTGGATCGTGCGGAGATTGCGTTGTTTTCTCAGCTATGGAGCGTGCGGAGATTGCGCTGCTTTGAGCGGTGAATATGGTGCTCCTTTGGCTAGGTCACGGAATGGCAGGGAGGGTGCCTGGCTGGTTTTGCGAGCCCGGTTTCCTTCTTCTGCACATGGCCCGAAAGAGGAAACCCTCTTCTACTCAATCTCCAAAAATACAATGTATACAGAAGGCGTTGCCCACCCTTTTATTTTTTTTATCATTGGCTTTATCTCTGTAGTGTCAAGCCTCTTTCCACCAGTAATCCCGATGATCCAATTATCCTATATAGACAAGTATCTAATCTAGCTGATATCCCACGTTTGGAGCCTTAATACACGATTGGCAACAGAGTTCTTCTTTCTCAGGTTTCACCAATATGCTTAATATAAGAGGCAATCTTGAACCTTTCTTTCATATAGATCACCATGGAATTGCGTTCATCCTCTTCACAGGTACCGTCTCATGTCTCTTCTCATAGTTCTACATTTTGTCTTCTTCATCATGTAGATTGCCGATGCAGACATAATGCAGATTTTTTTTTGTAGCATATGGGATCTTCCTGTGATGATCATACTTTTGACTCCTCGGAGAATTTTTTTTAAGTTGACAAACCCAGGTTATCTTCGCATGAGGAATTATTAGAAAAAACCAACTATTTGTTCTGTGAAGCCGGCCATATTATACAAGGCATGTATTTAACCCATCTACGCATCGTGCGGATGCGTGCTTAGGCTTTCATGGATTCGATGGACATGGAGGAAAAGTGGAGACATGATGAAGCATCCCAGCACGTTGGCAAATCTCAACGTGATGAAACTTCTCCATAACCCAGTGCCAGGGATGAACGATTCATTTCTCGATTGAAACGGCGAAGGACTGAGCCCAAGAAAATTCTAGGCGAGAGCCAGTTTAATTACCTTGTCCATAATGGTATCATAATCCTTGATTCCTATGTGGACGAACCAGAGCATCCTCAAGAGGCTGTTGGAAAAGTTCTTGAGGAAGATGTAGACGCGGTTTGCAAAACTGAGAAAGCTTCTGGAGTGGACGCCGAAACTGCTGTTGGGGAAGTTGGAGAGACCACTGAGGATGTTGTCAATGCATATGGGGAGGCGGTGGAAGCATATGTTGGATCCGTTGGAGAAGTTGTGGAAACATATGCTGGAACTGCTGTTGAAACGGATTCTGGATGGGATGCTGAAGCTGTTGCTGAAACGGCTTCTGGATGGGATGCTTGCTGTCGCAGAGGGTGCGGGAGAAATTGCTTGAAAAATCTCTAATGGAGGCATCATTGACCAAGGTGTTTGTTATTGACAACTAGTTTTTCCAATTTTGCTATTTCTTATTGGCGTGTTGCCGTTTTTGATATTTCAATGATTTATTTTCATTTTCTCGTTCATATGACGGAGCTAGAGCTTTGCCAAGTAATATTCTTTTATTCAGCTTTGATAATTTCACATCTTTAATTGAATGAATGAACAAAATCTTCCAACTGAAAAGAATCCAAAAACCCCTCTTGCGAAAACAAGTTCATCCATTCTCCTAGGCCATCCAGCAAATGGAAAGACACCGTACATAAATAGGGTGGATGGAATTGCCACATGCGCTGACCAGCATGCTGTTTTCGCAGCTAACACTCCGAGTGTCGACATCATCCATAGAAACTCAAAACAGGGGAAATAATAATAATAATGGTTAAAGGTTTGACCTGACCTGTTTCTTGTCTCTCCCTTATAGTAGTACAGTTGTCACACATCACGAGAAACAGAGGAACGTCAGATGAGACTTGAAGCCAGATATTCTTAAGGAATATATATGTTCCGCCACTTGATGATCCTCTTTCTTTCATATTCTCTTCTTCGGTGTTTTCGAATAAGGTATTTCTTGTATGGTTTGACTCTTCTGGTTTCGAATTGATGGACAATGGTTTTGTGAGAGTTTAGATTTGTTCGAAGTTTTTCCTTTGAAGTAATCCAGGAAAGCTTATTTTGAAGGGAAGATGATTTTAATTAAAATTGAAACCCTAGATAAGAATGTAAGCAGTGCAATAATTTTGGAGGAATTAAAAATATTGAAAGAAATGGAAATTGCTGAAGGAAATACTAAGGAGAATTTTGAGGCAAGAGGTGGCGTAACACTTTCAAGTTTTAAAAGGGTTTGAGCCAGTGGACATGTATTATTACACCTTCTAACTTTTAGGCATTGATGAGCTTGCAGTAGCCTCCTGAAATGACTTCTGCTACTAGGTATGGTTCGCCTACGGAATTGGACGAAGGAGGCTGAGCGGAAATTTTCACCACCATATCTCTGACCTGGAAGGGGTTTTGAGGTTGTGTGTCTACTTGACCTCCGGATCCATTATTCTCGGCTAAGACATCCTCCACATTTTTAACAAAACACTTGAGGGGGCCGGAACCACATTCACATCTCTTAGTTGCGCCCGGGTTGAGTATTGGATCGAGTCCCCAAGCCTGGACGAGAGGAAAAATGGCTGGTTGCGGAAAGGGTTGTTTAATAAGACTTATTTATGCTCAGAATCTGCGGAAGAACGTCGACGGGCTATCTCCAGGTAGATAGGTTATATTGCCAAGTTGTTGATACGACAACAGATAATCTTCAGGACTTGATGGCTTGTTGGAGATTCGTTCGGGTATGGACACCGACAAAGAGGACACTCCCAACTTTTCTTTATTTCCATGTACCCACGAGCGCCCCAGAATCATGTCATATTTTAGGCATTCTTTGACCATGTGGAATTTTCCATGTGTTAGAGCATCTCCCATATTGATTTCAAGGTTCATGTAGCCGTACGCATTCATTGCTTCCCCTTCCGAATTCTTGAAGATTAGGGAGTGGGTAGCCTCCTACTTAGAAATTCATGCGTCTCTCAGAGTCTTGATGGTAACTGATGTAGTTTTACAAGTGGTAAGAAAGGTTTTGATTCTCGGAATTGGGAAGTTGTTGATTTTAGACTTAAAAATAGAAAACACTAAAAATATATATACAAGATGTCACGATAACAAGAGATACTAGGACTTCGGATTCCACCATAAACTCATTCATGCGATTCATATATTTATTCTGGACAATTATAGCTCAAATAGAATATTGACTATGTTTCTTTGCCAAGGTAGATTTTTGAAAAGCAACGACTGTAAATCTAAAGCATGGGATATCAAAAGACTTAATCTAAGTATAACCCATCAATTGAAATCACAACCGTTCAATAAAAACCATAAAACAATTAATAATCCATGCAAAAAGTCATAAAAGAATTAAATATAATTACCACATGCATGAAATATGACTTCCTCCGTCATCCCAGTGATGGGGTTTAGCTCCTCATGTTATTCACGTGCTCAAAATAGTAGTTCATAGCTCAAATAGGTGAAAAACAAGAAAAAACTAATAAAGCTGGCAGTATGCAACGCTGTGGCGGCGTTACAAATAGCTCTTACAAGGGGTATTGAATTGTTACAGAGAAAAGATGACAAGGATATGAAATATGTGATCTATTATTAATGAACAGCGATACTTACATTTGTCTTTGTTTATTTAAGACTTCCTCTGCGAGTCTGTTCTTCGTGTTCTTGATAACGACACTTCTTTTGTGTCGTCTGCAACTATTCCTTCTTCTTCTCTGCTTCTGCTGTGATTCTTCTCTACAGCTTTGTTCTTAACTCTGCAGCTACCCCAAACTCTCCATTCCCCCTTCTGGAATTCGAACCAATCTATATATATGCACACAGAGCCCTTATCTAGGGTTAAAATCCTCGGAATAAATCTCACTTTCCCGTCCGGCAAGTCACGGGATTTTGTCTTCTATTATTTTCTTTACGCCTCTGTCACGTTCGATTCTTTCCAAACTTTCTATAAACTTGATATACATGGATCACAGAAGAGTATGTTCCCGTATCTCTCACGAAACTCCCATATATACCATCCAAAACCCGAGAATATTTGTTACTTTGTTAGTTTTCAAACTCGATGACTTGATCGTTTTAAACACTTGTATTAACCCTGTTTGGTTGTTATAAGTCCATCCCATAAGATATCCGCAGTTTAATCTCTTTATATCACGTCCAACTTCGCTCCACAGAATCATGCAAACTGATGCAAATTTTCCCGCCAATTCTGTCTCTTTAAAAGCAAGGGATGGAGTGCCCCTTAGTAATTTGGGTGCCCCTTTTCCATTGGTGGGGTCCATTTAGCAATTCTCCTAGGGTGTAAATTTAACTTTTCTGGGGCGTCTCCAACATACTTCTGGGATGCATGTAGTACGTCTTCTGGGTGCCTTTAGTAATTTTCTCCCAGGACCACTTTTCGAGCCAAATTCGCCGCAAAAGTTTATTTCTCCAAAAACACCTACAAAGACATAAAATAACCAAATAAGTACAAAATCGAGTACTAACAATACAGAGAATTGAGACTAATATAGACACATAAATGCGTCTATCAAATACCCCCAAACTTATTATTTTCTAGTCCCGAGCAAATCAAATCTACAAAATAAAATCCTAACTCACTGTCGTAGGCATCGTCGATTGCATTTAGCGTATGCAATAAGCCTTTAAACCCCTAGGTGGACCTAGTGGCCGAGTTATAGTCTCGGGAGGGCTTACCAGAGATATACCCACAAAACCTTTACACTCCAGACCTTAGCTATCTACGCAGAACCTTAGAATGCACTAAAGAATCTCCTTGGTTGGCATACTTATTGACTACAGGAGGAAATACCCTAATGCGAAATTCCAATTGTTGTACACGAGTTTGCACTCAAGCATACTAAAATTAATATATAAGTGACAGAGCTCTACTCAGATATTTGCACTATGGACATCAATATTCGGAGTCAAAAAATCACATGGAAAGATTAAGAGATGGATATAGAAAAAACATAGATGGTTTTGATGTTGACTAAGTGAACGTTGTTTCTCATATCTGTATGAAGGCCACTGCCAAAATGAACCTATCCTAATGGACTGAGATACTGGTCTGACTAATATCAACACAACTGGCATATACAAGGGAACCAGTGGTCGACAATCCTAATTCTAGATCAACTCGTCTGGCATATACAAGGGAACCAACGGTCAATTTATTGCACAACAATAAACTTTTCATATTTTTTTTAACTGCATGATTAGATCTTTTGGATCCAAGCGCATGCTTCTTGTCAGCAAATTACATGATAGTTCCCATGGATCCTGCGTTCCACGCTTGTTTAGACGGCGGAGACAGGGAAAACACACACATATTGTTATTCCCAACTGTTAATTTTTTTTTTTTAATTTATTCCTTTTGGTCTAATTGGTATGGTCTCTTTTTTTTTTAGTAACTCAATCACTCTATTTCACCCTAGCAGTGTTAACAACTTGAATCATGAGCCCCACCTAATCACTTAGAGAAACATATTTTAAAGAAAACAAAATAAAAATAGAACTGAAAAGGACTCAACAAGATATGGCGAAACTACCATGTTATTTATAACACCTGAGATTTGTGCTTTTATGAATAGACTCTTTAGATGTTTCCATCTAATCAGATTGGTTCCTCAACTCCTACAACCAAAATGCTTCCATCCACTTAGATTAGTTAGTGCCATCCTTAATAAACATAAATTTCTAGGCTCTGGAGTTTATTTATTGAAACTAACAAAAGGTTTCTCCCATACCCCCAAACTTAAATCTAACATTGTCCTCAATGTTCTAAAGATAAAATTAAAAGCATGAACAAGGAGAAACTGTTACCATTTGAAGTAAAATAGATAAGGAAAGATATTACCGTGTCGCATAAATATTGGGTTACCTCCCAAGAAGAGCTAAGTTTAAAATCTTCAGCTAGACATAAGTAAAAATTAATCACCTCGTATCATATATCAATAGCCGGAATAACTGTGGATCATATGCATCAAAAAGTGTTAACGCAGATAAAAGGAAACTGCAACAAAATAAGAAAGTGAATAAACATAGCGCACCCTTTCCTAGTTTCCTTTTTAAGACAACTTCATCTAGTTGTGGTTCAGGTTCAGGTTCTATAAAGGGGTCTAAATAAAATATTTTCATGGGCTGCACTTCCTCATAGCTAAGATCCGAAATATCAGGTACTAAGGTCTGTAAAATTTTAGAAGCACATAATAATAACCTGAATAATTGAGGATCCTCTAAGTCAATCAGATTTGACTTACACAGTTGACCATAATGAGAGTGATGGTCATTCTTAAGCAAATATGTCAATTCTAATCTCATAAAGTACTTAGTCTTAGTCTCATAACTTAATGACTGACACATTCGAAATTCATACGTTCCCACATGTGGAAGAAAAATATTTGGTGGGAAAACAAAGTCAATCTGGGTATCATAGCCTGGGTAAACCACATCAACCATAGGATGGGTTTCTAATAACTGAAATTCTTCATGGACATCACTAGGTTCTAGAGAGATAGTATGAAGGTAATCTAGCACAATGGTTGAGGCACATATATCAAGTCCCAAGTGAGGGATCTCTACAGGAGCTAAAGGTAAGGCACATGGAGAATGATAATTACCCCCAAACTTAGAGTTTTGGGTGTCTCTAGATAGACTAGCTACAATTTCCCTAATTTCTAGATCATCGGAATCCTGAAAATGGTCAATTGCTTCTTGTAGGTCATATTCAGGTGACGCATCCTCATACATATTTAAAAGCTCTACGAGTTCATCTTCTTCGTCTAAGACTATTGTTTCTGAATCCTTGGACTCTAAAACAGTATTCTCAGGATAAACCCGTTCCTCTAAACCATTATCGGCTTCGTAAAAAGGAAATACTACATCGTCTAAAACGGGGTTATCTCTAGCCGAATCCTCGTCCTTTTGAATAGGTGAATAATTATTAAAATTATTTGGATTTGAACTAAAAATAATATTATCATTATAAAGATCAATTGGAGTAACAAATTCCTAATCACTATGCCTACATATTTCAAATTCTTCATCAACACTATCCTCATCATAATCATCATTATAAGAACATGAAAATGATCGAACCTCATTTAAAGTAGTGTTACCAATTCTAACCTCGTCATCTTGATTATGCAAATAATTATCCTCATTTTCAAGGGTATTATTGGAAACATTATATTGGAAATTAAGATTATTTCGAGCAATTATTTCTTGTGACTCTAACATAAGTGTAGCGATCCTCGAGCTCATCAACACTATTAGACTAGTCAAGAGACGTTTTACCCGATAATAACTCGATTAGTCTAACACGAACGTTAATTAATAAAAATTAATCTAACAACGATCTAGATACGAAACTAGTATTGTTAGATAGGTCTCGAAAAGTTATGCGAAATGGACTACTCGAACGTGTCATTCGGATATCTGATGAAGAAGGTATCACCAGTTTTGATCTTAACCGCCTGGCTGCCCTTATCCATTTCTCGGGTGCCTTTAGTATTTTGGGTCGGCCTTATCACGACCAAGTCGAAGAGAAATTCTCATTTTCTCTTTTCCTTCCTCTTTCTTCCTCATTCTTCTTCTCTTCTCTGCTTCTTCTGTTCTTCAGTCGAGAGATGATTGAGAAATCAAATTAGTGGTTTTGAGATCGAGGAAATAAGATTCAGATCGAGTATTGATTATCGGTAATGATGTTGAAGTTGTGGGAGCACGGGATGAACAGGTTAGGGTTGTTGCTATAAATTGAAGAGATGATTTCTGAAGTTAGGGTTTATGTGGAATTGAGAAGTGAATCGAGATGTTGATGGATGAAGAAGAAAGGGGTTGTTGTTAAATCGATGAAGTGAAGCTTTCGTAGAGATATATCAAAGAAGTTAGGGTTTCATGTTCTTCCTCAAATTGAGAATTAGAGATTCACGGGAAGGCTCGGAGAAGAATTAAGAGTTGGAATAGAAGGTTTCAAGATGGGTTTTAAGCAGATGCTCTGAAGAACATGATTTATGAAGTGATTCTCAAGATGCAGTGAAGAATCAATGAGTTTGGGTTTCTTTGAGGAGTGATGATGATGAAGATTAAGAGTCTGAGATTAAGAGAAGAATAACGGAATCAAAAACAGTTGATGATGGTAGTGATGATTCAAGTTTTAATTCAAAATCAGAATAAAAGGTAAATTAAATTTAAGATTCTTCTACTTTGAATCTGTTTAAATAGAATTGGGCATAAAGTAATGAAATTTATATGGGTTTTTTAGATTGGAGTTGAATTGATTATATGGAGTTTCAATTTTGGTTTAATTATGAAATTAAGAGTTACAATTAGGGTTTGTTGTTAAATTGAGATAATGAAGAAGAATTGAAGTTTGTTGGTGGTTTAGGTTAAGAAGAAGATGTACATACGTATGTAGAAGCTGTAACTGATATGGCAGTGTTGTTGTTAATTTGAGGTAATATTTTTCTCGAGTTGTTTGATTAAAGTTATCATATTCAGTTTTGGGTTTTAATGGTTATCAATCAAATTGTGATTATGTGTTAGAGATGATGTGAGTATTTTACAGTGAAAATGTACATGGTGGTGGGGTGAGGAGTTAAACTAGTTGAACTGTTGATGGAATTGAAATAAAAGATGTGGTTGTTATAGTAGTGGTGTTTTACAGCGGAAAAGGATTCTAGGAGAAACAAGTATGAGCTGGAATGAAAGTAGAATTTGAAGTTGTAATTGTTATTGCAGAATTGGTGATGGAGGCGGAGGTGTTAGGAGAGTTGTAATTGTAAATGGCGGTGGTGATTATAAACGTAAGGACTGTTGCTGTTCAAGAATGAGGCTTTGATCATGGCTAGAAATGATAAGTGGTGGTGACAGTTTGGAAAGATACAGAGTTTTAGAATGGTGAACTAAACTGAATTTCAGTCAGTTGTGTGAGTATGGGCTGAGTGTTGTTCAGCTGATGAGAATTGTGGTTTAAGACGGTTCAATAGACGTGAGGTAAGGGTGATGTTATTGGAATTGTATTCTCAAGCTAGATATATTCTGGAATGGGAATTCTAATAAGTTTGTTGTGATTGTAGAAGCATGAATGTAGAAAGATGTTGCTTAGAGCTGCAATTGCTGCGAAAGCTTGTTACTGCTTTTGCAGGTAAACTTAGATTTCAGTTGTATTGAATTGTGAAATTCTATTAGAATGAATGAATTAATGTTGTTATGTTAAATGGAAGTTAAGAATGCAAGTTCTCTAGTTGAAGTGAATCTGTAATAGAAGTTTAGCTTAGGTTTTTGCCTATTAGTCATCCCAGTCAGATTATCTGACTGATTATGTTCTTAGCTGACTTGACCTAGTACTTCTGACTCTGTCTATCTGACTGAGTCGAATCGGTATTAATTCACCGAGTTCCTGTCTTGACCTGAGTTGATTCGGTTTGACCGAGTCGACTCATTGACCCTTTGACCAGGACCTTGACTTTACTTGGACTCTTGACTGTTAGTTGACTCTTGACTGTTAGTTCAACCGTTAGTGACCGTTAGATTGACCCAGTTGGGCCAGGCCCTTATTAATGGGTTTGTTTAAGTGGGCTTGGGCTTTAGACTAATTATCTTATATTGATGTTTTGGACCTCTTGTGGTCCGAATTAGACTTTGACTTCTTCTACAAAGTCGTAGATATTCTTAAGACTTAGCTAACGGACTTTAAAACTAATCTAATTGAATTAATAAACCTTAGATTTGCTAAAGATAGATAAATAAGAAGTGTAGAACCTTAAATGGGCTTATGACCATTAGTTAGATTTGTATAATTCATGTGTGAGCCATTTTGGCTAGAATCTTAGAGTTCTTGTGTGATTAACAGTTAATCTATTAACAACGACCGATTCAAAGGACGAACCAGTGGATTGTGGATCTCGAGGTAGGCGTGGCCTGTCATCAAAAGGTGTGGGAATGCATTTGACTCTTTGATAATCATTGTCGTTTCTTTTACAAAAGTTTATGTTTTATAAATTCATGTATTTTCTATCTGTGCATTCCATGCCTTGTTTAAAATGCATTATGATAATCCTATTATTTCTGTGAATCTTTCCACGATGTGGAAAGGACTTGCATTGTTTTGTTGTCAATATGAATTGTTATGGGAAATGAGAATTTCCACTTGTGGTATATAGGATACGCTCCTTCACATTTATATCTACTTTAATTCAACTTTTATTGTTTAGAGTACTGGTCACCATGGTCTTGGTGGCGTCCATAGCTATTAGGTGTGAATTTCCGGGTAGGGATTTACAACCATATTATACATTGTTTGACGAAGGAGTTTGTCCATATACATGTATGATTATTTTAGTGACTTAGTCTCTGTTTAATGTTTTCGGAAAAACATGTATTGTTTTCCAAATCTTGCCTATGATTACTTAGAAGGTTAAATGTTAATTATTCCCACTTTAGTTTCTGTGACAGATCAGGGTTGCACAACAAAAGCCTCACGGGTTGACTTCGTTAGTTGATTAACTTATGTTATATTTATTATGTTGTATATTTTATTTGTAAACTAAATGACTATTTTATATGTATCATTGGAGAGGAATTCTTGTATATATTTTTCTGAGCGGGTTAGTTTTGGGTTAAGTTTTTGTAGCAGATTTCTTAATTGAATGCTTAAGTGTATGTTTTAGATTTTAGTGCCTCTTTATTTAGTTAATTAATTGGATTAGTCAGCTGCTAGCTTAGGGGGCGCTATAAGAGTTGGTATCAGAGATCACTATTAGATCTTATATGGTAGACAATAGGAATAGCCAGTGCCAGTTAGTGAACTAGATTGATTTAGAACTGGGTTGGGTTTGTGAGATAAATCTTAATCACTAAAAGCTATTAATAATTAAAATAATTTTTGATTGATTGATTTGTTTGGTTGATTGTTTGTTTAGGTATTGAAGTAAAAATTGTAGGGTACACCAATAATTAATCTAATGAAGATTAGAGGATAAATGATTTAAAATTATGAAAACCTGCACAATTTAATAATAAAAATAGTGAGACTAGTATAATTGATAGATCTTGTAAATCACATGGAAACTTACGAACACAATGACTTATAAAAAGAGTAAACAAATTATAATTACATAAATGTTAATAATATTTTTGGAACTTAATATTAATTATAATAGTAGTTTGAATTATAGTTTAACCATCAATGTTAATAATAAAAATGTTATGATAGTATTTATTAAATGAAAATAATAGTAACAGTAAATTTTAATAAATTAATGTTAGCATTTATTAATTAGAATCATATTCAACTTAACTTAACTAAAATCTTATATTAAGGATATCTAATGATAAAAATAATAATCATGATTGATTAAATAATTATGGAAAATTGATAACGCTTATTTACGATTAAGTTGTGTAAATTATAAATTAGAGAAATTGTTTTTCGTCTAAACTAAATAACTAATATAATGCTTATTAAGCGATAAACTTAAGAAAACGAGAATTATATAAAATAAAAAGACTCAACTTGTTAGTAATCTTGTAGCGAAATTATCTTTAGTCTAATAAATGATTCAGTAAATCTTTAAAATGAAACAAATATACAGGAAGTAGTAGCAATAACATTCGGACACTTGGTGTAACACTAAAATTAAAATAAAATAAGTTTTTATATGAATAGGATCCTTCTTCGTAAATAGATTTAACCATCTTATAAAATCGAAAATTAGTATGACGAACTTAAACTGTTAGAATTTAAATTAGTATTATATTGACCATAACTTAAATTAAAATCTCATTAATAAATATATATTGATAAAATAATGATTATGATTAAATAGCAATGGAAAAATTATTAGTGCTTAATTACAATTAAGTTTTGCAAAGTTAACTAATAACAAATTAGAATCATGTGTTTGGTGTTTAAACCAGATAGATAAGTAAGACTTATTAAGTAGGAATAAAAGAACGAGAAGTCATATAAGCACAGAGTAAACACTAAACTTGTTAACAATCTTATACCAAAATTATCTTTTGTCCAATAAATGATTCATTAAATCATTAAATTATACACATGACGTGATAATTATAATACTTGAATGCTTAGTACAAAATTAAACTTAAAGGAGAATAAAATTGTCTATGAATAAGATACTTATTATTAATACAGAAATTTTAAGATTATGAAGACATACTAAATTTTGTGCAGACTCAAAGTTTAAATCATATTAAATTACCAACGCCAATATTTAACAAGACGTAGTATACACATTCAATCTGAATAAATAAAATCTATTATATAGATCCTTACGTGGAAGTAGAATTATATTTATAAGATAAGGGCTTAATAAAATTAAACTAAATAGTTTTTCTGGTCATATTTAGTTACGCTAGTAATCAAATAACGAAAAATTTAATAAAAACTTATGGGACAATTTTTATAGTGAAGATGGTAATATAATTGAGAGAATAATGTTTGATAAGATAAGAAAATAATAATATTTCATAATACCAATTATTATAAATTTAGAATTATTGTAAATATCATATATATAATAATTATAGGATGGTATTAGCAAAAATGTAATTTTATTGGTAGTACAACATAAGGATCACTTAACAATAATATAAATATTAGGGAAATAAAGTTAGATCAAATCAAATATAGTATAAATAATAAAATTAAACTTGGCATTACGATTAATTACGATTAACTTTTATCGACCTAAGAAATAAGAAATAAAGGTTATAATAATAAAATATTAATAGCAAACAACTATGAAGAACTGTTGCGGTTAATTATTTATATTAGGTCACGTAATGAAATAAACAAATAGATAAATTGGAAATAATAAGTTAAAAAGAAAATAATAATAGTAATATTTGGATAATGGTTAAAAAGTTAAGTTATTCTTAAATAGTACATGAATTTAAAAACTATATATGATATTACAGTAAGGTTAAAATTATTAAATTGTTATAATTAATGTAAAATTGAATTTGGGTTACTTATATTGATAAAATAAATTAATAATAATAAAGAAAAATAAAAATAAAAATAAAAATAAAAATAAAATAAATTTTGATAATTAAATTGCTTAAAATGATGTAAACTATTTATATATTTACGAAGTAAATTATCAGAATTACACCAGTTAAGTTAGAAATTAATTAATCTTAATAAATAAATCTAGCACTGGAGAATAGTGAAGGTTGTGTTTTCTTTGTTCGTAGGAAGGCATTGTCGGGATTGGCCAACCTTGACAGGGAAACTGCATTCAGAGATGACCAATCATAGAAGTTTAGTATGTTGTAATTATTTTAGAAACCTATACATATAAATTCACTTAGAAATAAATTCGAAGGAATCTCTCTTGTATTTAGAGATAAATATGTTATAAAATAGAAATTTGCTGAGGAAACTTAGACTTCCCTATTTAATAGAAATTAAATCAGCATAGTTGAACTTAGAACCACAAATTTTAGTTGTAGAAATCCATATAGGTTTGTACTTTTGTTATCGTTTTGTTTTGCGCTTGGATAAAAGGTGGATTTATTCTATAATGTGGGGAGTTTATGAAGACCAGAAGGATGGATCGATTTTCGAGGACGAAAATGATATAAGGTGGGGAGAATGTAGCGATCCTCGAGCTCGTCAACGCTATTAGACTAGTCAAGAGACATTTTACCCTATAATAACTCGATTAGTCTAACACGAACGTTAATTAATATAAATTAATCTAACAACGATCTAGATACGAAACTAGTATCGTTAGATAGGTCTCGAAAAGTTATGCGATATGGACTACTCGAACGTGTCATTCGGATATCGGATGAAGAAGATATCACCAGTTTTGATCTTAACCGCCTGGCTGCCCTTATCCGTTTCTCGGGTGCCTTTAGTATTTTGGTTCGGCCTTATCACGACCAAGTCGAAGAGAAATTCTCATTTTCTATTTTCCTTCCTCTTTCTTCCTCCTTCTTCTTCTCTTCTCTGCTTCTTCTGTTCTTCAGTCGAGAGATGATTGAGAAATAAAATTAGTGGTTTTGAGATCGAGGAAATAAGATTCAGATCGATTATTGATTATCGGTGATGATGTTGAAGTTGTTGGAGCACGGGATGAACAGGTTAGGGTTGTTGCTGTAAATTGAAAAGATGATTTCTGAAGTTAGGGTTTATGTGGAATTGATAAGTGAATCGAGATGTTGATGGATGAAGAAGAAAGGGGTTGTTGTTAAATCGATGAAATGAAGCTTTTGTAGAGATATATCAAAGAAGTTAGGGTTTTATGTTCTTCCTCAAATTGAGAATTAGAGATTAGTGGCAAGGCTCAGATAAGAATTAAGAGTTGGAATAGAAGGTTTCAAGATGGGTTTTAAGAAGATGCTCTGAAGAACATGATTTATGAAGTGATTCTCAAGATGCAGTGAAGAATCAATGAGTTTGGGTTTCTTTGAGGAGTGATGATGATGAAGATTAAGAGTCTGAGATTAAGAGAAGAATAACGGAATCAAAAACAGTTGATGATGGTAGTGATGATTCAAGTTTTAAATCAAAATCAGAATAAAAGGTAAATTAAATTTAAGATTCTTCTACTTTGAATCTGTTTAAATAGAATTGGGCATAAAGTAATGAAATTTATATGGTTTGTTAGATTGGAGTTGAATTGATTATATGGAGTTTCAATTTTGGTTTAATTATGAAATTAAGAGTTACAATTAGGTTTGTTTTTAAATTGATATAATGAAGAAGAATTGAAGTTTGTTGGTGGTTTAGGTTAAGAAGAAGATGTACATACAGATGTAGAAGCTGTAACTGATATGGCAGTGTTGTTGTTAATTTGAGGTAATAGTTTTCTCGAGTTGTTTGATTAAAGTTATCTTATTCAGTTTTGGGTTTTAATGGTTATCAATCAAATTGTGATTATGTGTTAGAGATGATGTGAGTATTTTACAGTGAAAATGTACATGGTGGTGGGGTGAGGAGTTAAACTAGTTGAACTGTTGATGGAGTTGAAATAAAAGATGTGGTTGTTATAGTAGTGGTGTTTTACAGCGGCAAAGGATTCTAGGAGAAACAAGTATGAGCTGGAATGAAAGTAGAATTTGAAGTTGTAATTGTAATTGTTATTGCAGAATTGGTGATGGAGGCGGAGGTGTTAGGTGAGTTGTAATTGTAAATGGCGGTGGTGATTATAAACGTAAGGACTGTTGCTGTTCAAGAATGAGGCTTTGATCATGGATAGAAATGATAAGTGGTGGTGACAGTTTGGAAAGATACAGAGTTTTAGAATGGTGAATGGTAGGCTCGGAAAAATACCTACTATTGTGTATACTGCAAGTGCACAGTGTCGACAAGCAACACAGGGCAAGCACATGTCGAACCACAGAGACTTGGAGAGTGTAGAAGTTTATTCTAAATCCTTACTAAGAACTGATTCAGAGAGTAACCAAAGGGGGTTTGTTTTTGTCGATACGACGAGATATTGGCAAAGACTTAAACAGAAAGTAATTTGAATTAAAATATGCAATTAAATCAAGGTGTAAATATTGAGAATATGGATACTAGGGTATTCAAATCCACCACTAACCTATGATATGCATTCAACTTGTAATATTATTCTTGTCCTTACATCAAATTCAAGTCTACCATATATCTAAGGTGTTTCTCCAATGGATAATTTAATCACAACTAAAGTATTTCTCCAAAGCATTAACTGTCTAATTAAAGCACAACTAATCTGAGGATCAATATTTGGTTAAGCATGAGTTGTAGCATAATCAACATAAAGATATTCTAACTACAATGGATACATGGCATACATTGTGAGAGAAAGATGTTGACAAACTTGGATTAAATTATATCTTTAAACAATTCTAAACTTTCAAGAACAAGATACAAGATATGAATACATACCAATGAGTTACGGCTTCATTTAAACCCTAGCAAATGAAACTAGAACATGAAGAACATTACAACAAAACTTAAATTTGATAAACTAACATGAACAAGCTATTCTTGGATGGTTTTTCAACACAACAACCCTCTCTATTTATACACAAAATTCCCTCAAGCACTTGGATTCGAAATTTGGAAAGCATCCACTCAACAAAACATGTTTTCTTAATTGATGGATTGAATGGAATGTATTTGGTTGTGGGAAACAAATTGGGAGTGATTGAGTGAGAGAATGTGGATGTTTTCTTTAATTGATGGATGAAATGGAATACAATGGGGGTGAGGTGGATGTTTTGGAAAGAATCCAATGGGGGTGAGGTGGAAATGGATTTGGGTCTTGGGTTTTGGATCATGGGTTGTTTAATCCCATGAATTTGTAAACAGAAATCTAGTTGCTGGTCTCTCGAATGATAGCGTATGCACTAATACTTTAAACCCCTAGGTGTCCCTAGTGGATGAGTTTGCGTGAACAAAGATGTACCCACAAAACTTTCTTCTCTTTTGTCTTCTCAATTCTTCCAATCTTTATTTAGTACTTAAAAACACAACGATTCAAAGGAAAGACTACAAAGATTACAAAAGACCAGATGTCCAAAAAAAAACAACAAAAGACTCAAAAAATGCAAAAGATACAAAGTACAAAAGAGTATGTCCAAAGCAATGTTTCCAGAACCAAAACAAACTAGGAGAAGATCAAAGGAAAGAGATTCGGGTGGTATGTACAAGGGGTGAACTTTTCAGTCCACAAAGATCGGATTAGCAAGATGAATTGTTTCAATCTCAGGTGGGATTGGTTCAAGGAACGGCTTCAGTCTCTGCCCATTGACCTTGAAGACATTCTTGGTTGTTACATCTTCTAGTTCTACAGCCCCATGGGGGAAAATTGTTCGCACCACGAACGGGCCTTTCCATTTAGAACGTAATTTTCCTGGAAAAAGGTGCAGTCGTGAGTTATACAATAGAACTTTTTGGCCTGGAGTGAATGACTTGCGCAAAATGGGTTTGTCATGGAACACCTTCATTCTTTGTTTGTACATTTTTGCATTATCATATGCATCATTTCTTAACTCTTCCAACTCATTGAGTTGAAGCTTCCTTTGGGTGCCAGCTTTATCTAGATCAAAGTTCAGTTTCTTTACAGCCCAATATGCACGATGTTCTAACTCTACATGGAGATGACAAGCTTTACCGTACACAAGTATGTAAGGGGACATACCAATGGGGGTCTTGTATGCAGTTCTATAGGCCCATAAAGCATCATTCAATCTTAAAGACCAATCTTTTCTAGACGGGTTAACCGTCTTTTCTAGAATGTGCTTAATCTCCCTATTTGAAACCTCTACCTGGCCACTGGTTTGTGGATGATATGGGGTTGCAACTTTATGAGTTATGACATACTTACGGACTAAGGACTCAAAAGGCCTATTGCAGAAATGTGAACCACCGTCACTGATTATAGCTCTAGGGGTGCCAAATCGAGAAAATATGTTTTCCTTTAAGAACGAAAGTACCACCTTGTGGTCATTAGTTTTGGTTGCAATTGCTTCTACCCACTTAGAAACATAGTCAACAGCAACAAGAATGTACAACTTTCCTTCAGAGCTAGGAAATGGACCCATGAAATCAATTCCCCATACATAAAATAGCTCAACAATCAAAATGGGTTGTAAGGGCATCATGTTTCGTTTTGATATACTTCCCAATTTCTGGCACCGGTCACAAGAAACACAGAAGGCATGGCTATCCTTAAACAATGTTGGCCAGTAAAAACTACTCTGCAAGATCTTTGCAGCAGTTTTCTTTGCACTAAAGTGTCCTCCACATGCTTGATCATGACAAAAAGAGATGACATACCTTTGTTCAGAATTGGTGACACATTTCCTAATGATTTGGTCAGGGCAGTATTTGAACAGATATGGGTCATCCCATAGGAAATGTTTCACTTCGGCCAAGAATTTAGACCGGTCTTGTTTAGACCAATGAAGTGGCATCCTACCTGTAGCAAGGTAGTTCACGATGTCGGCAAACCATGGCATTTCAGAAACCAGCATCGGTTGTTCATCAGGGAAGGATTCCCTAATAATCTCTGATTCATCAGCGGATTCGACGTTCAACCTAGATAAGTGATCAGCAACAACATTCTCGGACCCTTTTTTATCTCGAATTTCGAGGTGGAACTCTTGTAACAAGAGTATCCATCAAATTAGATGAGCCTTGGCATCATTTTTAGATAAAAAATATCTTAATGCGGCATGGTCAGTATAAATGATGATTTTAGATCCTATCAAATAAGATCTAAACTTATCTAATGCAAACACAACAGCTAGCAGCTCTTTTTCGGTTGTTGAATAATTCATTTGAGCCTCATTCAGTGTCTTACTAGCATAGTAGATCACATAGGGGTGTTTGTCAACTCGCTGACCTAAGACAGCTCCAACAGCAAAATCAGATGCGTCACACATGATTTCAAATGGAAATTTCCAATCAGGAGGTCGGAATATAGGGGCTGAAGTTAGAAGAGTTTTGAGCTCTTCCCAAGAATGCACACAAGCATTATCAAACACAAATGCAACATCTTTACTGAGTAGATTACACAGTGGTCTTGAGATCTTACTAAAATCTTTAATGAATCTACGGTAGAAACCAGCATGGCCTAAAAATGATCTAACCTCCCTCACAGAGCGAGGTTGCGGCAAGTTTTGAATGAGGTTGACTTTGGCTTTGTCTACTTCAATGCCTTTTTCAGAGATGATGTGTCCTAGAACTATGCCCGAGTTCACCATAAAATGACATATCTCCCAATTTAAAACCAAATATTTCTCTTTACATCTAATCAGCACGCGAGTGAGATGGTTCAAACATTCATCAAAAGATGATCCAAACACAGAGAAATCATCCATAAAGATCTCAAGAAAATTATCTATCATGTCAGAGAAAATGCTCATCATACAACGCTGAAATGTAGCGGGTGCGTTGCAAAACCCAAAGGGCATACGACGATAGGAAAACGTTCCAAATGGACATGTAAATGTAGTCTTTTCCTGATCTTCGGGTGAAATATGAATCTGGTTGTAACCAGAAAAACCATCCAAGAAACAATAGAATTTACGCCCAGACAATCGTTCAAGCATTTGATCTATGAATGAAAGAGGGAAGTGATCTTTCCTTGTAACTGCATTCAACTTCCTATAATCAATGCAAACTCGCCACCCTGTGGTTACTCGAGTAGTGATTAACTCATTTTTATCGTTTTGAACTACAGTAACTCCTGACTTTTTCGGCACAACCTGAATGGGGCTAACCCATTTGCTATCTGAGATTGGGTATATGATACCCGCATCAATAAGCTTTATAATCTCAATCTTAACAACCTATTTCATGTTAGGATTGAGATGCCTTTGCATCTCCCTAGATGGTTTAGCATTGTCCTCAAGGTTTATATGATGCATGCAATCAGTGGGACTTATGCCTTTAAGGTCTGAGATGGTCCATCCTAAGGCTTCTTTATGCTCCTTAAGTACTTCTAAAAGTTTACTTTCATGTTCTATATCTAAGGCAGATGAAATGATTACAGGCAAAGTATTAGAAGGTCCCAAAAATGCATATTTAAGAGTATCAGGCAATGGTTTCAGTTCGATCTTTGGTGGCTCAACAAGAGAGGGAACAGACTTGGATTCCAAGACTGGAAGTGGTTCCACTCTAGATTTCCACTTAGACGTGTCCATAAGTGGTGTGGATTCAAGAAAAGTATTTACTTCACTTATGTATTCATCATCAAACAAATCCAAGTCAAAATTATTCAAACAAGCATCCAAAGGGTCAACAGACATGCTACTAGACAACGAATCCTGAATCAAACTTTCAATCATGTTAATTTCATGCACATCATTATCATCATCAAGATATAAATGTTGTTGGCTAGTATTGAAAACATTCAACTCCACAGTCATATTACCAAATGACAACTTCAGCACCCCATTACGGCAGTTAATGATTGCATTGGACGTCGCTAAGAAGGGACGTCCCAAAATGACAGGAATGTGATTGTCAGGTTTTGCACAGGTTGAGTATCTAAGACGATGAAGTCCACAGGAAAATAAAACTTATCAACTTTAATCAAAACATCTTCTACCACACCACGTGGAACTTTGACGGATCTGTCCGCCAATTGCAGAGTTATAGGTGTTTCCTTCAACTCTCCAAGACCTAACTGCACATATACCGAATATGGTAATAGATTCACACTTGCCCCTAAGTCTAGCAACGCCTTCTTAACCGTTTGGTCACCTATTTTGCATGTGATAGTTGGACTACCTGGGTCTTTAAACTTAGGAGGTGTGTTGCTTTGAATGATTGCACTCACTTGCTCAGTGAGAAAAGCACGCTTATGCACATGAAGCTTTCGCTTTTGTGTGCACAGATCCTTAAGGAATTTAGCATAAGCAGGGACTTGCTTGATTGCATCAAGAAATGGGATGTTGATGTTAACTCGTTTGAACATTTCCAAAATCTCGTTGTATCTTTGTATACTCTCTTTTTCTTTGCACCAATCTTTGTGGGAATGGAGCAACAGGTACATGAGATGGTGCAGAGATATTAGAATTATGGGAATTCTTATGTTGCTCAGATTTGTCTTCAACACTAGGTGTTTTCTGTGGGATTTTATGCCTTTGGTGAGTCTGATGTAGACTCACTCGACTGTGGTACACCTAAATTGTTTTCAACAACTTTACCACTACGAAGGGTGGTGACAGCATTTACTTGATTATGGGAGGCCTCATTTCGAGTTGAATTTTCTGCCTGATATACATTTTTTGGATTTTGTTGGGGCTGACTAGGGAGTTTTCCTTTGTCTCTTTCATTCAATGCTTCACAAATTTGACCCATTTTAAGTTCTAGACTTGTAAAACGTTGGTCTGTGGTCTTTTGGAGTTGTACCAAATTTTGGGTCAACAAACCGAAACTTTCTTCGAAGCTAGGCTTTTTCTCTACAGGGTACTGCACATGTGGTTACACTTGGGGTTTTCTAGGATAGGGGTATCCTTGGTTATTATTTGATGTTCCCCCTTGTACAGGTCACTTAGACCATGAAAAGTTAGGATGATTTCTCCACCCTGGGTTGTAGGTTTGAGAATATGGGTTGTTCTCTTTCCTTTGGTACAAAACATTGGCTTGCTCGGTTTTAGACTCTTGAAATGCATGGAGGTCCGGACAAGTGTCCACTAGATGGTCTGAACTATGGCATGCGGCACAAGTGGCCATTTCAATTTGACTATGGAGAGTAGGGATATTAGTTTTTCCATTCTTTTCTAGTTCTATCTTTTCTATTCTCATGTCCAAGGATGTCATCTTTGCACTTCCTTCGAAGTCAGAGTCAATTCTATGAACATTAGATGTCGGGGTAATCCTATTTGGTTCACGGGGGGATTCCCACTGCTGAGTCTTTTCAGCGACTTCGATTAAGAAATTCCAAGACTCATCAGCAGTTTTTTCAATAAATTGACCATTGCACATGGTCTCAACTGTAGTTCGGTTTTTGACATCTAAGCCTTCATACAAAATTTGCACAAGTCTCCATTTTTCAAAACCATGGTGAGGACATTGGAGAAATAATTCATTGAATCTCTCCAAATATTTTGCCAAAGTTTCCTCCTCTAATTGCACAAAACTATTCAGACTTTGACGAATTGTCATAGTCTAATGGTTTGGGAAGAACTTTTTGAAGAACTCTTTCGTAAGAGCATCCTATGTATGAAATGACTGTGGCTGTTGAGCACACAGCCAAGTCTTGGCCTTTTCTTGTAAAGAAAACGGAAAAAGTCTTAGTTTAAGGTCCTCATCCGTCATTTGGTTGATCTGAAGAGTCCCACAAATTTCCTCGAACTCTCTCACATGGTGGTAGGGATTTTCAGCTTCAACCCCTTTAAATTTAGGCAACATATTGAGGATACTCGCCTTTAGCTCAAATTGTCCAACAACAGCTGGTAAGACAATGCACGAGGACTGGGTTGTCCTCGTTGGGTACATGTAGTCCTTTAGACTACGGACTGGTTCTTCCATTATTTAGGATGGGCCGGGACTGTCTGTCTCAGAACTATGTATTTCAACTAACTCTTCTTGACTGATTCTAACTAGTCGGTTTGTTTGGTCTCTAAAAGACACAATCATAGCCTAGCTAGCATATTAAGCATGTTAACCATTCACCTAGAAGGGAAGTTCTATGCAATCACAAACAAGGATGACTCCACCACAGTAAACCTACTGATTTCTAGCAAACAAAAAGCATGATGGCTCCACTTAGATTGTTTTCTAGACCAGCTTCTAATCCTTCGAAATGGAATTCGTTACAATCTGAGCAAACTCCTCTGGAATCAATCCGAGTTTAAGTAAATTGAATAGAGGCGAGGGAAGCTGCTAGAGCTTTGATACCCAAGGCCTCACCGTATTACAAGGCGGCGCAGTCACGCATTCAATTTACAGAAACCGTCATGAACTTCGAAGTATGCTTAAAGAGTAACCAATATTTTTCAAATGACTTTACTACTAAGATCATTACCTTATAGGTCTTGTTCTATTCAAAATTTTAAAGCTTAGGTTCGCGTAGGTATCGTTTTCCTAAGGCGGGCAAGAAGAGAACGGTGATGAAATCCGAACTCTTATCTTATATGGCCAGTCCTTGCCCTTTACTAGGAAATTAAAACAGCCGTATTCAAATCCTCAACATGTATGCAAACGAAGGAATACAATAACTCGCTAACAGGGGATTCACGAGTGTTTCGACAAACTTACCTCCTGTTCCAGACGGGGGATGAACCGTTGTTGTCGACTCGGGCCACGACTCCTATGTCATGAACGAACCCGAGGGGCCGAGGTGATATTGTAATCACCGTCCTTCTCTGCAAACAGTTTGATATTTAATACGACCCTTCCGTAGGGTTTAAAAATAAAAATATAAGAATGTCCAAGTCCAAAGTCCAAAAAGATAAAATGCAAAAGAAATAGAAAATTACACAAATAGAGAAATCCTAATACAATCTAAAAATAAATAAATAAAATAAACTCTCTTTTTTTTTTTTTTTTAATTAAAAACTTCTTCCGCTTCCTTTCTTTCCTTTCCTTCGCCTTTACAACATCTACTCAGGAACCTGTTGAGCTCAAAAGAGGTAGTTAGGGTTTCGAAGTTTGAAAGCAAAAGCAAAAATAAAAAAAATATCAATATTAATTGTAAAACTGACTGTGAATAGTTGCGTTGCTACAGTAAATAGAAACTTGAACAACACCGCAACCGAGTCCCCGGCAACGGCGCCAAAAACTTGGTAGGCTCGGAAAGATACCTACTATTGTGTATACTGCAAGTGCACAGTGTCGACAAGCAACACAGGGCAAGCACAGGTCGAACCACAGAGACTTGGAGAGTGTAGAAGTTTATTTTAAATCCTTACTAAGAACTGATTTAGAGAGTAACCAAAGGGGGTTTGTTTTTGTCGATACGACGAGATATTGGCAAAGACTTAAACAGAAAGTAATTTGAATTAAAATATGCAATTAAATCAAGGTGTAAATATTGAGAATATGGATACTAGGGTATTCAAATCCACCACTAACCTATGATATGCATTCAACTTGTAATATTATTCTTGTCCTTACATCAAATTCAAGTCTACCGTATATCTAAGGTGTTTCTCCAATGGATAATTTAATCACAACTAAAGTATTTCTCCAAAGCATTAACTGTCTAATTAAAGCACAACTAATCTGAGGATCAATATTTGGTTAAGCATGAGTTGTAGCATAATCAACATAAAGATATTCTAACTACAATGGATACATGGCATACATTGTGAGAGAAAGATGTTGACAAACTTGGATTAAATTATATCTTTAAACAATTCTATACTTTCAAGAACAAGATACAAGATATGAATACATACCAATGAGTTACGGCTTCATTTAAACCCTAGCAAATGAAACTAGAACATGAAGAACATTACAAAAAAACTTAAATTTGATAAACTAACATGAACAAGCTATTCTTGGATGGTTTTTCAACACAACAACCCTCTCTATTTATACACAAAATTCCCTCAAGCACTTGGATTCGAAATTTGGAAAGCATCCACTCAACAAAACATGTTTTCTTAATTGATGGATTGAATGGAATATATTTGGTTGTGGGAAACAAATTGGGAGTGATTGAGTGAGATAATGTGGATGTTTTCTTTAATTGATGGATGAAATGGAATACAATGGGGGTGAGGTGGATGTTTTGGAAAGAATCCAATGGGGGTGAGGTGGATGATTTGGAAAGAATCCAATGGGGGTGAGGTGGAAATGGATTTGGGTCTTGGGTTTTGGATCATGGGTTGTTTAATCCCATGAATTTGTAAACAAGTTGCCAGCGATCGCGAGCGGGTTGCAACGCTTCCAACTTTCTTCTCTTTTGTCTTCTCAATTCTTTCAAGCTTTATTTAGTACTTAAAAACACAAAATTAATTAATACAAATATTTATTCTTGAAAATGGTAAAAATGCAGAATTTGGGATAATATATGACTTTGAAGCGCGAAAGATGAGTTAAGTGCCAATGAAAAGGTGTATGAATATGCAATATTTTGCACTCATCAGTGAACTAAACTGAATTTCAGTTTGTTGGGTGAGTATGGGCTGAGTGTTGTTCAGCTGATGAGAATTGTGGTTTAAGACGGTTCAATAGACGTGAGGTAAGGGTGATGTTATTGGAATTGTATTCTCAAGCTAGATATATTTTGGAATGGGAATTCTAATAAGTTTGTTGTGATTGTAGAAGTATGAATGTAGAAAGATGTTGCTTAGAGCTGCAATTGCTGCGAAAGCTTGTTATCGCTTTTTGTGTAAACTTAGATTTCAGTTGTATTGAATTGTGAAATTCTGTTAGAATGAATGAATTAATGTTGTTATGTTAAATGGAAGTTAAGAATGCAAGTTCTCTAGTTGAAGTGAATCTGTAATAGAAGTTTATCTTAGGTTTTTGCCTATTAGTCATCCCAGTCAGATTATCTGACTGATTATGTTCTTAGCTGACTTGACCTAGTACTTCTGACTCTGTCTATCTGACTGAGTCGAATCGGTATTAATTCACCGAGTTCCTGTCTTGACCTGAGTTGATTCGGTTTGACCGAGTCGACTCATTGACCCTTTGACCAAGACCTTGACTTGTACTCTTGACTGTTAGTTCAACCGTTAGTGACCGTTAGATTGACCCAGTTGGGCCAGGCCCTTATTAATGGGTTTGTTTAAGTGGGCTTGGGCTTTAGAATAATTATCTTATATTGATGTTTTGGACCTCTTGTGGTCCGAATTAGACTTTGACTTCTTCTACAAAGTCGTAGATATTCTTAAGACTTATCTAACTGACTTTAAAACTAATCTAATTGAATTAATAAACCTTAGATTTGCTAAAGATAGATAAATAAGAAGTGTAGAACCTTAAATGGGCTTAGGACCATTAGTTAGATTTGTATAATTCATGTGTGAGCCATTTTGGCTAGAATCTTAGAGTTCTTGTGTGATTAACAGTTAATCTATTAACAACAACCGATTCAAAGGACGAACCAGTGGATTTTGGATCTCGAGGTAGCCGTGGCTTGTCATCAAAAGGTGTGGGAATGCATTTGACTCTTTGATAATCATTGTCGTTTCTTTTACAAAAGTTTATGTTTTACAAATTCATGTATTTTCTATCTGTGCATTCCATGCCTTGTTTAAAATGCATTATGATAATCCTATTATTTCTGTGAATCTTTCCACGATGTGGAAAGGACTTGCATTGTTTTGTTGTCAATATGAATTGTTATGGGAAATGAGAATTTCCACTTGTGGTATATAGGATACGCTCCTTCACATTTATATCTACTTTAATTCAGCTTTTATTGTTTAGAGTACTGGTCACCATGGTCTTGGTGGCGTCCATAGCTATTAGGTGTGAATTTCCGGGTAGGGATTTACAACCATGTTATACATTGTTTGACGAAGGAGTTTGTCCATATACATGTATGATTATTTCAGTGACTTAGTCACTGTTTAATGTTTTCGGAAAAACATGTATTGTTTTCCAAATATTACCTATGATTACTTAGAAGGTTAAATGTTAATTATTCTCACTTCAGTTTTTGTGACAGATCAGGGTTGCACAGGAAAAGCCTCACGGGTTGACTTCGTTAGTTGATTAACTTATGTTATATTTATTATGTTGTATATTTTATTTGTAAACCAAATGACTATTTTATATGTATCATTGGAGAGGAATTCTTGTATATATATTTCAGAGCGGGTTAGTTTTGGGTTAAGTTTTTGTAGCAGATTTCTTAATTGAATGCTTAAGTGTATATTTTAGATTTTAGTGCCTCTTTATTTAGTTAATTAATTGGATTAGTCAGATGCTTGCTTAGGGGGCGCTACAATACGTATACGTGTCGGCTCAGCTAAAATTTTGAGAGACTCTTCTAGAGGACGAATCGGACCAGAAGAAACAGCCAACAGTTTGAGAGACTCTTATGGAGGACGAATAGGAACGGAAGGATCATAATAAGAACTAGTTTTCAACTCTTTAATTAAGTCATCCAAAGACGAGGTACTAGTACTAAAATATTCCTTATTTTCTTGCTCGTATGACCTGTGCGCATGTGGATAGTAATTGGGATCACCATGGTAAAACCCATATCCTTCAAAAGGATGGTGTTCCCTACCACTATTCACACTATGGTCATAATAAGTATAATGTCCATGTTTCTCAGTCGAATAATCATTGTATTGGCTATTATAATACCAGTTCGACATTATATAGTGCACGTGCAAATAAAAATGCTGGGGTTGACTATATAGGGTAAGCTCAGGTTACCTTTAGCAAAATATACCTACAGTCAAAGACTGGTCAAAGGTACGAGGCTAAGGCTTGTGGTGTTTCGGATGATAACGCCCAGAGGGTTCGTACTAAACCACGTGTTTTCCTACAAATCGGTGCCAGACGATGCAATATGAAGTGCACGTGTGCTTTCGTGTTTTGTGTATTTTTATTTATATATTTTTTTAATAAATAAAATATATACAAACAAGCCAACACAATATAAAAGTTCCAAAAATAAATAAAAACTACCAAAAATAAAAGAACAATTAATTGGGGGATATGGATTTTAATTGTGGGATATCACTAGAGGACAAAATAGGGATCCGAATATCCTAGCTGGGTTACCCCTTATGTAATTAATTTATTATTTCCAAATCTAACCCTCCCTAATTAGGATTAGTTACTAATTAAGATTAGTAAAATCTTAATGATTTGGGGGATATATTTAGTGTTTTTGAGTTTATTTGAATTTTTTGTGGGTAGAAGGAGGGGAAAAAATTTAGAGTAGAATTTTATTTTATTTGAAAATGGAAGATGAATTTGAAGAGAGACTTGCAGCTGCTGAATCCTTGGCTCAACTACAACAACAATCATATCTTCAATCTTCAGTTAATGATAACACCTCCCAATTGGAGTTATATGATGAACCAACACCCTTGGATCACGATTTTCGTGACCATGAGGAGTTATGTGAAGAACCAACTCAAGAAAGTAAACATGTTCAACATACAAGCATCCCCAACACACAGGTAATGCTTCAAAGAGGTCGAAAATTTGTTGTTTTTTTTCGAAACCGCCATTTATGTCCGAAAAAGCAGAAAACCGGCATGCGCGTTATATGAATAACATGCCGGAACCTCTATAACCGGCATTGTATTCATACAAATTTGAATGCCGGTTTAAAATATCCCCAAGTTCAAGAACATACCGGCGTACCATTCAAACCAAGATTGTATGCCGGTTTGAATTTTTACTTTTTACCAACCACCGAATATTGTATGGAATACTCAAACTGGCACTGACTGTACATGACACACCATGCCGGTTTGTGATACCGGCATAGATCCTTGCATGTCGATGGTGCCGGTTTAATAGGAAAAACATACAGAAACAAATTATATTTTGAACTTAAAAACCGGCATTCCTTTTTTTGATCTATGTATGCCGGTACGATATCCCGGCATAGTAACTGAATTTGTAAAAATGCCGGTTTTAATACTGGCATAGAATGACAATTACCTTGTATGCCATTTTTGAAAACCGGCACTTTAATTTACTTATCGACACTGCCGGTTTTAACTAATCCAATTTTATTTTCATTTAGATAATTCTGTACAACGGTCAACCAAACTCCAAACCGCTCCATCGGGATACGTCGGAACACTATAAAATACCTCAGGTATGTTACCAAACAAGTCTTCCACCTAGTTTTTACAATTTAATGTTGGGATTTGCTTGTAATCTCTCATTATTATGTAGGGAATAAAAGATGAAAAGGAAGTAATTGCTTGGGCAAAAGATACGGCTCTTAAGAACATGTGTGTCTTAGTGAGGAATAGTCAACATTCAGATGTTCGTTTTGAGATGGTTTGTGAGAGAAGCGGAAAATACAAGGAGAATAGCCATAAGAGAAAGGGTTATGTATATGAAAAGAAGACTAAGAGGGTATACAAAACAGTTACGAGAAAGGATGAGTGCCCCTTTAAGCTTGTATTCTATCTAAGAGGAGAAAGTAAAGAAGAAAAAGAATGGGAATGTAAGGTGTGGTTTGGCCGTCACAACCACCCCAATCCGAAAGATTTTGAAGGTCACTCCCTAGTTGCGAAGCTAAAACCTGATCAATTCGAGGATGTCAAGATGATGACAAAAGAATGTATCAAACCAAGAGTGATTCTCCGAACCTTCAAGGCAAAGGATAAGATGAACGTTTCTTCACTAAGTACAATTTATAGCGCACAAGCAACTATTAAAAGGTTGGAATGGGAAGGGAGGAATGTTATGCAAGAATTTGAGAAGATAGTTTGGGATCACAACTACACGCGTATCATTAAAAGAGGTACGGACGAGAAGCCGCTTCAAATATTCATTTCGCATCCTTTGCTTTCACAATTGGCTCATACGTGTTGTGATGTTCTTATGATGGACTGCACGTACAAGACAAACAAATACAACATGCCGTTGTTCAACATCGTGGGGCAGACATCGGACAAGGTAACATTCACATTGGCTTGGTGTTTAATGGAAAACGAGAGGGATTACAATTATCATTGGGCATTGCGACAATTGAAATTATTGTTCCCGGAAAATCGTGGTCCGAAGGTCATCATAACCGATCAATTTGACGCACTAATGAATGCCATATCCGACGTATTTCCGGATGCACAAAATTTCCTATGTACATTTCATATAGGTGAAAATGTGAAAAAACATTGTCATGCTTTGTTTGAACCCTCTAAGGCTGATATTAAAAAAAGAATGGTTGGTCAACTTGATGAAGATGTTCGTAATGAGAAACTATCACCCGAATAAGAAGAAAATGAAAGAGGAAAGATTAAAGAGCGAGTCGACAAAGAACACGATGAAAACCATAAAAGGTGGTTGGAATTTCTAAAGGATTGGGAGAAAGTTTATTGGTCTCTTACCGAGGACATGTATGAAAAGAGATTGAAAATGTTTATTGCCATCTATAACGAAGTGTATCCAAGTGCCGTTTCATATTGTCGGGATAAGAAAGGGTTTGATTCTAGGACTTGGGAAGTTGTTGATTTTAGACTTAAAAATACAAAACACTAAAAATATATATACAAGATGTCACGATAACGAGAGATACTAGGACTTCGGATTCCACCATAAACTCATTCATGCGATTCATATATTTATTCTGGACAATTATAGCTCAAATAGAATATTGACTCTGTTTCTTTGACAAGGTAGATTTTTGAAAAGCAACGACTGTAAATCTAAATCATGGGATATCAAAAGACTTAACCTAAGTATAACCCATCAATTGAAATCACAACCGTTCAATAAAAACCATAAAACAATTAATAATCCATTTAAAAAGTCATAAAAGAATTAAATATAATTGCCACATGCATGAAATATGACTTCCTCCGTCATCCCAGTGATGGGGTTTAGCTCCTCATGTTATTCACGTTCTCAAAATAGTAGTTCATAGCTCAAATAGGTGAAAAACAAGAGAAAACTAATAAAGCTGGCAGTATGCAACGCTGTGGCGGCGTTACAAATAGCTCTTACAACGGGTATTTAATTGTTACAGAAAAAAGATGACAAGGATATGAAATATGTGATCTATTATTAATGAACAACGATACTTCTGTTTTGCTGTTTATTTAAGACTTCCTCTGCGAGTCTGTTCTTCGTGTTCTTGAGAACGACACTTCTTTTGTGTCGTCTGCAACTATTCCTTCTTCTTCTCTGCTTCTGCTGCGATTCTTCTCTACAGCTTTGTTCTTAGCTCTGCAGCTACCCCAAACTCTCCATTCCCCCTTCTGGAACTCGAACCAATCTATATATATGCACACAGAGCCCCTATCTAGGGTTAAAATCCTCGGAATAAATCTCCTTTTCCCGTCCGGCAAGTCACGAGATTTTGTCTTCTATTATTTTCTTTACGCCTCTGTCACGTTCGATTCTTTCCAAACTTTCTCTAAACTTGATATACATGGATCACAGAAGAGTATGTTCTCGTATCTCTCACGAAACTCCCATATATACCATCCAAAACCCGAGAATATTTGTTACTCTGTTAGTCTTCAAACTCGATGACTTGATCGTTTTAAACACTTGTATTAACCCTGTTTGGCTGTTATAAGTCCAGCCCATAAGATATCCGCAGTTTAATCTCTTTATATCACGCCCAACTTCGCTCCACAGAATTATGCAGACTGATGCAAATTTTCCCGCCAATGATGTCTCTTTAAAAGTAAGGGATGGAGTGCCCCTTAGTAATTTGGGTGCCCCTTATCCATTGGTGGGGTCCCTTTAGCAATTCTCCTAGGGTGTAAATATAACTTTTATGGGGCGTCTCCAACATACTTCTGGGATGCCTGTAGTACGTCTTCTGGGTGCCTTTAGTAATTTTCTCCCAGGACCACTTTTTGAGCCAAATTCGCCGCAAAAGCTTATTTCTCCAAAAACACCTACAAAGACATAAAATAACCAAATAAGTACAAAATCGAGTACTAACAATACAGAGAATTGAGAAAAATATAGACATATAAATGCGTCTATCAGTAACAATATTGAAGTCAGAGGCTGTGTCGATTAACGTGCTATCAAAGTAGGCATTCTTCAAACAAACCGTGGTGAGAAGTCCCCAGTTTCATTTTCCAACATCGCTTCCTGGGAGATCTTGGAATTATGGCGTGGCTTCTTCAATAAGAAAAATCCGCTTGCCCGACACAACGCGATTAAGCGTTGCAAAAATATCTCGACGCTGCGCCTTGGAGAAATAGAGGATTTCTCACACATGCCGCATCATGGACTGTACAGTTTTGTGAACAGAGTCCCCAAAGAGCATTCAACTCCTTACTGGAAGAGGATCTCTGTGAACTCCCTCATTTCCCAGCTGAAGTTCCCCTACCTCCACTTTTTCTTTGAAGATACGCTTTAATCTATTGCAATCACTGGTCGGGTGATGGACAAACCTGTGGTAGCAGTAATACTTGGGATTTACCGTTTCCTCTTTAGTTAGTGGGCTCCTGATAGGAGGCAGCTTGATGGCGTTATCTTGGATCCATGCCTCCAATAGTTCAATTACTTCCTCGATTGGGAATAGGAAATCTAAGGCATTTTCTCCGTCTTCTTGGTGTTGCGCATGAGCTTTAGCTACAGTCTTCCGCGGTGGAGTCGCCTGATGTGCTGGCGCTGCGCTTGGATTGTTGTTCTTCCGCTGGAGCCTTCCTTTTTCCTCCTTTGCTCACCACGCTCACTGAGGGGCCAGTGTTATATTTCTTGTTGATAAGGCGTCCATTTCCTCGAGTTTTGCGTGCGTCTTCACCCTTGGCTGGCCTGGTTCTTTACAACAATGCTAGTATTATTGTGGCCGACCATTTAGCAGCCTCATGAAGTTCAGAGAATGTCTGGAATCGCAGATTCTCCAGTAATGCATGGTAGATGGGAACCATGCCATTGATGCAAGAATCCACCAATTGTTGTTCGGTCATGTTTGGGTCGTGACAATCCAGCACTTGAATTCTGAATCTTTTGACATAATCATTTGGATGTTCATTGTTTCGTTGGAACATCTTTCCTAAATATGAGAAAGTAATTTGCTCAGAGACAAAGAACTACTTCTTTTAGAAAGTCGTAACCATGTCACACCAGTTGGATATGCTGTTTGGTGCAATGTTGTTATACCAGGTATACGCTCTTCCGATAAGTGACTTAGAAAACTCCTTCAAACGGAGAACATGATTATATTCGTGCTCGCCCAAGTATTCCAAAAATCGAGAGACATGCTCACGCGTATTACCGGTGCCATCATACAAGGAGAATTGAGGAGAAGAGTACCCTATCGGAAGAGGGATTCTTTGTACTTCAGGAGGATGCATGTCCTTAGAATTGCCTTTATCTCGGTTTCGAAGAAGTCGTTCCAGATCTTCTTGTGTGACAAAATTGGATGGTTGATTCCTATCTTCTGGAGCTCCTGAACGAGTCTCTCCATCTACAAAGGTGCTCCCTACTGAGGTATCGGCACCAGGAGTATTGAAAGTGTTCCTTATTGGCTCTGGTTAGCGTGATTCCTATGGTAGCTGCTACGTTAGTGTCTTGAGAAAAATGAGCATTTCCTTCTGAGTCGAAGCCATGTCCGTCTGATCTCTGGCAAGAACTTCATGTCTTTCCATCAAATCAGCAATGGTAATATGAGATCGTCTACCTCTGGCTCTTCCAGTCTCTCATCCCGATGGTGGGGTAGCAACGGCTCTGGTGACTGTTGGAGGTGTCACACTTGAAAAAAATATTGGGGGTAGCAGAAGAAGCTCTGGCTCTGGTGATCGGAGGTGTGACGCTTGAAGGAACATTTTCCACGCCGCTGGTGTTGACAGGTGGCGTATTAATGCCACTGGAAGGAACATTAATACCGAGGATGATTTCAACACTAGTATTTTCAGGCTTTGTTGCTGATCCGGACCTGAGTTTTACCATCTTGAGATTGGGATTAAAAAAAATGAAACCGAAAATTGGAAACTGATATTGCAACTGATAGATTAATCTCCCACTATGGTCGCCAATTGTTTGTAGGTGAAAACTATTTCTGTTGTTTTTGGTAAATTTAGGTGTGTGGATGAGAAACAAGTCTAGACCCTAAACAATGCACTGCAAGGGAGTAATTTTGATTCGAGAGATCAATATGTACAATCCTTGCCTAAACCAAGAAATCGCCATTCCAGGCTTACTTCGGTCACAAAGTGAAGGAGAAGGGTTGGTCTTGGGAAGGGAAGCGAAGAAAATGTTGAGACCAGAATGGTTATAAAGGTGTGGTTGTTTTATGACTTGTATCAGAAAGTGGAACTGGCTTACAGAATGAAAAGCTATCAGTTCTTTGGTGATTTTTAGATACTATGTTGTTGCTGACCAAAACTTGTTGTTTGGCGGAAATAAGTGAAACCTATTTATACAAGTCATAATAAAACGTACCCTGGTCTCGTAGGAAGTGGAAACGATTGAGTGATGGAAGAGTGGAGTAACGTATAACCGTCGGAAACCATGCTTCCAGGATAAAGGAAGTGGATCCTTTTACACCCGTAACTTCTTGCCACCACTAAATGTTCTGTTTCCTGACACTTTCTTATAACAGACGTATTGCACGTCGCACGCTGTAAACCGCCAGATCAATACCCTGATGAGTATCCCCCGGTTTTGTGACATGTTTGATGTCTCGGGTGTTTTCGTGGAAAACATGTAAAAGTTTGCTACGTGTGGGAAGTCAACATCAAGAGACTTTCCGCAGGAAAAATAGCATGTGGTGCTATTAGGCTTATCTCGATTGGTCGCCTAAAACTATCCACAAGCCTGTCAGTTCGGTAGCGAACTTGGACGGCTGAGATTTCATCTTATGAGGAAGGGTAACCATTGATTATGGTCATATCATGTTGGCGCCTGATAGTGGCGCCATTGGCATATGCCAATGGTATAGTGGCTCCTTTAGCGTATGCCAGTGGCACTGCGGCATGGATGGAATAGTTCGTACATGCCAGTGGCATGGTGGAATAGCTGGCATAGCCTATGCATGTCAGTGGCATAATGGTGTAAGTAGCGCCTGGCGTAGCCATGGTCACTAGATTTTGGATTATTAGTGTTAGACTCCAATGTGGTGTGGCAATATCAGTTTCAGTGGCCACATCAATCCCAATGCTCTGTGGAACATTATCTTGCTTGGTTGGCGTAGCAAATTTGCCTAAATTAGGGTTTGGCATGCCGAAACCCTAATTAGCGTATATGGCATGCGGCACGTGGTAGGTTGCCGTGGCATGGAATTTTATACAAATGGTGCCAGAGTCATGCCAGAGGAGCCATAGGCAGGCCACCATGTAGAAACGGTCACATGAGCAAATATTTCCACGAGTGGCTGTGGCGTGGCACCTTTTTAGGGTCTCCTAAGTCCGCACAGCTTGTGGCATGTTATGGGACCGAGACGGCATATATAGTTTAGTGCCACGATTATAAGTTATGGTTTCATCCACCGCCACTAGAGCATGGCCGCGCTTATGGTTATTCTAGCCAAAATTGAAGTCTGCTGTGATGTTGGTCACGAACAGAGAGTGGGTTGGTACGTTTTGGCATGCTTGCATGGTAAGTGGTTGTTTGGCATGTGTACTTGGCATGCCCGTTTGGCATGTGCACCTGGCATGCTTGTTTTGGCATGTTTAGTATGTCGTTATTATGTTGGCGCGGTTTTTGGGAAGCCAACTTAGTATGGCGACTTCTTGACACATTTTTCACCTCTTTTAAAGCTGTGGAAGGTTTGGAGCAACCTGATTGGTCAATAAAAGTAGGGGAGGACAAGCACGAGCGTGGACACCCTTTTGGTACACGTGGAATGCTTAATGAGACCTGATTGGTCGATAGGGAATAGGGCCAGCAAGTATGTGCCTTTCCCCAACTCATGGAAGTGTGGCAGGTTTAAAGCGATCTGATTGGTCGACAAAGTAATTCGGGCCGGTTGGGTAGCATGGGGCGTGTCCAAGTGGCGCCGGATATCCTATGGGATGGCCACACTTCCCTCATTATATCTCAACTTCGGTTCTATTTATTCTTTGCTTTCTGACTGAGTATTTTGTGCAATGGTCTTAACCTTGGTACTTGGAGGTCCGTGATACTCTGCTGCGAGTGAACACAAATCCGTCATGCCATACCAATATTAAGGGTTCTGCCGGGGAACATAAGCACAAGAAAAGTACTCAGCACTCCGGCATCTGTGAGTAATACAGATAGGAGCTTATACACTCATTAGGATCTATACTAGTGCACAGTTCATCTAGGAGCTTGAGTTTCAATATAATATGAAGAGAGACATAGGCACTCATCAGATTTTGATATATTCTCCAAATTCCCTATGGAATATAGACATATCAATGTCTACTACATCTGATGACGGGTCAGGTAGATAGACTTTTAAAAATTTAGCCCTGAACTAAAAACCACCATCAACAACTTCGTATTGTATTCCTTAATACTATGTCTAACTAGAGTATAATCATTCACAACTTCGCAGTTATGTTTTCAATATGCACGAATTGAAAGATACGTTAGGGAATGAAACAGTTCAAGTCAAATATTACTAACCTCAAGTGGAAGGATGATGTCGTCGTTGTAGCTCCTTACTTCTTCACATTCTTCAAGTCTTCCCGTAATACTTGTAATGTCTCATATCCTAATACTTTCAAGCTAACCTATACGAAGTTGACTCTAGTAAATAATCAAGAGACTCTTTAAATGAGTTTTTATTCACTAAAATATGACAACCAAACTTGACATACCCACGCTTGGTGGGTTCAACCGAGCTATGCTCTAACAATCTCCCCCGTTGTCAATTTTAGTGACAAAACTCTTACATCATATGGTTAAAAAAATTTACAAGAATTCATTACACATACGCTTGATTCCCAAATTCGACAACACAATAAACTGTATACATTCAATCCATAAATTCCATTGTTGACTTTATAATAACAAAGCTAATACTCCCCCTAAAGGTAAGATAGGTAGATTTTCAATCTGCACGTCTTTGTTATTCCAATAATCATATGATATGTTACTCCCCCTTAGTCTATGCTTTACTTTTTCGTTAGATATAATGTTTAAGCACCATTGTCTTTTCCCTTAGTGATATTAAATCAATATAAAAAAATATATAAGTATCACTTGTTTACTCCATATATTTCTCCCCATTTTTGTCAAAAAATGACAAAGGTACGAGAAAATAAAGGACAAACCGAAAGGATCTTACAAATCTCACAAAGAGACTTCCAAAGCCTATAAGAGTTAAGCACGACGGTTCCACACACCATTTTTGACAACCAATATCAACACCGAAACTACTAAGTAATTTTTTTTTGATATGTTACCAAGGAAACAATTTCCCGAAGCAATTTTTCCTAATAGTTTAGCAAACCAAAAATCGACTAAGCACCTTAGTTCCTTTGCTAAACATATTGTACAAATTCAATCGCTTGTTTGATAAGACCAAAATAAAGATCATAATTAACTCTATTTTTCTCATCAGGCTCTAGTTATTCTCATCAATAACTTAGACCTTTCACTATTAAACAAGACAAGTACTAGGTTAGTTAACTAGCATTTCTTGTTAAGGCATTCGATTAGACTTCAATAACCGAAACTGATAAGTGCTTAATTTACATGTTTAGAATGTCAATTCCATACTTCTTTAGCTATAATTATTACATATTACTTGTTTTATGATTATTTTCTAGTTTATGTGTCATATCCGGTGAATCATCCAAAAAGGAGTTGCAAAGTGCTTAAATGAACAAGGAAATGGAGTCTATCAATGAAGGAAGGCCAACGTCTAAATTAAACTCATTCAAATCTACAAGTTCTCAATTCCAACTTAAATAGAACGAGAATACGAAAAGAACGCAAAAAGAATGAGGTCATTCCGAGTTCGGGCGAAGAAGTTACAGGCAAAACAAGATTGAAAGACTTGAAGATACAGAGAGAGATTCGGCTCAAAACTCATCAGCTCGAGTCAGCCGAACCTGGAGCTTAAAAATCACTATTTTTGAAGAGTATATAGGAGAATGTTCGGCTCAAAAGTATTTTAATCAAGTGAGATGAACCTAACACTCGCCTGGAGTAAATTTAACTTGTCAGGTTCGTACGGGAAAGGTCGGAACATTATGAGTCGAACCTGACAACTTCATGGGACATATTTGGATGCGAAATTGACTTGCAACTCAAGGAAACACGATCTCGGAAGGATTCTAAAACCTAACTTTGAGAGTTATATATAAGAATACATCCATAGCCTTAAGAAGACATCTTTTATTATCTTATACCATACCTTGGGAGTCACAATTCTACCTCCCATATTACATCTTTTATATCAAAACCTAGGGTTTACCCCTTTAGTGGGAACCCATTCTTCTTGTAAACATGTGTAGCTAAACCTTTCTTGATTGAGTATGAATTCAATTTTCTAAGCATGAAGCTTTATTATTATACAAATCTATTCGGAGTTTTATCATCTTATCGTTTGTTTTCACTATAATTAGGGTTTATGATTGATTTCTAGATTGTTCAAGTATACAATTAAATTATTCTATTGATCATTTTATTGCTAGTAAAGGGTTAGGATATCCGTGTAATTTTTGAATAATCCTTACAGTACAAGTAGAGAACGTGAGACCTTGCAGAGGGATTCTGTGGAGCAATCATGTGTGAAGACAACACTAGTAACTAGACCTTGTGCTAAGAGTCTAACTGTTTGGATCAACCTAAGTTCACATAACTTAAAGCTTTCGATTGGGTTACACCTGGAGTGCGCTACTACTTGGTGGTTCAGTTGGATAGAACTTGATATGCGAGCGCTTCGGTATCCAGTTACATAAGGAGCTTTGGGGATATCACTACTCTAGCTTCTTGCCTACGGTTTGTGATGAATGGTTATAACGAAGATAGATAAGTATACTAATCTCATCTATCTCTTGGTAACAGCGAAGGATTCCTTGATCATCTCTTTTATTTATTATTGTCTATTTATTTTACAACTATCCCCCTTTTGATTTATCTTATTTTGCTATCTAAATAACCTATAAATTACACATCTCTCTGTGGGAACGATCCTCACTACCACTATATTACTAGTTAATTAGTGGAAAATATCTCGATAAATTTGTTATGGTTACGACACGCATCAGAAACCTCTACTTTGATAAGTCTAACTATGATCAGAATTAACTTAGTTTCTCTTATCCGGAATCGAATTGGACTAAACAATTCATCCCGAAAACTTTTTGTTTTGTTAAGCCATAAACAATTCATACAAGCCAAATAAATCAACTTGCATAATTATTTACCTCAACCGGAAGCAATTGAAACAAACATAGACATTATAGTACCGCAATTGTACCAAAATTTTGTAAGCCTAAACAATTAATACCGAACAATAAAGAAAGATAACAATGGTTTTTCTTAACCGGAAATAATTGAATCACACACACATCCATAAACAAATAATGGAATAATAAACATCAATTGTACCGAAATTTTGTTAAGAAAAAGCAATAAATATATGCAATAAAATCAGGCTTTTCTTAAACAGGAAAACGATTAACTAACAAAGTCGTTACCTTGAATTTTGCATCCTCTTCTCCATTAATGTTTGCATCTTCCCAGGGAGAATTGATACCAAAATATCACTCTGTTGTCATCCTCTTGCAAGACAAAAGAACAACAATAACCAACCTTTACCACATAAAGGTTGAAAATCGGTTTTTAACTAATGCAATGAAAAAGTTGAAAACCCCGACACACATATGCTTTTATGCTAAACCAAACGATTCAACATATTGTGAGTTTTTCACATATTGTTTCAATCAGAACCCCACATGATCCTTTGATAAATCCTACCAACATGGGCTAGAACTCAATCCCGCTAAATCAAAAAGTCACCCAAACCATAAGGGTTCACACAATATGAGATCGAATATTAAGGTCAAAAACCGAAAACATCCTATAAACATACATAGCAATAAAATAAAGCATTCAAGAATAGGCTATGTAAATGAAAACTGTCACAAGAAATTTTATAAACTAATAATTTTATTCATAAATAATAGTTTTATTCATAAATAGACCTTATACAATTATTGAAAGAAATCAAAAACTGATGTCTATTATCTTTGGATTGAGTATTACAACATATAACTTAATCTCTAGTGGTGATCTTGTTGTTCACTGAGGTTTCTTTAGTGCCCAATCTTTTAAAGCACGTCTCAAGAGACTTGTCAGCAACCACTTCATGTTTTTCAAGTTCTTCAACTATAACCTTGATGTTGAACTGTCATAAAGAGATTGGTTCTATGTTCATTAGTTATGTCTTCCTCACTATCTTCATAAGGAGAAAGCATTGTATCACAGGATTGTGATATCTCAAGAGAATAATCAGACCTATTTATAGTCCCTTCTTTTCCTTTTTCAAAGTCGCAACTTAATTTGGAAGGCTTCCTAAGAAAATACCGAAACAAAAACTTACCTGAAACATGCAAAGAATATATCGTAGGTTTTGAGATGTCATAGAGTCCTGGTTAACTCTCTTTTTATTTTTCTACAGTGTAGTAGATCATCGAAAGATGTTTGCACATTGACATTACTCGATATCTCTAGATACCTTTTGAGTCTAAGCACTAGACATTCATAGTCATCTTTGTCTAAGATTACAACAGGATTGTTTTTCTTAGAATTTGTTTCAGATGACTTCCTTTTGGGTTCTTTTTCGGATTTTGGTATCCACTTGTAGGTGGACTTTGAATGAAGATTCTCCATCTCTAGCAATATTGCATCTTCCCACTTGTAACATCATATCTCATACCCCCATTAAAAAATGTGTCACCTTTTTCATTTTTCCTGTTAGGAATGTTTCTTTTAGGGTATGATTTTGAACTCTTGTAATAGTTCGTTTGTCTCACGGGATAATGATGGGATGAATCTGTTTAATTCTTTAAGTACAAAAATAGAGCATTTTGCATCTTTAGAATCTTGCAATCCCTTTGCATATGACCTTTATCTCTACAATAATAACAGTGCTTATTGAAATGCATAAAGTTCTTAGTTTTACCTTTATGAGACGCTCAGTTACTATGTTGATCCTTAGTTGGAATCTTCCTCTGATTTCTTTCGGATTTGTTTTCTGTCAGAATCTCATTTGAGTACATTTGTAACTCTGTTGCACAACCTTGTTCTGGTGGATTTTCTAGAGTGGAATGGCGGGTAGCCTTTACAAATTTTGCTTCCTTGTTGATAGTCGAAGAATCAATTCCATCATATCTTAATCCATGTTTTTCGCCATGACTTCTCCCTACATCCAACACGGAAGATAAGTTGATTGTGCTATCATTGAGTCTTTTTTTTCTTACAGCTATCTGATAAGATAAAAAAAAATCAAAGATACGAAAAATATTATTAATTGTCATGAACAAATACTTTATTACCTCAGGTAACATGCGTCATAACCATATACCTTATGACTATAAAATACCAAGTAGTGTTATACTTTGATTTCACTTTCAAGCTTGCTTCTATTCCAATCATAATGTCAAAATCATCATTTCTTGTTTTAGGATCTGCTTCTGCCATCTTCTTTAGTCTTGTTATTTTATCATTATTCTTTGCTCAGTCAGTTGATGCTGAATCTGTTTTTAACAAAAAGATTATCACTGTGGAAAATGATATAGATCCAAGTATAATTTTAAAAATTCATTGCAGATCAAGTGATGATGATTTTGGTGCGCATACACTATACTACAAACAAAGTTTCTACTGGAGATTTCGTGTTAATTTTTCGCAGTCAACTAAATTTATATGCAGATCAATTTGGTATGATCCTAATGGGAAAAATGGGCACAGAATGGAGTTTTATGCTTACAACACTCGTAGGGAATATCATATACATTGTTTAGATAAATGTTTTTGGAGCATTCGTCAGGATGGTGGCTACTATGGAGAAAGTGAAGAAGCCAAAGATTTTCCTTTTCAAAAGATGTTTTATTATGAATGATTCTAATTCTAGATATATTGACAGTGGTTAATCCTTTAAAAGAATCTGATGATGATTTAGGTCATGATAATAATTTTCGGGAGAAACTCGATGTCAATCTAGTATTTTGTTTTCTTATATTTGAATTTCGTGTGTTAAAACTAGGTTGCTTCATTATGATGTATTTTGGTTAATTAGAAAAACGATTATGATGTATTTGGTTCTTATGTGAATCGGGTATTTATTGAAAAAATGTACAGGTCAGAAAAAAAAATTATTGAAATATTAATAAAAATTACCTTTAAAAAGTGACAATACATATTATGTTGTGCTATAGTGGTTTGATTCGCTTGGCGAAGGCGCCGTATAGTTTGTTACCATCAATGGGAATTTGGTTTATTACCATCTCTTCTGGGGAATTTTATAAGTATACATCAGAAATTTATAATTTTCAGTTTTTTGTTTGTACAAATTTGATGGTCTATTTAGTGTTGCAGTTTTTCATAAACAAAGCTTTGACGTACACAAATACGGCGAGAATTTTTTTTTATGGGGGCGATTTTGGATGGGACTAATTGAAAGTTACCATCTGTCACTCTTAATTTTTATTTTTATTTTATTTTTTTGAAGGAAAGAGGTAACCCTCTGTTTCATTGATAAGATAAAGCTGAATACAACAATCCCAGATACATCAAAAGTGGAATACATGATAAAAATACAGATGTCTTGTATCACAATAACAAGAACATTGTAATACACCAACATATATACTAAGAACATGAACTTCAAAGAGGAATTTGATGATTTTCGAAGGATGACCATTGAATTAAGATTCAGCCATTTGGAGGATTTGAAGAAACTGTCTATTTCACAATTTTCTTCATTAAGATAGAATTCTCCCAAAAGGGAGTAATACGCACACAACATCGTTACGATTGCTTCCGGTAGCCATTGATCTTCACGAAAATGAAAAATCACTTTCTGCCAGGATGAATCACCCCTATTGATATATATATATGAAATGATTGTACCAATTGATTGAAACACCTTCAAGGCTATGAGAAACTGCTTTACAAACATCTAACAAGCATTAATAAGCCATTAGAGGAGAAAGCCTACAAAAAATAAAATAGAAACGGGTTAATAGAAAACCCTAAATATTGCTTGAATCAGCAATGTTTTATTTAATACTAATAATATATACAAATACTACTTGCAACCAAATATGTGAAGAAGATCTGAAAAATTCAGACCAAATCCAACAGATTTGGATCACAATGAAAATATTTTAGAAAGATTTGGAGATCAGGAGTTTGGAAAAAACGGTTACAAAGTGAAGAGAGGGGAGAGGGATCTGTCACTCTTAATTAATTGATTTCTACTAACTAATTTTAAGAGAGGGTATTTTAAGAATTTAACACCAATTAATCCTCCTGTCAACGTGGAGATTATGGTAAGTGTTATTAGAAAAATTAGGATCGGAAAAGTATTAATCTCAAAAATTTCATTCTTGAGTAGTGATTTTTTGTTGATCGTTGATCGAAAAAGACTAAAGATTTACTAATTTAATTTGATTATGATATTCACAGGCCTTGATAAGATAGAAAAACAACAGGCGCTACTTTTTCTACTGCCATTAGCAGCCACCTTGACAAAGTTTCCAGATTTCGGACAATCAATTAAACTGAAATATATAAAGCTTGGGTATCATTATCTTATCACCCATGGAATGTATTTGTATTTACTTCCTATTGTAGTTCTCATTGCAGCTCAAATCTCTACATTCTCATTAAAAGACCTTATGATTTATGGGATCATTTTCATTTCAATCTTGTATCTGTATTGTCTGATCAACCCTTCTTGTTTTCTTATCCACCCTTTACTTCCTTACAAGACTAAGGCATGTTTATCTTGTTGACTTCCTTGTTAAATCCCTATGATGAAAAGAAGATTACTAGACATGTCATATCTTTATGAACAGAATCTTGAGTTTCAAAGGAAAACTTTAGAGAGATCTGGTATAGGCGAATTAACTTACCATCCGCCTGCTGTTCTTAAAGTTTCTCATAATCGTCTATGACAGAAGCAAGGAAAAAAGCTGAGATTGTGATGTTTGGGGCGTTATCAATTGTTTGCAAAAGCTTCGCTCAAACCAAAAGATATTGGAAATCATATTTCTTTCTTTCATTAGTGTAAAAACAAGAAAACTAACCACCGATTATATTTCCCTAAACGCTTTTGCCGTAACAGTTAGAAGATTAATTAGTTACAAAACTTAGCGACAAATGGCAGTTTTCTATTGGTCCTCCATGCCCCCGTCCAAAAAAAAATCTCTAAATATGGCACTTCACTAGAAACTAGGATGGGAAAATAGCAACAGACATCATATGCACTCTCAATTTTCTAGAGGCATAGCCTAGTCGCTAGACAATAATATACCAAGTAGTACCCATTATCATTATTAACTTTTAGTTTTTATTTTCAATGTTGCTTCTAATTCCAATCAGTGTCAAAATCATACGTAGTTTATTTTCGCCAGGAGACTACCCTCGCTTCTAATTCCAATCATAGTTTATTTTTCTAGACCTTTCAGTGTTAGATGAGTTGATACCCATGACCAATACCATTTTATTTTCGCCATTTTGTGCAACAAAAAAAAATTACAGAAAGAAACAACGTTATAGTTCAATTAAATCTATGATTTGTTGGCTGCGTTGGCAATGTTTTCCCCCTTCTCTAGAAAATTCCCCGTACCATCTTGACAATTTATTACTATAATACTTGCATTTTGTTATAGTTGATTCACCCATTTATGGTCGATGATCAGAAATAAAAGTATCATGATCATAAACAAACTAGACTAGAATAAAAGAATTTACAGTGTTTTGCTCGATGGTCAAGGAGAAAGAGATCATATTTCTAGTCCGAAAAAATATTAAACTTGACTCAATATCGGAATCAACTGAGTTAGCTGGTAGACAACGATTTTCCCTCTTTTCGGATCACTTTTTACTTTCCCTCAAGCTAAAATCTTTCAAAGTATCCATGGGTAAATACTAATTAGTAGAATGTATTAGTAGAATTTACAATGCGTAAACGTTCAATTTTATAAAAATATTTAATCCCCAAACATTCACACCAAGTACAATAGAAACTCTATAAATTAATGATGTAGAGACCACCATAATTTATTAATTAAGATAGATATTAATTAACCTATAAATTAATAATTATTAATTTATAGGTTAATTAATATCTTATTAACTTATAGATAAATTTATCATGATATTTCCTAAATGAAGCAATATATTAAATTCTTCAAGCACTCTTCAATTTCTGTTTTGTGTCATTGTAAACTTCGATCTACATATAACTCAAGTTTAGACAATTCGGATGAACAGCTAGACGGTGAAATCACTCAAAACCAGTAAAATTTGATTGAATAGCTGGGTTATTGTAATTTGATGAATGTTAAGATGTCTTGGATATCCGAAAGAAAACAAAGTGACAAAATTATTGACTGATGAAGAAATAATTGAGAGTGTTATGAGAACTGGTAAAGATGGGAAAGAAAATGATGAAAGTTCAGGGAACGACCTTGTTAAAGCGGCAATCACATTAAATAATTTCTCACTGAGCTATGAGAAAATAACACCATAAATTATTACGACGCTAAGAAAAATTAGATAAAATTCAATGTGACATTGGTTTTAACAATAAAACAGAAGACAATTAATCATTTTTAAGAAAATCTGCACAAATCATTAATGTGTTGAATATATATATAATGAATTATTAATTTATATTTCACATGGGGTCTACATAGCTGATCCAAAATGTATTATCTTATAATTTTAGCGAATTATTAATTTGGCACGTTGTCCACGACTCGGGACCGGCTAAAAATATTATTTAAGAGAGTTTATTAAATAATCGAGTATTAATTAATAGAATTTCTACTGTAATACGGACACAAAACTCACAAACCTACTACAGTATAACCCATATAAAATAATAGCGTCGGGACCGACAAAAAATTTCAATTTATCGCGATATTAAATAATCGCATAAATTAATAATTAATAAATTATGTACTAATTAATAATATCATTAGATAAAGAGTATTACATTAACTAGTTGGAAGCCTAACAAGCTAAGCTCCAACAACATACTACTATATTTTTTTAATTAAGGGTTATTTAACGGTTGGTACCCAGCAAATGTCCAACACCTAGGGATGGTACCTAATATTTCTGATGGTGGAACTCCACCCCTGGTTTGAAGACTCCATAAAACTAATTACTACAATTCTTTTTGGAAATTGTTGTATTGGGGGATAATTAGTATTTGAGGACCAGATGGAGAGAAGACCAATCTCAGTAAAGAAGAGAATGAAGTTTCCGTAAATGGGTTCTTTGGTTTAGGTGATATGATTGAAATGGGATGTTGGTTGTGTCGTTCTTTATCATGGATATCACTAATTAATTCATATACACTGTGTGTTTGATCAAATTTCTAACTAACTTGTTTTGAAAATGTTGAAGACATTATTGCTGGAAAGTGTTTGGTATAATGCTTCTACGAGTCACTTGATGTTCCGTTTAATCGTTCCATCTTAATTCATAACAAGGTCTATTTATTTTAACAAGGTACCACATGTTCCTATACAGTTTTAACCATTTAATCGTACTTTATAAAGAAAGTTAATAATGTCTCTCTGAAACGGAAATGATGGTGTTGCTAATGGTGCGGGCGGCAGTGTAAATTTGATAGATAAGTACATAATTATAGGATTTATCTAAGATTCCTCTTTAGGACCGTTGGATCAAAGGGTATTTTTGGGTTTTCATAATTAATTAATTATTTTTTTATTTGTCAAACAGTTTGACTTGACAGACTCTGTTAAATTAAGGTACCAACCCTTAATATTTGAAATATTGGGTATCATCTCTAGGTGTTGGACATTTACCGGGTACCAACCGTTAAATAGCCCTTTAATTAATCAAAAATATTGTTGAATTCTATAAAAAATAATCAACAAAATAAACCAATACGCTTTATTCATTATGGTGCAGTTGATGGATACTAATTTATTAGATGCTAATCTTTAGTAGAAGTTAGTGGAAGCTAATTTCATGGACACTAAACGATATTAGATACTAATCTTTAGTAGAATCTAAATTCATGAACATTATATCAGATTTTTTTGATTGACGAAAAAATAAATAAGAGTGTCATGGGAAAAGACGAAAGTGATGATGTAAAAGTCGAAAATGAAAGTGTAATTAGAGAAACAACCACCTTCCCGTAAAGAACCTATCAAAGCTGCAAAGATATTGAATAGGTTTTTAATACATCAGAAAACTACAACACCAAAGACTCTTCTAATGTCAAGAAAAATCCAAAATGAAATTCAATGTGGCATCAATTTAAAAAAAAAAAAACAAGTCACAATGGAGCTTAATCTTTTGCTTTTTTTTTCTTAAAATTTAAAGACTAGTCTGAGTAGTAATAGATTCACGAGTTATTACATAGCAGGCATGCGAGCAACAAGCTGCGCCGCAAGCCCTTTTTGAACAGCAAACTCTATCCTCTTAAACACAAACTCTCTCGAATCGGGAGTCATAATATTACTGTGCATGACTCTTTGAATTCTCGCTAGGAGTCCAACCGCTAAATACCCAAAAGTCACAATTGAATCATTATTTACTAATTTAACATAAATGTAAAGCTAAATTTATATAAATTTGAGAGTTATTAATTTATATATTCGACGGGACCTATAGGAAGCTAATTTTTTTTTATTATTTTATAAATTTAACACGTTGGCCCCAACTTGGGACCGACAAAATTTATTAATTTATCGTAATTATTAATTTATAGAGGTTCTACTTTAATTTATCGAGGTTTTACTTTATTTAGAAATATTAGGACTGACATTATTTCAGGTTTGAAAAAAAAAAAAAAAATTATTTCAGGTTACCAGAAAACTACTACTACATTGCTAACAAGGTTTGAGAATTGTGGAATCACATGCCACGAGCATCTTCTCCACCAATTACTATTTACTTTGTTGATTATTTCATCTGCAGCTACAAAATTGCTGGCAAGAGGTGCAATACTTGATTACACAAGTGGCAAGAGTCGTACTGCTCCAAGAACAATGAGAAATCAAATTACGCATCAGCTTTTACCTCTTTAATTAAGAAAATCAGCCAAGTAAAGCAGTGTTGAGCACGTTGACAGAATCACAGAAGGAAAATTACAAATATATTCAAGTTAATAACAAGTTTGGGTACTGGGTAGAACAACAAAGATAGACAAGTAGTGCTGAACTGCTAATTACAGAATTAAAAGGTTAGGTTTGTGTACAAAAAGGATTATGCTAATCTTTGTAACTAATAACATGGACATACATATAGATACAGGTGTTGTCATGACTTCCTCACGAAAAAGGAGATATGGATTCGACCTCTACAAAAAACAAATGCCAATATGCTGTCCATCTTCAATTACAAAAAAAAGTAAGGGCAGCTGGTCTGATCTTCAAGCTCCTATATGACAAGCCTTGTGTGGAAGATCCTATAATTTCTAGTTGACCAGGGATTTGATTTGTCAAGATAATAAGATTTCAAACAACATTGTACCCAAGGTGGATTTCTAAGAGTGGCCCCGTCATCTGTTTCACTGACCCCGAGAAGTCGGTTGCACGCATTTGTAAGTACTTCCGTAGAGTGAAAACCATCAAAAAAATTCTCCTGTCATGGATTGAAATAAATACAGAAACAATGAACAGTCCTATAAAAAAAAAAGAATTAATTGGGGGATATAGCTACAAGACAAAATAGGAGTCCCAATAGCAATTCTGGGTGACCCCCTATGTAATTTTTTTTTTAATTCCTAATTTAGCCCCCACTAATTAGGATTAGTGATTAAGTATAATTAGTAAAATGTTAAGTATTTGGGGATAAATTAGTGTGTATTTTTATTTGTGTTTGGGTGAGAGTATAAGGAGGGAAAAAATATTTGAGAGGAATTTTTTTTTTTTTGAAAATGGGAAGATGATTGTGATGAGAGAATTCTCGATAATAAGAGGTTGAAAAATTGATTTTTTTCTTTGAATCCACCATTGTTGCAGCTGAAAAAGCTTGGTGCGGCATGGTATTCAACCAAAAACTCATGCCGGCAATTGTTGGAAATGTTCATAAATTGTTTGCCACTATCAGGGGGGGTTCGGGGGGGCGTAGCTCTCTCGTTACGATTTTTTTCCTGGTTTTGATCTTCCGAATGTTGATTTTTTTCGGTTTTGAACGATTTACCGGCATGGTAATAGTTTTTTTTCGAGCGTCATAAAATGACTGCTCGGCATAGTATTTTGCTTAAATACCTATGCCAAACGAATAAAAGTATCCGAATGTTGATTTTTTTTTTCACTTGACTACCGCATTGATAGGAAATTATCGGGCATGCGTCATCAGTGTTAAAGCATATGGTCTTCATCAATTCGGCATGGTATTCCTCACTTCCATTTTGAATTTTTCCTGGCTTTAAAAAGCTTGGTGCCGGCATGGTCAGTTGATATGAAGACCATGCCGGTATTGTTTTCTGCATAGGAAATAAATATGAAAACTATGCCGGAAAAAATACCTGGCATGGTCTTCATATCAACGACCATCTTCTGGTACCAAGCTTTTTAAAGCCGGGGAAAAATTCAAAATAGAAGTGACGAAGACCATGCCGGAGAATTGATGAAGACCATATGCGGAACCAGTGCGGCATGGTCTTCATCAATTCTGCATGGTCATCATCACTTTCAAGCATGATCTTCATCACTTAGAATAAAAAAAAAAAATTCGTTTCCAAAGTGAGGTGAAGAGAATTTGATATAGAGTGGGAGAGTTTAGAATTTGAAAGGGAATGGAGAATATTTGGGTTTCAAAACACTACCCCTAAATAAGATTAATAAGAAGTGGAGATGGAAATGAGGGATATGATTTAGATTTTTGATTTTAAGTTTTTAATTTTTATTTTGAGGGAAGAAGTGGAGATGGAAATGGGGGATATGATTTTGTTTTTTGATTTTAAGTTTTTTTTTTTGATTTTGAGGGAAGGGTATTTTAATATATTCATAACCAAAAGTCACCCCTTAGCACACACCATGGGTTTGGGGAAGTAATTCATATCCCCCAATTAATTCCCATATCCCCCAATTAATTCTTCAAAAAAAAGTGGGCTATTTAGTGATGCATAAATTCTGGAGTAATTATTTAAGTGACCGATGGATAAAAGTTTTTAAGTGAAAAGAAAAATGGACCATACCCCATCTTCAGCATAGATATAAGCGTGAATTCTTGTAGTTGGATCCTCCAGTGTGAACCTAATCATATACCTGTCTGAATCTTCTGGGCACCGGAATTTCTCGACCTGCCCAGGGCACATTGCCACAACCCGAACTACACATTTGAATTTTGATGTTACCTACAATGTAAAGTCTTACTGAATTTAAAACTAGGCAATTTTTTATGTGGTGCATAAAAATGAAAAATCAGAACAAACAACCTCAAACTTGATGAAAATCTATTTCTGTGTAAAACACTTATACAAAAGTAAATAGGTCACCTCCTTGTAGGTGAGAACATCCATTAGTGTACAGTTTGGCACATTCTCGTGATTTATCTCTACAAAAAGAAACAGTAAATCTGAGTTCAACGTATCAAGTCATCAGAAAATAGAGTGGCGCTGTTGTAGTTACAATAGAAGTTGAGACTGAATCTAATCACTTCCTATGTGATCATGGATGGATGGCGTCTAACAGTGTGTCCTTCCAATAGGCACAGGTTACACGTAGTTAATGTATAGAGCATCAAAATCCAACAATAAGATGTAATAAGCAAAGAAAGAAAGTAGTGATTACCACACAAAGATACTAGATAATTAACTAAACTAAGAGTAATACCAGTGATATGAGATGGCCAAGGAAAAGCTGAATAGGGCATGCGACCCGAAACAGAAGATAAACGCTCCTCAGAAATCCTGTTGCATCAATAAATGAAACATCTAACACATTATATCTCCACAAGTAGCACAGCATATAAAAATTACACATTCTGACTACATTGATTACCGCTGCCGTTGTGTTACAGTGCTGTCTTCATTGGACAAAATCCAGAGCTTTGTGGAAGATGTGCACTCACCAAACCACAATCCCAATCGCGCTTTACAGACAATGCAAAGAATCTTTACCCAAGTACCGCTGTTTGGTACCAGAGGACCACCTTCATCTTTTGTTTTAGCAGCCATCACCCTCATGATAGTTCCCACAGATGGAAACGTGCACAAGACCTCTCTTGGTAAAGGTAATTCTTCAAATTGTAGTGGAAGCGGATTTTCCACTTCAGTACTCAGCCTGTGGTACATAAATATTATTTATGTTTGGAGATGATAATAGTCAACCAAAAATAACACTGTCACTAACATAACAAACTCATTTACGCCTTCAGTTTCTGGCCCTCATTTACTATTATGAATAACAATTAACGTAACTAACATAACATACGTAGATAACTTACCACTAATGTCTGACTTGCAATACCTATGACTTAGTAGGAATAAATTAGCAGTCAATTAACAAAAACAAGATAAGCTTGATATATACTTACACTGACTGACAAATTAACGGAGGAACATCAGTACCATCCCACACATAGAGCATCTTCACACCTTTCGATAGTTCAGAAACATGAAGAATCTTTTCACAAGGAAAATAAAGAAACTTTATAAATTAAGTACCATAAACTAAAAAAAAAGAAAGGCAAAAAGAAATCCATCTTCAATAAACCCTAGCTTTGACACAGGTGCAAGATACCAAATACTGGTTGGAGAACTACCTTACATACTAAGTCAGAAGTCTGGTTTTCACTGATCTCCCTCAACAGCAATGGTTCTTTCAATCCTGAATCAAAAGTCGTTTTGTTCTTCATCTTCCCCAACAGTAATGATTCTCTTAATCCTGAATCAAAAGTCGCGTTGTTCTTCATCCCCCTCAACAGTAATGGTTTGTTCGACCCTAAATCAAATTCTTTTTCCTTGATCTCCCTCAACGGTAATGAATCTAATGATTCATCCAATCCTAAAGCACGTAAAGTTTTTGAGTTTAACTAGTGATACAAAATAGAACTGACCACAAACTTGAAGTCAGTTTAGATATTATTCCCATAAAAGAAGCTAAAGGAAAAAATGATAGCTGTTAGTATAACTTAGTACATTCATAAAACTATACCTGAATCAAGTTGAAAATGGAGCATCCACGTTCTGAGTCGTGATAAGGATTTCCTAAGATCACTAAGGCGAAAATTCGAAGAAGATTGATATGAAGTTAAGCTTCTAGACTTTCCTGTAAACAAGGCGAATGAAGACCCCTTTTTTGAATACGATGCAAGAGTTATTCCATCATGAGTTTTCATCTGTACAAGACATGTTGTTGGTTTCAAAACAATTAAGGACAAATGTAGATAGATTCATATGTCCATTAGGTAAATTTCTAATGCTTAAATACCACCACCAACAATGACAGTCTAATGCGTGCTTCAACATCTCAACACCATTGCAAATGTCAACCAATTGCATATATAATATCATCCATAAATATTTCTCTAACTTGGCAAATTTAGGAGATTTCGTTGAGATGAATTTTATTGTCAAATAGGCTCAAATGCATCATTAGGTAGAAGCACAAGATCTGCAACTAAAACATGTAGCAAATACCATTGCTGCATTGCATTGGAAAAAGGAAAAAGGAAAAAAAGAATCCCTACAAGAGCATATTTCATCAAACAATATGGGACTAAAAAAACAAAGGCTGGGGAAAATACCAAAACTTGAGAAAAACATATGATATCTCCAACTGAGTTGATCTGCGGCAGGTCTTCTATGCTTGTAGCAAACATATTCACCACAAGACCGTAAAACTTTCTTGTCTTAGCCGAATCATAAATGTGATAAGACTCATCCATAATTTTGAGTGTGCAGAAATAATCTGAGTCAAAATGAAAATAAAATGGTCGTTATCAACAATGGTAATAGAATAAATTCCCTAACATGGATTTTGTCGAATATACACAACACAAATCTAGGTATCTATTTGGCCTTATTATACTCAGACATGTTACCAATCTCAACCCTCCTCTTAGTCTATTGATCAGCCGAATTCTGGTTATATGCCAAAAACAAGAATGACCTAAATATACATTTATTTAAGCAAAAAAAAAAAAATCAAAATTTGGGTTTGTGAAGAAACTTTACCAGTTCCTTTACTTTTCTGAGGAGTTCCAAACTCAGAAATCATACCGATGAGATTAACTTTTTGATTAATGGCTAATATTGCATCTCTAATAGGAAGAAAACGTTCATCATCTTCAATACTAGTCATATTCTATATCTCTCTTCCCCTCTCTCTCTCTCTCTCTCTGTCTGAAAAGTGAAACGCAGTTAGGACTTGCAGGTTGGTGACTGTAGAACTGTTCTTGGTTAATTACACTAGCCACCCTATTAGGTCCCCGGAACGGGGGCAAAGACTAAGAGCGTCCACAGTCATGGACTAAAAACTGGACTAAAGGACATATAGTCTAGAAAATCAATCGCAGTGGGGCTGTACTAAAACCATATATTTGGTTTTAGTTGGAGAGAGAGTGAAAACTGGACCAAATTTGGTCTCGACCCTCGACTAAAACTAAATATAGTCGCGTAATTTCGATGCGCGCTGATGATGTGGCGTAAACCAAATGTACGCGCCCTAACCAGGCGTAAGCCAAAAGTCCGCGCCACAACCAGGCGTAAACGAAATGTGCGCGCCTCAACCAGGCGTAACCCAAAAATTTATTAAACGTTCGCCCCATGCATATTTTTTTTTATATTTTATTTTTTTTCTTTGGGGCGTACTCTGTGAGTTCGCCCCATGCATATTTTTTTTAAAATTTTTTTTTTTTTTTTCAGGCGTAGCCTGTGATACCGCCTGACTAAATTTTTTAGTTTCTACCCGTTGTTTTGAAACACGACTAAAACCAAAAAAATATAGTTTTTGGTATAGTTTTTGGTTTTAGGATAGTCCATGATTGTGGACGCTCTAAGGGGCTTACTAGTCAATTGAGTAGGTTGAAAGACCCTCGGTGTTCCGCATTATTACGATACGAGTCAGACGACTGTAGGGTCCTGTATTTTCCCGCCAATTCTGTACTTTGGTTTTTTAAGATAATTAATAGGGGAAAGCCACATTTACCGGAAAGAAAGCTGACTCGGTCAAGGATATTTGACTTCTAATTAATATTGGGTGGATCTCGTAATAAGCATTCCCATATCAAAAAAATATTTTTGGAATTTAGAATCATCTCTGACAGCGAGATTATGAAGAAAGATGATAATAACTAGCCAAAGCGGCAGGGAGACAAGAAGATTGTCATGGAAAATTAACATATTTCGTTTACTACTTCCAAAATTGGTTCTCTTGTTAGATGTTCAGAGTAATCAGGATCCTCTAGGGCTCTGTATGTTCTACTACTTAAAGTGCTTTGTGTTCTCTCTCATATCACTTCATTTTAAGATTAAGCCCAAATAAATCAGGATTTGTGTTTACGCGATCGTTTTTATGTTCGATGAATCACATAGGTTTTGTTTCAAGGTGGATGGGGGAACACTTGCGCCAGTGATTTGCAGCGATAACACTTGCAAATCGTTATCACTGATGTCTCTACCAAAACATTAAACATTAATCGTTATCACTGAAGATGAATCACATTAATCGTTAGCAGTATTGTCTAGTACCTGCTTCTAAATTTGTTTTTCTTTGTGTATACGTGTCATTCCAGGATGTACTTTACAGTTGTATGTTTAACTGTAACTGTCTTTGTCAGACAGTCTGTCAAGTCTCTGCTATATAAGCACTGACCCTTTGTCCTGTAAAGTTTCAACAAACTTTAATACAATTGATCACCATTTCTACATGGTATCAGATACCAAAGGGGAATATTCAACTTCCTCCATTAAAATTCTGCAACTTCTTGATCCTATATCTTATCTTTTTCAATTCTTCTTGATCTATCATGTCAAGAACAACACGAAACTCACAACATTCCGCTGTGAATCTCAACACCAACAACACTACTTCAAGAAATGGTGATACTCTAGTAAACAATACCACCAATTTTCCACCATTATCACCTTCTTCATCTCAAAAACCAACTCAATCTCAATTACTTTCATCAGATCCACAACCTTCTACATCAACCCAATCTGATGTATCTCAATCGATTTCGCAACAATCACAACCGACTTCACAATCTATTCAACAACAATCTCAAATTCCTCAACAAATTCCTCCTCACTTTGTTCAACCACAACCTTATCTTTTTCCACCACCACTACCACAACATCAACATTACAATCATAATTCTGTTTATCGTTTTACTCCTTTACCTTTTCCTAATGTCTCTAATTTTGTTTCGACAAAACTAGATGGATCTAACTTTCTTGTCTGGAAAGATCAATTATCTTAAATATTGGTCAGTACCAATTTGTATGGTTTTGTTGATGGTTCAATTGAGTCTCAACCTCAATTCTTGATTCATAACAATATTCCTGTGGTAAATCCAATTTATACTGAATGGCGTACTTTATATCAATTTGTTGGTTCTTGCATCAATGCCACTATTTCTCCTTCCCTAGCTACAGAACTTTTGGGTAAATCTACAGCTCGTGATAAATAGCTTCATCTTTCCAAGATCTTCACTCAGCAGTTCTTTGCTAGGAAATCTCAACTTCGTAGTCAAATTACATTCCATTCGAAGAGGTAATTCTTCTATTTTTGATTATCTACATCAACTTAAAACTATTTTAGATTCTTTAGCAGAAATTGGTGAACATGTACAAGATGATGATTTGGTTGTCTGTTTTGGGGAGTGAATATGCGTACTTTTTTATTACAATTCAAAACCGTGAGGTTCCTATCTCTTTTGCTGAGTTGAGATCACGCCTTATCAATCATGAGCAGTGGCTCAAAGAACAGGAAAATGCAGTATATTCTCCTCTTATAGCTGATCCTAGTAACTAAGCCTTCTTAGTGCGCAAACAGCAAAATACTTTCAAGAAACCACATGCTTCATCTTATTACCCACCCAAACTTTCATTTTATTCATCCAAACCTCCTCCTTCAACTTCATCATCATCATCATCACCTTCTCCTCCTGGTTTTCAGTTCAAGAAATAAGAGTTTAATCCAAACCTTACTGTTGATTATGGTGAGATTCCTTGTCAAATCTGCAACAAGAAAGGTCATTTTGCAAATAGATGTTATTATAGATATGCACCATCAAGGAACAACTCTCCTCCTATGCAAAGAGTTTTCGCTGGTTTTGAGACAACTTCACCTTTTTATCCTTGGTCTCCTGCTGAAGAAATTACATATCCTTCTGGTCCTGGTGAGACCTCTACAGCACCCACTGGTCATTGGAGCTACAATAATCAAGGCCCAATTTGGATTCCTGACTCTGGAGAAACTAGTCACATGACCAACAATACTGCCATTATGACTGATACTGCTGAATTCATTGGTGATAAGCAGATTAGGGTTGGTGATGGTAAGCTTTTACCAATTACTTTAACTGGTTCAAGTACTTTACTACCTTCTACTGGTGATACTTCTTTTGCTTTACATAGTGTCTTATATGTTCCACATATTAAGCAAAATTTACTCTCTATTGCAAAGTTTACTCTTGAGAATAATTGCTCATTTGAATTTTTTTCATGGGGTTATGAAATAAAGTCTCTTCCCAGTAAAAAGGTGTTGGCTAGAGGACCCATGCTTCAGAATTTATATCATATTCAGTCCTCTGCACTCAGAAGAAATGCTACTTTTTATGCTTCAGTTATGTATACCTCCAACAGTGCTGCTTTTAGTGCTTTACTGGCTACTCCATCTCTGTGGCATCAAAGACTTGGCCATCCTAGCTCTACAGTTATCACCAAGCTTCACACTGCAGGTGCTATTCAACTATCAAATAAAGCTTTTGAGTCAGTTTGTACTTCCTGCCAACTGGGCAAAAGTCACAGTTTACCTTTTCTAGTTTCTCCTACTAGGTCTAGTCAGCCATTGGCTCTTGTGCACTGTGACATTTGGGGTCCTGCACCTAGTATGTCTCATTTGGGATTCAAGTACTTCATTGTGTTTGTTGAAGATTTTAGCAAGTATAACTGGATATTTCCAATAAAATGTAGATCTGAAAGTCTCAACTGTTTTATGTTGTTTAAATCTTCAATGGAAAATATTTTAGATCTAAAAATCAAGGAATTTCAATGTGATGGTGCTTGTGAGCTAGTTAAAGGACTATTCAGACATTTTCTTGATTCTCATGGAATTACTCTAATAATTTCATGTCCTACTCTTCCTCAACAAAATGGAGCTGCTGAGAGAAAAATTAGACAAATTACATAAGTGGGAAACACATTATACTTTAATCCTTCTTTGCCTAAAAGATTCTGGTTTGATTCTTTCTCCACTGCAACTTATCTCATCAACAGATTACCCACCAAATTATTGCAGTACAAGAGTCCTTTTCAAGTGCTTTTTGGTAAAGATCCAGATTACAATTTTCTCAAGACTTTTGGCTATTTATGTTTTCCACATCTTACTTATTGCAGACAAGATAAGCTCATCCAAAAATCTATTGCTTGTATCTTCCTTGGTTATAGTTCTTCTCATAAGGGGTATAGATGTTATGACCCTAATTCACAAAGAGTGTTTACTTCTGTCAATGTTGTCTTCAATGAAGCAGTGTTCCCTATGAGATCATCTTATACCACTTAACATTCATCTACTGTATCATTATCTACATCAGGGGAGCAGCCTCAGGAGATTCCATCTTCTGTACTTCAGTCAACCTCTGCAGATGTGGCATGTTCTGAATCAGTGCCATATTTACATACAACTGCAGTATATTTACCACCACCTGAGGTAACTAATTCTCTTACTCCTATTTTCACTAGGTCTAAATCTGGAGTTCATAAGAAGAAATCTTTAGGTCCCAATTTTGTTGCTTATTCTCATACAAAACATCCAGTTCCCAAAGCTCTTAATGTTATTCTTCAAAAGAATGAGTTAACTGCTCCTAAGACTTTTAAGGAAGCTGCCAGAAATCCCAATTGGGTTGTCTCTATGCAAGAAGAACATGATGCTTTATTCTCCAATAATAACTTTGAATATGTTCCATATAGACCTGGTATGAATGTTTTAGGCTGCAAATGGGTTTATAGAACTAAATTAAAATCTGATGGTACTTTAGAGAGGTTTAAATCTAGACTTGTAGCCAAGGGTTATCATCAAGTGGATGGAGTGGACTTTGAAGAAACCTTTAGACCTATAGTCAAATATCAACTATCAGATGTGTTCTCAGTCTTGCATTAACTAATCATTGGCCTATTAAACAACTTGATGTTTCCAATGCCTTTTTGCATGGTGATATCAATGAAGAAGTTTACATGGAACAGCCACCTGCTTTTGTCTCAGCTGATCATCCATATTATGTGTGCAAACTTAACAAGTCTTTGTATGGGCTTAAGCAAGCTCCAAGAGCTTGGTATGACAAGCTAAGCTCTTTTCTACTTCACTATGGCTTCTTTAGATCCGAAGTTGATCATTCTATATTCATTTTTAGACATGGAGCAGCTCGGATGATTCTTCTTGTCTATGTAGATGATATATTTTAGTAAGCTCTTCAGATTCTCTTCTTTTAGCATTTATTTCATCTATGAAGACACATTTTCTTGGTATTGAAGCTGTTATACACTCTACTTCAAACTCAATGTTACTCACTCAGACAAATTATTCTCTGGAGCTTCTCAAGAAATTTGATATGCTGGAATCCAAGCCTTACAAAACACCTGTTGCACAAGGAAAGGGTGCTTCTCTTTATGATGGCACTCCTCTCACAGATCCAGCTTACTATAGACAGATTGTTGGCAGTTTGCAATATCTGACTTTAATAAGACCAGATATCAGCTTTGGTGTCAATTACATATCTCAATTCATGCATCAGCCAACTGATGTTCATATGCAGATTGCTAAAATAATTTTGAGATATGTCAAGGGCTCTCTTGGTTCAGGTATTACTCTTACTGGTGGTGATTGCTCTACTATTACAGCTTATTGTGACAGTGATTGGGCTGGTTGTCCTGACTCAAGAAAATCTACAGCTGGTTATTGTGTTTTCCTTGGTCCTAATTTAGTGGCCTGGTCTTCCAAAAAGTAGCCCACTGTGTCAGTCAAATTCTTCAACAAAAGCTGAACACAAATCCCTTGCAGTGGATGCTTCTGAAGTTAGATGGGTTTCTTATCTTTTGCATGAATTGCGGGTTGACTTCCAATATCCCTGCACTATTTTTTGTAATAATGTAGGTGCTGCTCATTTAGCTATCAACCCAGTTTTTCATGCTCGAACCAAACACGTTGAAATTGATTATCACACTGTAAGAAGATTAGTGGCTACTGGATTTCTTCTAGTCAAGTACATTCCTTCACTCCTTCAGCTGGCAGATGTCTTCACCAAGGGACTTTCCAAGAGTTTATTTTCTACTCTTAAATCCAAACTGATGCACTCTACTAGTCCTCAGTTTGAGGGGGGATGTTAGTAGTATTGTCTAGTACTTGTTTCTAAGTTTGTTTTTCTTTGTGTATACGTGTCATTCCAGGATGTACTTTACAACTGTATGTTTAACTGTAACTGTCTTTTTCAGACAATCTGTCAAGTCTCTGCTATATAAGCACTGACCCTTTGTCCTGTAAAGTTTCAACAAACTTCAATACAACTGATCACCATTTCTACAGAGTCAAAAAAATTAATTTCTCTGTTGTACATTCTTTAGTGCACAATCATACTAAAATTAGAACTCACATGATTTGAAGTGCATCCATGGGGAGAGATACGGTAAACAATGCATTGTTAACAAGGTGAATAATACTCATGACAGTAAGATTTCAGAAGGTGAACAATTGAAAACTATCTTAAATACCTCCACTAATTGATTTTCTTATAATATTTCTGCACGGTGTTGCTTTTCTTCTGCTTCTACCTAAAACAATTGGATATGACAGTTTACTTCCATTTTAGTACTTCTCCTTCGGCATCAAATTAATAATCTTAGTATTTGGATGTTACATCTAAGGTTCGTTAATTCGTGATTAATAAAAATAAAATATTAGGATTAAATGGGATATGGCCGTACAGTTAGTTTGGGAAGATTAAAGGGAGACACGGGAAACTGATCTTATGTTAAATCCGCCCAATGATGACCAGAAGTCAAATATCCTAGACTGAAATCAGCTTTCCCTCTAGTAAATATGGCTTTTACCTTATCAATTATCTTTTTTAACCCTCTTTTTATTTTTTTCCAATTCTGTACTTTGGAAGAGTGGGCCTACAGGCCCTACACTATCTCATGAATCTTTTATTTTCTCTTTTTGTGGTAATTTTTTTTTATCGATAAAAAATTTGGTGTTGGCGAGTTTCGAACTCAGATCACTGGTATTATCACTCAATAAATTTACCACTGTACTACAGTGACACCGGCAAAGTAGATATTAAATTTTATTGTCTTAGTAGACTTATTAAACTTCTAAAGTAGTTTTTGGCTGTTGGCATTGACTAAAATCAGGATTCTAAAGAATTTGTGTATCACGTTTCCTTTGTTTTTATGGGATGAAGATCAAACCACCAATCAACTTAGTTTTTCCTCTTTGATTGGCTCAAGTTTTTTGTTATTTGGAAACACAATTTGGTTTAATATATTCAAACCAAGACACAGTAGTGGTTGTATTTTCTGAAATTCTTTTTTATTCCTCCACCATCTATGTTGCAACCTCCTATTCAACCAATGAGTTCGCATCCACAACCCCCAAACTACCAATTCGTTTATCAACACACCTGAAAAACAAATATCACTCCACTGAGACACTTTATCTCACCTGAAAAGAAGCAATAATAAATATGTCGAAACCTGCAACACACCCACTCGAAAAGTTCGAATTCAAAGATAAACAAAGAAAGAGTTAAAAGCAAAACTTCACATCAAGAATCATCTCAAACTTTCTTCTCTACAATATCCATTTTTAACAAATCTTACCCAAATCAAAGACCTTTCCAAAAGCAATCTTCGATCATTATTACTAGAAGATTAAAAATCAAACAACCACTTCAAAACCCTCAACCAACCAAATCCCTCGAGCAGTTTTACTCAAACACCAGAAAGAGGTTGAAACTCCGATTTTTCAACTAACTGAAAGAATGCAGAACCTCGTGCAAGACCACAATGAATAATGCTTAGCGATCAAGGTATTGGGAAGAAATGTAAGGTTTTACACCCTCAAGCAAGCTCTAAACAGAAGATGGTTCCCAGTTCGTTTTCACCACATAGATACAACTTCATCCCATCGGGTATTAAGGTAGCTATGAAACACAAAGAAGATAAGATGTATATTCTTAATAACCATCCATGGACGACTGTAAACCAAGTTATTTTGGTTGAGGACTGGAATATTTTTTAAACCCTAGCACATGTTTCAAGTTTGCACTGTTCTGGATGAAACTACTCAACTTACCTAGTTTTTTTGTTAATGAGAAAATAATATACGAATTGATAGAAATGTCAGAAACCGGAACGGTTCTGCAACTGGACCTAACAAGTTCACCACCAAGAGCATATATCATGGTAGACTTATCCAAACCATTTATGCCTGGTGTGATTGTAATACCCTGATTTCGGCAGTGGTTCGCCGATGGATTGGAATATAGGTAATGGTTTGTCCTTTCATAACACCGAGGCCTGGTGGGTTCACTTGACTGAGTCATGGGGAAAAACTTCTCAGTTAAGCGTGCTCGGTCGGGAGTAGTCACATGATGGGTGACCTCTCGGGAAGCTGTTGCTGGAAGACCGCAGTAGTGCTGTTAAAAATCTCACACTGCTGGATAACCGCAGTGGGTAAATGGGAACAATATCGTGTTAGTTGGGATACAACTAGGGGTTGTTCACTTGTTCTCGGGTGGGGGAGTATGCTGGGGGATTATACCATATATTGCTCTCATGAGAGACAAGGAACGTCTACATTATACCGAGGCCTGATGGGTTCACTTAACTAAGTTGTGGGGAAAAACTTCTTAGTTAAGCGTGTTCGGCCGGGAGTAGTCACGGGATGGGTGACCTCTCGGGAAGCTGTTGCTGGATGACCGCAGTATTTTCGTTTAAAATCCCACACTACTGGATAACCACAGTGGGTAAGTGGGAACAATATCGGTGTTAGTTGGGATACAACTAGGGATCGTTCGCTTATGCTCAGGTGGGGGAGTATGCTGGGGATTATACCAAATATTGCTTTCATAAGAGACAAGGAACGTCTACATTATACCGAGGCCTTTTCAGCACAATTGGCTCCAGAGTTGGCAGAAAACTCTGCAGTTAAGCGTGCTCGGGCGGGAGAAATCCATGGATGGGTGACCATCCGGTAATTTGTTGTTGGATGACCGCAATGATGCGCGTTGAAAATCACACTGCCGGATGACCGCAGTGGCTAAATGGGGACAGTTTCGGTGGAGGGACGGGTCATTATAGTGATGCTTAATATTGGCAAAGGAGTTTGGATTCAATTCTCTTATGAAAATATATCATTACTATGTTTCTTGTGTGTTTTTCCAGGCCATGTCTTCAGCGACTACACAAACTTTCTTGGTATTGAACAAGCTATGAAGAACATCACCTTCACCAACTATCATTATGGGAGATTGAATTCAGAAATGAAAGCTTTCATTACAAAGTCACAAAGAATATCACACATGCAAGCAATCAACAATTCAAACTTTCATGAAGGGGAAGCTTCAACAACAAAAATAGGGCATATGGAGAACGGGATAAGAAAGTTCTACATCAACTAAGCTCATAACAACCGGTAGTAAACTCTCAAGCAACTAGACACACCACAATCAGGGTTTCCGATATAGTACCCATCAACTCGGTACCAACCCACCTGGCTGAAGAAATGACTCATCGAGGATTATCTTGGAACTCTATTAAATAACAGAATAGGACTGACAAAGAAACTGAAACAAGGAAAACACCACAGTCGGTAAAACAGAACACTAAAGAGAATGCCCATGTGACCGTTTCAAAAATAGCTACAGACCTTGTCATGAATGTCAGAGAAAAGCAATCTACTATGAGACCTCAACATGACACGTCAACAACACCACGTGATACTCCATCTAGATTCACATCACATATGGCAGAACACATCATCCACATCCAAATGCCACAACAACAGTCATCTAAAGGGAAAGAAAAGGTGGACCGATATGAAGCCCGGGAAGATATGTCTCTAACAGAAGCGCATAACACAACTAACTCTTCTGCAACCCAATATTTTGCGTCAGTTTCAGATCCAAACTCGAAAATGTGCTCGAAACTAGGTTTCAATATAATGAGAGCTTTTTTCACTCCGAAATACATGGGCATGTATACTAAACACTTTCTTATAGCGCACTGATGCAAATGTCAACCTACTGGTACATAGCATCAACGACAAACCAGAGGTAATTATAACTCACAATGCGAAACCATAAGAAAGACACCAACCAATTTGACCACTGAGGGCTTACAAAATGAGAACATACAAGCACCCATCAAAACTACCAGCTCATTTGTCCATTCCAGCTACACCATATTTCGCAGCTCAGCCATCACCATTAAAGACAAGGAAGTATGTATGCATTGGGGAGTTAGAACAACATGTTGATAGAGACAGAAGTCCATCATTTGGGATCCCAACAACAAGATCAACAAAACCAAGAAGTTACAGGACTCTAACATAAGCTCAAGCAAAACAAACAACAACTAATATCCTACCAAAGACACTTTATACAACAGACACTGCTTTCACCACCAATTTCATAACTCATAACAACAGAGGTACAAAGCCTGTTTGGAAGCTTTTCGTAGATGACGATATTACAGCAGCAGAGTCACTAAATGCACTGTGAGATGTTGGATCACACTAACACTCGCACCAACCATGAGTTTCTTAGCTTGGAACTTCCAAGGAATCCACAATTTATTGATAGTTTTAAAACTGCGTGAGTACACACGCAAGCTCAAACCAAATTTATTGTTTTTATCCGAAATTATTGCTACTACTTCCCATATATCTTCTTTACAAACCAATCTAGGTATTCATAGTTTGTATTTTGTACCTTGTATAGAACATCGAGGTGGCCTTTGATTGATGTGGACATCCCACCTAGATGTCTCTATTTTAGTAGCTAATCAAAGTATTTTGCATGTTTATATCCGTCCAACCAGATCACAATCAACACAACCATGGTTCTTCACCGGAATTTACCTCATAAACAGGTTGCAAGATGGGATTTATGGCAAAACTTCAACAATATCGTTACAACCCCAGACATCCCATGGATACTCATGGGAGATTTCAATGAATTAATTGCACAACATGAAGAAAAAAATTGAGAGAGCTATGAAAAACAGTCAAGTAAAGCACTTCAAAAACTTCATTAACAATTTGGCACTTATCGACCTAGGATTCCAAGGAGTCCTAAACTTGGACAAACAGACAAGTCGATGCTTCATTTATCATGAAAAGATTGGACAGGGGAATGGAAAATCAACAATGGCTTGATTCACATCCTCGTGCCATAATAAGACATCCACCAAGAATTGGTTTAGACCATGCTTTATTTTTGCTATAAGAAAAAGCCATGTCGAGAAGGACTTCACCAAACTTTCGCATGGAACATCTATAGTTTTCCACCCACAAATGAAAGAAGTCGTTCTCACTGCATGGCAACAAATTAATGACCAGGATTTGGCACGTAACCTACAACTCAAAATGAATGAGACTGATACATCTTTACATCTCTGGTGTAAACACACCTTTAGTCACTCACCAGAACTAATGAAAGAAGTTGAGTTCCAAATACAACTAGCACAATCCGAATGTGAATCTTCACATGGAGCTGAACTCATTTCTTGGTTACAATATGAGATAGAGAGAGAAAGAGAGAGACACGTAACTCGCGTCTAATGCTACAACACTACCGTGACATATACTGGAAACAAAGATCAAGAATAGATTGGCTGAAAAATAGAGGCCTAAATACCAAGTTCTTTCATACAAAATAAACTATCAATCGAAGAATCAACTATTTACAACATCTTCAAGATGAAAATAATGTAAATATCAAATATGATTATGAAGCATTTTGAACATCAATATAATGCACCACCAACTGTGACCGATATGGACCTGTTCAACAATCTTTCTTTAAGAATATCCGATAGACAGTGCAAGACGCTGACTAGACAACCAACCAATGAGGAAATTCACAAAGCACTTCTCAGCATTGGATCAGAAAAATCCTAAGGGCCAGATGGATACACAAGTAAGTTTTACAAGATTTATTGGGATACAACAAGCCCGGAAATTATTGATCTTGTGCAAAACTTTTTTGAAAAGGCAGAACTAGCAAATACATACAACCACACGAACATCATCTTGATCCCCAAAATATAAAACGCAAACAAACTAAAGAATTTTAGGCCAATTGGACTTTGTAATATTAATCAATCGACTAAGACCGTTACTACAATACATGATCAACCCATACCAAAGTGCCTCATTCCATACAGATCAATACATGACAACACTGCGATAGCCACACAAAATTTCCACCATATAAGAACATCATCAATAACAACAACAACAAAATCCCAAAATTGCCTTTAAAATGGATATTCAGAAGGCATATGATAGTCTTGTCCAGGGATTTGTGAAATAATCTTTATGTTCTTTAGGGTTTCGAGGAAAATTCATAGAATGTGTCATGATCTATATAACCTCAGTCACCTACTCAGTTAATGTGAATGGTACACCACGAGAACCCATCCAACCAAAGAGGGGACTATGGCAGGCGACCCCTTATCACCATGCATTTTCATTCTTCGTGCAGAAATTCTATCTACTAATCTGGCAAATCTTGAGCATCAAGGGAAACTGAAGGTCTTAAGAATCTCCACAAAGACACAACCAATACTCCACTTAATGTAAGTTTATGACCTACTCATAACCTGCTCAGCTGATCAAAAGACATGTAACAACCTCAACAATATTTTACACTCCTACTTCACATATGCTGGCCAGAAAATCTACACCCAGAAATCGGTACTTATCCACCACCCAAAAACAACACAATCGGTGAAACATTGGCTAGCAACACATTCAACATACCAACAACCCACAACCCACAACACACAACCCACCTACATACTTAGGAGTACAATTTAAACAAGGGAAGAATTCGTCACCAATTTTTGCTCAGCTACTTCAAAGGTTAGAAAGGAAAGCGAAAGGCTGGATGGAAAAATGTCTCAACAAGGAAGGAAGATGTACGCTCATCAACTCGCCCCTAATACCTACAGTAAATCATGTAATACAAACTCAACTAGTATCATGCCATGTCCACAACAAACTGGATAAGATCGCGCAAAACTTTTTTTGGGGACATGATACAAATACAAAGAAGTTGCATACAATAGGAAAACAAAAATGAAATCTCCTTATCAGACATGGGGGTTTATGGATAAGAGACTCAAAGAAACACAATTTTTCCTTACTTGGTAAGAGAGTTTGGCAGATGCATGCTAACCAAAATATAATCTGCAATCACATGCATAAGGAAAAGTATCTGCAAAACCAATCAGTCTTCTCAGCGATTCCAAACACACCGGATGGAGCAAGTTCCACGTAGAAAAAAATTCATAAGGTGGCTTCGTTCGTGCAGGGGAATCATGCAGTTCAGATTACAAGAATAAAAAAAATGGATTCTCATGCATGCAGACACGACAATAACCGGAGATGCGGGAAATAACTTGGTCAGTACGTTTTTTGATCCCCACTCCTTTAATTGCAATGTTGAATTGCTTAACCAAACACATTTTTACTCCGACCATAACCAACACAATTAGAGGTATGCACATCCCAGACAAACCAATTTGGCCTCACTCCATAAATGTCCATTACACAGTAAAAAGTGGATATCATGTATTAACAAAAAATATGTCCCAAAATAAAACAAATACCCTACCACAAAATACAGCCGTACTAAATAACCAGAGTTATATAAATAAATAAAAACAAGCAAATTTCCCACGAAAAATTTGACTTTTCATGTGGAAAGTCAGTCACAAGGGACTTCCAATCTTTGAGACATTATATACCAGGAACATCAGCAATACCAACATTTACCCAAGATGCAACCACCATGAGGAATCAAATCAACATTATTTGTTTAAATATTATGGCGCAAAACAAACATGGACTCTCATGTGCTCATATCTGAATGGGAGAAATAATTCACATAGCCCTTAAAATCGGCTCATCATGCCGGCACACCCACTGCCAAACATGATATGTTAACAGACACCACAACAACAACACATTCCAAATAATAGGCAACATCAACAGAGGATAATAATACAAAATGGAGCAGCATGAAATGTGATTAGGGTTCCAAGATAATTTTAAGAGTTTATGAATTTGGCAGATTAGAAAAAAATATTCACCATGTGATGCTTCATAGTGTGGAACATATGGCTCGCTAGAGCTGCCATAATACATAATAACAAAATCCAGACACTACGACAAATCTTCCAAATTGCATTGGTTCTGAGTCAGGGATATAACTGGGCCACCAAACACAAACTCAATTACTGACATAAGTGAAAACGTGAGGGTAAAACAACCACACCCAACTAATTCATTTGGCAATCTGTATGGACTAAACTCCAATATAAATCTAAGAGAACCAATTTACCGAGTCTCAATCAGAATAAATATTAAAGAGCTTTATATCTTTCTCAACACATCAGTAAATCAAACAAATAGAAATTTGTGAACCTGATTGTTAAGAGAATAACTTGGATGGTACCAAAGACCAATATCTGGGTGTCAATCAAGTCATATCCAAAAAATAAGGTTGGATTTATCAACTATGATTAAACTTCACACAACTTGTGATATTTCAATTATATAAAAAAATATAATGCAGAAAAAAATAACACAGACACCAGAAATTTTATTAACGAGGAAACAGTAAATGCAGAAAAACCCCAGGACCTAGTCCAGACTTGAACATCACACTGTATTAATACGCTACAAACTCTAGCCTACTATAAGTTAACTTTGGACTGGAATGTAGTTGAGCCCTAACCAAGACTAACACCGATTAAGGCACAGTCGCGTTCCTTACGCCTCTTGAATCTTGCAAGACTCTGAGAACTTGATTCCCTTAGATGATCTCACCCACAACTAAGAGTTGCTACGACCCAAAATCTGTCTCCCACAGATAAGTCTATTATGGTTTTTGTTTCCGTCTTAAGATAAAGATCAAGGTGTACATGAAACTCAACTAATAATCCGGTCTTATACTCCCGAAGATCATCCTAAAATATTAGTCACCTCACAGTAACCTAACTGATTAAGAGAAGAAGTTATTGTGGAATCACAAGTGTCTTAGACGAAGAACTATTATGATTACTTTTTATATCTTACCTCTCGGAGATAAATCTCGAGAAAATATTAGAGAATATTAAACTCAATATGATAGAAAAGAGTATGATCAGAATACGCATCCACAGAGAAAATAGCTGGATATGGCTTCACGAATCCCAAATGAAGTCTTTATAAGTCGTTAACCTTAAAAATGGTTTTCAGAAGAACTGTAAACCTAGGTTAATAGATAATTGACTCAAGTTTGCAATTAGGATACACGAGAGTGTCAGGATTAGGTTTCCCAGATGCTAGAGTTCTCCCCTATATAGCCTTTCAAATCAGGGTTGCTTACAATCAAAGCTAAGATAGCTTAGTAACAAAGCAATTGATATTCACCGTTAGATGAACTCTTGGTTTAATATTCAAGCTAAGTATGCTTAGAATATAAGCAATCAATCTCCACCGTTAGATTGCATTTTCTTGATACACATAAATGAAATATACCTATATTTAGATATGGGTTAACCGTACCTAAACATGTATAACTAGTTGGCTCAATAACAGTTAACCGAAGTTAGCCATATGAACACTTATAGTTTAGCCATATTCATCTAACGCTTCTAGATCAAATATGATGATCAATCAATCATGATAGATAATCAAATGAATCTAAATGTGCTTTAAGAGAGTTGTTTAAATGTTCACTATCTCGTAGAAATATCCATGAACAATTTGAAACATATTCGGGTTGGTTTATAATTGTAGAAAGTACTTATACAAGAACCAATTAATGAACATAATGCCACGGTTTGCAAAACAAGTTAGCATACCTTGCAAACAAATTCGAGTTCATGAGTATAAATTGTCATACTTACCGATTTTATAACCTAACTACTGTGTTCGCAAACTAAGTACGTGAACCACGGTTCCGGACCTAGCCTAGTATTGTCGTTCGTAAACCACAGTTTCGTATCTTTCACAGTTAAACCCGTTTGAAAACACATTTCGCAAACAAGAGTTCCAGACCTGAACTAGTACTTCACAGTTCACATATAAGGTACGCATACTATGCTATATCCATACATTGGTAGTAATTCTAAAACTCTCATTCAATCATTGAAACATCCTTAAAAGACAACAATGGTAATCTTACACACACCACTAGCTTCAAGTAATTTTCAAGTGATTAATTGATCAAAACAAAGCTTCCCAAGTTAACATCAAATGATTGTCTCACACAAATCATGTAAGATGCTCAAGGTAATTTTCACTAGATCATCTTGACTTAATATTTAGTTTCCAACAAATAAATTTTTACAACTAAACTCGTCAAATAGATGATGAAGTTAAGATAAAGCTGAAAAGCTTCCAACAAGTATTTCAAAAAATATATAAACGAGATAAACTCGCATCAAAATTTCAAATGTGTATAATGCAAAGTCTATGTAGCTATACGACTTAGTCTCATTAGAAGATAAAATAGAATAAACTTCTGAGTGATAGATAAGTTTTAGTCTCCACATACCTTTTGTTGATGAAGTTCCTCCAAGCTCTTCAATAGATCTTCTTCTTTAATTGGTAAACATCGTGAATCCTAATGCTCAACTACACACTTCTATCCTAATCCGATACATATCTATAAGTAGACTAGAAATCAAGTATATAGTTTTGATCAACTAAACTTGACAAACAAGCTTGAGATAAAAACGCTTGCGAGTTCGACCGAGAAGTGCTCTAACAATCTCCCCCCTTTGTCAATTTTAGTAACAAAACTATCAATACATATGGATTACAACTGTGTAGCTTCTGATCCATCATGCTTGATTTCCTTGGCTCTTCTACTTCCTTGAAATCTTTGTTTCTTCAAGTTCTTCATCGATTATGAATATGTTCAACTCGTTGAAGCTCCGTAGCAATAACAATACGAAATGAAAGTTCTCAATCATTGTTATTATATAAAATCAAAGTCCAAGTGCATCACAACTTTGAAATAATATTATGGTGATATGTATCACTCCCCCTTAGTCAATACTTCCATCTTAGAATGAAATCCACCCCTCCTTACATAATGATCCGTAAACCATATGTATGTAATGTGAACTACTAAATAATTATCCCTATTTTTGTTAATATAGATTGGCAAAGGTACGAAAACTATGGGATCATAATGAATTAACAAAAGATAATTCATGACTAAAACAAAACATATCAACTTTCTTTCGATGATTTCACATAGTCGAAACTTAGTGTATCCATCAAGGAGTTTACTAAGATACAAGTTAACCCCTTCAAATTTCATAATCTTTCTCCCCACAAAGATATGTCAATGAAGCACAAGTTCATTTAAGAACTCTCCCCACATTTAATGTCATTCCCAAGAGAACATCATGAGCGACCTTACTTTTATGAGAAAAGAAGAATTTTTTTGGACATTAACAAATCACATGGACTTGTATCCAGTAAACCGCGAGTAAATTAACCACAAGAAGATCTTATAGATTATTTATCCGAAAATCACTCAACATAAGAAAATTTAGGGAGTAAATACGGTACTTTCACATAATAGTGGATCAGGAAAAGATCAATACTGCGGAATTTCTCAAAAAGTTCATTCTATCTATTTTTAATATATGTATAAAGACATAATAGACTTAAATTTTAAGCATATATGGGACAATAGCACAGTTCACGAACGTAAACGGATATATATCTCATAAGACATTTGCAATATATAAAACCAATTAGATTAAATAGTGCAAGTTCATCTTCCAAACAACTGAATTTAAATAAATAAATATAAAAGCATTGCAAGATGAAAAACATTAGAAATAACTATGTGTAATCACAATATTTTCTATACCAAACCCTAGTTATCCTTCTTAAACATAAGAATAAATTCTCATAAGAAGTTTCTTAGACATCGTAGAGCTTTCTCAGGGCATCTACAGAGAATTCCCTTTCATTATTGAAAAATCCATTGATGATAGGATCATTCAATTCTTCCAGGTCTTCAGAAATGACATTTAACTCACTAAGCTCTGTTTTAAGTTCACACTAGATGTTCTTTGTCAGAGACAACATTTGTTCGTAGTGAGTTATCTTCTCCAATGATAAAATGATTCGAGATTTTAAATCATTTATTTTGCTGATAAAATCCTTCACAATAGCCCTAAAGTCATTATCATGATGACACACAGATAAAAAATAATTAAAGGAAGAACCTTTTTCATCATTTGTAGACTTCTCCTTCTTTTTTCTTGAAGATTCGATTCATTCACATAGATATACATTAACTGCTTCTACTGCATCCTTTTTTGTAGTACCTCTAGTTACAGGAGCCATGATTTTGTATCTTTCAGGGAATAAAGAGTGAATGACATTTTTTTACAAGAATAGATGAAATAAATATAACACCGGATACAGTGAAACCCTAAAGAGGTTTTTCGTATAGCAACCTTGAAAAAGTCTTCCCGGTCCGTGATCCATTTCCTATTTTTGATAATATATTATTCATTATACAAAACCTATCTTACATGTCCTTATGTATATTTCTCATGATTGAAGTTTATATTTATCAACGTAAGTAAGAACTTATTCTTAGCTTAATGAACAGAGTTTAGAGCACAAGAAATGTTGATACACACATCAAGTCTTTGCAGACTGGAAACGATGTGTATGATAATAAAAGTAATACACTAGTTTGTGTATGATTTTTAATATTTGGAGAGGAATCACCAAAAATCTTACTTATTATCCTTTCATGAGACACTTAAAGGAATTTCAAGATATAAAAAATTAAAAACAGAAACTAGACAAGACTTGAGCAACCTTGATGCAATCCTCATATTCTCAAGTTAATAAAGCGGACGAAAACATCACTACAATTAGGTAGCAATGAAGTGATAAGAATGCTCAGTTCTTGTGTCACAAGGTGACGTAACAAGATTTATTGTATAAGTTGACTCCTTACCTCGTCTGGTTCTGGTTCTTCGAGACTTCTTCTTGACCTCTGAGATTTCATGTTGATTGCTTAAGGCCAGATTCATCCTCTGCATGTCATTCTAAAGCTTGGAATTGCTTTTGTTATTCTTCCTGAATTTCCAACATTTACTTTGAACATGACTCGTATTTCTACAAAAAAAAAAAACAATACAAAAAGGAAATCTTGTTTTGGCGATCGGCCTCCTGTTTATCACAACACTCTACATACACCTTTCCAAAACCGACTGGAATAAAGGAATTGTTTGTGACCATAGTCTTGTTCTTGAATCCAATACAATTTGTGTTTCCAAAGGAATTCTGACCAAATAATATTTCTGAGGTCTTTTCAGAGCATCCAGACAACCTTAGCGAGTCACACTTAAGAGTATCAATCTCTTTTTCTTTTAAATATAAGATCTAGTGAGTTCATCATTAGGTTTATCAAACTAAAGATTTTTCACTTGAAGTGATGATTTAAGTTTCTCCAATGATTTCTTTAGATAAAGATTTTCTCGGTGAATTCCTTCACTTTTATCCAAGAATTCCAAAATCTCAGTGTCATACTCGTATTCTGAATCAAAATTAGAGTTAGTAGAAGTTTCTGCCGAGAGAGAAAATTTTTATGTGCAAACATCATAAGTATGTGCATCATTGATGTATTGACAAGACTTTACTTCTTGTATTGTTAAATCATCGGAAGCATTGAAGTAGGAACGCCGTTTTACACATATTTTGTTTCTCTTCACAACATCTTTCATCTATTTTGTAATCAGGGACCAATTAATATCATCATGATCGGTGCAACATTCATCATCCCTAGACAAGTTAGAGGATTCACTTGTATTGGTCACAGCATTGAACGCAAACGTTCTGTTTGTATTCTGATCATTATCAAGCACTTTCAACTTTCCAACAAGCGAGTTTCTGGAAAGTGTTTCAAGGTTATTTCCTTCAATGATGGCATGTTACTTAGAATCGTATCTAGCTGCTAGAGATCTGAGAATCTTCATCACAATGTCCTTTTCGGGAATAGTCTTACCCAATGCAAATGATGCATTAACAATTTCAGACACTTTGTGATTGAACTCATCAAATGAATCTACATCATCCATATGTAGGTTTTCCCAATCAGAATTTAGGTTTTGAATCATAACTTCTTTCTTAGAGGTATTCCCTTCAAATACAGTTGCTAATATATCCCAAGCATCTTTAGACTTAGTGCACGTAGTCCCATGGTACTGAAGATCTGGGGTAATGGCATGAATGATATCATTTCATCCGTCGGAATTTTGCTTCACAACACTAATCTTGAGTTCATTATATCTACCAATATCCTTTGAAAAAGTTACACCATTTATTGTAATTGTTGGAGGATCATAGCCATTTACAACACGAACCCATGATTGAAAATCACGCGCTTGTATAATAGCACGCATAACAATTTTCCACCATAAGTAATTCAAGCCATCAAAGAATGGCAATACGTTTATAGAGATATCACTTATGTCCATATATTCAGATTGGTACAAACACATACTTATGAGGTCTTGGCATGTTTGCCTGCTCTGATACCAATTGAAAACGCGGGAGTACAACAACCACACCCAACTAATTCGCTTGGAAATCTGTATGGACTAAACTCCAATATAAATCTGAGAGCACCAAGTTACCGAGTCTCAATCAGAATAAATATTAAAGATCTTTATCTCTTTCTCAACACAATCAGTAAATCAAACAAATATAAATCTGTGAACCTGATTATTAAGAGCATAACTCGTATGGTACCAAAGACTAATGTTCGTGTGTTAAGCAAGTCATATCCAACAAACAAGGTTGGATTTATCAATTATGATTGAACTACGCACAACCTGTGATATTCAATTATATAACCGAAATATAATGCGGAAAAAAAATAACACATATACCATAAATTTTGTTAACGAGGAAACCGTAAATGTAGAAAAATCAAGGGACCTAGTCCAAACTTGAACACCACATTGTATTAAGCCACTGCAGACTCTAGCCTACTACAAGTTAACATTGGACTGGAATGTAGTTGAGCCCTAACCAAGTCTCACATCGATTAAGGTACAGTCGCATTCCTTACGCTCCTTGAATCTCGCAAGACTCCGCGCACCTGATTCCCTTAGCTGATTTCACCCACAACTAAGACTTGCTACAACCCAAATTCGAAAACTTATAAGCAAATCTGTCTCCCACAGATAAGTCTATTCTGGTTGTTGTTTGCTTCTTAAGATAAAGATCAAGGTGTACAAGAAATTCAACTAATAATTCTGTATTATACTCCCAAAGAGCAGCCTAAAAATATTAGTCACCTCACAATAACCTAACTGATTAAGAGAAGAAGTTATTGCAGAATCACAAGAGTCTAAGACGAAGAGCTGTTGTGATTACTTTTTATATCTTACCTATCAGAGATAAATATCGAGAAAATCTTAGAGAAGATTAAACTCAATATGATAGAAAAAGTAAGATCATCATAAGCAACTACAAAAAAAATAGTTGGATTTGGCTTCACGAATCCCAAATGAAGTCTTTAAGTCGTTAACCCTAATAATAGTTTTCAGAAGAACTGTAAACCTGAGTTAATGGAGAATCGACTTAAGTTTGCAACTAGGACACATGAGAGTGTCGGAAATTGATACTCAAGTTTGCATTAGGTTTCCCAGATGCTAGAGGTTTCCCTTATATAGTCTTTCAAATCAGGGTTTCTTATAATCAAGGCTAACATAGCATAGTAACAAAGCAATTGATATTCACCGTTAGATGAACTCCTGATTTAAAATTCAAGCTAAGTCTGCTCAAAAAATGAGCAATCAATATCCATTGTTAGATGGTATTAGTTTGATACACACAAATGAAATATACTTATATTTAGATATGGGTGAACCGTACCTAAACATGTATAACTAGTTGGCTCAATAATAGTTATCCGAAGTTAGCCATATGAACACTTATAGTTTAGCCACATTCATCTAACACTTCTAGATCAAATATTATTATCAATCAATCATGATAGATAATCCAATGAATCTAAATGTGCTTTAAGAGAGTTGTTCAAATGTTCACTATCTCATAGAAATATCCATGCACAAGTTGAAACATATTCGGCTTGGTTTGTAATTGTAGAAATTACTTACACAATAACCAATTCATGAACATAATGCCACGGTTTGCAAAACAAATTTGCGTACCTTAATTCATTAAATTTCCAGGGACTTTCGCAAACGAACCTGAGTTCATGAGTATGAATTGTCATACTTACCGATTTTAGAACCTAACTACTGTGTACACAAACTGAGTAGTGAACCACGGTTCCGGACATACCCTAGTCTTGCCGTTCGCAAACCATAGTTTCATATCTTGCACAGTTAAAACCGTTTGCAAACACAGTTCGCAAACAAGAGTTCCGTACCTGAACTAGTACTTCACAGTTCGCATACAAGGTACGCATACTGTGCTATATATCCAGACATTGGTAGTAGTTCTAAAACTCTCATTCAATCATTGAAACATCCTTAAAAGACAACAATGGTAATCTTACACATACCACTAGCTTGAAGTAATTTTCAAGTGATTAATTGATCAATAGGAAACTTCCCAAGTTAACATCAAATGATTGTCTCACACAAATTATGTAAGATTTTCAAGGTAATTTTCACAAGATCATCTTGACTTAATATTTTGTTTCCAACAAATAAATTGTTTACAACTAAACTCGTCAAGTAGATGATAAAGTTAAGCTAAAGATAAAAAGCTTCCAACAAGTATTTCGAGTAATATATAAACGAGATAAACTCGTCTCGAAATTTCAAATGTGTATAATGCAAACTCTATATAGCTATACGACTTAGTCTCATTAGAAGATAGAATAAAATAAATTTCTGAGTGATAGATAAGTTTTAGTCTCCACATACCTTTTGTTGATGAAGTTCCTCCAAGCTCTTCAATAAATCTTCTTCTTCAATTGGTGAACGTCGTGAAGTATAATGCTCAGCTACACACATCTATCCTAATATGAAACATAACTATAAGTAGACTAGAAATCAAGTATATAGTTTTGATCCCACTAAACTTGAAAAACAATCTTGAGATAGCAACGCTTGAGAGTTCGACTGAACAGTGCTCTAACAATAAGGAAATCAACAGGCCATAAGCAATCTAGCTCATCCTAATACAAAAATAATTTGGGTGAAATGGATATCACTGCCCCCTACATTAGCTGAAAATCAACACAGATGGAGCAAGCAAAGGCCAACCTGGAGGACCTCCAGAGGTACGTAGGTACAGAATAGATGTGTAGGAATTCACAAGTCTTGGTGATGATGGCTATGGCAGCACCCATTGGGATCAGTACAACTCTAGTAGCCGAGACCTGTGCCTTTTTATTGGCCACCATAATGGCAGTAGCACAGGGACGGAAAAAAATTCAGTTCGAAACTGACTCAACTACGCAGCTACAACTTTTGAAGAAAGGAAACAACCAGACGCCTTGGATTATTCAAAAGATGATAAAGAGATACTAGACCATATACAACAGATATAACAACACACAAACTTACATTCATACTGAGAGGAGAATTAGGCAGAAGATGGATTGGTAAACTTCGCGACACAACAACAAATACAAACAGGAAGAACATATGTCCAGACTTCCTAAATGTAATTGTAACGAATGATTCGATAGGGCGTTCTTACCCCACAGAAGTACAAAATTAATAATAATGTACTACTCTTCATACAAAAAAAATAATAATTGTTCGAACCTTTAGTTCCCTATAGGGGAATTTTCTTGCATTTACTTTTTTTGTGGTAATTACAGGTTTATACCCCTATATCCCCTATGGGAGGGAGCATGAGAATCACCAGACCACTTGGTGGTTCTCCATTTTATGGTTCTTTAACAAGAAAAAATTGGGGGCCTCACCAAATTTGGGCTTCCAAAATATAGTGAAAATACTATTTTGCCCTTTATTAATTAATAAAATTTAAAACTCTATTCACCCTTAACCCTAAACGTCCATTTCATTTCCATCTTTAAACAAAAAAATCCGAGTCTCCTCTCCTCCCCTCTCCATCTCTCTCAACTATCTTCTCTTCCATTAACGACACGAAGAAAAAAAAATCATTTACAGTTAAAGGGTCGTCAACCCGAAAATCCTGAAACCTAACGATTTTTATATGCATGTAGAGATTATGAAAAATCGTTAGGGTATATGAGGAGGGATATAACGACCCAAATTTTGGTTTTTCATTTTTTTTGTTTTAGGTTTGAGTTGTTACCGTAATATAGAAACATATAATGATCCTTTGCGAACGACCCCTTCTTAAAAGTTAACGACTTTATGTAAAAAACAAACATCCTCTCTGTCACAATAATTGAAAGGGTCGTCAACTTACTCTAGTACTTTCCTAAAAGGGTCGTCAACTTACCCTTTTTAAAAGGTAACAATTCTAAAAAGGAGTTTGGTTCCCCTTGGTGGAATAGAGTTTGCCAGAGCAATGAAAAGAGTGGTCCCATTTATCTAGTTTGAAGGAAAATGATTGATTATGTTAGAAAAATGTTGAGATGGCTTTAATATCACCGTGATAGAGTCGTTACCAATTATGGGTCGTTACCAATTATGGCTTTAATGTTGAGATGGCTTTAATGTTGAAGCAAATAAGGGTCGTTACCGATTATGATAGAGTCGTCACTTGAAACTTGAGGATCGTTTAGGTGTAAAAATTTTGGGTATCGACCCTTATTAGAGTCGTCAGGATTTATCATATCACCATGACGATTTTTCATAACCTGAAAAAGTCGTCAGGATTTATTATATTACCATGGCGATTTTTCATAACCTGAAAACTCACCTTCTTCTTCTCCACAACACAAAGACAAAAATTTTCTTTTATCTAAATCTGATTTTAATTTAACTAAACTAATTAACAACTAATCAACTCAATTAACCCTAATAGTTTGAGGTAGATTAGCCATTTCGAAAAATTAAGATAAGGGGTAACCCCAAAATACTATTTGGAGACCAACTGGTAAGGCCCCCAATTACTTTTTAATGCCCCAATTAATCCTTGATCTTTTTAACATGCGTAGCATTGTTGCATTGGATTCTTTTCCAAAATAAAGAAATAAAAGTTCTTATCCAAATTTCATGTCAATGGTACGGTGAATTGAACGTAATCCTTATACAACTATTAGAGCATCTCCAATGATTTTGGGTATATACCTTAGTTGCAAAGTATTGGACACCAACATAAGGACAAATTTAAACATCTTCATTTTGGGTATATATCTTAGGTGCAGAGTATTGGCCACCAAAACACAACGACAAAATTAAACATCTCCGGCGGGGTTTGGATATGTATGTTTGGTGGAAATACTAATATTTTCACAAAAAAATTGAAATTTGAAAAAACCCAAAATGATGGCATGGGTTTGGACGAGAATCTCCGAAAATAGATAGTCAAAATTCATACTAGATGACCGCTCCACGGTGGAACGGCCGCCCGAAGAAATCGGCGCGAAAATATCATTTTTACTGACACGGCGCGAAATTATCATTTTTTCTGACACAGTGTGAAAATATCATTTTTTATGACACGTGGTGAATGTATCACTTTTATTATGCATAATTTGTTATGCATCTTTTGTGGCGGTTTGCATAATGGCTATGTAGTCAATTTTCGAAAATTGTGCCTAAAATGAAAATATCACTTTTCTTGAAACGGAGGGAGTATATCGTTTTATTAGTTGCAACGGAAAATAAGTTGATGCATAAACCAAAATATGGCTACATGAAGTATTATGTATCCTTTATGGTGGTTTGCATAATACATATACATTTAAGTTTCTAAAATTGTGCCTAAAATGATAAATATCTCCGAATTTTTCGTAAAAACTCTAAATTTGATATTGTTGTTTGTACTCGTTGCGTAGATTTTCTTATAGCCTTTCCAACGATATAAAATTTGTAAAATTTCACGGCACAGATTTTTTGATATGTTATATTGAAGTTTGGTTACTAATTATACCCCTAAAAAATAGGATATATAAGGAGTTATAGTAATTGGATCAAAAGGAATGGACAATTTTATCTAGCGAAAAACAATCACCGACACCAAATTCAATCTTTTTGTGTCAAATTGGAAAAAATTCATGCTTCACATTGACACAAAGTCACCATATATAGAGTCCTCTCTCGTTTCGCTCGGTTGGCCTAACTGATCCATATTTTACTTTATCCATTCATTTTTGGAAGCTTATTTTTTAAAGAAAAAAAAAAACACTATTGGAGAGATTTTTTTTATCTTTTTGGTTAAGAGCATCTAAAATCCTATTTGGCAAGAATTTTTTTAGAAACCCATCTTCTATTGTACACATAGTAAAAGGATGAGGAAATTGAAAACACATGGCATACAAAAAAAAACTAATATATATATATATATATACTAGGGTTTAACCCATGCCGTAACGGCACAAGCATAATTTTTATTTAGTTGTGCATTTTCCGAATATGAATACTATATATAATATATATAATATCAAGTTTACCCTTCTTATCAGTAAAAAATTAAAGGAAAACCCGATAGATATTTTTATTCTTCACTTCCCAAATCCTTTCTAGCATTTTCCGCCTTGACATTCTCCCATACTATCCCTCTCCTCTCTCGAGTTGTATCCTCAAGCCAGCCATGAAATGATATATTTGTTTTTAGATAAAGACGAAATTTTATTAAACTAAGGCGGGTGGAATATGCCTGCCCAATAAAGAGTTAAGACAACTTGAAACATCTTGAAGAACTTCAACTGAAATACCATCTAATCTAATCTTCTTAGCAATATTGTCTGCCAAGATATTATTATCTCTCAAAATATGACTTAGACTCCAAAAATTGAAAGAATTGAGTAAAGAATTTATGTCTCTTATGATTTTCCTGTATTCCCATCTGACAAAGAGGTCCTCAGAGTTTACAGAATTGACTACATTTTGTGCATCAGCTAGTATGTTGATTCTTGTGTGTCCTTGAGCTTTGACCCAATTCACTGCTTCTAAGATAGCTGAGCATTCACCTTCCTCTGGATCCCTTATTCTATTTGCATAGGAGCCTTTGAATCCTTAAAGTTTACCTGAAGAAGAAACCAGCACCATTCCAGTGCCACAAGTGTTAGTATCATAATCAAAAGATGCATCAACATAAATATTTAAAGTACTAGTATCAGTAAGAGTATGCAAAGGCTGATGTCTAAGAACTCTGTCAGAATGACAGTCCATATTGGGTGATGGCCGGCTGGAAAAACTGATCAGTTGGTATCTGATTCTTTCCACTGTGTTAACAGGGTTGAGGGTTTTATCCTCAAAAACACATTCACATCTTTCCTTCCAAATTATCCAGCAGGCAACCATTAGAGTTTTTCTCCAGAAATCCAATTCCTCAGTGTTTGAATTTGTAACATTAGTGAACCAAGATATAATCCAGTCTTGAATACTGCTACAGTTCAAGGTGACCTGATCAATATTCATGTTAAGAAGTCTCCAGACAACTCTAGCATGATTGCAAATAAGAAGTAAGTGAAAGAGAGATTCTTCTTCAGCTTGACATATACTGCAGTGGTATTCCATGGAGTGATTGTGCTGGGATAATATTTCTCTTGTTGGGACAGCATTTTTAAGGCATTTTCATATAAAAAGAATAACCTTGTGTGGGAGTTTCATCTTCCATAGGCATTTCCATACTACTTTTGGTACATAACTAATACTAACTTGGTTCTGAACTCTTCTTTCAGTGAGCTTGTTGTAAGCACTTTTAACTGAAAAGACTCCATCTTTAGCTGGCAACCATATCAGGACATCATCTTTAGAATGTGAAAGATGCATCTTCTTGATTTTGTCTACTATTTCTGGAAGAAACAAGGTGTTGAGTAAAGAGACATTCCAGCTGTTTGTGTTGGAGATAATAAGTTTTGAGACAAAAGTGTATTGATAATGAGTGATATCTGCAGGAGTAACTAGTTCATTATTTCCTAAAATCCACTTTTCCTTCCAAATCTTAGTCTTTTTGCCATTGTTTACTTCCATAGAACAATGTTGTTGCAGGATGGTGAGGCCTTGTTCAATCCCTTTCCAAACCCAGGAGGTGTTGTTCTTCTCAGTAGTAATATGTAGAAAATATTCATCTTTATGATATTTGGCTTTAAGGATTTTACTTAATAAATGATCTTCTTGATGATATATTCTCCATGCTAACTTTGTAAGAAGTGCATGATTAAGCATCTCTAGATCTCTGAAGGCAAGCCCACCAAGATCTTTAGATATGCACATGTTTTTCCAATCTACAAGATTGGTTCCATTGCCTGATTTGAATCCCCACCAGAATTTCCTTTATGTGGTGTCTAATTTCTTTAGAAGTTTTTTTGGCATTTTAAATGTGCTCATCTGATAAGTAGGTATAGAGTTGAGAACTTCCTTGACCATTGTGGTTCTTCCAGCTTGATGCATAGTGGTACCTTGCCATGTACCTAATCTTCTATCAAAGGCCAATTGTATATCTTCAAAAGCTTGAACCTTGGATTTACCAATGATGAGGGGAGAGCCTAAGTATTTATCCTTATTATACATTATCTTGATACCCAATAATTGTCTTAAAGTATCACAAGAGCTAGGATCCATATTACCACTGAAGTAAACTGAGGACTTGTCAAAATTAATAACCTGACCAGATTGTGAGCTAAAGTCATTCAAAACTTGAAGTAAATTAGTCACACTGGTTAAATTTGCATGGGTGAATATAAGACAATCATCTGCAAAAAGTAAATGATTGATTGGGGGAGCACCTCTTGCAGCTGAAATACCTTTGATACTTTTATCTTGTTGAGCAGCAACCATAGTTCTTGAAAACCATTACATTGCTAAAATGAATAAATAAGGTGAAAGTAGATCTCTTTATCTTATTCCTCTTGAAGGATTAAATGGTTCACAAGGAGATCCATTGAGAAGAATAGATAGAATGGTATTACTTATGCATTGATGAATCAGCTGACACCATTATGCACAAAAGCCAAAACTAGTAAGGATTTTCAAGAGAAAAGGCCATTCTAGTCTGTCAAAATCTTTTGACATGTCAAGATTGAGAGCCATCCATCCACCCTCACCTTGTTTTCTCTTCATTGAGTGAATAAGTTCATGAGCAATGATGGTGTTGTCATTTATCAATCTTCCAGACACATAAGCAGCTTGGTATGGAGAAATGATTGAATCCATTAAAGGCTTCATCTTGTTGACCAAAATCTTGGAGATGATCTTATATGAAGTGTTGCATAAACCAATTGGTCTGAATTCTGAAGGAGTTTTTGGTTTACTCTTCTTTGGAATGAGAGAGATGTAAGTCTTGTTAAGCTGTTTGGGTAAATGTTTAGTAGTAAAAAACCGTTTAACCATATCACAAACATATGTTCCCACAATGTTCCATTGAGATTTATAAAAACCATCTTGGAAGCCTTCAGGACCAGGAGCAGACCAGTTTTCCATACTTCTGAGAGTTTTAAAGATTTCATCATCTGTAGGAATATAAAGTAGTCTTCTATTATCTTCTTCTGAAATGAGGTTAGGCAGAATAGTGTAATGATGCTCCTCTAAGCCAGTGAAATGGAAGTACTTATATCCTTAAAATGTGAAGTAAGCAGAGCAGAGATGTCTTCTCTTGAATGAAACCATGTTCCATTAATATCTCTCAGGGAGTCAATATTATTTCTTGCTCTTTTCCTTTTAAGGAGAGTGTAGAAATACTTTGTATTGAAGTCCATGTCTTTCACAAAATTATCTCTAGACTTCTGCTTGTTAAATTCACTTTGTATCTGATGCCATTTATTTAACTCTTTACTTATATCTTCAGCTTTGATGGAATTTTCATTGGAGTAAGGCAGCTTCTGAACCTCAGCTAATTCTTGTTGCAGATTATCCACATTATGATTAATATTACCAAAATGAAGTTTATTCCATTTTGAGAGAGCAGCTCTAGTGAATTGTAATCTCTTAATGAGTTTTATGACCTGGTGAACCAATGACCTCTTTCTCCCAAGATTTGGATATCTCAGTAGAGCAACTTGAATCATTTAACCAAGTGAAAAGAATTTAAAAGGCTTCCAAAGATTAGGCAAAGAGTAATCTGTGACAAGCATTATAGGGCAATGATCACTACCATGCTGAGATAGATGGAGAAGTTTAGAGTCCTGAAACTGAGAATTCCAAGTAGCATTAACAAGTGCCATATAAATTCTGGATCTTTTACTACTTGTACCAAGATTATTGTTTGTCCAAGTATGATCTATGCCGACAAAACCCAAGTCCTCTAAGCCTATATCATGAAGTATTGCATTAACCAAACCATCTGAAGAAGAAGAAGCATTAGAAGTATTATCCTGAAGATGAAAGTTAAGGTCTCCTAGTAGCACCCAAGATTGACTGATATTAGAACCAATATCCTTGATGAACTCCCATTGATTCTTTGTTTTTCTTATAGTTACAGTAACCATACATACAAGAGAGAATCCATTCCTGCTCATTAGGGTGACTTTGAACAATTGTATGAAACATGTTATCATCAGCTCCAACTATATCACAGACAAATCAATTTTTCCACATGAGTACTAATCCTCCTGATCGACCAACTGGTTGAAGGTATCTAATATTTGGGAATCTATAAGGAGACAATAAAGTTCTCATTTTATCCTCATTTGATTTAGTTTCACAGAGAAAGATTATATCTGAATTTTGAGTTATTATTATGTCTCCTAGATGATCTTTGGTAGAAGGTGAATTTAACCCTTGAACATTCCAAGAAACAACTTTCATGATGAAAAGAGATACTAATATGAAATTCCTAGATTTAAAACTGAAAGCATTAACGTAAAATGATAATTTATGATGGACTGCAAGCCTGTAATTAGTAAAGAAGTATGAACTAAAAATACTAATGCGACTAGACAAGATGTAATAAATACTAATGAACCTAATGATTGATATTGAGTGAAAATTAAAGACACTACAAACGGAATCCAATAAAGTAAGAATTTATAAAGAAGCAAAGTAAAAATGAAAGCAGATGCAAATAATGATTAACGAGGAATTAAGTGGCTTATAAAGAAAAAGTGGCTTATAAAGAAAATAAGTTAAAATTAGGCAGTTTACCTGATTCCCCTTGCTAGCATCATTAGTTTGATTATCCCCAGAAGTGAAACTTTGAACAGTCTGATCAGATGCATTGGATATCAGTAAGGTGCTTTGTGAAGAAATCTCAGAGGTAGAACTGGGTGTTGGCTTAGTATTATCTGCTCTAAAACGCTTTCCTAATCTGCTATCTTCCTTTACATTGACATCAGCATCCTTGAGAAGAAAATCCAAGTTTATCACATCACCATCTTTAGGAGGAACGAAGATTGCAGTTTTGACAAATTTCTTTTAGTTTTTCTTAACTGCAGGAGCTTGATTAGACTTAATAGAAACAATGTTTTTACGAATATTATCAACCTTGCCAACAAAGTATGGTTTCTCATGAGCCAACGTTAAGTAATCAGCAGCCGCTTTGCAAGCATTTTTAGAGTGATTGATTATGTAACATTCAGTACATATGTTGGTTGTCTTCCTTTCATAGAAGAATTTTTGACATTTAGTGACACCTGCCATAGTGGCACACTTAACACCTCTTCTCATAGGCATTGACAGGTCGACATTAACACATACCTTCACTGGGGTAGTACCAACTGGTATACCATCTTTAGGTTCTATAGAAGTGACTTCTCCCATTACTTCACCAATTTTAGTGACAGAAAAAGCATTCATATGTTCAGGTAAGATGTATTTAAGCTGGATCCAGAACTGCTGAAATCCCAAATGCTTCTCTGTGGAAATCATACCAGGAATGTAGTCATGGACAACCAGAAGATGCTTCTCTGTTCAATTACTTTGTTAAGCAGATCCCAATCATTAAATTTGAAAATCATCATATTTGGCTCAACTTAAATGATTTTAAGATTTTCCAAAGTTAATAAAGGCCAGGTGTAGGTGATGTATTTCTCAACAGTGTCATAACTCATTCTACCTTTTATAATTACTTTTCCAATTGCACTTGCTTCCCATTCTGAATCTTCATCTTTTTCCCAAAAAAAAAACATATCTGAATTAATTTACATATTTTGTCCCAAAAAAAAACATTATTTGATAAGTTTTTTAGTTTACAAAGATATCTTATCGATCCTTTTAAATAGTGTTACCTTTCTGCATCTTCCTTATTTTAGTGAACGATGTTAGGATCTTCATGGACCATAGGAACCTACTATGAACCCGACCACATAGCACCGATAATGTCCCTAATTGACCACCTTGGGATAAGAGGTGTGCAATTTTAATCTAAAAGGCCTCGTTGCTACGTAAGGAAATGCCCAAGCTTATTAATCTCCACATGTACTCCTCTTTCTTCCATGTGGGACTATCCCTAGTTATACATATGTGGTTTATCGCTCCACATACGCCAACAATATCCACTTTGGCGAGATTAAACCACTTCGTCATTCCAATCATATTCCACACGATATGATTACTATCTGTATATGCTACCCATCGATCATGATTATTATTATCATTATGCGCCTTGGAATCCTACTCCACGTTGAGTTAATGAGAATGTAAGCACTAACTTCACTTGAGAGTTAATTTGTGAGACACTAACTTCCACCTTGAGCGCCAGTTCAACCTTGAGCATTGCCTTTCCGATATAGAACCCTGCTCCACCTGAGTTAATGGGTGAGACACTAACTCCACCTTGAGCGCCAGTTCAACTTTGGGACTTGCTTACTCCAACTTTGGTCTGAATCCACTTGTGCCCTAAATCGGGTGACATCCACAACCACTTCTACGTTCAGATAGTAGCCCAAACCATGGGCTCTGATACCAATTGTTAGGATCTTCACGGACCATCATACACTACTCAGGGGACGACCACATAACCCTGAACCCCACTTGACCACATTGGGATAAGAGGTGTGGGGTTTTTAATTAAAAGGCCTATGTGCAATGTATGGAGATTCCCAAGGTTATTAACCTCCACATGTATTCCTATTTATTCCATGAGGGACTATCCCTAGCTTTACATATGTGGTTTATCGCACCACATACTCTAACAACCGAGCAGAACCAAAAATTTAAACTATGTAAGATGTACCAAAATTACAACACCTGAACTCATTCGTCTCAAGAATAATTGTGTAGATATTAACAGTGTATGGATCCTTATTTCTTTCCCCCCCTTTAAGAATAGTCTAAAAAGAATAATACTCGTAATTGTCTCAACAATACACATCGTTTTGTATGTTCTTACTATTTTAATGACATAATGAAAAGTTAATTCATTCTCTTAAGCTATTATATTTTAAAATGTTAAGTCAGTTCCGATGGAAACCATTTACTCACATACGATGTAGTTCTAGTTTCTCAAAATTCCAAAATATATTATGTACATAATTCAATTCAGCAGGAAGAATTCACCGAATGGAATATAGGTAATGACTTGTCCTTTCGTAATATTGTGACCTTTTCAACATAGTTGGATCAGAGTTCGTCAATAACAATGTATTTATGCGTTCTCGGGAGAGAGTAATCTAGGGATGGGCTACCTCCCAGAAAAATGTTGATTAATGACTGTATCAGTGTTAGTTAAAAATCCCACACTTCCGGACAACCGTAGTGACTAAGTGGGGACAATATTGGCGGAGGATCAGGTCCTTACAAATGGTATTAAAGTCAACCACGGGTTACCTGTCGAGGATGAAACAGTATGAAAGAGTATGCAGGAAGAGTTCACCGAATGTAATATAGGTAATGACTTGTCCTTTAGTAACATTGTGGCCTTTTCAACATAGTTAGATCATTTTTCGTCAATAGCAATGTATTTATGCGTTCTCGGGAGAGAGTAATCTAGGGATGAGCTACCCTCCCAAAAAAATGCTGATTAATGACCGCATCAGTGTCAATTGAAAATCCCAAACTGTCGAACAACCGTAGTGACTAAGTTAGGACAATATTGGCTGAGGATCATGTCCTTACAAACGGTATTAAAGTCGACCATGGGTTACCTATCGAGGATGAAAGAGTATGCTTGATGGATTGTGTTGGGAAATGGTCTCATGAGTGAGAAAAAATGTCAAAGTCTAGGATTGAACATATTTCGGAGTCGAGTACGACTCCAAATTAAGTTGGTGGAAAATAGAATATAGGTAATTGTTTCTTCTTTCCTAACACCGAGACCTTTTCAGCATAATTGGCTACATAGTTGGCAAAAAATCTCTATAGTTAAGCATACTTGGTATTGAGTAATCCTGAGATGGGTGACCTCCTGAGAAGCTACTACTGGATGACTGCATCTGTGACCATTGAAACCCCCATACTGTTAGATGACCGCAGTGACTAAGTGAGGAAATTATCGGTAGAGGGTCAGGACATTACATTCTACGACATTACGCTTCCAAATGTGAGGTTATTCGTTACATAAAAATAATAAAACCATGATTAGTAATTCAAATCGTTAAGTACTTAACCTAATAACAATACGCTCTCCATCATCATTGAATAAAAATAACGTTAAACCATTTATCAAGAAATACGTGAGACGATGCAAAATTACCTATATAATTGTTAGCCAATCTAACTAAGTTTGGTACTGTTTTTTTTTCTTTCAAAAAAAAAAGTACTTTGAAAACATATTTATAGCAATATTTTTTTCATCCTAGTGTTTGGTAAAGATTTCATAAAGTGTTTTTTTTATGCAAAACTCTTGCAAAATCTATCAATTTTAAAAGCTTCAAAAGCAAATGCTATAGTTCACCTTAATTTCATATTTTGTTTTCCAATTCTATCCCATCTTTTTTTATAACTGACAAAAATTATCCTTGAATCTACATATCGCCAATTTTTATTCGTTATATTTTATTCCTTGAAGATAATTAATTTTTATTTTCAATCTACATTTTGATGTAAGTTTTTCACAGTTATGCAACCTGATATTATGATCTTTCGAGTTGCATAACTTTAATTTATCAACAATAAATATTAAGCAATTATTAATTTTTTAAAAGCGTTTAAGAAAAATATTACTTTTTAGTAGTAATACTAATTAGTAGATTTAATATTACAAATATATATGTACTCTAATAGTAGGAAAAATGATTTATTTTAAGCACACTAAAATAGAATAAACAATTTTCAGAGATATGTTTGCTTTTGTCATTTTCTCACTAATTATAGTTGAACCTGATATTTTCCCAGACACAATTTGATTGTTTTTTTAAATAGTTTGAGTTTTAGTTTATAATTTTCAACCATTCAATTGTTTTATTTTTTTACAGAGCTCGGCACAGTAACGTATATCGGCAACCATTCTATTGCTTTTTTTCTACATATCTCGGCACAGTAATGTACATCGGAAAAACACTTTTGTAAAGCTCGCAACAATACCAAACTAATCATAAGTATTAGCTAATAAAAACATACTTTATTATCATGATTAGTAGAATAATTTATATATTATCATTTTTAATTTGACATTTAGTAAAATATTATCATGGAAAATTAATAGAGTATTTATTATGAAGAATTATGGAACCTTAATGACATGATAAATTTTGTCTGTTAGATGCATTTGTAATCTCAATCACAACCATCACTTATGACAAATAATTACATCCTTAGATTTATCTCTTGTGAGGACAAATATGAACCACCACTTACATAGGCAAAGTTAGCCAAACTGTGCTTTATATTCTTGACTATAATATGCCACTATAATATGCCTTGTGCGCTTGAACTTATTTCTAACAAAATTTTGGGATGAAAATGTTATTGGGCCCAACCTTATGTTGTTCTTGTTATGTTTGATTTCAGATGAGGTGGTCACTTGCCGAGTGTCTGAATAGTTTCATATTGCACCATAATTATAGCTAGTGTCACACTCGCAAATGCACCTTGAAATTTTTATGTAGCAGAAAGGAAAAAAAAAAGAGAAAAGTATATCTAGAAAATAAAAGAAAGATGAGAGAGAAAGTAAATCTGAAAATGATTTCACCTCTCTTGATGATTGAATATATACTAGATAGTAACCCATGCTTCGCACCGGGTATAGTTAGGGTTGAACATGGTTTCGGTTTTCGTCGGAACCAGACTGATTATGAAGAAACTACCGACATTACTAGTTCGATTTTGGTTTGACCTGAAAACCGAACCAAAAACTAATGGAGAACCGATAAGCATAAAGCGTTAATTAAATCAGATAGATTTGATGTACACACTTCATATTTCTTAAGGAGTAACCTAAGTATACATTCATCGACCTAATTTTCACTTCATATCTCTTCACCTCCTTTTTCAGTTCATAGAACAGAAACTAAGGCGATCAGAAATCAAATCATGACTCATGAATCATGATCTCTAGATTTGATTATTTTTTACATTCTTATGTGTTAATTACATTTTGCAGTTAGGTTAAAAAAAAATCTACTGTCATTTTTCTTCTTCTTCAGATTTGAACTGTCAGTTTCAGAAAACAGACATACAGTCGTTTTCCATTAACCCAATGAAACAAAACGAAACCGGCTAAAACCGTTTAGAAACCGAATCAATAGTTAATGGTTCGGTGATGGTAAGACTTTTTAGAAACCGATATTACTGGTATTGGTTTGGATGGAAACCGAGCCGAAACCGACCATGAATAGTCCAATTCAAGTTTGGGTCAAAATTACACACCAGGAGTAAAATGCTAAATTTTAGCAACATGGTGTTTTCCATATTGTAACAGCTTTTAAACAACATAAGCGACATACTAACGTTAATGTACAAAAACAATCTATACATGGTAGACAACTTTACAGTAAAGGGAAAAAAAAGGACGTTTAGGATGCCGGAAAATAGTGATTGACGCAAATCCTATCTGGTTTAGGAAGCTTCCTTGAAACATGCACATAGAAATCACTCCAAATGGGAAGTTGAGATTGCAATTGTTTATCATAATTAATCACTTTACCTTCCAAAGAAAATATTGCAATTGTTTATCTTAATTACTCAAACATCAATGATAGTTACAACAAAATCTTGAAGTTTAATTGTGTTTCGCTCTAAGAAAATACACGAATGGTAATATATATAAATGTTCAAACAATACATAAAAATGAAATCTTATCTTAATTACTCAAACATCAATGATAGTTACAACAATATCTTGAAGTTTAATTGTGTTTCGATCTAAGAAAATACACGAATGGTAATATAAATGTTCAAACAATACATAAAAAAATGAAATCCTTTCCCTGATAGAACTAAAGATCAATAAAGGTATCGACATGTGTTAGTGAGGTACCTTTTTTTTTTTTTTCATTTCCATCCTTTAAGGTAACTCCCATCCAAGTAGATAAGCTAATATGATAAGGTAAACACATTTAATCAACTCATATTTGGAGAAAATTTCATAAAAGGGGATGTTGGTGGATATAAACTCAGCTGGATGAATCAGCTGCTGCTCATAAGGGAGAATTTAAACCTCTCTTTCAACAGCTGTACATTGTCGTTGTGTTTTAAAAATCTTTTAGAAGTTAATCAAAAGTCTTCTGCGAGTTTAGAACATACTGAAAGTGTAAGCATAATCATGTTAAATGAAACAGTAACAGTTCAATCCATATATCTTAATTTGGAGGTTATTAAAGTGGCCCCATTAATGTCATCCTACACACTACGTCTCATTCAGAACTGCCAAGGGTACTCTATTATTCTTCAATTCCATTTTTTTTAAAAGCATTTCTTTTGTTTTCTATAGGTGCAAAACCATTATTGTCCTACTGTTTAAATTTAGTTCATGAAATTGATTTTTAAATGTGTTTATGGTCAGGTTTGAAAATCTACACCAGTAAAGGCATGGTTCGATATAGAGTAATTAATAGAACTGTAGTCCAAATTTTCAATTACCGAGTCAATATAGCAAGTCATTGCTTCCTATTTACCTTTGAACCAATCTCTATGGTCATTTGTATTCATGTCCAGATATTTAGTTCTCAAAACCTATACTGCAATTTTGATGAACCGCTAATATCAACTGTTAATACTCTGCATTTATTTTTATTTTTTTCGAACTGATGCAAGCCTATCATAAAATAAAGTATCCGTTTAAGCCAAATAGATACATGTACGCACAACCAAAAAGTACAATTTAGTGATAAAAGCTAATATTCTAGTGTACAAAGTAAACTGAAGAAGACATTAAAGGAAGTCATTTACCTTTCTGTGATTGTGGTCATCTGAGCTCAGGTGAGTTTCAAGTTCTATTGCAAACTTATACTTCTTGCTGCAAAGATCACAACGCAGTGACTTTTGGAATTCTTAATTTTGGTTTGGATTTTCTTCTCACGCTATACTACCAGCTGGATTTTCATCGAGTATACAAAGCAAACAGTAGAATCCATCTAGTAAATAAAAGTGTAGCAATTTTTTTTAGACCATCTAATATGAACGTTGCCCTCTTATAGCGTTCCGATTGATATATTCATGTTTTTATTTATTCGATCTATTGTTTTTTAAATTATTAAGTCATTGATATCATCAAAATCCATATTTATAGAGAGACTTCTATGTTGAATCTTCTAAAGGTTCCATATAGAATTTATCTATTATTATTTCATCAAAACTCAAAACCTCAAACATATAAAATCTAATTGTTTTACAATCAACTTGAGCTTCAAACTAACATAATACAAAGGGGAAATCAATTACCTTAAGTAAACTGGGATCAAGATAGTGATTGCAAGCATCATAATTACATCCTCCTTAATTCGTCATCTCTATTGCATCTTATACAAATTAAAGCACAATCAAATTAACAATACTTAACAATGAAAATTTCTTTAATATACATCGAAGCTCATTATGAAAGATAATTATTGGTTACGATTGATAATCACGCCTTTAAATGCTTACTATTGTTATTGTTAGTAATCCACCTGAGTACTTGTGGGTTTCTTCACCAACAACGGTTTTCAGAATCAGTCATATCACCATTAACATCTAATGGAGCCACATCCTTTTTTTTATGAGATATAAAATACTTTTAGTAAGGTCTTTTTATCAAACGTGTTATGCGCAACTTAAGAACCAAAAACTTACCAATATGCTCTGCCAAAATTTTCAATGCCTTTATTAGAGATACATTAATCTACTGTCAGAAGCAATTTCCTGAAATTATCAATTATCATGCTATGCAAATCATTGAAAAACCAAGCAAAAGTAGGGATAATATAGTTAAAGATACCCCATGTTTAGGATCCAAACTCAAATTCCAGATTGGAAGACATCTCAGGGCTCCTAATTTCTGCAACACAATAACACACAAAAAAAAACATATGAATCAATCACACACTAAGAAAAACCAAGTGCGGGCAGAAAAGTCATAGGAAAATCTAGGAAGATACAGAGTTCGGTTGTGGCTCAATTCACAACTTTTAGAAATTTTCGAAGAAAAAAAGAACAGAAGTGGAGGTAGTTTTCGGTTGGATACATTATAAACAGGAGGAGTGGGAAAGTGGAGTTTCCATGAAGGTGTAAGTTTGGTGTAAATATATTTTTTGTTAATTATGTGGGGCCAAAATCAATAAGAGAGTTGTATTTTATAATATTCACACCACAATTTTCCACATCAGATTTTTGTGGGGCCAGAATGAAGGAGAATTGAGATTTTAGATTCAATTATCATCTAGTTAGATAGATTAGATTAGACTAGTATATAACCAATGCTACGCACCGGGGATGATGGGATCAGCTAATTGAGTATGGCAGGGCTTCGCCCCGCACCCGTGGTCAAATGCATTAGATTCTTTTTTAATAATCTGTGATTAGATTGATTTCTTAAAGAAATAGTAAACCATGATACCCTTTAGGTATCTAATTATTTGACAGTTGAAATTTGGTATGATAAACCTAAAATCATGTATTTTTTTATCGGGATATATTAAGATAAACCAATGAAATGGTTCATTATTGGAAAATGCAAAGGGTCAACTAGTCGATACCCGTGGTCAAATGCATTAGATTCTTTTTGAATAATCTTTAATTAGATTGATTTCTTAAAGAAATAGGAAACCATGATACCCTTTAGGTATTTAATGATTTGACGATTGAAATTTGGTATGATAAACCTAATATCACATTTTTGTTTACCGGAATATATTAAGAAAAACTAATGAAATGGTTTATTATTGGAAAAGTCAAAGGGTCAACTGGTCAATTTTTACTTCAATATATTACTGAAATGCGTTTGGTTAACATACTTTTTCAATTGGGCCTGGCTTCGACCATTCTTGGAGCTCAATAATTAGTTAACTATAGACATATTTTAGTTAATGGTCATATGTGAGACATACCAGGTTATCGTTACTAACCCCGAGATATGCACTATGTAATTAATGAGCAATACAAAACATCGAATTTACATGTCCAATTTTTCCAATGATTTATTCGATCATTATGAATTGTCAATGATTTATCCGAGCGTTATGAATTATTTTACTTGGCATGACACATGCTAATTAGTATTTGGTTTCATTTTATTTATTAGTTTAGTTGTGTCATTTTCTAACATTACGGTCTAAAAACCTTCTGGAGTCCATTGATGAGGCGATTCAGAAAAGGAATGTTATTCAAAAGTGGGTTGGATCTAAACATAACAACTAGAGATGAATGATTCTTTGGTGCCATTTTGGAATTAAATTACTGAAAGTTTGGATTCTTACACAGTTCTCCATATGCCTTTTTTCATCCCCGCCGGTCAAATCGCTATGTAGGCTTTGTAAATTGCTAAATTATCTTCGTAAATCACAAAATGAGGAGTTCTTATAGTGATGTTTTGTAAATTGCTAACTTTCATGTAGGCTATGTAGATTCAAATGAGTTACTTGTTGGACCTTATGGTCTCTCCTTGTGCATATTTGAATTGTCTTTTTATTTTATTTTATTTTGCTTTGAGTAATTTCTTTAAATTTTGAATGTTTTAGGAGTTGTTGAAGTTTCTATTAAAGTAACCTAGGTATTATAATTTATTCCTTATTACACAATTTTACAATTTTACATAACTCCCTTATCGTTTGCGTGAAAAGTTTTTCTAATTCGAATAGTTGTACCATTTGGGGGTTTCGGTTCCCATTTGTTTTCTTGGGTGAACATGCAGATTCCACTAAGCTGAAGCATTCAATTCTTGGCAAGAAAGTCGTTGTGCATGCAGATATCGATGATCTAGGCATAGGTATGTATTATATTCTCTCTCGGAACTCTTTGAATAAATGAATATATGGGAATTTCAAAGTTGAACCCGTGAATCTCTTGATTGAAAGAGGGAAAGAACAATGATTAAATTGATGTATGTATGTAAACAAACCAATGCTTTTAAGTTTGAGCAGTTCAGGGGTATGTTTTTTTAGAAGTTTGATTTCAAGTCATTAGCGATAGAGTTATTTTCCATCTTGACTCTTCTTTAAGCACTTCAAATCCACAGATCTCTTTGCATCCTCTCATATCACTGATGAATTATTAAGAAGGAAGAGAGGAACCAAGGAAGCATTGTACAACTTAAGTATAAATTCGAAATCTTTTTGAAAAGTTAATGACAACAATTTCTCGAAATATTTTTCTCACACATCCTTTTTTTTTTGTTAGAACTGTAGCCAAGCTGGAAAGGATTTCAAATGTTGTTGGTTGATCAATCACCATCATATTAGTCACCATACATACAGAACTATCAAGACGTAAGAATTACGAAGGACCTCATTACTTGTAAATTGTTTGGGTTTAGGCAAGCTTAAATTACAAACTTCACAGTATAATTGATGCATAATTACCATCCAAGAAATCAATATTACATAATATTTCTCCAACACCACTGCGTGAAACCTTTGTTGCATTCTTATACGTTTGACATACAAAGAAAAAAAGAATAAGATTGGACATAACTGGACTCAAATAAAATGTACTTCATGTTTAAAGAGTGACAATTGGTTTGTGTTAATTCCGATGAACACTAAGATTAAATAGTCTAAATCTTAATCTTACTTTCAAGTTGTACCCACTATGGTCACTGTAAAAGCCGTTGTTTCATTTTTTTAAGCATGATTTGCAATATGTGGGTTTTATACCGTATATTACAAATGATGCAGCCAACCCAAAAATGGGTAACCGTTAGCCTAATCAAAAAATAAATCATTTTCAAGTACCCAGATAATATTTACCTTAAAACTATGTAGTAGACAACTAATCACCCTAGGACTAATGAGATTACCGGTGGTTATTGACCCAATTAAGGATCCGTTCAGTCCCTAGAATAATCCTATTCAACTTGATATGTAGTTATCCTTTGCAGCACTATCATCACCGTCACCAACACACCTAACCACCAACGGCCACCAAAATAAATCTCTCTGAGACAACCGTAAAAATAACAGAAAATTAAATTGGTGCAAGAATTATATTTTGGGAAAATACTAAAATATGAAAAATAATTAAGCGTGACAGGATGAGTAATATTACCTTATTTTTCGAAGTGAATGGACAATCACATCTGGTATCTAATATAAGCATTTGGGATAATCAAAGAGATGAGGCATGTGGTGAGTACAATCATAGCATGAACATGATAACCCTTTGTAACTAATCAATTAGTGACCCACACCATTTCAGGAATTTTGTCACAGGCTATAACCGTTACTGATGAGATTTGTAACGGGTATAACCTGTTGAAAATAGACCGTAATAAATAACTGTGAAACACTTTTGTAACAGTTTTATCTGTGACATTCTTCCACTACAGTTACATAAAATAACCGTTACAATAATTAATAGTCACGATTGACCTAATTTTATGATAGCGACACGTGTCAAATTAGTAACGTTTACCGTAACTGTTTAAACTGTTACTCTCTATTTACCACAATTAAGTCAGTGACATGTGTCTTAAAAAGTCACATATATGACAACGATTATAATTGTTACTGGATTATTGCAACGATTGGGTCAACGACACGTGTCCCGTTTTGTTACGAATATAGTAACAGATATTAATGTTGCCATTAGTTTTATAATGGTTTTTCTTTTGTCATGCCTTTTGTGACGATTAAACTGTTACTCTCATTTGTAACAACAGTAAGATGACGACACGTGTTGTTTTTACTTTACAATTCTTGTCACGGTTATCTCCGTGACAATTCTTTCAGTCATAATAAAAAAAAATGGGTAGCCTAGATCTTCATGGACCCGGGCTCCCTGAACCTGCCGGAGTTCCAGGCTACAACCTATCCAGAATCACAGACTTGCAATGCAATGTGAATACATTTCTCAATTTGCTGAGATTCATCCATTTCTCAATTTGCAATCCATCTGTTATTAAATCTTTCAGAAACGATAATTCTACTATTTTAAGTAAGCTATCCATGATATGTTTACCTTCTTCTCAACAGAAATAAAACCCTGAGTATTAGGGCCTCTGATACTCAAACTCAGCACATCCATCTTGCAATTAATGGCATGCTTGAACATGATCCCCAATGAATAAAGGATACCTGCAATATGTAGAATATACACTTCTCAGAAACTTGCACATAATAATATTTACAGGTGGTACTACACAAGAATTAGCAAAAAAGCCACAAGCAGAAAAGGTAAAATCTTGCTTAGCTTTCTAGGCTCTAGATTCAGAAATGAAGACATTATGAGCTAGGCACAACTTGTCCTGACCATTCCAAGAAAATGTAATCATGGTGCTAAATGAAGGAGACAATCCAAAATCACACAGAACAATTTAAAAAATTCTATGATAATATCTAAAAAGCGCGTCATAAATGCAAATCAGCATGCATTTTATCACCAAGGGGGAATACGAATCTAAACTATGAGAGTTATAGTATACCTACAAGCTAACCAACAAGAAGAAAAAGAACTTCTAAATATCTAGCATAGCAAGGGTTTAAACTTAAAATTATTACCAAAAGCATAAACTAACACCATGGATAATGCCAAACAGTGGATTCTAAGAGAACTAATTAATCAGACAATCATATAGTCGTATATGAACTTTAGAGTAAAGAGAAATGTGAGAAGCAACAGTGTAAATTAGCATGCGTACAAGTGGATAAATAGTAACATTATTGAATTAACTAGAAAAGCAGTTTGAAAACAATACGATTAATGAGGGAAAAAAAAAGGATGTGAATTACCTGAGGTTCCTTAGTATGTGCTTCACATTTCTTGAATCTGTCTTAGCGGGTATTCTGGCACTTACTGTGGAAGGAGTCTACACGATGGCATATATCGTCGAACGATGGACCAAAGAGATGATCTCTTGTGGGGAGAACCAAATGGTCAATCTCATAAGCCTGCATAAGACACAGATGGAGACAACCATTAGATGAGGGAAATAAAATATAAAATCAATTCAATAACGAAAACCACGGTGCCTAGAAAAATGCATCTAATGAATATTTTGACTAATTCCTAGTACTGGTTGCACTAACCTTCATTTTTACCATACATCACCTCGATAATTTGCTGTCAGACAGATAATGTGTCTGGTACATATAAACATAAAAATTACTTATTTATATCATGAATATTAAATCCATAACTTAAAAGAAAAAAAAATGGCCTGCACTTTCGTACCAATGATGGCAAAACTTTCCAGTGAGATGACCACCATGGAAACTCTTCCCTTAAGGTGCCTAATTACCCTTAAACGTGGTAGAAAGACGATTACTATTACTAGAATATATGATGCTCAGTTTCTGTATATCAACTCTTTCACTTTCACTAACTCAAAAACAACCAACTCAAAAACAACTCCATCTAGCAATACCAGAGTGTTGACAAACTACTCAAAATATGTTGTGCACATCGAGATTCACTAGTGTAGAATACTAAAAAACCCAGAGAGAAAGGCAATTAACAAGTTTAGACTACAGCATCATCAAATTATCGGTCATTAAATTAGGAAATTTTAAGAGCATCTTCCAAGAATTTTTTTTTTGTTGTTGCTCAAATACACCCTTACCTGTTCAGATGTGTTATAAGACATGTGACAATGCTTTTAAAGCTGCAAAGAAACTCTGGACCTGCAGATCAAAAAATTAATGTCATTTAAAATAATGCACCATCGTTCTGCAATTAATGAACTTTAGAATGTCCAAATGAACTTTAGAATGTTCTTAAATGATGTTCCGGTGAACTTGGAAGATAAATTCAAAAAATTGTTCGCAAGGAACCATACCTTCTTAACAATTGATATTAGCTTGAAAGTAAGGTATAAGCCTGTGGTTAGGGATGAAAAGAGGCCTCCATGTTCCTTGTTCAAAAAGAAGCAATACCAAACAGAAGTTAGTAACAAGATTTAAATCGGTTTCCACAGAAGATTATCCCTACTCTTCAATTGGAAAAGAGAGGTAGCTAGCATATGCAATAAGCTCAATGACGCCGGTGTTGTTATCTAGACATATTGTACTAGTACTATGATTCATTCTTTCATTCCACACAAAACTAAACACACGCTACGACTTCACTTTTACAATATAATTGTAATATACTAGCATTCACCTCAGTAGCAAACGAGAAGAACTACAGTTGAATTATAATTACTGAAATCCAAAAGTTAACTTACACTTTGCTGGAGTATTAACTTGAATCCAATTTCTCCTTTGATTTCGAGTTCTAAGACATAGAATTATAGTCTAATCCGAGTATTCAGCAACTTGAATTGTCCCCAAATTCTAAAGACTTCTGTGCAAATTCAAATCAGATGAAAACTCGTCTTTCAATATCTGATATTAACTCTAACTCCACCTCAATCTAGTCCAATGCATGTTTATCGGTCCAGTATTCTTCCGTTACCTCTAGCCTGACAAATTCAATAAAATTTGAAAGTTAAGCACATTACAATTACTCAAATTTAGTAATACTAAAAATAAAGATATAACTCTGATTATGGTTTGCATCAGAACTCTCCAAGATGAATCAAACCCATGTTTCAATCGAGTGTTTGTCATTTTCTATACTTACTGCTATAACGTACTTCTCATGCATTCATCATGGTAATGTTTCTGAAGAATAATAGTTCCGTGAAGAAAATGAGAAAGTAATAAAACATTGTTTTCGACCAGCCAAAGATCTAATTTTAATGGGTTTAAAACATGATAATTTTGTTTTTCTAGCTTAAGCGTTTGTATACCAACCTTCAAGCCCTATCAAACAGTTCCCAAAGAAAAAGTCCATGAAATTATGAAATTCAGATCATTACTAAGTTCCTTAGTTTGCACATTAAATCAATACCTCCCAGAAAAATCGTATCCTTCCCGATTGTATTCCACTATCTACCAACCAATACACCACATATCTTCCTGCAAATATCAAATTTATTACCTTAAGTGAGTAACGGTAGTAATATAAAAGCAAATAGATCCCATTGATGGAGAAAAGGAAGCCTTCAGCTTCTGGCTACTATAACAATCATGAAGCTTGATCGGGATCGATCTGATCTAGGTATGTTATTCAGGTCCTAACCATAATAAACTTAAAATAATAGGGTGGAAAAATTTAGCTTCTGAAGTAAAATATTTTTAAATCTAATAAGAAAAACCCATCACATATAATCCCTCGACAGCCACAACCCAATTCAAAACTCAACCAAAATGAATTGAATCTAAACAACTGTTCCCCTAATATTTTACCCAATTAGAAAAATGCCCAAAATTGATTATAGATCGAACAAGAATAGATAGAGAATCGTTTACCTAATCTAAGACAGAGAATCCAACGAATAATCACCATAATCAACGGTTAACCTTGACCTGATTAACAACCTTTAAGATTAAAGTAACAACAATCGTCCATGAACATCATCTAGATTGTGCCAAAAAAAACTAATAAAATCTGAAACCCTCGATTCATAAAATCAGATCCAAACAAAAAGAAAAAAATCAGTGCTGAAAATTCTGTAACAACAACTGTCAGGTAGTAACAACAATCAAACCTAAAGATAATCTAGGTTGTGCCAAAAAACAACGAATCTGGAACCCTCGATTCACAATATCAGATCCAATTTTTTAAAAAAAAATCGGTAATGAAAAATCTGAAAAAGAAGACTATGAAATTAGAGAAATGGGTTTTGTCCTCCATCTTGATTTCGAGATTGACTTCACGAGATTTGATGAAAATAGGAAGATGCTTATCTAAACCCTTAAAATTAAAAATCTCAACAGAGAAGATCGATTATTTCAGTAAGTATTTGTAAAGCGACCGTGAGAGTGTGAAGCGACCGTGAGAGTGAAGGTATTCGGTGGTGGAGACTACTGATTAGAGAATGGGAAAATTGAACTAAGGAAGGGGAATGAATTTTTTGTGACTTAGGGTTTTCTTCCGAGGGAGGGAGGCGGAGAAGATTAGAGAAAGATGAGATGAAAATGAGGTGGTAGTGAAGTGAGAGAAATTCATTTTTATTATTTAAGAAAGGCTTTCAACGGTGATTAGATAATGTCAGAAATAATCGGACGGTAGAAATTTTGTTTGCGGTTGTCATACGGATCAACATAAGTGTGCTTCTCTTTGTGCTTCTTTTTGGATTTGTAGGAGGTCATGATATACATTCTCAATAACCATTAGAAAATCAGGAATATATTTTGATTATCCGAAGGTCATAATGTAGAATCTAACATCAGGTTAAGAGATTACTAGAGAATCATGAATGGATTCTAATGAACTAAATATGTAAAATATCATACTTTCTAACTAAGGATTATCATACGGATCAGCCCCAGTGTGTGAGAAGTTTGTGTTTGTTTGCTAAAATCAATTGCGCATTCGGTATATTAACAAACTTCATTATGACCGAATAGATTAAGAGTCCGAGTTCACAATGGTAGATTAAGAGTCGAAGTTCACGGTGGTAGATTAAGAGTCCGAGTTAAACTAATCTCTGACAAAATATATCAGAATTGAACATCACAGGTTCAAAGATTACCAGATTTATACTTGAGTTTCTCTTTCGGATGAACTGAATACGAAATATATCAAAATTAAACATCACAGGTTCAAAGATTACCAGAGTTAGACCTGAGTTTCTCTTTCGGAAATATATCCGAATTGAACATCACAGGTTCAAAGATTACCAGAGTTAGACTTGAGTTTCTCTTTCGGATGAACTGAGGACGAAATATATCAGAATTGAACATCACGGGTTCAAAGATTACAAGAGTTAGACATGAGTTTCTATTTCGGATGAACTGAGGACGAAATATATCAGAATTGAACATATCAGGTTCAGATATTACCAGAGTTAGACTTGAGTTTCTCGATCGGATGAACTAACGACGAAATATATCAGAATTGAACATCACGGGTTCAAAGATTACCAGAGTTAGACCTAAGTTTCTCTTTCGGATGAACTGAGGAAGAAATATATCAGAATTGAACATCAGGGGTTCAAATATTACCAGAGTTACACCCGAGTTTCTCTTTCGGATGAACTGAGGACAAAATATATCAGAATTAAACATCACGGGTTCAAAGATTACCATAGTTAGACCTGAGTTTCTCTTTCGGATGAACTGAGGACGATATATATCATAATTGAACATCTCAGGTTCAAAGATTACCAGAGTTAGAACTGATTTTCTCTATCGGATGAACTGCAAAGGAAATATATCAGAAGTAAACATCATAGGTTCAAATATTACCAGAGTTAGACCCGAGTTTCTCGTCCGGATGAACTGGAGACGAAATATATCAGAATTGAACATCACGGGTTCAATGATTACTTTAGTTAGATCAGAGTTTCTCGTCTGGATGAACTGGAGACGAAATATATCAGAATTGAACATCACGGATTCAAAGATTACTAAAGTTAGACCGTAGTTTCTCGTCTGGATGAACTGGAGAGGAAATATATCAGAATTGAACATTATAGGTACAAAGATTACTAGAGTTATACCAGAGTTTCTAGTTCGGATGAACTGAACATGAAATATATCAGAAATGAACATCACAGGTTCAATTCTGATAAGTAAAGTACCCTTATCGAAAATGAGTTTCTATTTCGGATGAACTGAGGACGAAATATATCAGAATTGAACATCACGGGTTCAAAGATTACCAGAGTTAGACCTGAGTTTCTCTTTCGGATGACCTGAGGAAGAAATATATCAGAATTGAACATCACGGGTTCAAAGAATACCAGTGTTAGACCTTAGTTTCTCTTTCGGATGACCTGAGGATGAAATATATCAAAATTGAACATCACGGGTTCAAAGATTACCAGAGTTAGACCTGAGTTTCTATTTCAGATGAACTAAGGACGAAATATATCAGAATTGAACATATCAGGTTCAAAGATTACCAGAGTTGGACTTGAGTTTCTCGATCGGATGAACTAACGACGAAATATATCAGAATTGAACATCACGGGTTCAAAGATTACCAGAGTTAGACCTGAGTTTCTCTTTCGGATGAACTGAGGAAGAAATATATCAGAATTGAACATCAGGGATTCATAGATTACCAGAGTTAGACCCGAGTTTCTCTTTCGGATGAACTGAGGACGAAATATATCAGAATTGAACATCGCGGGTTCAAAGATTACCAGAGTTAGACCTGAGTTTCTCTTTCGGATGAACTGAGGATGAAATATATTAGAATTGAACATCTCAGGTTCAAAGATTACCAGAGTTAGAACTGATTTTCTCGATCGGAGAACTGCAAAAGAAATATATCAGAAGTAAATATCATATGTTCAAAGATTACTAGAGTTAGACCCGAGTTTCTCGTCCGAATGAAATGGAGTCGAAATATATCAGAATTGAACATTACAGGTACAAAGATTACTAGAGTTATACCAGAGTTTCTAGTTCGGATGAACTGAACATGAAATATATCAGAAATGAACTTCACAGGTTCAATTCTTATAAGTAAAGTACCCTTATCGAAAATGAGTTTCTATTTCGGATGAACTGAGGACGAAATATATCAGAATTGAACATCTCAGCTTCAAAGATTACCAGAGTTAGACCTGAGTTTCTCGATCGGATGAACTAACGACGAAATATATCAGAATTGAACATCACGGGTTAAAAGATTACCAGAGTTTGACCTGAGTTTCTCTTTCGGATAACCTGAGGACGAAATATATCAGAATTGAACATCACGGGTTCAAAGAATACTAGAGTTAGACCTGAGTTTCTCTTTCGGATGACCCGAGGACGAAATATATCAGAATTGAACATCACGGGTTCAAAGATTACCAGAGTTAGACTTGAGTTTCTATTTCGGATGAACTGAGGTCGAAATATATCAGAATTGAACATATCAGGTTCAAAGATTACCAGAGTTAGACTTGAGTTTCTCGATCAGATGAACTAACGACGAAATATATCAGAATTGAACATCACAGGTTCAAAGATTACTAGAGTTAGACCCGAGTTTCCCGTCTGGATGATCTGAAGACGATGTTACAGACTGTGAAAATGACCCTGTTACCCTTTGGAAAAAAATGCAACAAGTATTAAGGAGGCCGTGAAAATGACCATACTACCCTTATCGGAAATAATTAAGTACTCCCTCCGTTTTAAAATAATAGGCTGGTTTCGTGTGCAATTTATACATGAAACCGGCCTATTATTTTGAAACGGAGGGAGTAAATGTTACAGACTGTGAAAATGACCATATTGCCCTTATTGGAAAAAAGTGCAATAAATATTATGGAGACTGTGAAAATGATCATACTACCCTTACCGAAAATAATTAAGTAATTCTTACAGACTGTGAAAATGATCATATTACCCTTATTGGAAAAAAGTGCAATAAATATTATGGTGACTGTGAAAATGACCATACTACCCTTATCAGAAATAAGTAAAGTAATTCTTACAGACTGTGAAAATGACCATATTACCCTTATTGGGAAAAAGTGCAATAAATATTACGGAGACTGTGAAAATGACAATACTACCCTTATCGGAAATAATTAAAGTAATTCTTACAGACTGTGAAAATGACCATGTTACCCTTTGAAAAAAAAAATACAATAAGTATTATGGAGACTGTGAAAATTACCATACTCCTTATCGGAAATAAGTAAAGTAATTCTTACAGACTGTAAAAATGACCATATTACCCTTATTAGAAAAAAAATGCAATAAATAGTATGGAGACAGTGAAAATGACCAAACTACCCTTATCGAAAATAAGTAAAGTTAATACTTTGAAAATGACCATATTACCCTTATTGAAAAAAAGTGCAATAAATATTATGGAGACTGTGAAAATGACCATACTACCCTTATCAGAAATAAGTAAAGTAATTCTTACAGACTGTGAAAATGACCATACTACACTTATCGGAAATAATTAAGTAAATGTTACAGACTGTGAAAATGACCATATTGCCCTTATTGGAAAAAAAGTGCAATAAATATTATGGAGACTGTGAAAATGACAATACTACCCTTATCAAAAATAATTAAGTAAATGTTACAGACTTTGAAAATGACCATATTGCCCTTATTGGAAAAAAGTGCAATACATATTATGGAGACTATGGAATTGACCACACTACCCTTATCGAAAATAAGTAAAGTTAATACTTTGAAAATGACCATATTATCCTTATTGGAAAAAAAAAGTGCAATAAATATTATGGATACTGTGAAAATGACCATACTACCATTATCGAAAATAAGTAAAGGAAATGTTACAGACTGTTAAAATGACCATATTACCCTTATTGGAAAAAAGTGATATAAATGTTATGGAGACTGTGAAAATGACCATACTACCCTTACCGGAAATAATTAAGTAATTCTTACATACTGTGAAAATGACCATATTACCCTTATTGAAAAAAGTGCAATAAATATTATGGAGACTGTGAAAGTGACCATACTACCCTTATCAAAAATAAGTAAAGTAATTCTTACATATTGTGAAAATGACCATGTTACCCTTTGGAAAAAAGTGCAATAAGTATTATGGAGACTGTGAAAATGACCATACTACCCTTATCAGAAATAAGTAAAGTAATTCTTTCTATCCCTGAAAATGACAATAATACCCTTATTGGAAAAAAGTGCAATAAGTATTATGGAGACTGTGAAAATGACCATACTACCCTTATCGAAAATAAGTAAACAAATTTTTAGGGAGACTGTGAATGCCAAATTGAAAGTTTACAACCCAAAATCTAACCTAAAAAACTTTAAAAAAAATTGAGACCGTGAATGCACTTATCAGAAATAAGTAATATGGTCATTCACAGTCTGAATAAGGGTAATATGGTCATTTTCAACCCAAAATAAGTAATTCCACAGTCTGCAATGTCATTTGCACAGTCTGATAAGGGTAATATGGTCATTTTCACAGTCTGTAAGAATTACTTTACTAATTTCTGATAAGGGTAGTATGGGCATTTTCACAGTCTCCATAATATTTATTGCACTTTTTTATCAATAAGGGTAATATGGTCATTTTGAAAGTATTTACTTTACTTATTTTTGATAAGGGTAGTTTGGTCATTTTCACAGTCTCCATACTATTTATTGTACTTTTTTCCAATAAGGGTAATATGGTCATTTTTACAGTTTGTAAGATTTACTTTACTTATTTTCGATAAGGGTAGTATGGTCATTTTCACTCTCCATAATATTTTTTGCACTTTTTTCCAAAAGGTAACATGGTCATTTTCACAGTCTGTAAGAATTACTTAATTATTTCCGATAAGGGTAGTATGGTCATTTTCACAGTCTCCATAACATTTATTGGACTTTTTTTCAATAAGGGTAATATGGTCATTTTCATAGTCTGTAAGAATTACTTAATTATTTCCGGTAAGGGTAATATGGTCATTTTCACAGTCTCCATAACATTTATTGCACTTTTTTCTAATAAGGGTAATATGGTCATTTTACAGTCAGTAAGAATTACTTTATATATTTCCTATAAGGGTAGTATGGTCATTTTCATAGTCTCCATAATATTTATTACACTTTTTTTCAATAAGGGTAATATGGTCATTTTCACAGTCTGTGACATTTACTTAATTATTTCTGATAAGAGTGGTATGGTCATTTTCACAGTCTCCATAATATTAATTGCACTTTTTTTCAATAAGGGTAATATGGTTATTTTTAAAGTATTTACTTTACTTATTTTCGATAAGGGTAGTATGGTCATTTTCACAGTCTCCATAATACTTATTGCACTTTTTTCCAAAGGGTAACATGGTCATTTTCACAATCTGTAAAAATTACTTTACTTATTTTTGATAAGGGTAGTATGGTCATTTTCACAGTCTCCATAATATTTATTGCACTTTTTTCAATAAGGGTAATATGGTCATTTTCACAGTCTGTAAGAATTACTTAATTATTTCCGGTAAGGGTAGTATGGTCATTTTCACAGTCTCCATTACATTTATTGCACTTTTTTCCAATAAGGGTAATATGGTCATTTTAACAGTCTGTAACATTTCCTTTACTTATTTTCGATAAGGGTAGTATGGTCATTTTCACAGTCTCCATAATATTTATTGCACTTTTTTTTTCCAATAAGGGTAGTATGGTCATTTTTAAAGTATTTACTTTACTTATTTTCGATAAGGGTAGTATGGTCATTTTCATAATATTTATTGCACTTTTTTCTAATAAGGGCAATATGGTCATTTTTAAAGTCTGTAACATTTACTTAATTATTTCCGATAAGGGTAGTATTGTCATTTTCACAGTCTCCATAATATTTATTGCACTTTTTTCATTAAGGGTAATATGGTCATTTTCACAGTCTGTAAGAGCAAAATCTATTTCGGAGGAGGCTCCTTAAGTAGACGTTATAATATTGCTGCAATTTTGGGTATGAATGTTAGTTTCTTCCCTGATATGTACCTGGGAGTGCAAGTGATGCCTGGGGCTGTTAAATACAAGCATATTAGCAATGTGGTGGAGAAACTGAAAGCTCAGCTGGCAGCTCTTAAAGGTAAAATGATTTCGTTTCAAGACAGAGTAGTTATTATTAAACATGTTATGTCTAGCTACTATTTTCACAATATGGATGTGTATAAGTGGCCAGTTAAGTTTATCCAACAATGTGAGAGAGCCATTCGCAATTTCATGTGGTCGGGGAATTATGACCTCTCGCGTGCTTTTGTGGTAAGCTATGATAAAATCTGCTGTCCTGAAAAAGAAGGAGGGTTAGGTCTAACTAACCTGAGAACGATGAACAAAGCTATGCTTATGAAGCTATGGTGGAATATTAAATCTTCTCCGAAGAAATGGGCTAGGTACTTAGAGACTAAATTCACCTACAAGGATGGTCGAGTGAAATTGAAGGGTCTGAAATCCTCAATTCTGCCTGGTATCAGGTGGGTTCATAGTGAAGTGGACAAGAATACAAAGCACGTGATTGGGGACGGCAGAAATACGTCTCTCTTCTATGACATCTGGTATGGTAATGCAACTTTAGCTCAGACTTTAGGGAGTTCAAACCTGTGTAGGAAGGCTAGAGTGAGTGATATCATTACTGATGGTAATTGGGAGCTTCAAGGAAGTTTTATGAATGTCCTGAGAGACGCAGGTGTGGAGGACAGTTCTCTTCCAAGAATTCAGGGAGGCTTAGATAAGCGTATATGGATGCCGGATTTGAAAGGTGATTTCTCAGTCAAGTCTTCTAGGGAACTTCTGAGGAAAAGGTTCCCGGTCATGGAGGTTGCCAAATTACTGTGGAGAAAAGAAATTCATCCTTCTTTGTCTGCTCAGGTTTGGAAATTTGAGAGAGGGGCGTGTGCAACTTTGGACAAAGTGCGAAGTAGATTCAAAATTAGTTTAGCTTCGAAATGCTACTTATGTCAAGCTGCAGAGGAATCCCTGGAACATATTCTTTGGAGCTGTAGTTTTGCGGAAAAAGTGTGGATCTGGTTGGCAGGTATTTTCAATATTAAGCCTCACTATAATCTGTTGATGACGAACAAAGCTGCTAAGGGGAGAAGTAAAATGATTAAGGACCTTTGGTTGCTTTCGAATATGGTGGTGCGCTCTCAACTGTGGTTCACTCGTAATAAGAAGGTGTATGAAAAGAAGACTCCAAACTGGAATGTTTTCCAAAAACGTGTTTTCCATCTTATAAATGATTACTCAGGAAGATTAAGGGGGAATATGTATAATATTGTTGAGGACTTGGAGATTTTGGATCACTTCAGGGTTACTTTCAGAAAAATAAAACAGTCCGACCCGGTGGAGTGTTTTTGGAGTCCCCCTGACAGAGGAGAACTGCAGCTTTGTTGTGATGGGGCGGCTAGAAACAACCCAGGCGTTGCAGGTGCTGGGGTGGTGGCTAGAGATGATGGTTGTGCGGTGTTAGGGGCAATGGAGATTGGGCTGGGAATCACTTCGAATTTCTTGGCAGAGCTGTATGCTATTTTGGTGGGCTTAGAGTGGGCGACTCAATGGCCTTATAGAAGAGTTCTAATTAGAACTGACTCTTCAAGTGTGATTACTGTTTTCAACTCTAATTCTCTTCCTAGGTTTGCTTCGCAAAGATGGATTGAAGTTTCCAACAATTACGAATCTATCAGATTTGAGCACACTTTTCGAGAAGCTAATTTCTCGGCGAACAAGATGGCTAAGAGGGGATGCAATTTGCCTAGTGGTATGGGATTACATTATGATGGATGCCCAATTTTTTTAACTTATATAGAAAAACCGAATGTAAATTATTTCCGTTTTAATTAGAGCTCTGAGTTTCGGAGGTTTTTGTGACCTCGAGTTCTCATTCTCTTTCTTGTAATTTTTTCTGCGTTTTAATAAATTTTTTGACAAAAAAAAAAACAGTCTGTAAGAATTACTTAATTATTTCCGGTAAGGGTAGTATGGTCATTTTCACAGTCTCCATAACATTTATTGCACTTTTTTCCAATAAGGGTAATATGGTCATTTTAACAGTATGTAATATTTCCTTTACTTATTTTCGATAAGGGTAGTATGGTCATTTTCACAGTCTCCATAATATTTATTGCACTTTTTTTCCAATAAGGGTAATATGGTCATTTTCAAAGTATTTACTTTACTTATTTCCTATAAGGGTAGTATGGTCATTTCCATAGTCTCCATAATATTTATTGCACTTTTTTCTAATAAGGCCAATATGGTCATTTTCAAAGTCTGTAACATTTACTTAATTATTTCCGATAAGGGTAGTATTGTCATTTTCACAGTCTCCATAATATTTATTGCACTTTTTTCCAATAAGGGCAATATGGTCATTTTCACAGTCTGTAACATTTACTTAATTATTTCCGATAAGGGTAGTATGGTCATTTTCACAGTCTCCATAACATTTATTGCACTTTTTTCCAATAAGGGTAATATGGTCATTTTAATAGTCTGTAACATTTCCTTTACTTATTTTTGATAAGGGTAGTATGGTCATTTTCACAGTCTCCATAATATTTATTGCACTTTTTCCAATAAGGGTAATATGGTCATTTTCAAAGTATTTACTTTACTTATTTTCGATAAGGGTAGTATGGTCATTTTCATAGTCTCCATAATATTTATTGGACTTTTTTCCAGTAAGGGCAATATGGTCATTTTCAAAGTCTGTAACATTTACTTAATTATTTCCGATAAGGGTAGTATGGTCATTTTCACAGTCTCCGTAATATTTATTGCACTTTTTTCTAATAAGGGTAATATGGTCATTTTCACAGTCTGTAAGAATTACTTTACTTATTCCCGATAAGGGTAATATGGTCATTTTTACAGTCTTCAGAAGAAGCAGATATTTTTGTTGTGCTTTTGTCGAGAAAATCGAGAGAAAAGGTTGGTATTTGTCCAAGTCAAATGTCCTACAAAGTCATGACTTGTTGACTTGGTCTTGAACCTTTTTACTAATATTAAGAAAATTAAAAAATAAAATAAAAATAAATTTTGATATTTAGAAATTAAATAAAATTGTTATTTTGTATAACTGTTGCGAAAGTAGTGACAACCAAAATTGTAAGAGTGATTAATTCGGGGTTGTTTTAGATGTGGTGAAATTTTTGGGGGGAAACATCATTTCAGATTATAATTGTGATTGTCTTGATAATTGTCAACAAATATAATTGTGACTAATAAAAAAGTTAAATATTCTGATTCATTATCACGATTACAAAATTTAGCAACAATTATAATTGTTGCAGGACTTATCACAGGTGTATCGGTGACTGAAAAATAAACTGTGACAAGTTACACTGTGAGAAAATCCTGGAAATGGTGTACCCAACACAAATTTACATTTACATACTGATAATCATCGCAAACAGCCCGTAACTCTTTTAGTGACTTATAAGCATAATCATAGCTAATATATGAAGAGAAACCACCAGTCATCCACTGCCAAAAATAATAAAAATATCAACAAAAAATTAGAATTACAATTTCAAAATTTATACAATTTAAACACAACAAAAAGAATTAAAATGAGATGAAGTGAAAAAATAAAATGGGAAGTAGTCTAACGGAAATTTGATAATAATGATAACTAAAATGTAAGTGTGTAACAGTTAAAAATGCCTCTGATGACATCGCGAGAGGTTCTACTGAAAATGGAAACAAAATCTTATGTTTCGAATATGAGTCGAATCGACTTGTCAGAAACGCCATCGACGACTGGTGCTGAATAAAACCTGTAACCACTTCAAGAAATAAAATAGGAATACTATATCTCAATGTATATCCCACGATGCGCAACAATAAATGATAAAATAAAAAAAATCTCAGACCACGCATCAGAATAGCATGAATTACTCCCTGACTCAATATACCCGTGGGCACCTCAATTGCAAGCAATTACTTTAACAGGCAGGTACTCCAAATCTAACAGAAAACAACTAAGCGGGAATTGCGAATTAATAGTTTTCTCATAATATATTAGGCTGGACAAAACACCATATTCAATCATCTGCCTTCACATTTTCTGTCTGGGAGTTATATTTTCAATTTTAAATTAAGAAATAACACGCCTTGACATAATAACATTTGGCCTCAACCATCTACATTCATTTTTCATACCCTAGCCGTTAATGGAAAGTAAAGATAGTATTTGTAGAAGTAGCTCAACATAAGTTATTTTTTATGTCAGTCTAAGAATCGAGAATAACATTAATTTTAAACCCCAACTTATTTACAGATTATATAAGATTGATTGCAAACCCTTCTTGCATCGGCATGCTTAATGCATCACCGACCTTAAACAACATACTTCAACTCCAGCACTGAATTGGCTATAAAATACGGCTATTCACTAATCTATCGTGAAATACCTCTCTCAAGCCGCACAACCTCATGGCTTGTCAAATTGCGAGGTGTAGTACTCACTCTCAAAAGTGCGGGATGTTAGTGTCGCACCAAATATAAAAAAATAACACATAAAAATAAAATAGGTAGAACGCTCTTAAACTACTTATTGCAGGGATATGTAATATCGGTGCTGAAATGTAATAAGTTTCAAGTTAACAATATTACTGTGCCATCTGATTAGAGTCGAAAATTGTGCCTATGGGAGTCGAACCCATATCTACATGGTTGGAAACCATGTACTCTACCAGTTCATGTATGACAACAATTTGATTTCTTACTCATCAAAGAATTACTAATAAAATTACATTAAAGTATGAAAAGTCATACTTTTGCATCATTAAAACCCGAAGTATGAAGCACGTGAGGATTTTTACCAATTATTCCATCTTCAAAGAACTTCTAACCGTATCCGTTCTTAGATATCATCTACATAACCAAATAAAATGGGTTAAAGATATGTAAAGGTAGAAGCACTTGCACTCTGCGGACTCCGCTCTTAAATTTTAGGTGTACCAAACACTCCAACCCAAGTAATCAATCCCACTTGCTTCCTAAAATGAAGTACATCCTGCAGTAAGATACATACATACCCATAACACCAAAGAAAAATATCATTAATTGAACAACATAATGTAGAAAGCAAACATTTTGGAAACAGACTGCCCCTGAATCTTCTATAGCAAACAAAAATGCATGTTCATCCCTAGTCCTTGCATCATATCATGATCATAATTATTATAATCATAATAATAACTCAAAGAGAAATTATTGGTGATTCTAAAAAAATATATGAATAATAAAGCATTAAATTGCAGCTTTGAACTTAGCGGAGTTCCCAAATTTTTCAGTTACCTGCTCTGACCTACAACTTACAATTCCTTTTATCTGCATCATCCTTAGGCAACATTGACTAAAGAAAGAGTTGGAAACTTCTTATGTTGCCTAAGGATGATTTAGAAAACAAAAATTAAAGCTTATGTTGATCCATTATGCGGAGGTTTCCTGTCGTAATCATGTGTTGATGGTAACCACCACCACCCTGATCAATCCAAATGGTTTGGACTTCTTTTCCTCAGGTGAGTCTTCAACAATTACTCTATTATATGCTCCTTGTCTTATATTCATTGGGGTACACTTACACCTGTAATTCAATGGAGATTTAATAATAAGCAAGATTAATAAAAGATGAAGAAAGAATAAGATAAAGGAAGAGTCATTAATTTTATATCAAAGCTGAAGTGTTCCCGCTGGCAGCTGTAGGAGCATCTTTCTCTATACCCTCAAAGACTCATACTACAGATGAATGCTCAACTTCATGTTCAGTAAAAAGAATAATTGTCTAGTGTTCTTTATGTGAGTTCCTGTTATACTCTTCTTATAACATAGAATACTCTTTCTGTTATTTGCATTAGTATGAAAATGAAAGGAAACACAAAAAATGGAATATAAACTTCTTTATATTCTATGTTTTCCTCGCCTCTTCCCTTTGATACAAAGGTTAGTAACCCAGTGGATGTAAGAAGAAACGCCATCTTTTCATGCACGATATATCATTGAATATGATGTATACTTCTATCTCATCAATCAGATTAAGTTTAACAGATGAGGGATCAACATAATTCTCCTCCATGACCACGTGCTCCATATATTTATATTGTGTCTCAAGTAATTGTTGGAACCTGTATTTGTTCCAACTTTTTAGGTCATAATTTGTTTTGGTTGAAGAGGTACTGCAAAGGAAAACCCGTCATTAAAAGAAGTCGTAACTTATAAGTCCTAGATATATCACAGACATTAAGGCTTCTTAGAATTGTAAATCCCACATAGTGCTAACATCATATGATGAACACTCACACCTTCAATCCCGAACCTGTTAGTCCGAATTAAGCACACTAATCATAGGAGGGAATTCACATGTGATAGACAACCGAATCAGGTGATACTTTCAATTTTAAAAATTGCATTATCCGGGAATTGATATCTTTTTAATCTTCAATTAAAAACCAACAATTAATCATAAAAAACAAACGGTAATATATCGGTAAACAATCGGTAATTTGGTTAGGATTACAAACCTTGTTCATGATCTCCATTGTTTTCAGATTTTCCTTCCTACCCATATGTGTGAGTTTGATATCTTGGTACCCTCTTCATTGTTTTCTGATTTGTCGGAAACTCATTTACTTTGAGAGAAAATCTTCTAGACTCTAATTTGAATTACAACATTTCCCAGTCAAGCGGAAAAAAATATCCAATTATACGTGCCAAAAACGTTGAAGTTGACAAAAAGAGAATATTACGACTGATCTGACTACTTAAAAACTTTGTGATATGTAAGATTTTCGAAGAGAAGTGGGTGAATGTAAGTTAGGACATGACGGATGCAATTTATGCTTTTAATTTTATATAATCATTTTTTTTAATTTTATGAAACTTAATTTTACTATTTACTAAGACCATACCGAGTAAGTGTAAGGCTATAGCTATGAAACCGAACAAAATCAATATATTGATGCAACCTTTTGATGGATAGGCATTTGTTCTGCATCAATATGTATGCCTTGGAAATGCGGTTAAAAAATCATGAATATATTTTCCTATTAAAAAACCCTTCATCATTTTCAGCTCTGACTATGCTTTCTGCAAAAATCTTGAAGATAGTTGCCTTCATAGGAGAAGGAACGGGCATGAAAAATATATGAACATCAATATGTTTTTTTTTTTTTTGAAGAGTAAGGTTAATATTCATCAATATGAATTAGTGACGAGTTCTTTTCTTACTAATATATTCAACTAAGTGTAACTAAGGGAATCAACAAAACTTGACAATCCGATCGTCTCAAATAATTTAGTATAAGTATAACATTGTCTGCACAAAAGAAAAATATTAAAATCAAGTCCGGTGGCCCTAATTGTCAATTCCTAGTCATGGTCAAATCATCTGTGGTTACCTAAACTCTTTTGGAAATTAATATTAGCATGAAGATTAGCCGTTTTTAATTTGGAAATTAAGTTAGAGTAGGAAATCCAATTATATTGGGATACTTAGTCACATCATCCCAGAAATTAACTGTGCTTAGGATTAATGGCTAATAATACAAATGTAATACAATGCTCATGATTTGGTTGTGCTTTGTGTATTTATAATCCAACTCTAGGTGTCCTTTCCCAAACCCATAAACTCCATTCGTGCAATTTGAACTTATATGACATGGAAGCTTTGCACATGATGAGACCAACGAAACCAAAGTTAAACAATACGCAAAGCAAGATTTTATCTACATAGGTTATCCATTAGTAAAGAAACTCGTTACTTGTTCGATAATCGATATTGAATACTCGCAAACCAGATAGGAAAAAGGTCTCTGACCATTCCACATCGAATATAAGGTAACCTTGGCAGTATTGTTAAGATTAGGTCGTACAACTTCAAAAAAATAATATTTACATTAGGAAATTAAGGAAGATTAGGAAACCAAGCCGTGATTAAGTGGTCAGGCAAGGTCTAGTTTTGTCTCGCGGCATAATCTCCGTCGTTCAAAATAATAAAATCTTAGTCATACACAATGGACGAAAGGATAGATACCTTAGAAATATTAACGGACGGGGTATATCTCGCGAACTACCGCAACAGTGTCATATGCTTAATAATTGGATAAAACACCATTAGTGCCCGGTCTATTTATCACACACAGTCTAGAAAAAGAAATTCGTCTCAAGGTTTATGGAAAAAGAAACCATCAGCAGTGCAGTTTAAGAGAGATTAATACTATGAGTACAATCAATTAATGTATCTGTTATTTTCTGACTTTTTAAGTATAATAAATTTTTGTTGTCCCAGACTCTCTTTCATAAGTTAACATGGGCTTTATGTGGGCTTCGTTTATGTATTTCCCATATTGTCCAAGTGTTTCAGCACTACGGCCTCTTAAGAGAGAACATACTTTTTAATTTTTATAACAAAATCGCGGGGCTAAAAGTTAATATTATAAAGAAATCATGGACACCCCTCATTTGACATCTACATGACTCGACCTGAAATCTTAGTTCAGTGGATCCCCGCCTTATTCCAGGCCTCAAACCTTAAACCTTAATATGTTACTGCTGCAGACACTTCCAGAAGTTGGCTTATTTAATACCTTGACCAGAACATAAAATATCTCAAAGAAAGGAAACAAAAAAAGATGAGTCAATCAATTACATGGATATAAATAATCATTGTTTACCATGAAGTATAAACCATCATCAATAGGTTAAAGTGATGTATTATTGAAAGCAATGAACAGAAAACAAAAATCTGAATATCTAAGAGTTTATTGCTAGTTAGAAACTTAGTTGACCTCTCCTTGACAACGGGTAATAAAATACCGAGTTCATCTTAATTTTACCGAGAAGGAATCTCCAACCAGTGCACAATATCATGCACCTATATCCACGTTTAAGTTTCAAACTCCCAGATAGATAAAGCTAACCCGACAAAACTTGGGCCCAAATAGGAATATGCACCAATATTAGGTTGAGTGAAGTCAGATTGATAGTATGCGCATACATAATACCTTCTACAAAAAATTAATCTAGAAAAGGGCTCACAAAGCTTACCAGGGATGAATTTGTTTGTTTGGTCTTCACGGATTTTGCAAGGTGAGGCTTTGCCTGTTGGGTTACCATATATGAGCTCTCAACAGTCAATGTCATCAGAAAGGAAAAAAATGGCATCATACATAGAGGTGTAAATATATATAACTATCGTTTTATAGCTAGTCTGTTCTCGAGTGAGGGAAGTGAGTTACCTATGAAGGTACTTTTCTCATGCACCATCATACCAAGATCTTTTAGAAATATCATTTACCTCGCCCATATGGTTCTTCTCTTGCAGAGAACACGGAGAAAACCCCTACCTCCTTGTAAGTTAATTGTAGAGTAACCAAATATATATAAACATGACTCTACAATGTAAATTTCCAATTTATTTTTAGGATATAGTTTGTTACAGTCCTAGGATGATGTATACTAATTCCTCTCGGAAAGACAACAACGGCTACCTTAGTAGGATAAGTTTCTTGTTATTTATGCAATGTTTACCACCATCACCAGTAAACTGTTATGGAATCAAACTTCACATCTCATACGGTGTATGGAATGATAGAAAAGAGTGTCGGCTTTGAATATAATCTAGGAAAAAAATAGAACTACGATTAGCTATTGGCAAGTAAACATCATAACCGGTTTCTCTCATACAATCTGAATGCTTCAAAATATATCATCAGAGAAACATATCAGCAGATAAACAGAAGAACTAATATCATATGAAAATTGCACTATATTGCACTATCTATTTCCGGAACAATCATAGTAGTATGTTGTATTTTGCTAAAATCAACAAAATAAATGACTGATCAAAATACAAATCAAGCATAAATCGTGAAATATAAAGGAAAATGGTGCAAGTAATTGATGAATAATCTAAAAGCCTAAAAGTGCGGCACTTAATGAATTGACTATATATCGATATAAAAATAGTAAATGATTAAGGAAATAGAATGAGAATCGCAGATTATAAATCCAAAATGTAGTTGATTTTAATATTCAAAACTCAATGTATTAAGAGTACACACCTGATATTAGTACACACCTGATATTAGTACACACCTGAAAGTGGTCTGTCAACAATGTGAACAACATTTTAATAGCTGCCCTTCCAGCATTAAGCAAAATTTCACTGGTTGCAAACTTGTCTAGCATAGGAACTGGGTAAACCAATAATTAGACCTTTTGACATACAAAAAGACATACCAAGTACACTTCAAAGTTTAACCCTAAAATACTTAATTTGATATTCTCGAAGGTTCCTTGAATTAACTTTATGAGGATACCCGATAGCATGACTTAATTTCAACCTAAGTTATAATAGTTCAACTACAATGCGATTGGAAAGAGAATTAGCACAAAACCAAATGATTTATTAATGGGAAAAGAATATTCAATATAAAAAGACTCTTGTAAGCACCATTCAGCTAATCCAATGAAAGAGCCTAACATAGGTATATAAGTACTTATCTTATATCTCTACAATTTTCCTAGCATAACTCTATCCAAGTACCTACAAAACTATATACAACACAGTTTGTTTTTTATCACCGTACCACACAACGTACAATAACGCTCTATGTCAATCATTTATATGCTAAAACATTCAACCAAGAGATAAAAAACCAAAAACACCAAAGAGTATACATCATACTACAAGAACATATATATGCAACGATATTAGTAGTTCAAATTATAATCATCCTTTACATCCACCTAGGGCTGTAAATAGGTACCCATTACCCAGAACCGGAAACAGACCCGCTAGATTCGGGTCCGGTTCTGGGTCCTAAAGTTGGACCCATTAGCGACTTAGGACCCGGCGGGTAATTACCCGATTGGACCCGAATGTTAACGGGTCCAAACGGGTAATACCCGTCGAGTACCCGCGGGTAGCCGGGTATTTCAAATGTTACGCTTGCGGGTCTATTTTCATAATATCGCAGAGAAAAATTAGGTTTATATACGTAGTGTTGAAAAAGATGAGAAAGAAAAGCCTAAGTTTTAGCCGCAGCTACTTCCTTTCTTCTTCCAAGTTCCATCTAGAATACTAACTCACCATAAATATCTTATGTGTTCTTCTGAGTCTTTACTGATAAGCATTTCCCCCAATCACCAAACAAGAAGTAGTTGAACATGATACAAGGGCTGATTAGGTTGATTTAGATAGAAAATCATTGATTATGATTTCCTTTCCTAGCCATTTTTATGGTTTGATTTAAATATATTTTCAATATTTTTACAATTTTTTAAGATCATTGATTATGATCTCCATTTTGGAAATTATAAAATGGGGTCACCCTTATATTCATATGATTCTATCTGAAGAGAGACATGGGTTTTACTCATTATTGATGTAATTTGATACAAATTTATTAAACAGAGACATGTGTTAGACAGGGATATCCAATCTGCACGAAGCAATTTTAATGTCCGTCCGTAAACTTTTTTTGTAAAATGAGAATGTCTTTATGTGTAATGCTCCTGACTAGAGTAGATTTAATTTTTTTCGTTTTTTAATTCTCTAATTTGTATGTTTTAGTATTTTAGATCTATCTGAGACCCTAATTTGTTTCGAAGTGTCAATTAATGAAGCTTTAATTGGGGTTTTAATGGCGTGGGTTCTCCGTTCTGCGCTGCTGCGCTTTGATTTACATTTTTGATTGATTAATCAAATGTGAAAACTACTGTACCCGATTAACACCCGGACCGACGACTACCCGCTATTGTTATTGGGTCCGGTTCTGGGCCAACATAATTAAGAACCGAACCCGGAACCGTCAGGACCCGGAACCGAGTAAAATAATCAGGGTCCGGTGCTGGGTCCTATGGTACTCGGGAGGACCCGAACCCATTGACAGCCACCCATCAAGAGAAGTACTACCACTAAGCCTATGCATGTGACTAAGCTTAATTATGCCTGTAACTTTAGTGTAATGTTTTTCTACTCGAAAAGCCATCAACCCACCACCATTTATTCCTCCAAATGAAAATCATCTCGAAGTTTATGCCAAAACGAAAACCCACCTTGACAACCAAGCATTAACCTATTTATATTATGAAAAAGTAAAAAATTCAAAAAAGAGAGGTTTACTTGGTGCAAATGTACCTGATAAAAACATCTCCAATAGTCGATACATTCATCTCTTCCCCCTGTGGGTATATTCCACCATGGTCCTGTAATCTGTATAGATTAGGTTAAAGAAAAAACTATCTAGATTATGCCTATGGATCAGTCTGTTCATTATTGTTAATAAATTAGTTAATTGGTTACCATAGCTACTGAATCTCTTGCGGACAATGCTATCTAGAGTATCTCTGCACATGAAACAACTCAAGGGCATAATTTTTCGACTGCAGCTTTTGCAGCATCAATAATACTGAATCCTCGTAGGGATAAATTAGAAATTGCAGCTTTCTCAGTTTGATTTATGCTTGTCAAATTAAGAAAAATTGAACCATGAAAAATCTGTATATAAACAAACATAATAAAAAATTCAATATAGATGCACATGATATTTAACTCATATTCATAATACTAAATAGTTTTTATCGGTATAGTTAATTGAATACTACATCATGAACGTCGAAAACATACAATCACTTCTTTGGCTAATAAATTTCTGTAGAAAATTGAATAGTTGATATTTTCGATACTGTATAATGAAACTCGATTTCAATTTACCTACCAAATAAAACAATAATGGAATCAAAATAGAGAATAATATGCATTAACAAAAAAACCTAAACCCTAGCCAAACAAAAAAATTATGATTAATTATGGAAAAAAAATACAATTTCATTTGTTATTTTTAGAACTGGTTTGTGGTTTGTGAATCTTTGTTCCTAAGTTTGTCTGTCCGTCCTTTCCAAAGTTTTTTTTTTTTTTTTTGATTTGATCAATCAGCTAGGTCCTTTCCAAAGTTTGCACATACGAAGGAAAAAACTCCCTAAATAAGCAAATATTTGTCATAAGGAAGAGTAATAAAAGAAACTATTGCACCCAATGAGTTGATTTTTTTGTTCACTGCACCCAGGGTTTCAAAGATACAACAAAGCATAACATGAATCATGACCATGAAAATCTAGTGAATATACCTTTGGGATGGAACCGACATTGATATCTTCATCTTGAAAGCTGAAAGATCTATTAAAAAACAAAGAATGATGGTGTTAAGCAGGTTTCTTTCAAAACATAAACACGATATTAACCCATGAAATTTTTTAAACATATTAATCTTTCAAAACCAAAAAAACTCTGGGTGGGTTGCGAGTACATTATGTTTTGTTACCTCGATAGTATTCTTTTGACTAATACTAAATTTCGCAGCACATATCAGGTCTTGAAGACCAACACAATTACCACAAAAGGAACCAATAGTCTCGTGCAACTGCCAAACTAAGATATAACTGACAAAACCATACGATCCTCGATTTTGAAGGGTTATCTTACCTTCCATGAGATACTCTCTATTGTCCATGCATAGTATTATACACGCTTCTCATATTTCACATTGGGGCTCTGTTATCAACGGTACAACACCACTTAATTTATAGATATCTCAAAGTTTATTTTTTTTTCCTTCCCTGAAGATTAGCAACAAAGAGAAAATTATAAATCATACTCCCACCATTAAAATTTGGTGAACCCAATCAAATGCAACTCCAAAAATATACAATAAGTATTTTCTATCTTTCCAAGGGCAGATAATAAGTCTTGGTTAAATAAGCCAAACTTAACCTAATTAAGTCCACAGAACATTTAGATAATTAGTTTACTAAAAAAAATGGATGAAGGTGAATATTTTTCAAGATCCCATGCAACCTATAAACGCAAGAGATAAATGTTTTAATTTCTGCAGTATATAGAAATGGATATTAACTCAAAGGAGCAATATTTTGTTTAACTATTTCCATACAAAAATTGCAGTAAGCTGAAAAAATTAATATTTATTCAGAAACTTTCTCAAGTTGCTTTAGACGTTAAAAAGATCAAATTAAGAAACCACATACCTCGAAGATCAGGGAGTTCTTATTTCACATATCAAGGCTATAAATGCCCCATTATCATCATTTAAAGTACCATCCAAGACAAACTTCTAAGGCTTGCTTCTGCCACGAATTCCCTATCAGGCCGTATCTAAATATTTTTGCACATTAAGATAAATAGATGATAAACATGTAAAATAAGAAACTCACCATTTAAAAAAAATGTTGCAATGTCTTCAAATCTCAATTGCACAATCAGTTGCCAGTTACCGCATAGAACGACATATGTATAGTAAAAAAAAAACTACAGGAATAATATGTCTATACTACGAACCCTGCTTAGGATTTTGCATTGTTTCATGATTTCCCCCTCCAGCCATTCAAAGCGTGATCTTGATTGATTGGCGGCTGTAGTCAGGTATCTCCCGTCAACTGAATATGCAAACCAAGTATCTCCGAATCGTTTTTATATATAGACCCGTAGCTTGGTTCCTAAGAAATTCCATTTTATTTCAACAGTTATATATAGAATTCAACAAAATCAATTATGGAAGTTTATAGATTTATCTACAAAGTTCCCAAAAATTAACCCAAACACATATTTATTTACAAATATAGTTTAGTACTAAATACGAAAATATGATTTTCATATCATTTTTTGTTAACAAATCCATGATTTCCATAATTAAGCCGCTTAGGTATAAATGAACTGAATAAAAATAAAAATATGAGATATTTAAGGGAGTTTCGTCTATAGCAAATAATAATCCATGATTTCGAAAATATATGTTACTGATTTACGTCACCTTTTTTATGGTTATCAATGAGATATTTAAGGGATTTTTTTTTTGTTTTTGGTTAAAAAAATATGATTTTCAAGATCTTTTCTATAACAAATAATAATATTTCCATTTTTTTTTCTTTTCTTTTTTTACATCTCACGGTCCTAAATCCCGACCCTCCATTATTGATTCGATTTTATGATATGGATTTTATTAATATTATGTAAACGTGGTGTAAGAACTTTTAACAAATCTCAGCCAATCAGAACCAAGGGTTTCGTCTACACACCAACATAAAAGAGGGTGCACGTAACCACTAAATTTGGAGTATCCGATCGAATCCACGTAATTAGAAATTGACGGCCACGAAATGTAAGGGGGCTAACTTTGATTTCGGCCAATCAGGAGCAAGGGTTTTGTTCACCGGCCAATGGGAGAGGAGGTTACCGCAACTCTCAACGTGGTGTGAGAGATGTGGTTGGGTCTTTAGGTTATTGATGCTTAGGGTGATGTCATAGATGATGTAATGATCCCAAAAGGGTATTTCTACCACTACATATGACATTTACATCATCCATGATGTCACTCTAGGACCAAACCATTATTTCTAGGACCAAACTATACACTATATTTTCAAATAGGACCAAACAGACAGTTGACCAGGTCAACTGGACTAGACTCATCCTAATATATTATTTCTAGGACCTAATGATATTTCCTACTTTATTAATTTGATTAAGAAAAAAATTTTAATTAAAAAAATTAATAGATCATTTTGCTATGAGCAATTAGTGAAAAAACATTACTCCCTCCGTTCCGATTTACTTGACGCTGTAGAGTTTTATACGGAGATTAAGAAATATCAGAGAGAGTAAAATCTTTCCAATTTTACCCATATTAATTCTTCTTAAAGATTTAAATGGCCTTGTTTTTAGTTTCTAGATTCTAGGGAAAGTTATCAATCCCGTAGTAATATACTTGGGATGTACTACCAAATTCCTATCATTTTGGAACACAATAAAAAATTAGATTAGATTTAAAATTAGAGAACTTATTACAATAAAAATTAATCATATTGTGTAATTCCAAGGCAAGGGCAATTTAGTGAGAATATGAGAAAAACACTAAAACTATCATCTATTTTGGAACAAAGAAAATACCCTAAAACATCAAGTAAAATGGAACAGAGGGAATATTATGAGGAATTAATAAATTATTTATTATCAACAATTAGTGTGAAACACTAATTAGTTAGGCATTTATTATATTAGATTTTCTTTAATGAGTCATTAAATGATAGTTTAATGGGATAAATTACATCCATAGATTTATGTATTGGTAGAGTAAATCTCAACCACCACTTACATAGGCTAGCTTTGCCTATGTAAGTGGTGGTTCAGATTTTTCCTCACAAGAGATAAATCTACGGATGTAATCGTTTGCCATAAGTGATATTTGTGATTGAGATTAGAAATGCATCTAATGGACAAAATTTATCATGTCATTAAGGTTCCATAATTCTTCATAATAAATACTCTATTAATATGCCATGATAATATTTTATTAAATGTCAAATTAAAAATAACAATATATAAATTATTCTACTAATCATGATAATAAAGTATGTTTTTATTAGCTAATACTTAGGATTAGTTTGGTATTGTTGCGAGCTTTACAAAAGTGCTTTTCCGATGTACATTACTTCACCGAGATATGTAGAAAAAAAAGCAATTGAATGGTTGCCGATATACGTTACTGTGCCGAGCTCTGTAAAAAAATAATTGAATGGTTGCAAATTATAAACTAAAGCTCAAACTATTTGAAAAAGTGATCAAATTGTATCTGGGAAAATATCAGGTTCAGCTATAGTTAGTGAGAAAATGACAAAAGCAGACATATCTCTGAAAATTGTTTATTTTATTTTATTGTGCTTAAAATAAATCAATTTTTCTACTATTAGAGCATATATATATATAATATTAAATCTACTAATTAGTATTACTACTAAAAAGTAATATTTTTCTTAACCTCTTTTTAAAAATCAATAATTGCTTAATATTTATTGTTGATAAATTAAAGTTATGCAACCCGAAAGATCAAAATATCGGGTTGCATAACTGTGAAAAACTTACATCAGAATGTAGATTGAAAATAACAAATAATTATCTTCAAGGAACAAAATATAACGAATAAAAATTGGCGATATATAGGTTCAAGGATAATTTTTGTCAGTTATAAAAAAAGATGGGATAGAATTGGAAAAAAAATATATGAAATTAGGGTGAACTATAGCATTTGCTTTTGAAGCTTTTAAAAGCTCCTTCTCCCCCACTTTTAAAATTGATAGATTTTGCAAGTGTTTTGCATAAAAAACACTTTATGAAATCTTTACCAAACACTAGGATGAAAAAATATTGTTATAAATATGTTTTCAAAGTACTTTTTTTATGAAAGAAAAAAAAATAGTACCAAACTTAGTTAGATTGGCTAACAATTATATAGGCGGACCACAGTGACGGTGGCAAGTATTGGTGCCCAGTGAGTAATTTCACATCTTCTTGATAAATGGCTTAACGTTATTTTTATTCAATGATGATGGAGAGCGTATTGTTATTAGGTTAAGTACTTAACGATTTGACTTACTAATCATGGTTTTATTATTTTTATGTAATGAATAACCTCACAATTGGAAGCGTAATGTCATAGAATGTAATGGCCTGACCCTCTACCGATAATTTCCTCACTTAGCCACTGTGGTCATTTAACAGTATGGGGGTTTCAATGGTCACAGCTGCGGTCATCCAGTAGCAGCTTCTCAGGAGGTCACCCATCTCAGGATTACTCAATACCAAGTATGCTTAACTATAATGATTTTTAGCCAATTATGCTGAAAAGGTCCTAGTGTTAGGAAAGGAGAAACCATTACCTATATTCTATTTGACAAATTCTACCTGCCGAGAAGGAGTACTATAATGCCACCAACTTAATTTGGAGTCGTCCTCGGCTCCGGAATATGTTCAATCCTAGACTCTGACATTTTTTTTCTCACTCATGAGACCATTTCCCAACACAATCCATCAAGCATACTATTTCATCCTCCACAGGTAACCCATGGTCGACTTTAATACCATTTGTAAGGACCTGATCCTTTGCCAATATTGTCCCCACTTAGTCACTACGGTTGTCCGACAATGTGAGATTTTCAACTGACACTGATGCGGTCATTAATCAACATTTTTCTGGAAGGTAGCCCATCCCTAGATTACTCTCTCTCCCGAGAATGCATAAATACATTACTATTTACGAACTCTGATCCAACTATGTTGAAAAGGCCACAATGTTACGAAAGGACAAATCATTACCTATATTCCATTCGGTGAACTCTTCCTGCTGAATTGAAATATGTACATAATATATTTTGAAATTTTAAGAAACTAGAACTACATCATATGTGAGTAAACGGTTGCCATCGGAAATGACTTAACATTTTAAAATATAATAGCTTAAGTGAATGAATTAGCTTTTCATTATGTCATTAAAATAATAAGAACATACAATACGATATGTATTGTTGAGTCAATTCCGAGTTTTATTTTTTTTAGACTATTCTTAAAGGGGGAAAAAGAAACAAGGATCCGAACACTTTTAATATCTACACAATTATTCTTGAGATGAATGAGTTCAGGTGTTGTAATTTTGTTACAGCTTACATAGTTTAATTTTTTGGTTCTGCTCGGTTGTTGGAGTATGTGGCGCGATAAACCACATATGTAAAGCTAGGGATAGTCCCTCATGGAATAAAGAGGAATACATGTGGAGGTTAATAACCTTGGGAATCACCATACATTGCACCGAGGCCTTTTAATTAAAAACCCCACACCTTTTATCCCAATGTGGTCAAGTGAGGTACAAGGTTATGTGGCCGGGCCCTGAGTAGTGTATGATGGTCCGTGAAGATCCTAACAATTGGTATCAGATCCCATGGTTGGGTCTACTGTCTGAACATAGAAGTGGTTGTGGATGTCAGCCGATTTAGGGCACAAGTGGAGTCAGACCCAAGGTGGAGCAGGCAAGGCCCAAAGTTGAACTGGCGCTCAAGGTGGAGTTAGTGTCTCATCCATTAACTCAGGTGGAGCAGGGTTCTAGATCGGCAAGGCAACGCTCAAGGTGGAGTTAGTGTCTCACACATTAACTCTCAAGTGGACCAGGTTCTAGGTGGGCAAGGAAATGCTCAAGGTGAAGTTAGTGCTTACCTTCTCATTAACTCAACGTGGAGTAGGATTCCAAGGCACGTAGTGATAATAATCATGATCGATGGGTAGCATATACAGATAGTAATCGTATCGTGTGGAGTCTGATTGGACTGGTGAAGTGGTTTAATCTCGCCAAAGTGGAGATTGATGGCGTATGTGGCGCGATAAACCACATATGTATAACTAGGGATAGTCCCACATGGAAGATACAAGAGTACATGTGGAGATTAATAAGCTTGGGCATTTCCTTACGTAGCACCGAAGCCTTTTAGATTAAAACTACACACCTCTTATCCCAAGGTGGTCAATTAGGGACAATATCGGTGCTATGTGGTCGGGCCCATAATAGGTTCCTATGGTCCATGAAGATCCTAACATCATTCATTGAAATAAGGAAGATGCAGAAAGGTAATACCGATAAAATATCTTTGTAAACTAAAAAACATATCAAATAATGTTTTTTTTTTGGGACAAAATATGTAAAAATTAATTCCGATATCATTTCATGGCTGGCTTGAGGATACAACTCGAGAGAGGAAAGGGATAGTATGTGAGAATGTCAAGGCGCAACATGCTAGAAAGGAATTGGGAAGTGAAGAATAAAAATATATATCGGGTTTTCCTTTAATTTTGTAATGATAAGAAGGGTAAACTTGATATTAATATATATTATATTTAATATTCATATTCGGAAAATGCATAACTAAATAAAAATTATAATGCATAACTAAATAAAAATCATGCCCATACCTTTACGGCACGGGTTAAGCCCTAGTATAGAATATAATAGAAGAGAAATAGCACGGTTAGTCGGTGAATGATGTAATCTGATGCTCGTTTTCAAAAAAAAAAAAAAAGTTATCAGATGCTCAATAAATATTTGAATGCTACAAGTCCTGTACTGCAGAATTCATTTACTTTGCAGGCTTCATACTTTCCAAAAGTAGGAAGAAAATAATAAATCTCACGGCGTATCAAAATACAATAAAATTCTTCTGCTAGGACAAACCTCTGTTTCTTATGGATTCAGCATGGGCAACCTCTTATCTGGGATAATTTATATACAGCAACAATGGTTTCACCCTCTTATATTTCCCCTACAACTGCCTAGAATACTTGATCTACTTCTGAGTCAAAATATTGTTGTGTCCTACATAAGAATGCTCTCCGTTGCTTACAGTGACATCTTCACCCTTCACTCTGCGGTAGAAAAGCACGTAAGCAGCAGCTGACTTCACATCTTCCTCATTAATCGGGGAAATATGGCTGTCATCAAAGTTATACCACCGATTTTCATCTAGAAGCTGCATCTAGATAAGAATCGCATCAATCACATGTATTCAAATTGATAAGAACTCAAATGTAAAACCTATATAACTAATGGCGCATGGGCATCTGATCCAATGCGGGATCATCTCACACAAGATGGAGATTAATTGTGAATAAGAATTTAATGGCTTCTCTCTGCAAAGTACACCTTGTGTAAAACGCAGACTCACTCACCATTCCACCATTGTGGCCACAGTTTTTTCACTCAAATTACAAGAGGGTAAAACATGAAATAACAAAAGAAAAAATAGCAGCACTCCAGATAAAGCGTACTGGATACTCGGCCACTTTAGGCAGTAAACAAGATAACTTCTCATATCCAATAAGAAATACAGCATATGGACCATAAAGCTGCTGGGTTTTGGCCCACGTCAGTTAGCTTAATGGGGGATGAGCTATTAGCCAGAAGTTGCAAAAAAATTATCCGAGACTAAGCACCAGCTTTTGGATGGTCCAAAAATTTCCTGCAGTAACTGAAATTAATCCTTCATTTATTACAGCAGCTATCCTATAAGGCTCTTTCCTACAACCACTCTAGAAGATAGTGACCAAACCAGTTGGTCCAGAAGCCCTAAGCTCATCCAACCAGAGCACCTAAGTTGCCACTGCAAAATATGCCTGATGTAATCAAATAAAGAATTCAAATGTGGTAAAAGATGTTTTAGGGCGTGCACTCACCTTGATATGCGCTGTGTAGTGCCCACTTCCCATTCCACCGTAGTGATTGCTCAATGCATATAGCTCATAAAGTTGACGCTTAGAACTACTCTTATGGGCAACATAGTTTGTCAAGTCAAAGTCATGAATTGGAAAGTTGACAAACGTTTCCAGCTTATGCTTCATTGACCTGCTATAAGAGAACCTCTTCAAGTGAATGACAAGCACTTCAGGAAGTCTCCATAGATCGAGCTTTTTACTCGCTTGACGCCTCTCTTTACATTGTGGGCAATACCTTCACAGAGAAAAGAATATCAGGATCTGATTGTACAGAACTATAAATAGACTTAAAAGATGCACAGTACTGCCAGTAGACACACTTTAGCCAAGACCATCCAAAGGTCTGGACCAACTGAACATCAATGTATAGAAACCCTAGCACCCTAAGGATTCAAATAGTTAATTAATCTGCTTGAAGCTTCCCATCTAAAGCAATGATGTTCACCCATGTTACAAGGGTGTGAATGAGATCTTTCCCATGGAGCCAAAACAAGCACTGTTGAGGTACCATATTGATTCACCGAATAGGGTTTCCAAGGAGTGCGAATTTGTGCACACTCCTTCACGAGTGTGCACATAACATTTTAATCTCAACCATTGATTTTATTTAGGGAGTTATGTAACGAGGGTCGTGATTCTAAACATGGAGGGTAATGGGGTCATCAGTTAAATAATCAACCAATTAGAAAACTATGTGAAATATACACTCGTTAGAGGAGTGTGAACAAATTTGGACTCCGGTATTTGACCCATAACATTTGGTTACTACGAGTCTTCCAGGGTCTAACAACATATGTCAATGGCAAAGTATACTCAAATAGGTGAATGAGCTTACCACATGTCTTCAGGCACAAGCGGCTCTTCCCGCAAGAAAGCTTCTAAGCAGGTATATAAGGAAAGTGGTTCAGTACGAGCTTTCTTAGTTGCAGGTACATACTTAAACACTTCAGGCGAATTTGCAAGATACTGTGTCTCATACTTCTCCGAAAGCTTATCTGACCAATCAAGAAACACACAAATTGATGCAGACGATGAAGATAGACTGATAGTGTTCTCCTTCTCCTTGGAGAGATCAATCCTTTCATTCTTTTCCGTCACCAATTGCAAAGGCAGTTCCAATGCCCCCGCTATTTTAGGGTCACTTGGATCTTCATCCATGGAGTCTGATGCAGCAGATTTTGTACCTGTTCCACTTGCAGTTGCATCTTCAGAAGGGTCTGATGCTGCCTCTGACTCTGAGACACTTGTATTATTAGCAAGACGAGAAGGAGTAAGAGTCCCAACTCTTTCTAGTGGAGAAAGCATTTTGCAAATTATTTCTTGTACATCAGCTCCCGTGACACGACGGTCACGTGAGATTGGTGAGACAAGTGGTATGCCAAAAGGCTTCGAGATCATTGCGCTTTTGGCACTGCTGGACTCCCTGAAACATATATCAAACAGATTTAGAATGTTTAAACAGTTGACCATGATTTTGGATTTTAGAAGTTTCAATTGGACAAACTATGGGTGAGGAACTACTGTTCTCTTATAATAACTAAAACTCTAAAAGCCTAAAAATTAAAACTGACTAATCTGTTACTCACTCCCAATATACAGAGGAAAAACTAAACACTAAATTTGAAAAAGGCAGTTGAAGCAATTCCAGGAAAGATTGCTATAAGATCAATTAGGAGTACATTCTGATTGATGTCAACTTTTACAAGTCAAATAGCTCTAACTTTTCATCAATGCAATGCTTCTGGTGACAAAACAAGAGACTTATGTGGATCAGGATCAAAATTCGAAACCATGGGAATGTCAGTCAGATACTTCAATTTGAGGATGGCACTACTAAGACCTTTAAGATTGAGAAGCAATAACTTTGGTTCTAGATCTCTAGATTAAAACATGCCATTTACTACGGAGATTAAGAGCATTTCCTAATGTTAAATATACATACCGCTCTTCACGTCGATGTATCAGTTGAAGATACAAAGTGTCCTTAACTAATTTCTGTATCTTGTACGCAGCAAGATGATCATCGTCTTTTATGGTGGATAACAATATTAAAGGATCTTCAAGAAACCGATGAACCTGGTGGCCACGTATCTGAAGAAGAAGCATGCACAAGAAGTGAAACGGATGAATCACCAATTCATTACCTATTAAAACAGTTAATGCTTCTTAACTCTTACTGACCTCTGCAAGCAGAATTTTCTCGCCATTTTTTATGGAACAAGTGTTGCTGATAGCTTGGATCAAATCCCTGCACCGACCCTGCTTTGGAACAGTCACAGTGCATGGTTCTGGATGTGCAGTACCATCGCTATTGAAGACCATAACTGTCATCGACCGATGGTTGGTAGGTTGCAGCGGCAACGAGAGGTACATAAATGGATCAAAGGTCACAGAAACTTTGGCACATATGGGGCAAATCAAAGTTGATTTGTATTGGCCCTGTCAAATTTGGATTACTCAGATAAAAAATTAACAGCAATTGGAAGCCAATATCATAGAAAATAAATAAATAGACAAAATTTGTCTATGCTATTAACAGTCCTTACCACTACAAGAACACACACACAGAGGAAATATAGGGAAATGTTATGTAGGATTAGGATAGAACTTAGATGGAAAAGGTAATGGCTCTTTTGTGCTTGTCAATAAAGAAAATCCTCTCATGTGCTATGTGAGAGAAGCACAAGAATATTCTGTTGGTGTTGAATACTGAAAGGCTTTTATATTATATATACCACACAAATACAATATTTGCATCAGGATGGTTTAGACTTTTGGCAAGAACAGAGAGTAGTTTTAGTAAAATTACTACACAAAGCCAAAACTGAAGACTAATTTTGTATACAATAATAGTATCACCTCCAAGGAATTCAGATTAAAGAGAAACAACAGCTTTTATAAAGCAATTCAGATTTATTTACCTGGCAAACATCAACTATTATGGAGTCATTACGAGCAATGTGATTTGCCCAGTACTCATCAGCAACTTCTTCATCCAGTCGACCATCTGCATCTTTAGATTTTATGTAAGGTTTATGCTTTACACGATTTAGATCTTCATGAAGCCCATCTAACAAAAACGCCAAAAGCTCCTGAAGAAAATAGATTGATAGAATATATGCTGTTGAGTACAGGTAAAAAAAAAGAAAAAAAATTCAGCATAAGAAAATTACTAAACCTGTGAATCATGCTGATTATATCCACTGAATTGGGGTGCAAATCGAGCAAGTTTGGATTTAAATGGACGAGGAGAAATAGGTGTGCGTCCTGGGGCCCACAATTTCCGGAGCAGCTCACCAAATGCCAAAGCTAGTTCACCCTACAGAACTAACATGCTCACTCAATAAATGACACTAAAACTTCAAAACAGTGATACAAAACCATAAATAAAACTTATGAGACTAAAGTAAGCTTTTTTAGGGCTGGTCTCACAAAGTAATCTAACTTGAGTTCACCAACAGATCAGCACTGCCACTGACAGATCTTTGATTTGTCTAAAAAGAATTTTTGTGGAAAAAAAAAAGGAGAAACTAAAGTCACTACGAGTAAATCACATATCAGGTACTTACAACCATCCCCAAAGGATTATTTTTGTTTATATCTGGATGATAATCATCTCGAAAATATCTAGCAAACTCAGGTGTATGCACAAGGCACTGTATTGCGCTGTTCATAAAGCAAGTGTTTCCAAGATTAAGTAATCCAGTCAAGCCTCCAGCTGCTCCTCTTGTAACAACACCACAAATTCCATTAGAATTATCCACTTCTCCAACTTGGGAAGCCCCGTAGTGATTCTGAGAAAACTCTGTACTGCAACCACGGAAAACACCTCTGCTTGCTGACAGACCCCCAGCAATGGACATGCTTGATTTGCTAGGTTCATTAAGGGCAGACGTTGATCCATTTTCTTGCAGAGAACTCAGGCAACCACCAAATGTATCACTCTCATTTCCGAGAAGCTCCACTAATATCTGCTCATACAGGAAAGCGAATCAGATGCGACAATGATACATATGTAAGAGAGAGAGAGAGAGGCCAGTGGAACCAAAATCTTGATTTAAACACATATACAATAGCCAATTTTGATTCCAGAACCAATTAACTAGTTAAGTAACCATGTGCATAATATATATGAATTTGATACTTGGTAACAACACAAGATAAAGACATATGCCATGTATTATGGGTCACTCCATCAATGATATCTGGAGATATGCTAGACTACTGACATCTACACTAAGCATGGTATACAAGCAACAGAAATAAAGCTCAAGGCAATGTGAAAAAGGTATGTAGACCATCACAATTATAAGTTTTATGGGTTGCTGCTGATTCTCCACATGCAATAATTGCTCATATTTTTCAATATGTATTGGATTTGACAAATTCAAGATACACCAACCTAAGCAAAAGTTGGAAAGAGAGAGAGAGGCTACTTGAGAAGACATAAGACATATATTAGGTCATAAATTAGCTATTGATCTAAACTTTAGGCATTGAGTTTCTCTACTATCTACTAATTAGAACTACTAAAGGGAAAGTGAATTGAGGCGCTAACAAAAGGCAAATCAAAATTACAGCGTGCAAATCCCATGGTCCCAATGCAGGGCAAGTTGAATCATATAATGTCCCTGAAACTATACACAATAAGAAACGTTCAGAGAGTAAGGACATACATCCTGGCCCATCTGTATGTTGGCATCATCTAAAGTTTTATCCATGTTATTCATCAGATCGTGTTTCCGATGGCCGTAGTAATCCCAAATTGAAATCTGCAGCCTCAAAGAAAATGAATATTAGCATTTTATTGAACTGTGATATGAAGAAGATATAGGAAACTATGAATCCATGAGGACTTACTTGCTCCATATCAAGATTGAAAGCCTCACAAGCCCTTCGGTGGAGTTCCTGAATTGTTTCCTGACCAAAATGGTAAAATTTCATCCTTAAATTCTGATTTTTTAGAATTAAAAATATCAATAAGGATAATATAGCTACTTTATTAGATACAAAGTGCAGCCTGTTGGATGTTTTAACGATACCTTTTTGCTTATCCTAATGATAGAGCGTTCTCTTTTTGGCATATAAATAAGCTGGAGACGCAGAAGATAGACCTCTACAGTCAACTGGCCAAGCTCAGTCTGAGACAAACCTGAATTTATCACTTTACGTGGCAATACTGGCCCTCCACCATACCTGATGCAAGAGATTCACATCTGTCAATGAATCAAATGAAACTATTTGGGGGGACAAATATACTATCTGGCAGTCTGCTCTTTAACTTTAGCAGTTAAAATCCTCTAAAACGTCTGCAAAGGTTAGGATACCAGAACAGTCTAATTGAACAAGTTTATAACTCCACGAGTATCAGTATTACAATAAGATAGCGCAAACAAACCAAAACCAAACTTTTGTCATCTCAAACCACTAAAAGTTAAACCATATTTACAAACCTTCAAATTAATAATGTATATCAGAAAGGTAATAAAATGCCGATATCAAGATCTATTTTTCAGAAAACCTCATACACTATCGCAGATCCCTACTATGGAACCCAACAAGGTAACTCGGAGAAAAATGTAAAACGAAGAGAAACGGAAGATGTTGCATTCATCTACCAACTACCATAGCAATCTCAAAAACAGGAAACCAACAAACATGATAACAAGTGGAATCAATTTGATAACCATCAGAGAGGAGGGCAAGGCATGAGTTGCACCATAATTAGCATGTACTTTTCAAAATTTCACCCTACTTACCACATAAACAATTGTTTCCACACGTCTTCTGGAAGCAATACATAGTCACGCCCCTCCACCAATGTATCAAGAAGCTCTATCCCAATACTGGAGTCCTCTGATGTTGCAACATTTATTAAATCGGAATTGTCAATGGCAGAGGGCCTTTTCTGAGCTGTTGAACAAGCCAATTCAGAAAACTCAGAACTATGTAAAGCATCGTCATTTGTGGTAGTTGCCATGCCTTGGTTCACATATTGAAGCCAGTGTTGCCACCATCTATCAGTAACAGTTCAATTAGTAATTTGTACCAAAAAAATAACAAAAATCAGCTCGAAACAATCTAGTAACGCAAGGCTAGACCTTTACAAAAATGTACATGAGAAAACTGAACAAAAAAGAAATTAGCTACCCACAAAAGGGGCCTGGATTTAAAACCACAATAACCTGTAGTGCTAGTTCCTGCATAACATAAATGGGACCAACAGTTGATCCATGTTGTAATGTGACCCAATCTAGTGAACCTCGAGCTGACGGGATTCATAAAAGAAAATCTTGCAGGAGAGAAGTGACAACAGTAAAGCCAAAGAATGCTACGGAGAAAGACCTAGAAATCTCATGGGCATTGCAATTAATTTTGACATGTATTTTATAAGCGAAAAGAAGATGTTTTTTCCTACTCAACAACTACTTCAACCTTTAAATCCTAGTCCACCTACTTCTCCATTTCCTTCACATATCATCTTTAATACATTCTACAAACATGAATGTAAATAAAGTTTATCCTTATAGTGAAAAACATAAGCAAATCTATGCATGCATCAAGATCTTGTGTCTAAAACTAAATCACAGTAGTTTTAATTTCTCAAAATCATTCTGACCACTATAATATCTTGAATGAAAAATTATAAAATTTCAAAGAAAAAAAAAAGAAAAACCTTTGAGTGATGAGATAAAAAGTATCTCCTTCTTTGCACTGAGATTCAGCAGCGAAAACACTATCTCTAATAACTAATCTTTCCTCTTCTGGTGAAAGTTTTAACATTGAGATCGAGTTCTCCATCATCTTCTCTTCTCCTCTTCCTCCTCCACTTTCCCCTTTCTGCAACTCCTCTGTTGCCATGTTCTTCCAGAGTCTAGACCTAGAAAAAATGGAACAAAGGAGAAGAAACAAAAATAAGAGCTAATTTGTTCTGTTTTGCGCCGGTAGTTCAAATCGCTTAATCTGCGGCACCCTTCATTTGGATTTTAATAATAACCGTCCATATAAGCCTAACATCAGAGGTGAATAAATGTACGGTTGAGATATATAATAGGTGTAAAGAAGGTGTATAATAGTTTGGGGTATTATCGGAATTAAAATTGGACTCGATGTGGATAATGCAAACGGAAGATAAAAGGGATGCCATTAAACAACACAAGTAGAGGCACTCTGGTAGATAGAGAAGGGAAACCATGGCTTCATCCCTCACTGGTTCTTTCCAGACATGGTAAGTCATTTTTCAACACTTTATTCTACTACATTCTCAAATTTGATTCTAGGGTTCTGTCATTCATCTTGTTTTACTTCTGTTGTTAGAAAACTTGGAATTTCTTGAGCTTATGGAATGTGCATTCATTATAATGTTCCATACATTCATCGTACTGCTGGAGGGTAACTTACTTAGGTTTTATTCTGGGTGAAAGATGCTTTAAAGTTGGCAATTGAAGAATGAGGTTCTGCTTATGTCTTGTTTAGATAGTTTTTTTTTATGTGTGTTGAATTTGGGTGTAAACATGAGACTTTGAAAAGAATGCTTATATTAAATGAAAGTTCTTGGTAATTTGAAAATGTTAAATCGATTTCTCTCCTAAACTTCAGAGTTTGTTGGTTGTTAATCTAATGCTTTCATCCCAATTGCCCGGGAGGTGTTCTGTATTGAGTCTAAGTGAAAATGTACTTCAGAGGCCTGGTGAAGTAACTATCCTATCCTATCTGGTTGTCTTGGATGTAGATACGTTATGTTTTATCCCTTTAGTTGGTTGGGGTTATTGAAACAATTCTCTCTCTTTTTTTTTTATCTTTCAGAATATCTCGAGCTTATGGCTTAATGGCATGTGCATTCATCATAATGTGAAATAAATTCATAAAATTGCTGGATCTTTAACTTATTTTGTTGTGCTGAAGCTATGAAATTGACAAGTGAATAAAGCTTTTGAACTGATTTTATGTCTTGTTTAGATGGTTTTAGTTGTTTATTTTATGTGTTGAATTTGGGTGTAAACATAAGACTTTCAAGAGAATTCTTATCATAAATGAAACTTCTGGGTAATTTGAAATGTTCAATCAATTTCTCTATTGAGCTTTAGAGTTTGTTGATTGTAATTTATTGCTTTTATCCCAATTGCCTGGGATGTGTTCTGTATTGAGTCCGGGTGAAAATGTACTTCAAAGGTCCGGTGAAATAACTGTCCTGTCCTATCTGCTTGTCTTAGATGTAGATATGTTATGTTTTATCACTTTAGTTGGTCGGGGTTATTGAAAGAATTCTCTCTTCTTTCAGCAATTTTAGATCAGTATTTCTTGGCGAGACGAGCGGAATGCATGTGTGCAGCACTCCCACGACTCGAATAGGCTTTCTAAGAAAAGCGATTGAGTGTAAGGATTCGAGAATTGGGAAAAATCCAATTGAAGTACCATCAACTGTGACAATCTTGCTGGAAGGACAGGACTTGAAAGTCAAGGGTCCTCTTGGGGAGCTGTCGAGGACTTACCCACGTGAGGTCAAAGTTGAGAGAGTGGATAGTGTGTTAAAGGTGACCAAGGCAATGGATACTAGAAGAGCTAACCAGATGCATGGCCTATTCAGGTAAACTGATTTTTCCTAGGTTTCTTTAATCTTCATAACAGAATAGTTTCTTATATTTCAAATCTGTTGTTGTTGTTGTTTTTGATAATTAATGGTTGCCTCTTGTTTGAGTTCTGCAACCTTTTTTGCTTGAAAGTTTCTCAATTTATTTACCTCTGGAACACTACATGATAAAGCAGTTCTGTAAAAGGAACTTAAACTTCACATAAATGAGGCCCTGGTACTTATGTGTAGGAGTAGGACTTTAAACAAGCCTACAATAAATCATAGAAGGAATCATCCTTATGAAAAGAAACTTGAATATCTCTGCTTAGCTTTGTTTCGTGGTTTGGCGCAGGACTCTTACTGACAACATGGTCGTTGGTGTCTCTAAAGGGTTCGACAAGAAACTTCAACTTGTTGGGGTTGGATATCGAGCTCTGTTGGAAGGTAACGAATTGGTACTAAATCTTGGGTTTTCACACCCAGTTAAAATGCCAATTCCAGATGGAATTCAAGTGAAGGTTGAAGAGAACACCAGAATAACCGTAAGTGGTTATGACAAGTGTGCAATTGGTCAGTTTGCTGCTTCAATTAGGAAGTGGAGACCCCCAGAACCATATAAAGGTAAGGGAGTTAAATATGCTGACGAGATTGTTAGAAGAAAGGAAGGAAAAGCTGGGAAGAAGAAGTAGAGAGCTCTGGTATTTTGAAGCTTGTTTCTGCACTTTTATGTTGTAATCCAACTGCTCATCTAAATAGTACAGTTGTAGGATACTTTTGCGTCATCCCTTTTTATGGTGTTGGATGAAATATACTGAGTTGTTCGCAACTTCTGTTATCTATTCATGTTATACTTGTATATGTATAGATTACAGTAACCAAAACACCTCTTCTTGGGACTGTTACCCTTATCTAGTTCCTCTAGCATTTCTTCCTTAGATCTGGGAGACCTACTAAGGCATTGGCTGGAATTGTTATGGCATATAGGGATGTCTGACAGTAGGTTTCTCCACCATTCTGCCTCTTCACTTGTAGCTGCTAATGTCATCAATTCATACTCCATCATCTGCTAATGCCATCAATTCATACTCCATCTGCTAATGCCATCAATTCATACTCCATCATAAACTCGGCTAGAATCAATTTAAGCTCTTACTTTCCTATCAAAGATCTTGGTAATTGTTATGTTCTAACTACAATCAACACATGAAATTGAAAAGACAAATTTCAAACCTCACGTTCTGAGCCTTCTAGTTAAGATAACTAGCCGAATTTGGAATAAATACTCTCTGGTTTTCTTATTCATTAATCTTAGCCGCAATACAACAGTGTTCTAACGGCAGGTGAAACCCTATCTGGATAAGAGCCATTTCATGCACGACACTTGTCAACATCCTACTGATTGAAAGGAAATTACTAACTACCACTCTCTAACTACTCACAGCTACCACGTAACTTGTGCAGTTAGGGGCACCTCCTACTGACATCACTTAGGTACATGACAGTTGGAAACGCGGGGTACCAAAATACACCACCACGTTTTTCTTAGGCAATCTATATGGACAAACTCAATACAACTACGAGAGTTAAACTCAATCAAGGAATAGTATCTTAGAGTTATATCTCAATCTCTTGCGATTAGAACGTTTACATAAACAAGTATGTGAACCTAATCACAAAGAGATAACTTGGACGGTACCGAAGACCAATGTCCAAGAATCAATCAAGTCTTATCCAACAAACTAGGTCGGATGTATCTATTATGATTGATCGACGTACAACCTTTGATATTTCAATTATAAAGATAAACAATATAATGCGGAAAAGAAATAACACAGACACCAGAAGTTTTTTTAGCGAGGAAACCACAAATGCAAAAAGTGGGAATTATATAAATGACCCTCTTTTTCAAGGGCTGTACAAATACCATTATGAGACAATAAAAATACCCCTCTCCAATTACAGGCCCATCAGGGTCCATTAACATTTTTCTTCTTTCCACTTTTACCCATCCGCTTTTAACCTTCGTTTAGATCAGACCACTTACTGAAAATTTCATTTCTTCTTCTTCCTCCCCTTCTCTTTCAACCACCACCAGCACTTCAACACTACCACCACCAGCTTCGCCGCCGCCTCCACCACGTCTTCCGTTATTATATACAAATCTATTAATATATTTGTATTCGATTTCAACTGATTTGAACCTGTTAGTTATTGTTCTTCATCTTCTTATGTTAAAGATTGATTTTCCAGATTCAGAATCGATAAATTTGAGTTTTGGTTTTCGATTTCATAGTTTTATCTCTATATGTGTGTTCGATTCAACTTATTTCAACTTCTTATAAATCGTTCTTTATCTTTCAAGGTTAAAGATTGAATAATTTTGATGACGGTTTATGAATTGATTGAATAATTATTGAATATCATCAATTGAAGAGAAGAATTGATGTTATTCAATGTAATTTGAAGTATTCACTTTCAATAACGATTGAACTGAAAGTTTCAATTCATCGAAATTACTGAAACCTAATTTAAGGTTTTTAAAAACTTTATGATTAAAGGTCCTTGGCTGGTGGTGGATGGTGGTGTTGGTGCAACGACGGTGGTGGTGGCGGAGGATATTAACTCTTTTGTTCATTTAGTAGATGATAATGGTAGTGGTGGTGGCGGTGGTGGTTGAGGAGGATATTAAATTTATATTTTATTAGTTGATGGTGGTGGTGGAGGAGGAGGGAAAAAACAGTGAAGATGTACCAATACTATTCATATCAGGTATGCATTTAGATTTAGATTTAGATTTAGATTTTAATTTAATGATATTTGTAGAGACAGTTGATATTTAATTTGTAATCTTGATGTTGTGGTAGTAGTGGTGGTGGAATGTGTTGTTATAGCTCTGGTGGTAGATGTTGCAGCAATACTGCTGGTGAATGTTGATCTTGTTCTGGTGGTGGTGGATGCTTGTTGCACGGCATTAGATTTTCTGGTGGTGGTGAATGTAATTAAACCCAACTCTCAACAGGTAACTTCATTTGCCTTGTCCTCGTGTTTGTGAACAGTATTAGTTAAAATTGATACTAACAAAGAATACTGAGTTAGTGGCATGAACTGATATATGAGTGCATAGTTCGGTTAAGATTTAAAAAATCTAGTACAACAACAATTTAGTTTTGTATGTTTTGTAGGGTGAACATCAAATTTACTGTCTCCAATTGATTCTTCTAGTTTTGTATGTTTGGTGGGGTGTATGTTAAGGTGTAGTTCAAAGATGTTGTATGAATTTGATTCTTCTAGATGATTGATTCAAATTATGTCCAATTGGTTACACATTATATGAGTTTTTTTATTCTTAGATGCATTAGTTTTCTATGTTTCGTAGTACAGTGGGTGTTAATGCATTGGAAGCTTCATGAAGTAGTAGACGGTGGTATGCTTATTTAGAGAGATTTTGATTTTTAAGCTCCAACTACTATATTTTTCTATTGTTCTATGCAACTGCAAACGATTTATATAAGCAATTTTAAAAGTCTTGTTTTGAAGTTTTAGGTACTAGTACTTTAATTATTTTTTTTAGCGATCTTCCAAGTGCTTGTCACCAATGTTTATTACTTATTCTGTTGTGTATGTGAAGTTCAAGTATTTACGTACCTGTTGGATACTTTCTGGGAATATCATTGAGTTTAGAACGTGTACACATTTATTTACTAATTATTCTTCTGTACCCTTCCCCCTCACATATAGGAGTCGACCAATCTGAAGTTGCGTGAATTTTCACCATTATAAATGATTGCAAAGAGATAGTTTGACATGCAATTACCCCAATTGAAATGTTTGGTGGAGGCAGTTTCCAATTTCTGCTGTTTTTATAGCCCCAGTAGGCTGGTCAGGTCGAATATTGGGTTGAGTTGGTTTCCACTTTGAAAAAGCTGGTAATGGTACTTTCCAAACTGGTGTAATTATCATTGGCAGTGGTGGAGGAGGTGGGATTGGTTTATGGTAGTGGTACAAGAGTTGGTGATGGAGGAGTTGCAGTAGTAGAACGGTGGTGGTTGTTGTTGTCTTGTTTGCAGCTGACAGAAAGGTAAACCCTATCTCTTACATTAATTTACAATGAATCTATTACCCTTCTATTACATTTCCAGAAACGGGGGAGCCTTTGATATGTAGTAAGACACTCACGCATTTCGCTCACCTTTTTGTTTTTGGTCATACATGCATGCACATATCCATAAACGGATAGGTAGAGTGGTTGTTACAGTGCAATAAACAGAAGGTAGAGTGGTTGTTATATTGTGTTCTTATTGCATGTAAAATTCATTTCATCCCTGCTGCTTACCTAGATATTGGTGGTATTGTTCTCTTGATGCATTTATTGACTGATTCGCTAAATGAATTTGCTTGAGTAATAGGGAATTGAGAAACATCCAAGTATTATATTTAGTCATTTATACGAACTTGTGGTGTAATGGTAGCATAACTGATTCTACATCAGAAAGCGCGTGTTCGATTCACGTCAGGTTCAATAATTTTAGTACATTAATTTTTGGGATCAACAATGGTTGTTGACACCAGATTTTGGGAATGCAGGAGTTTGAATAGAGATTGATGTTGTTGGTGGTTTGCAGTTGAGCAGGGAATGCATAAATGGGTTTTAAAAAAGATGTATGGGATATCCCAAAGGTGCGTGACTCCATATCTCTATGATTTGTGTATCAACAATAGAAATTGACCTTAGTGTAAGGAGTCAACAACAAATATTTGTGTATCAACAATAGAAATCGATCTTAGTTTAGGAAGTCAACAACCAATGTTTTTGTATCAACAATGGAAAAATGGAATCAACAACCAATATTTGTGTATCAACAATAGAAATTGACCTTAGTTTAGGAAGTCAACAACCAATGTTTGTGTATCAACAATAGAAAAATGGAATCAACAACCAAATTTGACAAATATTTTTGAACTTTTGATTTTTTGGATCAACTTCAGTTGTTGACACCTAGTATTGACGGCGGCGGCGGTGTGTGGCTGCGGTGGCGGTGGTGGTTGTATTTAGTAAGTGGTGGTGGTGGTGGTGGTAGTGGAATGTTATTGGTGGTTGTATTTAGTAAGTGTTGGTGGTGGTGGTGGCGGATTGGTGGTGGTGGTGGCTGCGGTGCTGTTGGTGGTGGTGAAATGAAATAATAGAAAAAATTATTTTTTAATGGATAAGATTTTTAAATGGAAAATAATATTGTAAGTGAGGGTATTAAGGTAATCTATTTTTTAATGGATAAGGTATTTAAATGATAGGGGTATTTATATTGTTGTATAAGGGTATATTTATTGGGTGGCAAAACTAAGGGTATTTAATAAATTTACCCATGCAAAAAAATACCGGGACCTAGTCCAGATTAAACACCAAACTGTATTAAGCCACTACAGACACTAGCCAACTACCAATTAACTTTGGACTGGAATGTAGTTGAGCCCTAAAAGGTGTCCCATTGATTAAGGTACAGTCGCACTCCTTACACCTCTTGAATCCTAACAGGACTCCGCGCAATTGATTCCCTTAGATGACGTCACACCAACTAAGAGTTGCTTCAACTCAGTTGAAGACTTTAAACCAAATCTTCTTCCCACGGATTAAGCCTATATAATTGATTTCATGATTACGATCGAAACATATAATCAAGGTGATGAAAATCGATAGCATTTTGACAAAGTCTATCTATCCTCAAAATCCGGACTTACGCAACCCGAAGTGCAACCTAGATTATTATTCACCCCACAATTATAAAACTTGTGGAATCAACAAAGTCTGAGACGAAGAGAACTTTGATGATTACTATTTATCTTGATCGTTGGAGCAAGCTATACGAACAATCAAGATAAGGATACTCAAATTATCAAGGAAAGATAATTGGACCTGGCTTCACGAATCCCAATGAAGTATTTATAGTCGCAAAACCCTAAAAAGGTTTCTGGAGAGGACGACTCTTGATACAACTAGGACACGCCAAAAAGTATTGTCAGGATTCAAAGATCCCAGTTTCTTGGAGTTCCCCTTTTAGACATTCAAAGTATAGGTTTCTTTAGGTTTAAGCTAAAATAGCTTTGGAACCAAGCAAACAATATTCACCGTTAGATGAATCTTTGAATATGATTTACATAAGTAAGATATACTCTCTGGTTAGGTGAAACATAACTGAACCGTGTACAAAGACTATGTTCAACATGGTTAGTCGAAACTAGCCGGTATGAACTTAAAATTTTAATCTTCATTTTCATGAACATATAAGACATTAACTATAAGTCACAAACATGTGATCAATTAAGTCTAGTGTTTGTAAAGAATTAATCAAATGCTAATTATCTTGAAGAAATAATTTAAACACACTTGAAAATATAATCGACATGATTAGTAGATGTACGAGTACAAATACATAGTAGTTCATGAGTCGGTTCAGTCACAGTGCGCATATCAATTTGGAAACATAAACCAAAACCGAGTTTCGGAGTTCACAGAACTTTTTAGGTTTGCGTACCAGTTTGCAAACTTTCCACCAAACCAAAGTTTCGAAGTTCACGGAACTTTTTAAGTTTACGTACCGATGTGGAAACTCAATGACTATCGCTGGTTCCGGAGTTCACTGAACTGAATTTATTTGTGTACAGGTTTGGAAATACTACCGAGTTCAGGAACAAATAACTGTTTTAGCTTGCATACCAGTTTGGATACTCACCCCCGGTTCCGTAACCACAGTTCAAGAATGTTTTGCATACCGATCTGGTTCACGAGTCACACATATTTTCATATGATATACATAAAAATATGTTTACCACTAATCCGTAAGTCGATAGTATATAGCTACTCCTCTACTTGTACGAATACATGTAATATGGGTTCATACGTATACCAGTTTTCCCAGTATAACTGATACCACTGTCTTATATCTGAATCAATAGTACTTCTATATTTCTCTAAATCAATTCGAAACATTTCTGAATGACATCAATGACACATATCATTGTTCCAGGCTATTTCCGAATGATAAACTTGAATCACGATTTTGATTTCGAACAATAAATTATCCTTAACCGAAATTCATCAAGTATGAACAAATGTTCATTAAGCTTAGCCATTATATTTCGAGAAATTATCAAGATAAACTTGACTCGAAATTATTGCATATGCATACTAGTCTAATTAGTTACACGACATCATCTCAAATGATAGAAAGTGAATATAACTTGAGATATAGGTTGTTCAGTCTTCACTTACCTTTTGTTGATTAAGTTATCCAAAAGCTTTGGTTGATCTTCGCCTTCAAATGGTAGAATACAATAATGACTGCTGTAATCCTCTGTTTCTCAACTACGTTTTTATCCTAGTATGAGACTTAACTAATTGTAGACTAGAAATCAAGATATAGTTTTGACAACTAAATTTGATAACAATCTTGAAATGGAAACACTTGTGAGTTCAACCGAGCAATGCTCTAACAACAATACACCCCCCCCTCCGGAAAATCCTTGTCCTCAAGGTTTGATTTTTTTGGAAAGTGTGCAGAGACATTAGTTGCGTCCTCCCAGGTATCATCCTCAATTGTGGAGTTATTACACTGGATAATAAGTTTATCTACTGATCTATCATGTCTGGAGATGCTCCTAGTGTGAAGAATATCAGCTGGATAGAGGAAAATCTGGTAGGCTTAAGAAAGTTACCTACAATTAAACTACAAGTGCACAGTGTTAGTTTGCAACACAGGGCAAGCACAGATCGAACCCACAGAGACAAGGTGAGTGCTAGGTTGATTCTATGGTCTACTACACTGATTCTCAACAAGAAGTAACAAAATGATTTTGGTTGTGTGTCGATACGACAATGATATTTGATAGTAACAGAAATGGTAAAACAGAATGCAAAGCAATGAAAAAGGGGATACTAGGGTCTTCAAATCCACCACTAACCTTCACTATGCATTCAACTAGTGATGTTATTCTTGTCCTTATAGCAAATAAGGGAGATGTGTCAAGTCTACCACTTACCTAAGGTGTTTCACCAATGGATAGCTCCATCACAACTAAAGTATCTTTCCAAGGCACTAACTGTCTTCTCAGGGCACAATTAGTCTAAAGATTAATAACATTCATTCAAGCTTGAGTTGCAGCATAATCAACACAGTGATAGTCTAACTACAATGGATACATGGCATACACTGTGAAAGCAAAATGTTGATGTACTAAGATTGAAACTATCCTAACAATTTAAGCATTCAAGAACACACAAAGTATGAATAACACAAATAACAGGCTAGGGCTTCATCTAAACCCTAGTTATAAAATTAGAACATGGTGATAAAACTAAAAACAAATAAAAACTACAGCTTGGTGCACCGGCTAATCCGGGCATAATTTTTTACATACATAATTTATTTCTTATTTATACACAAAATTCCTCTCAATTCGAAAATTGACAGAGACCCACTCACCGTGACAGCTGATCGCTGTCGTAGGCGTCAAAAATAAATTACACTTTCTTACTACTCAAAATATAAATATAGCAAGGGCAAGAAAGGATCGTTCCCACAGAGAGGACTAGGTTGTCAATATGTTTCGGTTTCCTATAAGTAACACGGGGAATTTTTATGATTTTTATATACTAAAATAAAATAAAAGCAAAACAAAGAAAAGTAAACACACAAATCAAGGTAGTGAGAATATTGGTTACAGATTTCATCTTCAATTGTAAACAAGTATTTGGATGTATGAATAGTATTCGTATTTAATCTCGCTATCATCCAAAGCCCTAGAATACCTTATTGCAAGAATACTCCGTAAATTTCCTAAGTCATCAATGATAAGCACGTAAGTGATACATTTTGTGCCCATATTTATATTATCTAGGACTCGATATTATTATTAATAATAATATTTTAGTGCTTTTGTAGAAAGTACAAACAAATCGGATCATCGTTACTATAAATGGTTAAACGAGAAGTTCAATGGCGTTTGATGCTACCACTCACGGCACCAAAGACACATTGGGAATTAATATTCGAATGCTTGTTTGGCTACATTTCATATTCACGGCCAGGAGTTGAAATGGGGTGGAAGGAAGAGATTCATTTGTTTCTTTGTTAAGCAGGTGAATGTCACCAGACATAAACATAGTGGGAGACGTGTCTCATTTTCTTGGTGGAATATAAACACGCAGTACCTTTGCCTTCCTAAACCAAAGAGAATGTCATTTCTCGTTGAAGCAGCACCGGTACCATGACGTTTAGTGTCTGTAGCCAGATGTAGATGCTGGCAGTGGTGATGAACTGGGGTTTGCATACGTTGATTATAGGTGCATGAGGATGAGTTGAATCTGATGGTGATGGTGGTCGTGTATTGCTACCGTTGATACAAATGATTGAATGGCAGTGATGGATTTATGTTCACAAGCCAGTGATGGGATTTCTGGTGGTTGATATATATGGTTGCAGTCAATATTCAGTTCTTGTTTACTGCCATGCAAACAACTGAAGATGAAGTCAAGCTTCTCTGAGCAATCGATGAGAACTGTTCTTGAGGTTCAAAACAGGTTGAAGGTGGCTGGATTAATGGTGCTAATGTAGAAGAAGACGAGTGTGGCCTGAACTGGGATAGATGATGGAGTTAAGAGCTAGACGCGATGCATTTCAGTTCACCGGACTATAATCGAGTTAGGTGTAGACGATTGTGGTGATCGATGGGTACTGGTGTTCTTGGTTTGGTCTGAAATTATCGTAGATGGGTTCATATGGAGTTTGGAAGTGACAACACAATGAGATGAAGTCATTGGCAGCAGCTTCGTCAGTTTACAACAAGAACTTGGTCGAGTTCAGGCTGCAAGAACTTGGCCATTTACAACAACAAGGAGTTTAAGGTCGGGCTGTTGCAGTCGTCGAAGGAAGGAGCTTTTGCCGAGACGTATCCGAACATAATGGAGAATATAACTGATGGATTTATGTGGTTCGATAGCTGTGTTGTTGTGGACTGAGTATGGGTGTTGGATGATTTGTTTATGCTGTGAAAAAGATTTTTGCTGTGAACTGATATTGAGTGCCTCAGTCGACTTAAATGGAGGTGTTGTTTGAAATCGATGGACTGTGATGGTGACGAAACTCGGATAATCAGGGAATATTATGTTTGCTGTTGATTGGCCGAATTGGGTTTAATTGCTGGAATTATGCAACTGCCGATGGAGGAAGGCGTTAATATATCAAGGAGATTGAAGCTGGATGGTGTTGTGTGGAGTTGTTTGTCGAAGTGAGATGGTTTCATTTGAGATAATTGACTTGCTTCTTAACTAGTGGTGCATAGATTTGGTTGGATACGTGATGAAGAATGGTGATGTGGTCGAAGAGTCAGAATTAAGAAAGTTGATCGTGTTAAGACAATACTAGCTGGAATAGAGATGGGTCTGTGGCTAGTTCATAGTGCCGCAGCTAAGGGTTAGTATGTTGGTGGTCAATCTAGGAAGGTGCTCGACGAACATATGATGTAGTTGGGAGTTGGATGGAGTGAAACATGCAGAGACCCGATTTTGGAGTTGGGTTCTGCTAGTGGACTGGGCCTAGGAAGTGCTACTAGGTCTTATTTTGGACTTACCCAGCACCTATATATTACTTTTGTAATAGAGACAGAAGGAGGCCGGTTTTGAGGATTATATTTTGGGGTTTATCTCTGTTCGTGACAGACAGAGGAGGGGGGATCTTGAAGCCGTTGTGGAGGTTTGCGCAACATCAAAAGAAGGATATAACGATTTGGTTTAATTTTTCCTTCTCTTGTTATCATTTTTTTATGGGTTTTAAGAAACCCTTTGATATGTTCTAATCCTTTTGTAGCTAGGTTTTTTTTTGGAGAAAACTACTTCTAGCATTAAGACCATTTGAATCGATTTTGAATATTAGGTATTAGGCTATATGAATTGAATTTCGAAATCCAATAATTATGGTTTAATGATTTTACAAAAAATACATGTTGTTGCCTCACCGGCTTTGTACGACACAATATCCTAAGTTCATTAATTCATGTAGGTTACAATTTTATGTGTTAGTATTTGATAATCCATGCTTAGGTTGATTCTTTTGATGGGTTATGCTTAGACGAAGCAAATAATAATTGTGAATCTATAAATTATGTTTTCGATAATTCTCTCGTCATTATAATTTGATAGGCCATGCTTAGAAATTTGATGGGCTATACTTAGGAGATGCGAGTTTATGATCGGGTGTTGCAATAGAACAAAGTTATAAACACATATTTGGAATTAGAGTTCATTTCGGTGCACAATTATAAATAGTAGTGGAATCCATAGACCCTAGTTGCAGACTCCTTCTCATTGTGTTTTATTAATCTTCGTTTATTTGGTTTCATTCTTTTTAAATCCTTAATTCAAAAAAATCCAAAAACATCATCTCTGGCTACTCATAATTGAGATATTGATTACAGTATTTACATCGCTCCTCGTGGGAATGACCCGTACTTTCCGTTGTCTGCATTGTAGACACCATGTGATTGCGGTTATATAAATAGGTATCTCCGGATCCTATCAATTTTTGGCGCTGCTGCCTGGGAGCGGTTGTGGAATATTGTAATTAGTATTTTTGATTTGTAAATAGTTTGGTTTTTATTTTATTTTTGTATAGTCTTTTTTTAATTATTTTTTTTCCTTTTGACTTGTTTTGTGCATTAGAATTTTATTTCAGGTACCTTTTTGAGAACGATGAATGCTTTGCGCGAGACGTCGTCTATGACGCTTGGTGAATACATGTACGGGTCACGGTATAAGGAAGTTCTTGCTTATAATCGTCTCCGGTATGGAACTTGGAATCCACGCAATTTCTCTATGGGTGGTTATTCAGATGAGTATAAACCCCAATACCATGAGGGTGAAAATGAACTTGACGCTAGAAGTGATTTTAGGAATTATGACAGCGATATAACATCTGAATCTATTGTATCTTACCCAACTCATGATCATTTAACTGATTATTTATCTATTCAAAAGGACGAGAGTTGTGTTAGAGACACCATTTATTCAGATAATGATGATTTGGAAGAACATATTTATACAGAAGATACTATTGTTGAGTCTGATAACTTAGAGACAGTAGACGTGCATAATGAGATATTTTCTAATCATTCAAACAATGAGTTTCCTATATGTCACTTAGTTGCAGATAGCGATGAGGCGATTATTAATGATATTGTTGCTCCATTGTGCTCTTGTTTTTCTGACCCATCTTGTGATTTTCCGAATGCTGATGTGAATGTTGAACATATTGATATTGGTCAGATAACTTGTGTCGATGATTTTGAGCCTTTATCTGTTTGTTTAGCCCACTTTTCTGATTCCGATGACCCTATGCTTATTGATATTGTCAATGCATTGCGTCATCTAATGGTTACTCAAGGTAACTCAACAACGAAAGTTATTTCCGCGGACTTAGAACCAGATTTAGGAGTTATTGATATTGATAATCATGAACCTGCTAATGCATGTTTGGATCATTATGTTGAGTTTGATGGTTCGATTCCTTTTGACATTGTCAATTCATCGCTTCCTTTGGTTTCTAGTGAAGATATTGTGTCGACGGAAGTTATTTTAGCAGATCTTGAGCCTGATTTAGAGCATGTTTCCCAAATAGAGACTAATGATTTACTTATTTCGACTAAGGAAAATTTTCTATTGGGAAAGGATTTACTCTTGTTTTTGGAGGTTTATAGTGTTTGCAGGTTCACATTTGTAGCTGACCTGATTTGTTGGACCGATCCCCAACTTTTCAGACTTTATATATATGCCTTGCAGCTTACTTTGGTGCATCGGCATCCTGTTTGAGATTCTTTTCTGGCACAAGTAGGGAAACAAATACATTTCGCTTCATAGGAGTCAACCCATCAGATTTGTTCCCTTTACTCTATCTTTTATTTTTATTTGCATTTTAGATTTCCCACCTTAACTTCTACATTGGATGACTCAATTACATTGAGGACAATGTAATGTTTAAGTGTGGGGGAGTGGCATTTTCGTTAGGATTTAAAAAAAAATAAAAAAAATTGCATATTATGACCAGCTGTGTAGCGGGTCTCTTAAAAAAAAAAATCGAATGATCAGCTGTGTAGCGGGTCTTTTATTTATTTATTTTTCTTGCACGTTATGACTAGCTGTGTAGCGGGTCTCAAAAAAATAAAAAAAAATTAAATTAATTAGAGTATTTTCTATGACTAGCTATTTAGCGGGTCTTTCTGTCTAGCTGTTTAGCAGACATCTCTCGGTCTTGCTGTTTAGCGGATCCATCTAGCTGTTTAGCAGACAACACTTTTCATATCCAGTTGTGTAGCAGATATATTCTCTGTTTTGCTCGAGGACTAGCAAAATATAAGTGTGGGGGTGTTGATAAGCACGTAAGTGCTACATTTTGTGCCCATATTTATATTAGCTAGGACTCGATATTATTACTAATAATAATATTTTAGTGCTTTTGTAGAAAGTACAAACAAATCGGATCATCGTTACCATAAATGGTTAAACGAGAAGTTCAATGGCGTTTGATGCTACCACTCATGGCACCAAAGACACATTGGGAATTAATATTCGAATGCTTGCTTGGCTACATTTCATATTCACGGCCAGGAGTTGAAATGGGGTGGAAGGAAAAGATTCATTTGTTTCTTTGTTGAGCAGGTGAATATCACCAGCCATAAACATAGTAGGAGACGTGTCTCATTTTCTTGGTGGAATATAAACACTCAGTACCTTTGCCTTCCCAAACCAAAGAGTGTCATTTCTCGTTGAAGCAGCACCGGTACCATGACGTTTAGTGTTTGTAGCCGGATGTAGATGCTGGCAGTGGTGATGAACTGGGGTATGCATACGTTGATTGGAGGTGCATGTGGATGAGTTTAATCTGATGGTGATGGTGGTCGTGTCTTGCTACCGTTGACACAAATGATTGAATGGCAGTGATGGATTTATGTTCACAAGCCGGTGATGGGATTTCTGGTGGCTGATATATATGGTTACAGTCGAAATTCAGTTCTTGTTTACTTCCATGCAAACAACTGAAGATGAAGTCAAGCTTCTTTGAGCAATCGATGGGAACTGTTCTTGAGGTTCAAAATAGGTTCAAGGTGGATGGATTAATGGTGCTAATGTAGAAGAAGATGAGTGTGGCCTGAACTGGGACAGATGATGGAGTTAAGAGCTAGACGCGATGTATTTTAGTTCACCGGACTATACTCGAGTTAGGTGGAGACGATTTTGGTGATCGATGGGTACTGGGTATTCTTGGTTTGGTCTGAAATTATCGTAGATGGGTTCAGATGGAGTTTGGAAGCGACAACACAATGAGATGAAGCCATTGGAAGCAGATCCGTCAGTTTACAGCAAGAACTTGGTCGAGTTTAGGCTGCAAGAACTTGGCCATTTACAACAACAAGGAGTTTAAGGTCGGGCTGTTGCAGTCGTCGAAGGAATGAGCTTTTGCCGAGACGTATCCGAACAGAATGGAGAATAGAACTGATGGATTTCTGTGGTTCGATGGCTGTGTTGTTGTGGACTGAGTATGGGTGTTGGATGATTTGTTTATGCTGCGAAGAAGATTTTTGCTGTGAACTGATATTGAGTGCCTCAGTCGACTGAAATGGAGGTGTTGTTTGCAATCGATGGACCGTGATGGTGATGAAACTCGGATAATCAGGGAACATTATGTTTTCTGTTGATTGGCCGAACTGGGTTTAATTGCTGGAATTATGCAACTGCCGATGGAGGAAGGCGTTGATAGATCAAGGAGATTGAAGCTGGATGGTGTTGTGTGGAGTTGTTTGTTGAAGTGAGATGGTTTCATTGGAGATAATTGACTTGCTTCTTAACTAGTGGTGCATAGATTTGGTTGGACACGGGATGAAGAATGGTGATGTGGTCGAAGAGTCAGAATTAAGAAAGTTGATCGTGTTAAGGAAATACTAGCTGGAATAGAGCTGGGTCTGTGGCTAGTTCATAGTGCCGCAGCCAAGGGTTAGTATGTTGGTGGTCAATCTGGGAAGGTGCTCGACGAACAGATGATGGAGTTGGGAGTTGGACGGAGTGAAACATGCAGATACCCGATTTTGGAGTTGGGTTCTGCTAGTGGACTGGGCCTAGGCAGTGCTACTAGGTCTTATTTTGGACTTACCCAGCACCTATATATTACTTTTGTAACAGAGACAAAAGGAGGCCAGTTTTGAGGATTATCTTTTAGGGTTTATCTCTGTTCGTGATAGACAGAGGAGGGGGGATCTTGAAGCCGCTGTGGAGGTTTGCGCAACACCAAGAGAAGGATATAACGATTTGGTTTAATTTTTCCTTCTCTTGTTATCATTTTTTATGGGTTTTAAGAAACCCTTTGATATGTTCTAATCCTTTTGTAGCTAGGTTTTTTTTTGGAGAAAACTACTTCTAGCATTAAGACCATTTGAATCGATTTTGAATATTTGGTATTAGGCTATATGAATTGAATTTAGAAATCCAATAATTATGGTTTGTTGATTTTACAAAAAATACATGTTGTTGCCTCACCGGCTTTGTACGACACAATAGCCTAAGTTCATTAATTCATGTAGGTTACAATTTTATGTGTTAGTATTTGATAATCCATGCTTAGGTTGATTCTTTTGATGGGTTATGCTTAGATGAAGTAAATAATAATTGTGAATCTATAAATTATGTTTTCGATAATTCTCTCGTCATTATAATTTGATAGGTCATGCTTAGAAATTTGATGGGCTATACTTTGGAGATGCGAGTTTATGATCGGAAATTATATCAATAATAGGTGTTGCAATAGAACAAATCTATAAACACATATTTGGAATTAGAGTTCATTTCGGTGCACAATTATAAATAGTAGTGGAATCCATAGACCCTAGTTGCAGACTCCTTCTCATTGTTTTTTATTAATCTTTGTTTATTTTGTTTCATTCTTTTTAAATCCTTAATTCAAAAAAATCCAAAAACATCATCTCTGGCTACTCATAATTGAGATATTGATTACAGTATTTCCACCGCTCCTCGTGGGAATGACCCGTAATTGCCGTTGTCTGCATTGTAGACACCGTGTGATTGCGGTTATATAAATAGGTATCTCCGGATCCTATCAATCAACACACATATTAGAGCTGTGTATGTGAATTCTACCTAAAGGATAACCTAACGCCTTGTGCTAGTTAAGTTTAATTCCTAGGAGCATTAAGTTTCTGAAATAGGCTAATCAATGTAATTGTAATACATTACGCAAACAATTAGAACAAAGGTCAATTTCTACATATGATCACAAAAGTGTATCACTACAAATCGTAATCATATCATGCTACTCGTATTCAAGGTTATCGCTCGATGATGAACCCTAAAATATCTATAGATATGGATGTAAGTTCAATCAATTCTAGACTCAACCAAATAAACACTCAATCATATTGCAATACGTCAATCATGCAATTATTATAAACCGTAGAAAGTGAACGACGGTTTTGAGAGAAAACTAACTCATAAAGATCAAAACTTGTTTTCAAAATCCAACTACATCTTTAACCAATAATAAAACTTAGTTACTCATGTTAAAGGAGTTCATCACAAGAATAAAGATAAAATCTATCATGTTGTAAACCCTAGAACAAAAGTAGCAGCAGTTCTCCCTAATGGAGATATATCCAGGTTTAAAGAAAGACTTTCTATTTATATGCTTTTCTCATTCCAAAAGGATACTCTTTCCAATATTAGGTCTTCTTAAAACCCATCTCCAAGTGGTCCACCAAGGCCATGTGTGAGAAATACCTGTGTGAAAATTCTGTTCAAAAAATGTCGCCGGAAAACCGGGTCACTACTGGAAGGTGACCGGAATCCGGTCGTCGGTCACCAGGATTTGTCACCGGAAAATTATCTCCGGCCACTGAGCCATTAGAAACTGTCACCAAGCAAATATGTACTTCCAGCAACTCATATTTCCTTCTCTGCAGTTCAAACATTCACAAAAACCATCTAACCCAACTTCTTATTTCTTGCGAAAACACACCCAAAAGCGTGACCCGTAGATCATATGTCCGGCGGCCAACTCTTGTATCCAGCACATACCCCCTCCACGATTCACTGAAACTTTACAATCCACACTTTAACTTCTGAAATCCGACAAGCGGGGCTAGTACCATCATCTCGCCATTTCTGCTCCGTTTTCGCACAGTTTCTGCAGCTTCAAAACTGCCTCACTGCACATCAATTCCTTCCGCAGCAACATCTCCATAGCTACACACCACTTGCACACTGCTATTTCATACACAACTAACGCACCTTTCGCACTGAAGCTGCAATTTTTTCACAGCCATTGCACCAGCTCTTCCATGCTTCGCCAGCACCTCCAACTCTGTAATCCTTTGAAAATCATCACAACTGCCTTCACCACAAGTTCCATATCCACTTACTGCCATATCCTGCAATTTAGAATCCTCCTCGAACTCGAGCTCTCAGTCCATATCTCATCGGCAAATGGTAACACCAATCCAACCCCCAACCATCTCCTTCTCGGCTAACCACAACTGCTCTGCCACATACTGTAAGCATTACAGCTCAAACCACACAAGCGCAACCATCGTTTTCCCTGTTTTCTCCATCTTGTAATGCCGAGCTCATTCTCAATGCCACCAACAAACTCCAAGGGCAGCAACCAACACCAACCTTCCTTGTAGCTCACCATACAGTACCAAACTCCTCCTGCCTAGCACATTCACTTCTCGCAGACTCACCATTTCAAACCTATTGCAATTCTCAATGGCAGAAACTACAGCTGTATTTTGTTGTCAACTGCACTATCATTACCTCCTGCAAACATTAACTTCACCTTCTCGGATTCATACCTTGCTCAATTTAAACCACTGTGAACTGTTATCAACACCACCTACATCTTTTTAAGCATCAGAACCAACCCATTCTGCATTTCAGTTAACACACTTTCAGCTTCATCGTCTTGCCAAGCCATTGCACTAACAGGTCCATTCCTTGTGCATCATTCACATTCTGTAACTTCTCAACCAACTAGCCCATTGAAATCAACACCTTAACCTGTAATTCCAGCTCAGACTCGGTTGCATCTCCAACTGCAACTCTTTGCAGTTCATACTTCACCCCTGCACTGCAACTACACCAGCATACCTTCATCACTTAGTGATTCTCATCACCTGCACCTAACATTCATATACCAAATCATTCAGATGATGCACCAAGCTACCACCATCTTCACTGAATTTCTCATACTGCAGCAAGCTTGAATCACTTCCATTGTAGCTGTGATAAACCAACAACATTAGCTAAGGAACTTGGCTGAAACTGGTCAAAATGAAGAGAAGGAGAACTGGTTCATACATTTCCACAAACACCTTCTCTGCATTCCGCTGTAATAGAGAGATAGCCACACTGTTACTATTTAATCTCTTCTCTATCTCCTTCCCTGCAGAGATTTCTCATTCAAACACAAAACCCATTCATTCAATATTGTAAAACAATGGGAAATCTCATTCTTCCTAAACTACCAGGACTCGTAGCAAACCATCATTCATAGCCATTAAGCTCTCAATTTAATGGCAGCAAAAATCACTTTCTTGGCTGGCTTCTCTTGAGCAAATCTTCACTCAATCTTCTCATAACTCGTTGTATATTCGAATCAGAACGAACCTAACTCATGATTCAACACAGACTCTTTAAAACACCCTTAATCTCCTTCTTTCACTGCTCAAAATCAATCAACACCAACTGCCATTCTTCCATGGTTTCTCTCGGCTTTGTAATCCTTGGCAAACTCTCACGCGAACCATGGCTCGAGTGGCAACGTACTTGGTTACCTGAACTGCCAGAATCTCCCCCTCTTTGTTTGTTAACTGGTGACTGGAGAAATGAGTGACTCCTCTGCTCGACTTTGGGTTTCTATGAACCTAATTTCTTCCTTCTTGAGTGCACATGTACGACCCCATTGAGTTGAAGTCCACTGATGCCTTTGTGATCAATAGCCCTGCAAGTAGTAAGCCCATAACTTCCAAAACAACACCTGTAATTCACTTGGCCTGTGACTCGATTGACATGAGATTTAAACGCGTAAGCCGATATGCCCCATTTCGACGCCTTTCTCTTTCTTTATGCAAATTAATCCATTGTACCTAAAAAGGAATAAAAACAAACATAATATACAAAAATACAAGAAAACTAGTAAGAATAGCATGAGAAATCGTTATCGAAATTGGGTGTTTTAGACACCTATCAACATCCTGAATTGGTTGTCCCCTCTGCTAATTCGGCTATGCAACTCCATTAATTCGACGTTGGGAGAAACCCTAGCTCCATTTATCTCGAACTTAGCTTCTAGGGTTTTGGGAGAAGATATGAAGGAGATAGAGAGAAACTAGGAGGTGGTGAAGGTGGATGTGCTGGTGGCAGAGGGGTTGGTTAGGAGAAGAAGGATATGATGGCTCTGTGAATGGTCGGGGGAATAAATGGCAGAGAAGAAAGAAGAGAGGAGAAGAAGAAGAAGAACAAACTGAGTTTGTCTTCTGGTCTAGTAGGGTGAAGGGGACAGATATCTAGGGTGTGAGGCGGGAGCTGAAAGTGTTGATGCACAACAAGGAGAGGACGTTGGATGCAGCTGCTAGATCAAATCCAACGGCTTAGGATGGGAGCGGTCTTGGATTCGGGTCTTGGGTAGTTTAAGCCCATGTATTTGTAAACAGGTTGCAACTGATGCGCAAGCGGGTTGCAACTTCTCTTCTATAGTCGCTAGTCTTCAATTTTCTGCTTTTTTGGCTCCTCAATTCATCCAAGCTTTATTTAGTACATAAAAAACACAAAATTAATTAGTACAAATATTTATTCTTGAAAACAGAGAAAATACAGAATTTGGGATAATATCTGATTTTAAAGCGCAAAAGATGAGTTAATTTCCAATAAAAAGGTGTAGAAATATGCAATATTTGGCACTCATCAAATACCCTAAAACTTGAATTTTACTTGTACTCAAGTGAAACGAAAATTAAGAAATCTTAACTATACCACTGTCGCTGGTCTCTCGAATGCATTTTGCGCATGCACTAAGCCTTTAAACCCCTAGGTGTCCCTAGTGGACGAGTTTTAGTCTTGTGAGGGCATACCAGAGGTGAACCAACAAAACCTTCTCTAATCTTCAGAGCGTAATAGAGTCTGAAGCATCCAAGGAGCTATAAGGACATAGAGTTTCTGCATGCTAGTAACACGAAGTTAGAACTACCAAAGAACGCATTCTCATCCTTAAGAGTTGAGCGAGAAATAACCATACCATATGAAATAATTCGGGTTCGAGAGTAATCACAAGCCTCGACTTCTGCCTCACCAATAGGGTTTTATGATAATTGCACTCAAAAAGATCGATTTTTTAGTCTCTCATGTGTGCAGATAGGAATAAAGAGAGAAATCCTGCACACGTTGAATGGTGGGAAGGAAAACCTTCCGAAATAATTTCTAGAGACTCCACAAGATTGTGGACAAAAAGAATATTTTTCTGATGATCTCTAAGAAAGGAAATCAACCATTAGAAAGGATATGAGTACTCACTTACCTTCACATCCGATTGGCAATCAACACCACTCTCACAACATCCATATAAATGTCTTCAATCTTCGGTCTTCAACTGTTGATGGTGAACTTCTGAACTTCGCAAAAACTTGACAATTTGTAACTTTTCTCTTCAATTTCATTGTTGCTTGGAATTTTTGTCTTGAATTCTTCTTTTTTACCATGGTGGTATCAAAACTACACTAAGAAAATAAACTACAATTTTCGGTCTTAAATTTCGGTCTTAAATTATTAAGAAAAATTTATTTATTTTTTTCTGATTTATTTTTTTTTTTTTTCTGAAAGTAAAAACATGAAATGAAAATAACAACAAAAATAATGAAACTACTAACTCCATGGATGAAGGACTTTATCACTCAATTCTTCACAACTTGTATTGTCTTGATTTCATAAACTTCACTAATTCTCATCTTATTTTCTTTTCTTTGAATTATTGCATGTAAACCTTGGACTATTTCAACTTTTCTTCAAATATTCTGACGTTGCTCTGCTCGTTGATGATGATGTGTTTCTATGGATCTGTTGATGTTGTCGAGAGAGAGAGAGAGAGTGGTGCTAACTGCTAATCAAACTATAAGAAGGGGTTTTCATATTTAGACGTCATCCTCATGATTGACAAAATTAGCACTCAAGAGATCAAAAATAGTGCTGAAAGTGGTGCGAAGTTGGGTAGCTCACCATTCCTACCCGTAATTTATGTACGGTGACACACACTCTAAAAGGACTTTTTAGATAGTCACAAAAATGAAGGTCGTGCCTCGCTTGATGTAAAAATGGGTAGTCTCCACTAAGGGTGATCACAAATCTACTACCAAATATCTTTGCAGCACCTAATTCGCCCTCCGGTATGGTTAAATCCAACTTTAACGCTCTAACAACTAAGAAACCCGGTTGTGTTCTCTAGTACTTCCAACTTCAGTTATTTCGGTCAGATTCTCTATGTAAACATAGCTAGAAGCATGCTAGTGACTCTAAGATCTCTAAAAGTTGGAGGTTTTATGTACATATTTACAAAGAGTTTTAATTTTTTAATTTTAATTTTAATTTTTTTAAGAAGACTAAAAACTATATATGCAAAACACTCCCCCAAACCTAAATCTAACATTGTCCTTAATGTTTCAACAGATGATAAGAATTTAAACAGCCACATACCATGAGAACCAAAATGATTAGAGAAAAGGGAAGAGATTACCGGTATGTCGGAAAAAGCAAGATTAGAGCTTCAATATCCAAGGCTAAAATCCAACATTGACTCAGTTGATGTCATATTGGATTAGCACAATATATATAAAAGAAGACTCAACCGATTCAAGATAGAAGATGTAACATTACCTACTGGATTATATACAAGAAAAATTCACCATACACCAACAATCTAAAGAGTTTAGGATCAACCCAAAAGAATATATGAAGAAACATCAACAGCCTTACACATATATAACATGAGAGTGCAAGTAAGACTGCATATGTGAATGAGTTACCCCCAAACCCAAACTTGTCAACAGATGTGTTTTTGAGCACAAAATCTTGCAATTTTAGAGATACATCATGCACAAGATCTAGTTCAAAGTGAACTTTGTCAGGGATGGATGGAAAAACATGAGGGGATTCCAGATATGACTTCTCAATAATAGGATATTTAGTGGACAAAAAGTCCAAAAGAATTTGAGATGCACATAACTCTAACCCTAGGTTTGGAACTGTCAACAACATTGATTCATCACACTTTAAAGAAAAAATTCCTAGGTCAGGTGAAAGACCATCAGTTGGTGACTTAAGCAGGAAACTAGATGCGTCTAAGTAACATTCATTTTTAGGCTCAAAATTATCACTATGCAGTCTAGATTTTCCCTAGGTAGAAACAAGCAATGCCCCATCATTTTTGCAGTCATTGAATAAATCAACAAGCCCCAATTCAAAATCATCATTATCAAAAGATTCATTCTCATGCATATACAAATCAGAAGAAACATATTGTTGTGACCTAAGCAGGGAATTAGACATATCGAAATTATTTTCATGCATAGAATTATTGATGTCTACAGAAAATTCAGCCTTTCATAAGTCACACACAAGTTATGTGTTATGCTCTTCTTCACAGGACAACTGCACATGCCCTAAATCAGTACCAAAGTCCTCTGGATTGCAATGAATATGAATATTGGAAGAAAAATCATCAATGGAAGTCTCTACACTATGGTCTGGAATTTCAGAGTCACATGACTCCGAAATTGACTCTTCAAGAAGAACTAGCTCTTCTAACATCATATAATCATCCGAGTAATATGCATACTCATCCCTATTAACAGTTGTGGTGTCCTTAGTCAACTCATGTCCCTCTAGATGAGGTTCATATTCAATATCAGTTATATGAGTAGGACTAGACACACTGCTCTCAAGATTTGAGTTATTATCAGTATCATTGTAACAGGGATTTATATTGCAAGTCTGTGGTTAGGGATGGCCAGCAACATGATGTGTTCTAGACTGCCTAAAGTCATGCAAAACAGGGCAGTTCTCTATAAGCGGCCTAAGCTACCACACAAGTTACAAACATGTATTTCATTTTGGGTACATGAGTTAGGGATAAAAGCATTTTCATTTGTATCAATTTCTAGATGGTGATTACCCATATCAAAAGACATTGTCCTAGCTTCCCTAATGGATTCCCATTGATGGTTTTTCTCTGCAAGTTCAGCTAACAATGACCATGCATCATCCACAGTCTTATCAATAAATTCACCATTACACATCGAATCAACCATGTATCGATAATTAGAGTCTAGTCCCTCATAGAGGATGATGACCAGTCTCTACTTCTCAAAGCCATGGTGAGGGCATTCACTTAACAAATCATGAAACCGTTCAAAATAATGAAAAAGAGTCTCCTGTTAAGTGCATATTTTGCATATATTTTGTGTCGAATCCATGCTAGTAATTGCTTAGTTTCTTGCAAATTATTGTATATTACTCTTGTTTTCTCTTATTTATGTTTTGCTAGGTGAATCATCCAAAAGAAGCGAATTTGCACTTAATTGTGCAAGGAAAGAAGTTAGCTACAAGAAGAGAAGGGCCAAAGACCCGGTGAAACTCGTCCAAATGGAGGATATATAGTCATCATTTTGTGCACGGCGAGAAGACGAAGTCAATGGCGAAAGACGGGATCAATCCGACGTCATATGAAGAAGTTATGGGTGAAACAAGAATGAAGCTGGAATGAAGATTGCTAAGGGGTGTCCACTTTACTAAGGGGCGGACATATTTTCAAAGGGACTGCTAAAGGGAGTCTGGTGTTTTACTTGGGGGGAAGCCAGAATTCAAAACATGTTAAAGGCACCAGGCGGATTATCCAGGGCACTTCATCCCCTTCCCATTATTCTCACGACCAGCTCAGGTTTGCTATTGTGGTTACGAAAACTGAGATGAACACGGAATGGTGGTAGTGACCTTGGAGGTTGCTAGCAGTGTGATGGTGGCAAGATGATGATAAATTCTCATTTGGTCTTATTCGCTGTTAGCTGGGGTGGTTGGCAGAGTTTGATAACGGAGAATATATGATGGTGCTGTGGAAAATAACAGATGGAACTCGAGCTAAGTGGTGGTGCTGTTTTCATTGGTTTATGGAAGTGATAAGTAATCTGCAGTTAACGGGTTTGACTGTAAGGAGCTCGAGTTGTTCATTGCTGAGAAGAGCATGGCGGAGAAGAATGAGGTGACGACGATGATGATCATGCTGATTATTATGGGTTAGGTATTGCTGCCATTATTCAAAGGCTAGTGATTGATCTGGAATGGTGATGTGGTTGTGTAAGGAGATATACAGGGAGGTGGTTTGAGTACTCAAGAGTTACAAGAAGCTGGAACTCGAGAGTTACTAATGCTGTAGCTACCATGATCATGTCTCGGTGATCAATGGAGTTCGGTATGGAGAACTTGAGTTTGCGGCTAGCAAAGACCGAGAGATAAAGTTGGGTATTGATGTTATACGAAGGGAAGGAAAAGGCAGTGAGTAACTGAGTTGGAAATGTGTTGGTGATTATCGGTGATGGATAAACTGAGAGTTTGAGTTACAAACAGGAATCGGGGATGAGTAGAGAGAAATATGGAAACAAGTTTGAGAAGTCAGGGAAGTGATGAGAAAAAGGAGGAGCTAGTTTGGCAGAGGAGTCTATGAGATTGATAGTGGCAGTTGAGCTCGAGAGAACACGAGTTCGAATTTCCGTGAACAAACCACGGTATGAGTGAGTTTTAAAAGCTACGTGAGATATTATGGTTGAGTAAACCCATCCGTGTTTAAGAGAAGAAAAGAATCAAAAGATCCAGGAGAACTTTCGTATGGGAAGTCCTGGACGTAACTGAAAGAAGAAAAATGGTTAAAAAGTTCCAGGAGAACTTTCGTACGGGATATCCCATCTAGAGTATAAAGCACAGTTTGGCTAAGTTAGGCTAAGTTAGCCTATCTGAGTGGTGGTCAGGATTTATCGTTGGCAAAGATAAATCAAAGGTTGTGGTTCTCCGTGCCACACCCTACAAGTCGCACACGTGATGTTCATTCCAATATTATGAATTAAAAATGAATACTCAAGTCAAGATATGGAATTTCAAATCAAACATTATAAAGGGGAGATTCGAACTCATGACGTATTGTGTCATAAGAGTGGCCTCTAACCATTGTTCCACCTTGGTTGGAATTGATAGAAAAGATAAATCAACAGTGGTTGTTTGTTCAACTTAAATATTAATTAGTATAAGTGTTTTATTAATTAGTATAAGTGATTTGTCTAGAGAGAAAATAAATCTATGGCTACGGTTTGTTCAACTTAAATATTAATTAGTATAAGTGTTTTATTAATTGATGTCTCATGATAAATGATTTATTAATTTTACATCATAAATATCCCTTAATTAATATTAATACATATCTCCATCAATAAATAATAATTTTGACAAAAATTATTTCAATAAATATTAGTGGTGGTGGTGGTAGTAGAGGAAGAAGTAAGTGGTGGAAGCGGTGGAAGGTGTTACTAAGTGATTGAGGCGGTAACATTAGTTTTGGTGGAAGGAATAGTGGCGTTGGATGGTTTTAATGGCGGTGGTATTGGTTTTTTCTTTTTGAATCAAAAATACTAATTTTTTTTACATGACGGGTAACATTGTATTGTGAAAAGTATAGTTGGTTGTTTTTGACACGATCAAAAAAGGCGGATAACAAATACTTTTGGTATGATACCAAATCATATAAGACAAAATGGTTGTTTTTGGTACCACTGCTATCTTTGGTAACCGTTCGTACGCATGATTTTCAGTATTAACAAAAAACATATAGTTGAATAAATTAATTGACGACCTAAGTTTGTTAAATCTAAACTTTATACATGACGTGTGAGATTAAAAGTTATAAGTGTGCCCAATATTCTACGAGGGATGAAAAATGGTGGTCGTGGAGAAATAAGTGATATCTGGTGGTTTGTGGTACTGGCCGGTTTTGATGAGTAGTAATTGACTATATTAATTATGTGCTGCTACAAAAGGATAACACTATAAATTAGAAATGTGGTTGATCGTCTTAATGCTAATATAAACTTGGTTAAAATACATGAAAATTAAGAAGAAGAAAAAAACATTTGGATGTCACGTTATATAATAAATAACACTAAAAACTACATATTTAGTATCAAGATTTCTCCATCCAATAGATAAATCTAAGGTTGTATTGAGATCCCGTAAGCAGAGGGCGAGTTGGTATTGGATTTCTGAATGATAATGAATATAATAAAACGCTCCCTCTCGGTTTCTCCAATGAAAACCGAAACCTTCTAAAAAAAATAATCAATCGAACAACACTTAGATGGAATGCATCACCACCAGTGTAAATTTCTCTGAATTGCTACATATCCAGTGAAATTTCTACAGATTAATCTGGTGATTTCGTCCTACCGTAGTTTTTAACGAGCCATGCAATTAAATCTCTAATAGTGATTTTAAAGGTATTTAATAATTACAAAATTCTCTTATAAGTTTTGTTTATGCAAGTATTGATTTAACTTGGGTTCTTTTATATTTTTGTGTTAAGTTGATGACTTTTAAATTTGAATACATGTTTGGTTAACAAACTTTGATACATATAGGGTATTTTCTTTGTAGAACTGATGTTAGTCTCTCATTTTTCCCATTAGCACTTTGTTTCGATCCCATATTTGTAGACATTATTTGACTAATGTTGGGGTATTTGTTTAATCTCAAGGCCGATTAAACCCAATGTGTGTTGTATACATTGAAGGCGACAGAAGTTTGTGTCGGCTCTACGTTGAAACTAATAATTTTTCTTCGGAAGGTTAGTTGAATTTATGTAGATACAAATATCAATATGACTATGCTCTTTAAAACTCCAAATTACTTGAGTAACACTAGATGTGAGAACGTCATTCATGCACTACTTAGCATAGTTGGTGTGAAATCTTTTTATCCACGAATTTCTTCAATTTTATGTTATCAATATGATTGAGAAATAATCTTACACATGTTTTGATTTACTATTATAAGTTTATTTTTTCAACTCACATGTGTATATCTCAGCCTTCCAATAGCCAAGGGTTCTTCATTTTTTCAACTCACATGGGTTTTTGCTTCTCTCCTTAGAGCCTGAGTTATCAATAATTTCGGAACAAATGTATTCATAAACATATGGAGTTGGATTGGCAGTTTAGGTATATGTAATGTTAGATGAAATATTCTTTTTGAAGTTTGAAATTATGCTATGATGGAACAATAAATGGGGAATTTTTTTTATTTACTATATTTTTTATTTTATTTTCATATTGGCACAACATTATTACTCCGTCCAGATAATAAATTGGAATAACATGTTTAACTAAAAAATAAAAAAAATCAGGTAACCCATTTTGTTTCCCAAAACCTATTTGAATATCAAAATAATTACTCACGAATAAAATGAAGCAAGTGGAATGTGAACAATATCGTATTAGAGACAAAACATCCCGTGCCATTACGGCACGGGTTAAGATCTAGTACGTAACTAAAGAAGAAAATATGCCTGTCAGTTTTGGAAAACTGACAAGCCAAATGGAAGTTGAAAATTTTGAGTTGGGCTTACTGTTCATAACCGAGACCATTAAGAGTGTTTTTATGTGGGCTATGGAATATGCACGAATTTGGCTACGGAAAATTAGGGGGAGACCCAAAAAAAAAATATTATCATTGTCAAGCCACAATTAATTTTTGGTACGGTGACACCCATAATTATATGAAATTATTAATGAATCTATACATAACTCGTTATGCATACTATCTTTTCAGGCATAACTCGTTATGCAGCCTAATTTTTCAGGGGTATAATTGGAAGCGCAACTTGGACATAACATATCTAAAAATCCGCGCCTTAGAATTTTACAAATTTTATATCGTTGGAAATCTTTTTAAAAGAGCTACGCAACGAGTACAAACAAGAATATCAAATTTTTGTTTTTCACGAAAAATCGGAGGTGACCCTCATTATAGGCAAAATTTTCGAAAACTTGATACATAACCATTATGCATTCACCAAAAACGATGCATAACACATTACGCAGACACATAACGAATTATGCAACCATTTTCTCCGGTGCATAACACATTATGCATTTGGATAACAAAGTTATGCATCTATAACAAGTTATATTACTATTTTTTTGGTTGATTTTAGTGCGTACATAAAAAAATTTGATGCATAATGCAGTATGCATCCATATTTACGGATGCATATCTGGTTATGCATCTAATTTATCGATGCATAACACATTATGCATCCATTTTCTTGACTGCATAACATGTTATGCAGATATTATTATAGGTGCATAACGTGTTATGCAGCCTTCTGTAGATGGTGGATTTTCGACAAAGGCTAAAATCGTAAACCCATAATTACATGAACCTCTGACTCAGCAATCAGGCATAAATATGGAGACACGGGTCTCTCATCGAATCCTCTGACGGAGAATACTTTCTCTCAGAGTGCATATAGATATGTAGTCTCACAGCTGGACAACGACATATCTCATGAATACTGAATACTTCAGTCATAATTTCTATCACGGGATGAACAACTCCCGAACGACTTACTCTGCTAGTATAAAGTCATAAATTAATCATTCCTAAATTCTTGGATTCATCCGCAGAATTCCCGAAAATATTCAAATATTTTCGCAGATATCTCATTACGCAAACCATGGTTCTTCCCAGCAGAAGTACATGGATTAGTAATATTGGACGCACTGGCATCAGTGCTACCGCCTGAGCGAGCCCTGTCTCAAACCTAAATTCTTGGATTCATCCGCAGAATTGCTGAAAATATTCAAATATTTTCGCACATATTTTATTACGCAAACCATGGTTCTTCCCAGCAGAAGTCCATGGATTAGTAATAAATATTGGACGCACGGGCATCAGGGCTACCGCCTGAGCAAGCCCTGTCTTAAACTTAAATTCTTGGATTCATCCGTTGTAATTCTTGAAAATATTCAAATATTTTCGCACATATTTCATTACGCAAACCATGGTTCTTCCCAGCAGAAGTCCATGGATTAGTAATAAATATTGACGACGGCATCAGGGATACCGCCTGAGCAAGCTCTGTCTCAGATGGTGCAATTGTATTCAATAATGATACATTAACAACCACCGCACGAGCAAGTATTTCAAAATACGACGAAACGATGAACCTATACAAAATAGGACGAAGGATAACAAATAAATAAAAATTGACCAAGGCGCTGGGAGCATGGACCCACTGACCGGCCGACCGTGTCGTGGTCAATCCCACGCCAGTCTCATATTTTTATCATATTTTGTTGTTTTTTTTGAGTTCATGAAAAAACCTTTCGCTTGAACAAATATCCTTTTGTTTTGAGGAAACTCCTCAACTTCATGGTGCTTCCTCCGCGCGGAGGAAATAATATAAAATCAAGGAGAGCATGAGGGGGCGTGACCATTGGCCAACCGGCCATGCCTGGTCCCAGCCGGCCCCACACCTCATATTTCCTCATTATTTTATTAATTGCCCTAATTTCATGAAAACTCCTTAATCTCATGATTTTTCCTTCGTCCCATGAAAAATAATAAAACTTAGGAAACCCGTGTGCACGAGTCATGGTCGCTCGGCCAAACCCTAGATGGCTGACACGTCCCAATCTTTTATTAGCATATTTTTCATGTTTTCATAATCCCATGAAAATTCCCTGATTTCATGATATTTCCTTCAAATTATGAAAATTCCTTCAAATCATGAAATAATGCATAAAATAGGGAAAACGCACGGGACCGGGCCTTGGTCGGCCAGTCATGCTCTAAGACGGTCCCACACGCTCACACGTCCCTTATTTTATTATTTATGATTTTTGATGTTTCCTTCGTCTCATGGAAACTCATTTATTTCAACAAAACTCCTTTGTTTCATCATATTAGGAAAAATGTTATGGGACCGGCCCCTTTGATTTTTCCTGAGTTTTACTCTCTGGCTGTTTTCACCTCCCGAAAGAGCTTAAAACCTAAATACTCACTCGTTGGGAGATAGGAAATTCTTTTCCGTACGTAATGGAGGGGCGGACCAGCAAAATCCGAGTTCGTATGAGAAATCTATGCTGATTCTACCAAAGGACGCTGATTAGGGTTTCAACCAATCTAGGAGTGCTCGAACGATCAACATTTGATCCCGTGACCACCCAGGGCCGGTTTCATGACCCCTTGGTCGGTCCCTCACCTCTTCATAATTCCTTCACTTTTCATTATTTTCCTTCATCCGATGAAGTTTTGACGGTTTTATCAGAAAACCTTAATTTTGTCATATTTTCTCAAATGGTCGCTAAAACGAGCACCAGAAAATATCAAAATTCTCAGAACTGAGACACGGACTTCTCAACGACGAAAGCATGTTACCTTGACCGACCAAGGTTGGCTTTGTGGCTCCCAATGAGCCAATCCCACGTGTTTCTCACAATCTGACCTAATTTGCACAATTGCACGTATTAGGTTCAAAAACTCTCCAAACAATTTCGGAATTCGACGGAGCGATCATCATTTGATCCCGTGACCACCCAGGGCTGGTTTCACAACTCCTTGGTCGGTCCCTCATGTTTTAATAATAATTAATTAGGTTCTATCACCTAATCTTTGAACCCAAATAGACCAAGTAAATGATTAAACCAGCATTTAATCATTCTTTCAACAACTCACCAACTCTTCAAAGAGGTCTTGGATTTTTCTCACGTGAGCCTATGAGAATTTCATGGTTGATCCACGGTCCCATGAAGCCGGTTCTCCTTCATTCTATGGTTAATTTCAAATAAATCATCAATTGGTCATCAATTGATCAAATTAGGGTTTCTGAATCCAAGGATCATGATTCCAGATTCAAACACTAATAATTTCACACTGATCTCATGATCAATATTCTTATTAATTATGCTCGGTTAAATTACCAACGCTTTAATTAATATTTTATTTTGGTCACGCTACAAATATTTCATCAGACGAGCAACGCTTGCTCAGATGAGCAATATTTACTCAAATATTTCATCAGACGAGCAACACTTTCTCAGGTGAGCAATATTTACTCAAATTAACGGAACTATCAATATTAAATAAATTAGCGAGAAACACTTGCTCTCCTCAACGTGAGGATCCTATCACTGTCTCAGCAGACACGTTCGATTCATGAGTTGCAGAACATTTTACAAAATCATGTTTAACTCAGCAAATACGTGGACTCATCGTCCCACGAAGTCATGAAATCAGCAACTGACTTAATTAACCATGAGACATCAATCGTGTCACTTGGGGGGATATCAACTAGGGTTTTGGTTTGGCGGTCTACGGCACGTGTGTTCAAACACACGATGAAATGTGAGCAAGTCGTGCAATCAGTTGAGGAAGTTAGAAAAGTAGTGGGTGGAAAATCAACCAAGTCTCCGCACGATGAGCGCAACTGGTTTTGAGCATTATTTCCATCTCTCCACTCCTTCACTCCATCAACTGTCACACTTCATGGGATCATGGTGTTTTCAACTCCGGCATTATATAATGTTTCTGAATCCCGATTGAAGGACAACATTCGAAGAGTTCTCAAACATTCGAACAATAATCGTCTGAACGAGCAATTTTTCAACAAAAGTTCATACAGACGCTCATTCGTCTACACGAACTCACAGAAATCACTCTCAATCAGGCAACATTCAATCATTCAGAGCATTACACGGAAACCATAACACACCTACAATCTCAGATCACCATTGATCTCACACATTTCTCAGCTTCCCTCCTACAGACCAACCCATCCTCTCTTGTGACCGAATTTACTCTGGAACGACCATTGTCTTGGGTTTAGGCTGGAGTACTACAGATTGGTCTCTCGAACTAAAAATCACCCCCTTCATAGCGGTGCATCTGTGTGAGGTTGAAAATTTCGCTCGGTTCAAGGAATCTCCTCCGCATGGTCGTCCTCAATTCTGCAAAAACCAGCAGATCATTTTTCCCCATCTACAGATTGGCGACCACAGTGGGAAATCATTCTCTCGGTTGCAATTTCAATTATCACAAAATGCTTGGTCTTAGGATTAACTCAACTACTTCAAACTCGATCCAGGATCCTTCAAATGGGAACGCTCCTCCTCCTAACGCTATGTCTGGCATCACGGAAGATGGAAGAGTCCCAACTCTAATCGAATTAGCTCGCACCTTGGAGATCCACACTAGGAACATGGATTTGATGAAGGATACGATGAATCATATACTTGATTTCCTCATCAAACTAACATCCGAGTTAGGCAGGATCTCCGCTCCGGAAGTCCCAACACAGGGGACTGATTCATCACACGACCACCTTCAAATCAACAGTTTCACTACTTATGAAAAGTCGGTGGACCAGGAAGTGACACAGTTGGTCGAAGGCTTATGTGAACTCTTACATTTTTCCAGAAAGCAACGAACAGACATGTTTTCTGCGCTCAACCAGATATCATCTGAAGTGCCATTAGTCTCCTCACCTTCAGCAGTTGAAGAAACATTCGTGATGTCTGAGCATTCAGTTAACAAAATCACCTTTGGAGAAGAAGACCGCATGGCATACGAGGGACATAACCGAGCCTTGTATGTAACCGGTTTTATCAAAGACTCTGAATTTAAAAGAGCTCTCGTTGATACATGCGCCTCTACAAATATTGTCACCATGAAGACTCTCAAAGCAGCCAAGTTTCCACGGAACAAAATCGTTCGTCATCCCATCTTGATGACAGGTTTTGAAGGAAGCCAGATCCATACATATGGATACGCGTACATAGACCTGAAGGTGGGGCCTATCCAATCGAAAGCCAAATTCCACGTGATCGAGAAAGAGCCCGACTATCACATGATACTCGGACGACCGTGGCTTCATGACAATAAGGTGGTCCCTTCAACATATCATCAATGCATGAAAGCTCTAATCAACAACAAGATTGTTCGTATTGCGTCTTCATCATCTCCATATGCCCCAGTCTATGACGGTGAGTTCTTTGAGTCTCATAAGAACATCCCCGAACATCCAAACAAGGTTTACAGTTCTCCACTCCCAAAGTGGGGGTATATCGAAAAGGTTGCAGACAAGCCATTATCCTCAGATGTCACGACGGCCAAGCCATCCGCTACACTGATTAAGCGCCGCAAGGATCATATGTCGACTCATGGATCCAAGTTCATCACCAGTCATGATGCGGACGAGAGGATTATTTACCAGCGCAAGGATTAGCAATTAACAGGGGAGAATGATGAAGAATCTCCCCGCACCGAAGAATCATACCAGAGTGAGCCATTACTCGAAGAAGAGATTCAAGATGCTCCTCGACAATTACAGGACGACACTGACTCCACCACTGATGATCTTGAAATGATTAATGTCGGAACGGAGGACAATCCAAGGCCTATTCTAATCATCTCAGCACTGTCATCAGAGGAACAGACATTGTTAATATCGATGCTGAAGGAGTATCAAGATATCTTCGCGTGGACATATGAGGAAATGACTGGTCTGGACGGTAAATTAGTTACCCATCATCTGCACATAACACCTGGTTCCAAAGCCGTCAAACAACCGCCTAGACAGTTCAGACACGAAGTCGAAGAACAAATCAAGGTGGAGGTTCAGAAATTACTGGCAGCAGGGTTTATCAAACCAATTCAACATCCGACATGGTTGGCAAATGTTGTTCCCGTCAAGAAGAAAAACGGTCAGATCAGATGCTGTGTCGATTTCAGGAATCTGAATAAATGCTGTCCAAAAGATGACTTTCCTTTACCCAACATCGACATGCTTGTGGATGCAACCAGCGGTCACGGTATGTTCTCGTTTATGGATGGTTATAGCGGATAAAACCAGATCAAGATGTACGAGCATGATGCCAACAAAACTGCATTTCGTACTCCCATCGGGAACTTCCACTACACTGTGATGCCTTTCGGATTAAAGAATGCCGGTGCTACCTATCAACGAGCTATGACCGCCATATTCCATGACATGATGCACAAGCAAGTGGAAGATTATGTTGATGACATCGTGGTGAAATCGAAGACTCGAGCATCTCATTTCCAAGTTCTGAGACAAGTCTTTGAAAGATGCAGAGAATATAAATTAAAGATGAATCCTCTGAAATGCGCTTTTGGCGTTTCCTCCGGAAAGTTTCTGGGATTCCTAGTCACAGCAGAAGGAATCAAGGTCGATCCAGATAAAACGAAAGCTATTACCACCATGCCTCCTCCACGCACTGTGAAAGAACTCCAAAGTTTTATGGGCAAGGTAAATTATATTCGGTGTTTTATTCCCGGATTGGCTCAACTTATTGCTTCGTTCACCCCTCTATTGAAGAAAGGAGCAAGCTTTACATGGACCACCGTTCAGCAAGAAGCATTCCAGAAAATACAACAGATACTATTATCACCTGCTGTCATGAAATCTCCAGTGCAAGGTCGACCGCTGATACTCTACACGGCATTCAGTGATGTTGCAATTGGAGCACTCCTTGCACAAGAGGATGATGAAGGCATCGAACGACAGATATATTACTTCAGTCGTACAATGCGAGATGCTCAGCTCCGATACCCAAAGGATGAAAGAGCATGCTTGGCATTAGTGCATGCAATCCAGAAATTCAGGCACTACTTACTGTCCAACAAAGTCGTGCTCATCTCCAAGGCAGACCCTATAAAGTTTCTACTATCAAAACCAGCCTTGATAGGAAGACCAGCAAAATGGTTACTTCAGATGTCAGAATTTGACATAGCATGTACGCCACCAAGAGCAATCAAAGGGAAAGCGGTAGCAGACTTACTCGCTGCTTTTCCAGGAGACGATGCAACAACACTACACGAAGACGTGCCTGGTGAGTTTCCAGATGTCTTGATCATCTAAGAAGAAACATGGCTTCTGTACTTTGACGGTTCTGCCACCCCTAGCAACGACACTGGGGGAGAAGGCATAGTGCTTGTCTCTCCATCCGGTGAGGTTTTATCACATTCATTCAAGCTGGATTTTCACTGCACCAACAATTCAGCAGAATATGAAGCCTTCTTATTGGGATTATCCCTGGCTAAACAAGCCGGAGCAACACATCTCTAAATAAGGGGAGATTCAAAACTATTGGTCAACCAAATGAATGGAACGTACTCCCTTAAATAAATCACACTGGCTCCCTTCAGAACTGAGGCTCAGCGTCTGTTAAATTACTTCGCCAACGCAACGATCATCCATACTGGACGAACCAACAATAGGCACACCGACTGCCTAGCAACACTCGCCTCTAAATTGCAACTCGAAGGAGCAGAGAAGACGATCGTTGTACAAAGACGTGCTGTTTCATCTACATGGTTAGCTCAAGTTGAAAATATTCAAGCAGATGATTGGCGAGCACCTATAGTTCATGAGCTGAATAGTTCTCTTTCAGAAGGGAAAATCAGTCTCAAAGAGTTAAAGAATTATTTCTTACTTCATGGAGCATTATATTAACGAAACCCTGATGGGTCTTTGTCACGATGTCTTGGACCTGACGAGGCGGACGAGCAGCTCAAGCGCATACATGAAGAAACCTGTGGACAGACGCATGTGGTAACACTTTACCGAAAGCTTCAAAGAATGGGATACTATTGGCCTTCCATGGAGGTTCAATCAAGAGCTCTGCAAAAGTCATGTCCTAACTGCCAGACGCCTCCCCATCACTTGGAGGTTCTAACATCCCATCACACTGGGGACTCGAGGGAACCATACATCAAATATCTTCGGGACAATGAATTGCCGCTGGAAAAGAAGGAAACAATCAAGCTCATTCATAGGGCTAAGAGATTTGTCTTCATCGACGGGATCTTATATCTCAAAAGTTTTGGGGGAAACCTACTGAGATGCTTAGCCGAACATGAAATCCCAACAATTCTGAAAGAAGTACATGATACAGAACATCAAGGGAAGAAGAAATTATTTCTCCAGATTCATGAGAAATATTACTGGCCGACCATGGAAGATGATGCAGCTGTGCACGTGCAGAGATGTCACCAATGTCAAGTCCATGGTAACCTCATTCACACTCCTTGTCTCCCATTGAACTCTGTGAATATTCCATGGCCCTTTTATAGCTGGGGACTGGACATCATTGGGAAAATCAATCCAGCATCTTCGTAGCAGCATGAATACATCATCACTGCAACTGAATATTTCACCAAATAGGTTGAAGCTATTCCTCTTCGAAGTACCACAGGAGCCACGATTGCATCCTTTATCAAGGAGTATATAATATGAAGATTCGGTGTTCCCAAGCACATCATCAATGATAATGGAACTCCTTTCACCAATAAGCATGTTGCATAATTGCTCGAAGAATATGGAATCAAACAAGTTTTCTCTACGCCGTATTATCCCCAAGGAAACGGGCAAGCAGAGAGCACCAACAAAACTTTGATCCAGATTCTCAGTCGAACAGTTCATGATAATCCCCGATCATGGCATGAACAGTTGCATATGGATTTATGGGCTTATCTAACTGCACCAAGAAGCTCCATAGGAACTTCACCATATTCTCTCGTCTACGGAGCTGACGCAATATTACCGGCAGAAATCAAAATTCCCTCAGCAAGGATTGCAGCATCTAGTGGAATACGATGGGATGAAGCTGAAGTATCCAACTCAAGAGTTGCTGAGTTGGACATGCTCGAATCAAAAAAGGGATAAAGTGGAAAGACACGTAGAAACCTACAAACAAAGGATCTCCAGAGCCTACAACAAAATGGTAAGACCTCGAACATTTCAAGTAGGAGATCTGGTATTAAAGACAGAAAAACACATTCAACAAGACATGTCCGCTCCCAAGTTCTCTCCTAAATGGGAAGGACCATATGTGGTTATCAAGGCGGTGTCTAGTGGATACTACAAAATCTTAAAAATTGATGGAGGTATAGAAGAAAATATAATCAACGGCAAGTGGCTCAAAGCATATTACTCCTGATCCTTAGAAAACAAATACCTTTCATCATTCCATCATTGCAAACATTTTCAAAAATGTAATTTTCATTCCTTGAAAGAGAATTCAAATTCTCCTTTGTTCATTAAATGTTCCATGAATGAGCAAAATTCATACCATGATCAATTATTTCACCTAGCCAGAAATTAATTCAAAACAATAATAATGAATGCTCACTCAGAGCAAACCGTCCAGCAATGGATAATCCTTATAAGAAACTTCGTCAAGTTTCTTCTGAAAGGTCCTGGTCTTTACCTTCAAATCCTCAACTGCTTTCTTAAACCTAGCAGATTCCAGATCTAATGTCCTCTCCTCCTCCAATAAAGCAGTAGTCATGGAAATTGCATCAGCGGCCTCTGCTGCCTTATGAAACTTGATTATCTCAAGCCGACGACGGAGCCAGCTCACATTGAACCGTAATGCTTCACAGTTCGAGATCATCTCATCCCATTCATGCAGCTCATGATTTTTGACATCTCGCAAACGCCTCCGGTTCATCTCCTCAATGATCGGCAACATCCCAGCTACTATAGTCAAGAGAGTTGGAGGAAAGCCTTTCCATACCTTTGTAGTAGCAATGTGGCCATACTTCTTCCAGATCTTGGTGTACAAGGATGCATGACATTTAGGGATGACAAACCCTCCAACCACTTCATTTCCCGCAAAAGTGTTGATCAAAGGATCTTCGAAGGGGAGTCCAGCTGCAGGATATTCACGGGCATGAGCACTATCTCCTATTTCCACAGAATCAACGGGATCTTCACCAGCTCGGTCTCCGCTGTCCTCAACCTCAACTATGGTTACAGATTTCCCGCTCCTTCTTCTAGCATCAACAACGACGCGAACGTCCGCCTGCAATAAAATGAATAAGTATTTAATTCGAGTAGAGCACAGTATAATCTCAAGAATTATAAGATTACTTACAGACGAGCCAGATTCATCACGAGATGACCTGTACCGGACAGGAGCTCTAACAGTCCGCTTGGGCCGAGAAGAAGCATTCTTCTGATTACCCTGCAATAAGATGTTTTGTTAATGGTCAAACCATCGTCTTGATCATGCAAAGATAAAAGGCTAAAACTTACTGAGATGGACGCTATTATTTCACGCTTCGACTGAGCATTATCTTGAGAAGAGACACCATTGCCCGACATGGATGCAACAAGGTATGATCAAAAAACTTTCCGCACGATGAAGCTAACTCAGGATCAGAAGAAAGATTTACGCAGACGGTAAAGCTTGAAGTCCTGAAGATATATATTAGACGCGGTAAAGGCTTATCTTTTGTGATGGTCAATTCAGTTGCGGATTTTACTGAAACCCTAAGATTTCAACGAGAGAAACGCTAAATATACGGAAGAAAGATAGCTGGGGACTGGCACACACGGTCAAAATTCATGTGCAACTTGTAATCTCCCAGCCTATGCAACACGTATCTTTTAGTTCCTTCTACAAACGGAAATCACTAAGGCAAATTGGAATCCATGATGAATTCGAGGCGCGAACGTTAGTTTATTTATTCAGAAGAATCAACATGGAAAAGTTTTCTCATTCAAAGGAAATCTCTAAGACGGAAGGAAATTCGTTCAGATCATCGAGGAAATTTCTACTACAAAGCCTAAGAAACACTCACATGTTCAAAAAAAAAAAACTACTCGTCAGACTCATTATCAGAACTGTCATCGCTATCCTCTTTGTTGTCCGAACTGTCATCACTATCTTCTTCATTGTCAGAATCAGTGTCGACGAATCTCGGATAAGCTTTTGGATCATCATCTGAATATTCCTCCAATTCAGCTCCAAATTGCTTCATGGACCTCTGGTACTCTGTTTCATCTTGAACAGTCTAGGTCCCGGGTACCTCCCATATGTATTCTTCAGAATCATCAGCATCAGAGTTAGCAGGCAGCCCGTCCAAGAATTGACGCTTCTCCTCAGCCCTTTGCACTCTGCGCCGGATTCGAGCCTTCTCACGCTGACGAGCATCTTTTGCGTCATCCTTGGCTTTCCTTTTCCTGATTTCAGCGAAAAAGATCCTCCGTTCATTCAAGGGTACGCTGGAACTCGGCCCCTCACCCTGAGAGGGTTTCGTTTTCGATATGGGAACTTTAGAATCTTCATCAGAAGAGCTAGAGGAAGAATGATTGCTGTTGTTGGACATTTTCTGAAATCAGAAGCACAAAAGATTACCAACCTGCAAACAAATCCATCGGAAAAAATGGTAACTCTTAACTCTTACCTTTTTACGCTTCCACTAACGATAGTGATAGTAATGCAAGGGCTAATACTTCAAAACTGTTCGTTTCCTCGAAACCTACAAAAGACGTTCAAAACTCAGATTTTTCATAAAATCATCAATTTTCTACCGAGCGAGCATTCACCATAGAATTATGGAAACTGAAACATTATAATTTATTTTATCTCTAAGCAACATCGCACAAAATTCAAGTTTTGATTTTAGAGAAACAATATATATCCGCACATATATATATATATATATAAACAGAATGTTTATTTACTCATGTAAATAAATAAATATTTTTCAACGAGAGCCAAGATCACGAAAATAAGCCGTGGATACTCCACGGTTTCAAAAAAAAAAACTTTTCATGAACCGATCATGTTTTACAAGAAAACTCTTTTCCTTCATGTCGTCATATGTATTTGAAACGAAGGTTTATTTCAATTTTGTGAAAACTCACGCATTACATGATAAAGTTTTACATGAAAGCTCATACATAAAATTTTATCACCGTACATAAGCTTATATATACATAAAGAGGAGAACCCGCTTCTCCGCACCATCGTTATTCTTTAAAACGAAGATTTTACTACGATTTTTGTGAAAAATTCACTTTTTGTGATAAAACTTTGGCTCACGTGAAAGCTCATCAACATAGTTTCATCACTGGACCTACATATTCATATATGAAGGAAAACTTCTCCTAAATCAGGGATTACTACTAGTTTTCAAAAACTAAAGATCAAACGAACATACGTTTTCAGAACGAAGGTTTTCAATGAAACTCACAATCATATATACACGGGTATATAATTTCATCATGATCAATATGTGAACAACCCATAAAACTCATGAGCATCAGCAAAAATAAAATAAAAAAATGGACGCATGCCTGTCGGTGCCGGCGCAAAACTGCCGGACGGTGGCGGCGCTGGAGCTCCGGCGAATTTTTCCTCCTCTCCTAGTACTGACGTGAAGGTGGTGAATTGATGGAGGATGCTGGTCGTTGGAAAAATTAAAAAAAAAAGAGAGAAGTAATTCCTTTTATATCAAACTTTGTTTCCAAAACCTAATTTTCCAGGGATTTCCTTATTGGGCCCGACCCGCGAATCCCGAACGACCAAGGTCCCGTCACCAAAATCAGCGGTTCAACACCAACTCATGCTCACCAAACGAAATTCTATCATGCCACTAGATCCTGCTTTCAAGTCATGATATGCTCGTACGATCGAAATCCGGTAATATCTTAACTTACGACTGAGTTCAATTACTTGCACTGTTATGACCGGAAAATCACCATTCAATGCTGACTGAGGAACACGGCTTTCCTCACTAAGCAGGGGACTTAATGTAGATGGTGGATTTTCGACAAAGGCTAAAATAGTAAACCCATAATTACATGAACCTCTGACTCAGCAATCAGGCGTAAATATGGAGCCACAGGTCTCTCATCGAATCCTATGACGGAGAATACTTTCTCTCAGAGTGCATATAGATATGTACTATCACAGATGGACAACGACATATCTCATGAGTACTGAATACTTCAGTCATAATTTCTATCACGGGATGAACAACTCCCGAACGACTTACTCTGCTGGTATAAAGTCATAAATTAATCATTCCTAAATTCTTGGATTCATCCGCAGAATTCCTGAAAATATTCAAATATTTTCGCAGATATCTCATTACGCAAACCATGGTTCTTCCCAGCATAAGTACATGGATTAGTAATATTGGACGCACGGGCATCAGTGCTACCGCCTGAGCGAGCCCTGTCTCAAACCTAAATTCTTGGATTCATCCGCAGAATTGCTGAAAATATTCAAATATTTTCGCACATATTTCATTACGCAAACCATGGTTCTTCCCAGCAGAAGTCCATGGATTAGTAATAAATATTGGACGCACGGGCATCAGGGCTACCGCCTGAGCAAGCCCTGTCTTAAACTTAAATTCTTGGATTCATCCGCAGAATTGCTGAAAATATTCAAATATTTTTGCACATATTTCATTACGCAAACCATGGTTCTTCCCAACAGAAGTCCATGGATTAGTAATAAATATTGGACGCACGGGCATCAGGGATACCGCCTGAGCAAGCTCTGTCTCAGATGGTGCAATTGTATTCAATAACGATACATTAACAACCACCGCACAAGCAAGTATTTCAAAATACGACGAAACGATGAACCTATGCAAAATAAGACGAAGAATAACAAATAAATAAAAATTGACCAAGGCGCTGAGAGCATGGACCCACTGACAGGCCGACCGTGCCGTGGTCAATCCCACGCCAGTCTCATATTTTTATCATATTTTGTTGTTTTTTCTGAGTTCATGAAAAAACCTTTCGCTTGAACAAATATCCTTTTGTTTTGAGGAAACTCCTCAACTTCATGGTGCTTCCTCCGCGCGGAGGAAATAATATAAAATCAAGGAGAGCATGAGGGGGTTTGACCATTGGCCAACCGGCCATGCCTGGTCCCAGTCGGCCCCACACCTCATATTTCCTCATTATTTTATTAATTGCCCTAATTTCATGAAAACTCCTTAATCTCATGATTTTTCCTTCGTCCCATGAAAAATAATAAAACTTAGGAAACCCGTGTGCACGAGTCATGGTCGGTCGGCCAAACCCTAGATGGATCACACGTCCCACTCTTTTATTAACATATTTTCATGTTTTCATAATCCCATGAAAATTCCCTGATTTCATGATATTTCCTTCAAATTATGAAAATTCCTTCAAATCATGAAATAATGCATAAAATAGGGAAAACGCACGGGACCGGGCCTTGGTCGGCCAGTCATGCTCTAATCCGGTCCCACACGCTCACACGTCCCTTATTTTATTATTTATGATTTTTGATGTTTCCTTCGTCTCATGGAAACTCATTTATTTCAACAAAGCTCCTTTGTTTCATCATATTAGGAAAAATGTTATGGGACCGGCCCCTTTGATTTTTCCTAAGTTTTACTCTCTGGTTGTTTTCACCTCCCGAAAGAGATTAAAACCTAAATACTCCCTCGTTGGGAGATATGAAATTCTTTTCCGTATGTAATGGAGGGGCGGACCAGCAAAATCCGAGTTCGTATGAGAAATCTATGCTGATTCTACCAAAGGACGCTGATTAGGGTTTCAACCAATCTGGGAGTGCTCGAACGATCAACATTTGATCCCGTGACCACCCAGGGCCGGTTTCATGACCCCTTGGTCGGTCCCTCACCTCTTCATAATTCCTTCACTTTTCATTATTTTCCTTCATCCGATGAAGTTTTGACGGTTTTATCAGAAAACCTTAATTTTGTCATATTTTCTCAAATGGTCGCTCAAACGAGCACCAGAAAATATCAAAATTCTCAGAACTGAGACACGGACGTCTCAAAGACGAAAGCATGTTACCTTGACCGAGCAAGGTTGGCTTTGTGGCTCGCAATGAGCCAATCCCACGTGTTTCTCACAATCTGACCTAATTTGCACAATTGCACGTATTAGGTCCAAAAACTCTCCAAACAATTTCGGAATTCGACGGAGCGATCATCATTTGATCCCGTGACCACCCAGGGCTGGTTTCACAACTCCTTGGTCGGTCCCTCATGTTTTAATAATAATTAATTAGGTTCTATCACCTAATGCTGTGAACCCGTGATAACCAATAAATGATTAAACCAGCATTTAATCATTCTTTCAACAACTCACCAACTCTTCAAAGAGGTCTTGGATTTAGCTCACGTGAGCATATGAGAATTTCATGGTTGATCCACGGTCCCATGAAGCCGGTTCTCCTTCATTCTATGGTTAATTTCAAATAAATCATCAATTGGTCATCAATTGATCAAATTAGTGTTTGAATCCAAGGATCATGATTCCGATTCAAACACTAATAATTTCACACTGATCTCATGATCAATATTCTTATTAATTATGCTCGGTTAAATTACCAGCGCTTTAATTAATATTTTATTTTGGTCACGCTACAAATATTTCATCAGACGAGCAACGCTTGCTCAGATGAGCAATATTTACTCAAATATTTCATCAGACGAGCAACACTTGCTCGTGTGAGCAATATTTACTCAAATTAACGGAACTATCAATATTAAATAAATTAGCGAGCAACACTTGCTCTCCTCAACGTGAGGATCCTATCACCTGTCTCAGACACGTTCGATTCATGAGTTGCAGAACATTTTACAAAATCATGTTTAACTCAGCAAATACGTGGACTCATCGTCCCGCGAAGTCATGAAATCAAGAATCGACTTAATTAACCACGAGACATCAATCGTGTCACTTGGGGGGGATATCAACTAGGGTTTTGGTTTGGCGGTCTACGGCACGTGTGTTCAAACACACGATGAAATGCGAGAAAGTCGTGCAATCAGTTGAGGAAGTTAGAAAAGTAGTGGGTGGAAAATCAACCAAGTCTCCGCACGATGAGCGCAACTGGTTTTGAGCATTATTTCCATCTCTCCACTCCTTCACTCCATCAACTGTCACACTTCATGGGATCATGGTGTTTTCAACTCCGGTATTATATAATGTTTCTGAATCCCGATTGAAGGACAACATTCGAAGAGTTCTCAAACATTCGAACAACAATAGTCTGAACGAGCAATTTCTCAACAAAAGTTCATACAGACGCTCATTCGTCTACACGAACTCACAGAAATCACTCTCAATCAGGAAATATTCAATCATTCAGAGCATTACACGGAAACCATAACACACCTACAATCTCAGATCACCATTGATCTCACACATTTCTCAGCTTCCCTCCTACAGACCAACCCATCCTCTCTTGTGACCGAATTTACTCTGGAACGGCCATTGTCTTGGTTTAGGCTGGAGTAATACAGATTGGTCTCTCGAACTAAAAAGCATCCCCTTTATAGCGGTGCATCTGTGTGAGGTTGAACATTTAAAAATTAGTAGAAAGAAAAAAGAAAAAAAAATCGATGAAAGGAAGATAAGAAATGAACAGGGAGACCATTTTAACTGCCCCACCATTTTGTAATCATGAATTGATATTTATTTTTGGGGTTTCATCATTAATAAATAAAAGGAGCAGGGAGCAAGCAGAAGAATAACCAGTAGACAGATAAAACCATAACCCGACACAAGAAGAAAGGATAATAGAGAGGGCCCTCCGTCCTTGTTATTCACAGATTCCTAGGGAGAGAGATGGTAAGTAATTAAAGCTGTTATTCTTCTTCACATCCAGTTCATCACTGCTAACATACGTTACGATTTGACTTCCCATATTCTCCATTTCTTCTATTTCTTACTCCATTTTCATTTTCTATTTTTTGTTTCTTTGAATGGGAGTTTGTAATCGTGTTACTGCTCCGATGCAACTTCTCTGATGTAATTTCCAACATCGCTGGTAGTACATCTCAAATGTTCATTCAATTTCGATCACATGGGAAAACTAAATCAAGCCAGAAATCCCTATTTTTGCGTTTCTTAGAAGAAATCCCTAAATGGGTTTGTAAAACAAGGTTTGATAACCATGGATCTATATCCAAAACTTGTTTTCAAGGAAGATTTTGAAAGAAATTTCTGATTTTTGGGAAAATCAAGTTTGAATTTCCATGAGAGATTTTTCTCAAAACTTGCAGATCTATTATAATAAGAACAATATAAGAGGTAGGAAGAAGAATTTTTTATTCCCAATCGATTGTTGATGACAAATCTGCTGATTTCATTGTTGATGAAGTTTTTCTTCTTCATCTCCGAAGCAACTTCGCTTCACTGGTTTTCAAGCCTAATTTTTCTCTTTGATGGACAAATCATCATCGAAAACCATTCAATGTCATCTCGATTTTCCCTGAAGAAAATAAAAAGAATTGAAGAAGAAATTCGCGTGAAGAAGAAATAAAAATACGAACGAACCAATTTTTTTTAATTTTGGGTTTGGGAATAATTTTTCCCCCAAAAATGGGTGCGCGCCTTCATTTTTCTGTCCGTGGGTTTCACAGTAGGAAAGTGTGTGAGAATGGGTGTGACTGTAGTTTTCACATTTGGCTAAGTTTTGGAAGAGTTTTGGCAACCATTCGACACGGGATTCGAGCACGGGCACAGCTACAATTGGGACACCTATATAAGAGAACTTCTAATATTTTTGGGACATCAATCTTTAATCTTTAATCTTTAATCAAGCTTTTGGAGAGGAGAACACAAGGAAGAAAAGCTAGGGTTTTGGAGCAATTCATCACCGTAACTATTTATTTACCATTTTATCATATGAAACTCATGGGTTTTGTTAGTACCATGAGTAGCTAAACTTCTTAATGATTGGGGATGAATTCTAAGTTCTAATATATGATTCAGTTTAGCATATAAATCTATTTTAACTCTTCACATTATTATTGTTTGTTTTTACAATAATTAATTTTATGATTGATTGATAAATTGTTTAGGTGGCCAGCTGAACTAGTTTATTAGTTAACCTAATGCTAGTAGAGAATTAGGACATCCGTAATTGTTGAATAATTCTCTACACAAGTAGAAATTGCGAAACCTTGCAGAGGGATTCTGTGGAGCAATCGCAAGTAAAAACAACACTAGAAAGTGAACCTTGCGCTAAGAGTTCAACTACTAGGATTAACCTAAATTCACAAAATATAAAGCATTCGACCAAATTACACTTAGAGTGCGCTACTTCTAGGTGGTTTATAAAATAGAATCTGGAATTCGAGCGCTTCGGTGTCCAGTGACTTAAGCAATTTTGAGGATAGCACTGCGCTAGTTGTTTTTCTATGGTTGATAATAATTTGTGAATGATAAAGAATAGATGAATATGCTACTTTGATGACTATTTAGTAACGAAGAAGGATTCCCAGATCATATTTCTCTCCATTGCTTGCAACTTAATTATTTTTAATTGCTTTGATTTTACTTTGAATCTAAAACAAACCCCCCATTGTGACACTTTTTGACAACTAAATCTCTCTGCTCTTCGTGGGAACGATCCTTACTTCCATTATATTACCAGTTAATTGTGTGGAAATAAGTAATTTAATTTGAGTGCACTCACGACACGCATCAAATTTTGGCGCTGCTGCCGGGGAGCAGTCGGTAGCTTTAGTTATTTCTTTTAGTTTTATTTTGTTTTTAGTTTTTAACTTTGTTTTCTAGATCTTTGTTTTAGGTACTTAATCTCTGGCATCGAAGGATTGGAATTACGAGAGGTGCAGAATTGAAACTCGCAAGGGAACGGTACTACAAGCACATCTAAAGTTGCAAGAAAAACCTTCTACATCAACAATGGTAGGCGATACGAATAATCCTCCACCACCTCCACCTCCGGAGAGGGAGACGTTGAGAGATATAACATCACCATGTTTAGAATCTCAACCACTATGTATTACTATAACTGACACAGTGGAACTTAAGTCAAATCTTATTCATTGGGTTCCAAAGTTCAAGGGATTACTGGGTGAAGATCCTAATCGACACCTGCAGCAGTTTCAGAATACAGTAAGAAGTATGAAAAAGAGCGATGATGATGATGATACAACTTTTCTACAAGTTATTCCGTTTTCATTAACAGACCAAGCAGAATCATGGTTATATTATCTCCCTTCCGGAAGTATTACCACATGGACCGGAATGAAAAAGCTATTTTTAGAGAAATATTTTCCTGCTTCTAAAGCTGCAGCTATTCGTAAGTAAATCAGTGCAATTGTGCAGATTACTGGAGAATATTTGTACGACTATTGGGAGAGGTACAAGAGATTGTTGGCGAGTTTCCCACACCATCAGATATCACCACAACTTGTCATTACACACTTCTATGAGGGGTTACTACCACATCAGAGACACTTGATTGATGCGGCTAGCAGTGGTGCACTGGCTAATAAAACTATCGAGGAGGCTACTAGTTTGATTGAGAGCATGGCTGCAAATACACATCAATTTTATACTAGAGATTCATCGGTGGTTAAAAGAGTTAGTGAGATGGGAGATTCTTCACACATAGATCAACGAATGAGTAATGTGGAAAAAATGGTACAACGTATAACATCTGCAATTGTTCCTTCATATGAAGAGGATGCCGAGGGAAATGCTATATTTCCTAATCTGAGGCCAAGGTATGATACCTACTCTAATACTTATAATACTGGTTGGAAAGATCATCCAAATTTTAGTTATGCGAATAAGCAAGCTGCAGCTCCTAATCCATATGTGAGACAAGGTGGTTTCCAACAAAAATTCCAACCACAAAAAAAACCTCCAACTGAAGAGTCTAAGATGGATATGCTCATCTCCATGTTTCAACAAAGTCAATAGAAGTCTGATCAAAATTAGTTGAAAACTGATAATGCTATTAAATATTTACAAACTCAGATGGGGAAAATGGCAACAGAGATGAATCGGATGAAATAAAAAGCTTCGACAAAGTTGCCATCACAACCTTTTGTGAACCCAAGAGAGCACGTTAATGCAGTGACTTTAAGAAGTGGGAGACAAACTGAAGAGCCACAACAACAAAAATAGGTTAGTAACGACATCGAAAAGGAAGTAGAGGAGGAAATCGTCCCAAAGAAAAATCCAACCTCAAACGGCCAACCTAAGGATATGGTTCCCACCTTTACTACACCACCTCATTTCCCTAGTCGTTTTGCCAAATCAAAGAAGAAATCTCAAGATAAGGAGATCATGGACATTTTCAGCAAGATACAAATCAACATCCCATTTATTGAGGCCATCATAACCGTACCCAGGTATGCTAAGGTTTTGAAGGATTTATGTACAAGGAAGGATAGGTTGATTGCTAATGAAATTACTCAGGTGGGCAAAAGTGCAACAACTATGCTATTAAAGAAGATGCCTACAAAGTGTGAATATCCTGGTGGCTTCACAGTGCCAATTACTATTGGTAAACGACGATTCGAGCGTGCTTTTCCTGATTTGGGAGCATCCATAAGTGTTATGTCAGCCGATGTTTATGATTCTTTGAATCTTGGACCTTTGAAAGAGGCGAAGATTACTATTTAATTGGTAAAAAAGTACAATATATATCCTAAGGGAGTCATGGAGGACGTGTTAGTTCAAGTGAATCAGTTAATCTTTCCCGTTGATTTTTACATTGTGGATATGCATAATGGAGATAATTGTTCATCTACTTCGTTACTTCTTGGGAGACCGTTTATGAAAATAGCAAAGACGAAGATTGATGTGGACAATGGTACACTCACTATGGAATTTGACAAAGAGGTTATACACTTTAACATATTTGAGGCCATGCATTATCCTAGTGATGTGCACTCCGCTTTCTCTGTTGATGTTATTGGTTCGTTGGCACAACAGATGTTTGATTTGAACAAAGAAGATGAACTAAAATCTATGCTACAAAATAGCATTGATTTGGACGTCCATGGCATGCCTAACTTGGACGTTGATATTCCTAAGGAGTTTGTTGAGACATGTGGTGCTTTAACGTCATCACAAAAATTTAAAACAGGTAATATTTCATATATATCTTTACCTGTGACTGATGAAGTTCCTTTACCTTTTGTTATGCAGTCACCTAAATTAGAGCTAAAACCTCTACCTGATCACTTAAAGTATGCTTACTTGGGTGATATGGAAGAGATTCCAGTCATTATTGCAAATAATCTCACATCAATACAGGAAGAACGCCTTCTTCGGGTTCTGAAAGAGCACAAAACGGCTATTGGTTGGACAATTGCTGATATCAAAGGCATTAGTCCATCCACGTGCATGCATAGAATCCTTGTGGAAGATAATGTAAAGCCAGTACGTGATGCTTAGCATAGGATTAACCCCCCAATGATGGAGGTCGTGAAGAAAGAGATCCTAAATTTACTGAGTGTGGGGGTGATTTACCCAATTTCTGACAACAAATGGGTTAGTCCGGTGCAAGTGGTGCCTAAGAAATCGGGTGTCACTGTTGTTAAAAATCAATATGATGAACTCGTTCCTACAAGAGTTCAAACATGATTGCGAGTGTGCATAGGCTACAGAAATCTCAATTCGGCTACCCGCAAGAATCACTTTCCTTTGCCTTTTCATTGATTAGATGTTAGAGAGCTTAGCAGGACATTTATATTATTGCTTTTGGATGGTTATTCGGGCTACAATCAAATTTTTATTGCACCAGAGGATCAAGAGAAGACAACTTTTACTTGTCCTTTTGGTACATTTGCATATAGAAGAATGCCATTTGGTCTTTGCAATGCGCCTGCCACTTTTCAGAGATGTATGGTTAGTATATTTTCTGATTACGTGGAGAACATCATTGAGGTATTTATGGACGACTTTAGTGTTTATGGCGATTCATTTAATATTTTTTTAAATAATCTTGAACTCGTGCTTAAAAGATGCATAGACACTAATTTGGTTTTAAACTGGGAGAAATGTCACTTTATGGTAGACCATGAAATTGTACTTGGCCACGTCATTTCCTCTAAAGGGCTCGAAGTGGACAAGGCAAAGATAGACTTGATTAGAAACTTATAATACCCCACTTCGGTGAGGGAAATTCGCTCATTTCTTGGTCATGCAGGTTTTTATAGGAGGTTTATCAAAGATTTCTCCACAATCTCAATGCCGATGTGCAAAATGTTGCAAAAGGAGGTTTCCTTTAACTTCGACCAGGAGTGCAAGGATGCCTTTAATAAATTGAAGGAATTGTTGACTACTGCACCAATTATTATGTCACCTAACTGGAATTTGTCGTGCGAGTTAATGTGTGATGCAAGTGATTATTCAGTCGGAGCTGTTTTGGGTCAAAAAGTAGACAAGAGGTCACATGTGATTTATTATGCATCAAGGTCCCTAAACGATGCTCAAATCAACTATTCTAATACTAAGAAGGAGTTGTTGGCTATAGTATTTGCATTAGAAAAATTTAGAGCTTATTTGGTGGGTGCCAATGTGATTGTATATTCTGATCATGCAGCACTACAGTACCTATTGAAAAACAAGGAGGCTAAGCCAAGACTCATACGTTGGATTCTTTTGCTACAAGAATTCAATATAGAAATTAGAGATAAGAAAGGTGTTGAGAATACAATTGTTGATCATCTTAGTAGACTTGTTGTTTCCGAAGAAGAACTCCCATTACAAGATCGTTTTCCAGACGAACAACTTTTTTCAATTAAAGATTCAACACCTTGGTATGCTGATATAGTGAACTACTTGGTTACAAGGAAAGTACCTAGTACTATGTCTAATTTTCAAAAGTTAAAGATTAAGAAAATAGACAAGCAGTATGTGTGGGATGAGCCCTACTTGTGGAAATATGGTGCTAATCAAATTATCCGCAGGTGCGTACCAAACTCTGAATTTCAGTCAATTATATCTTTTTGTCATTCTTATGCTTGTGGTGGTCACTTTGGTGCAAAACGTACCGCTCTCAAAGTCCTTGAGAGTGGCTTTTATTGGCCAACCCTATTTGAGGATGCATATAATTTTTGTAAATCTTGTGATAGATGTCAACGGACGGGCAATCTAGGTGCTCGAAATAAAATGCCACTCACATCAATTCTCACTGTTGAGATATTTGATGTGTGGGGAATTTATTTTATGGGTCCTTTTGTCAATTCGAATGGAAAATTTTATATACTTCTTGCTGTGGATTATGTTTCAAAATGGGTGGAAGCTAAAGCCACCCCTACTAATGATTCTCAAGTTGTTTGTGAGTTTGTGAAGGAATATATTTTCTCTAGACATGGTACACCAAGAGTGGTTATCAGTGATGGAGGCTCATACTTCAAGAAATCCTTCCATGATCTTCTCAAGAAGTACAACATAAATCACAAGGTCGGTACGCCATATCACCCACAAACTAGTGGGCAAGCTGAAATTTAAAATCGTGAGATCAAGTCCATCTTGGATAAAACCGTTAACACAACACGGAAAGATTGGAGTTATAGACTCAACGATGCACTTTGGGCGTATAAAATAGCGTATAAAACACCGATTGGTATGTCTCCATATCAGTTGGTGTATGGAAAAGCTTGTCATCTTCCGGTTGAACTTGAGCACAAGGCTTACTGGGCGATAAATATGTGCAACATGGATTATGACAATGCGGGGAAACATAGGAAGTTACAACTTAATGAGCTAGAGGAGATAGGTAATGATGCTTACGAGAGTGCTCGAATTTACAAGGAGAATACTAAACTTTTCCATGACAAGATGATTTCTAGAAAGAGTTTTGTTGTGGGCCAAAAAGTTCTTCTATTTAATTCTCGTCTTAAGTTATTTCCCGGTAAGCTAAGGTCACGTTGGAGTGGACCTTTTGTTGTTACTAATGTTTTTCCTTATGGTGCTGTTGAAGTTACTAGTCTCACGAAAGGGACGATATTAAAAGTAAACGTCCATAGATTAAAGACATATTACGAAAACTTCCCTACGGAGAATGTGGACGTGATTGAGCTTCTTGATGTACTCCCTCTGGAGGAGTAGTTTGGAGAATGCAAAGTCGGGCTGAGGACGTAAAACTAAGCGCTAAATGGGAGGCAACCCATCGGTTTTGTGTCTCTATCTTTTGTATTTTATTTTTCTTATCTTTTCATATCATATTTGCATCCTCATATTTAATTTCATTGAGTCCGGAATCTATTTTAGAAGAGAAATATGATGAATACCTTTTCGTCAGAAAAATTTAGACCGCGCATAGTTCAGTCCAGAGACCATAACTATCAGACCGTTTATCTAAACACTGTACCCTTTTTCCACTTTGTAGAAAACACGTATATGAACAACTTTTGTGAAATGGAGTTTTTCCAAATTCCTTACCAATTTGCACAGGTTTTGCGTTTTATCTGTTGTTACGTCAGAATTCAGAACTTTCGGTTTTACACATTGAGGACAATGTGAAGTTTAAGTGTGGGGGAGTATTTTGCATATAGATTTTTTCAAAATTTTGCATAAAAAACCTTCAACTTGTAGAGATTTTAGAGTCACTAGCATACTTCTAGGTATGTTTACTTAGAGATTCTGACCGACATAACTGAACTTGGAAGTGTTAGGGAACTACGTTCGGAATATTCTTACGAATTGAAGTGTTAAATAATGGATTTAATCATGCCGGTGATGCAAATTAGGAGCAGAGAGAAATGCATTATTAGAGTTGCTGATCAATCATTAGTGGAGACTACCCATTTTCTTATCAACCAAGGCACCAGACCAAATTTTCTTTGTAGCTGACTAAAGAGCTTTCTTTTGAGTGTGTGTCACCGTACGTTAATTCCGGGTAGAATGGTGAGCTACCCAACTTCACACCATTTTCAGCACTATTTTTGATCTCTTGAGTGCTAATTTTGTCAATCATGAGGGTGACGTCTATAGACGAAAACCATGTTCTTGTAGTTTGATTTGCAGTTAGCACCATTCTCTCTCTCGCCAATAACAGATCCATAGAAACACATCATCATCAACAATGGAGCGACATCAAAAATCTACAAGGAAGTTGAAGACGTTTGAGGTTTACAATAAACAATTCAAGGAAGAGCGAAATTTCATATTCAAGTAAGCGACATATACATGAGCAGATTTTTATATACATGTTGAAGACTTACATATAAGGAGCGGAATTTTATATCAAAGTATGAAGACTTATTTACAAGAGCGAAGAAAATCAAAAGATGAGAGTTATTGAAGTTTATGATACGAAGACAATACAAGTTGTGAAGATCAAAGTGGTAAATTACTTCTCTCATGGCCATGTTAATTTTATTTCAACTTTATTGTTTTAGTTGCAATCTCTCTTATAAAAATATATATATATATATATATATATATATATACAAAGAGATTTGCATTTAGGTTGTTATTTGTTTAATAAGGCCATATGGAAGAAAAATATATAAAGAAGTTTCAAGCAACAAGGAATTGAGGAAAAGAGTACAAATTGTCAAAGTTCTACAAGTTCAAGAGTTTATCATCAACAGTTGAAGACCGAAGACCAAGATGAAGAAGACCGAAGCCGAAGGAAGGAAGACATTTCTATTGGATGCCGTGAGAGTGGTGTTATCATCATTACAATCGAATGTGAAGGTGGTAAGTACTCCCATCCTTGCTATAATGGTTGATTTCCTTTCTTAGAGATCATCAGAAAAATATTTTTTGTTTTCCACGATTTTGTGGAGTCTCCAAAAATAATTCGAAAGGTTACCTTCCCACCATTCAACGCATGTAGGATTTCTCTCTTCATTCCTACCTACACACATGTGAGACCCATAATAAAAGCCGTCTTATTGAGTGCAATTATCATAAAATCCTTTTAAGTGAGGCGGAAGTCGAGGAGAAATGCTTATTGATCGTTCTCAAACACGCGTTTCTCTCATTATGGTGTGGTTATTTCTCACTCAAGATTAAAGAATGAATATGTTCTTTGGTATTTCTAACTTCTTATTACTAGTATGCAGAAATTCTATGTCCTCATAGCTCTTTGGATGCTTAGGAAGCTGGAACGCTTTGAAGTTGGAGTAGGTTTTGTGTGTATATGTCTCGTAAGCCCTCACGAGACTATAACTCGTCCACTAGGGACACCTAGGGGTTTAAAGGCCTATTATCCATGCTAAGAGTTACCGTATCCTCGGCGACATGGAGTTGTTGTATTTTAGATAGTTTGCTTGAGGACTAGCAAAAGCCAAGTGTGGGGGAATTTGTTAAGTGCATATTTTGCATATATTTTGTGTCGAATCCATGCTAGTAATTGCTTAGTTTCTTGCAAATTATTGTATATTACTCTTGTTTTCTCTTATTTATGTTTTGCTAGGTGAATCATCCAAAAGAAGCGAATTTGCACTTAATTGTGCAAGGAAATAAGTTAGCTACAAGAAGAGAAGGGCCAAAGACCCGGTGAAACTCGTCCAAATGGAGGATATATAGTCACCATTTTGTGCACGACGAGAAGACGAAGTCAATGGCGAAAGAACGGGATCAATCCGACGTCATATGAAGAAGTTATGGGTGAAACAAGAATGAAGCTGGAATGAAGATTGCTAAGGGGTGTCCACTTTACTAAGGGGCGGACATATTTTCAAAGGGACTGCTAAAGGGAGTCTAGTGTTTTACTTGGGAGAAGCCAGAATTCCAAACATGTTAAAGGCACCAGGAGGATTATCCAGGGCACTTCATCCCCTTCCCATTATTCTCACGACCAGCTCAGGTTTGCTGTTGTGGTTACGAAAACTGAGATGAACACGGAATGGTGGTAGTGACTGTGGAGGTTGCTGGCAGTGTGATAGTGGCAAGATGATGATAAATTCTCATTGGGTCTTATTCGCTGTTAGCTGGGGTGGTTGGCAGAGTTTGATAACGGAGAATATATGATGGTGCTGTGGATAATAACAGATGGAACTCGAGCTGAGTGGTGGTGCTGTTTTCATTGGTTTATGGAAGTGATAATTAATCTGCAGTTAACAGGTTTGACTGTAAGGAGCTCGAGTTGTTCATTGCTGAGAAGAGCATGGCGGAGAAGAATGAGGTGACGACGATGATGATCATGCTGATTATTATGGGTTAGGTATTGCTTCCATTATTCAAAGGCTAGTGATTGATCGGGAATGGAGATGTGGTTGTGTAAGGATATATACAGGGAGGTGGTTTAAGTACTCGAGAGTTACAAGAAGCTGGAACTCGAGAGTTACTAATGCTGTAGCTACCATGATCATGTCTCGGTGATCAATGGAGTTCGGTATGGAGAACTTGAGTTTGCTGCTAGCAAAGACGGAGAGATAAAGTTGGGTATTTCTGTTATACGAAGGGAAGGAAAAGGCAGTGAGTAACTGAGTTGGTGATTATCGGTGATGGATAAACTGAGAGTTTGAGTTACAAACAAGAATCGGGGATGAGTAGAGAGAAATATGGAAACAAGTTTGAGAAGTCGGGGAAGTGATGAGAAAAAGGAGGAGCTAGTTTGGCAGAGATAGAATCTATGAGATCGATGGTGGCAGTTGAGCTCGAGAGAACACGAGTTCGAATTTCCGTGAACAAGCCACGGTAAAAGCTACGGGAGATATTACGGTTGAGTAAACCCATCCGTGTTTAAGAGAAGAAAAGAATCAAAACATCCAGGAGAACTTTCGTATGGGAAGTCCTAGACGTAACTGAAAGAAGAAAAATGGTTAAAAAGTTCCAGGAGAACTTTCGTACGGGATATCCCATACGTAACTAAAGAAGAAAATATGCCTGTCAGTTTTGGAAAACTGACAAGTCAAATGGAAGTTGAAAATTTTGAGTTGGGCTTACTGTTCATAACCGAGCCCATTAAGAGGGTTTTTATGTGGGCTATGGAATATGCACGAATTTGGCTAAGTTTTGGAAGAGTTTTGGCTAGTTTTGGCAACCATTCGACACGGGATTCGAGCACGGACACAACTACAATTGGGACACCTATATAAGAGAACTTCTAATATTTTTGGGACATCAATCTTTAATCTTTTATCAAGCTTTTGGAGAGGATAACACAAGGAAGAAAAGCTAGGGTTTTGGAGCAATACATCACCGTAACTATTTCTTTACCATTTTATCATATGAAACTCATGGGTTTTGTTAGTACCATGAGTAGCTAAACTTCTTAATGATTGGGGATGAATTCTAAGTTCTAATATATGATTCAGTTTAGCATATAAATCTATTTTAACTCTTCACATGATTATTGTTTGTTTTTACAATAATTAATTTTATGATTGATTGATAAATTGTTTAGGTGGCCAACTGAACTAGTTTATTAGTTAACCTAATGCTAGTAGAGAATTAGGATATCCGTAATTGTTGAATAATTCACTACACAAGTAGAAATTGTGAAACCTTGCAGAGGGATTCTGTGGAGCAATCACAAGTAAAAACAACACTAGAAAGTGAACCTTGCGCTAAGAGTTCAACTACTAGGATTGACCTAAATTCACAAAATATAAAGCATTCGACCAAATTACACTTAGAGTGTGCTACTTCTAGGTGGTTTATAGAATAGAAGCTGGCATTCGAGCGCTTCGTTGTCCAGTGACTTAAGGAATTTTGAGGATAGCACTGCGCTAGTTGTTTTCCTACGGTTGATAATAATTTGTGAATGATAAAGAATAGATGAATATGCTACTTTGACGACTATTTAGTAACGAAGAAGGATTCCCAGATCATATTTCTCTCCATTGCTTGCAACTTAATTATTTTTAATTGCTTTGATTTTACTTTGAATCTAAAACAAACCCCTCATTGTGACACTTTTTGACAACTAAATCTCCCTGCTCTTCGTGGGAACGATCCTTACTTCCATTATATTACCAGTTAATTGTGTGGAAATAAGTAATTTAATTTGAGTGCACTCATGACACACATCATCTCCCCATCTAACTGGACAAAACAATTAATATTTTTACGAATAACAATTGTCCTATGATGTGGGAAAATTTTCTGAAAAATTGACTTGTAAGTTGGTTCCAAGTGGTGATTGAATGTGGTCTCAAACCGTAAAACCATGTTTTGGCCCTTTCCCTTAAAGAAAATGTAAACAAACGCAATTTCAGAGAGTCTTCGGACATATGGTCAGGTTGCATAGTCCGGCAATTTTGTTCAAACTCTCTTACGTGATTGTAGGGGTTCTCAGAATCGAACCCTCAAAATATAGGAAGTATTTGTATCATTCTTGCATTTATTTTAAAAAGGTTATTGGTATGAGGTAAGACAACACATGATGACAGACTTATTCTGTTGGGACACATGTATTCCTGGAGAGTACGGGGACAGTTCATGATATCACCCATTGTCTTAACTTGGAAGGGTGTGTCAACTACTGAGAATGGGCTTCAGGCAGGCAGTCTTGACGAATACTATCTAGACAATCGGTTTTTGGTTACAGAACTCCAATCAAAGCCTAAGGGACACACCATTCAACATGTTTCAGAGATTTATGCAGACAGTCACAGTATCTTGCATATATCGAGAAATCACAGTGAAACAGTAAATTTTAGCAAGCAAGGATGGCACTCATCTATCACAGAATCATGTCTATGGGGATCAACAACTAGTTTTTGAAATCATGAATGCACAAACAATATGTTGCATAACTAGATAGTATCCAGTACACATATTCAGCAGGTAAACATCTGATTCAGATATCGCAAGATCATGCACGACGATACTTTATGTTGCAGGTGTGTTGACATAGTTCAGTAAGCTAGTTTTATGGCAGCTAGTTCAACAATTAATCTAGGTGCAAAAGAACTGATTAATTCTGATGAGTATGAAAATTAACTTCAGATATTCATAATCATTCAAGTTTTAGCACAACTAATAACCAATTCAAATAGCCAATACAAAACCCAAATATCACAAGTTGATGTTTTTGGGAATGAAAAACCATTTCTCAAATTCTTGCACACAGATTCAAAATATGTTGTACTGCTCAGAACAAGCAAATGTAACAACTTGGAAGAGTGGTTTAATGATCAGCAGGGCAGCTAGTTCAACAAACTCAGCTAACCAAAATACACAGCATTCACATCTAGTTTCACAGGTCAGTTTAAATGAAGTTTTTCAGGGTTTATCATTCATGCAGATATATAGTGTAATGGAGTTTGAGAATGACCAACCGGTTTTAGCCACAATGGCTAAGCTGTTCTGCTTCTTGTCCTTTCATTCCTTGGCTTTTGCAGAAGTTATTGCAGGAACATATGAGCTCAAAGGAAAGATTTAGTACACAGATTTGCACAGATGGAGCAAGGGTATAAAAACCAACAGATGAGAGCTGCAGAATATTTATGAATACAAATGCAACTAACTTCAGGCAAGTTTGGCAAATATGCAGTTAAACTACCTTGATAGAAAACTAAATGATTATACAACATATGGATTCACAAAGTTATACTATAAGAGCTGAAAAAAATAGCAATCTAACACATATATAACTCAACTAGATATAGAACAATGCAAGTAAACAAAAATAATGAAAGATGAAGCACACAATGAAACTAAACAATGATGCAGTTATGCAAGACTAAGTGATAGCATATAATGATAGGCCGTTTAACTAGACCAAGATACAAGATTTATGGACAGATGGATTAGCCAAGTTATAAAAACAACATCAAGAAAATATAACTGAGGGAAAACAGCAAGATAAAAGTATATGCAGATGAAACCTTGAAACAAAATCTACAGCTAAGAAGTTACAGGCTAAGTTACAGACACTCTAACCTAAACAAATCTTATGCTAACACAAAGGAAAGTTTACAAACTATAGTTACAAACAAACTAGTTGCAGGGTGCAAACACTTAAACAAGATATGAGATGTAATGAGAAAGAAAACAAAAGAAAATCTAAGAGACGACAGTAACAAAAGAGATCAACTAATGGAAGTATATGGATGGTTTTACTGAATTTTTGAGATGATTACAAATAACAGAGACTTAACAAAATTCTACTAGATGTTTCACTGTAGTCACATGGTTATGCTGATGACTATGGAATGATGCTAGTTACACAGAGAGATAATGATGCAAAGATGCAGAAATATAAAGAGTTTCATCTAAGTTACACTAACAATGACTGAAAATATAAAGAATGCAAGCTAATATATACAAGACTAAGCTAAAAATTAGTAAAGTGAAACTTTTTATCAACTACACTGCCACCAAGTCCCCGGAAACAACGCCAAAAACTTGGTAGGCTTAAGAAAGTTACCAACAATTAAACTGCAAGTGCACAGGTCTAACCCACAGAGACAAGGTGAGTGCTAGGTTGATTCTATGGTCTACTACACTGATTCTCAACAAGAATTAACAAAATGATTTTGGTTGTGTGTCTATACGATAATGATATTTGATAGTAACAGAAATAGTAAAACAGAATGCAAAGCAATAAAAAAAGGGATGCTAGGGTCTTCAAATCCACCACTAACCTTCACTATGCATTCAACTAGTGATGTTATTCTTGTCCTTATAGCATATAAGGTAGATGTGTCAAGTCTACCACTTACCTAAGGTGTTTCACCAATGGATAGCTCCATCACAACTAAAGTATCTTTCCAAAGCACTAACTGTCTTCTTAGGTAACAATTAGTCTAAGTATTAATAACATTCATTGAAGCTTGAGTTGCAGCATAATCAACACAGTGATAGTCTAACTACAATGAATACATGGCATACACTGTGAAAGCAAAATGTTGATGTACTAAGATTGAAATTATCCTAACAATTTAAGCATTCAAGAACACACAAAGTATGAATAACAAAATAACAGGTTAGGGCTTCATCTAAACCCTAGTTATGAAATTAGAACATGGTGACAAAACTGAAAACAAATACAAACTACAGCTTGGTGCACCGGAAAATCCGGGCATAAGTTTTTACATACATAATTTGTTTCTTATTTATACACAAAATTCCTCTTAATTCAAAAATTTACAGAGACCCACTCACCGTGACAGCCTGAATTGGTTGTCCCCTATGCTAATTCGGCTATGCAACTCCATTTATTCGACGTTGGGAGAAACGCTAGCTTCATCTATCTCGAACTTAGCTTCTAGGGTTTTGGGAGAAGCTATGAAGGAGATAGATAGAAACTAGGAGGTGGTAAAGGTGGTTGTGCTGGTGGCAGAGGGGTTGGTCGGGAGAAGAAGGAGATGATGGATATGTGAATGGTCAGTGTAAGAAAAGTCAGAGAAGAAAGAAGAGGGGAAAAGAAGAAGAACAAACTGAGTTTGTCTTCTGGTCGAGTAGGGTGAAGGGGACATACAACTAGGGTGTGAGGCGGGAGCTGCAAGTGTTGATGCACGGCAAGGAGAGGACGTTGGATACAGCTGCTAGATCAAATCCAACGGCTTAATATGGGAGCGGGCTTGGATTCGGGTCTTGGGTAGTTTAAGCCCATGTATTTGTAAACAGGTTGCAACTGATGCGCAAGCGGGTTGCAACTTCTTTTCTATAGTCGCTAGTCTCCAATTTTCTGCTCTTTTGGCTCCTCAATTCATCCAAGATTTATTTAGTACCTAAAAACACAAAATTAATTAGTACAAATATTTATTCTTGAAAACAGAGAAAATACAAAATTTGGGATAATATCTGATTTTAAAGCGCAAAAGATGAGTTAATTGCTAATAAAAAGGTGTAGAAATATGCAATATTTGGCACTCGTCGCAATCTGACCAGCAACATCTACTACTGGACGTTGAAGAGAAGGAATATCAGACTGGCCAATTCTCTTCTTCAGTTATGAGACATAGAAGACAGGGTGTATTATGGAGCCGAGAGGGATTTGGAGCTTGTAAACCACTGAGCCTATCTTTTAAGGACCTGAAGAGAGATTCAGATTTCTCCTTAGAGAAATTGAAGATTGTATGTAGGGTTGAAGCTTCAGATATAATTCGTCAACAACCTCAAAAGTTTTGTCTACTCTCTTCTTATCAGCATAAAGTTTCATCATTTCTTGGGCTTTGTGGTGAGTTTCCTTTTAAATATCCAAAGTTACATCTCTTTGTTGTAAGTACTCTTCAACAGATGAGACAGAAGTAATGGTTGTGGAAGGTAAAGCAAGGTGAGGCGGTTCACAGCCATATAATGCCTTAAATGGAGTCATCTGGAGGCTAGTGTGAAAGTTAGTGTTATACCACCATTCTACCAGTGGAAACAACTTAAACCAATTCTTAGGCCTATGTCCAGCCATATATCTGAGATAGTATTCAAATCAAGCATTGACTCTCTTAGTGTTTCCATTTGATTGAGGGTTATATGTTGTGCTGAGATTTATGATGGTGCTCAGATCCTTGAAAATATCTTGCAAAACCAAACTGGTGAAGACTTTGTTTCCATCAGATACAATGGAAGCAGGAAGGCCATATAATTTGAATATCTGATTAATGGATTTCTTTAGTGATGGCAGTGTAGGGATGAACAAGAACAAATGTGCATACTTAGTTAGTCTGTAAACAACAACCAAGATTACAGTTCTTCCATCACTTGCATCCAGGACCTCAATGAAGTCTATTTATATGTGTTGTCAGGCTTGCTCAGGGATGGGAAGAGGTTATAACAGGATGTGTATTCTCTCCCTTATTCTTTTGGTAGACATCACAAGAAGGAATAAAAATAAGAATATGTTTTTTCATGTTGGGCCAAAAGAAATAAGATTTTTCTCTAACATAAGTATCTTGAATGCTATAGTGGCCACCAACTACATAAGAGTGGACAAAAGCCATAATGGTTTGTCTTGTACTAACACCACTACCAACATATACCTATTCATGTACCTCGGGATGCTTCCAGAGTAAGTGGAGTGTGGGATAGATGATGAGATGATCAGTAGTTGAGGAAGAAGTAGTTGCATTTTTGGATCAGATTCATATATGGAGATGATATGTGAACCCTATAATGGTGTGGAGGTAGCTAAGAGATTGCATTCACCTTGCAGATGTGTTCTTCTAGAAAAAGCATCAACCACTTTGTTTTCTGCCCCTTTTTTATATCTGATTTCAAAATCAAAGGCTAATAACTTGATCAAACATTTTTATTGAAGAACTGTATAATTTTTGTTAAAGAATATATTTAATACTTTGATGGTATGTGGAAATTTTAAAGTGATGTCCTTGTAAGTAATGCCTCCATCTTTTCGCTACTTGTGCAATGACAATCATTTCCTTCTCATATGTGGATAACGTACTAGCTTTTGGTCCCATAGGTTGGTTAAAGAAATCAATTGGTCTTCCTTCTTGAATTAAGACAACACCAATTCCCTTATCACAAGCATCATCTTCAAGGATGAGTTCTCTAGAGAAATCAGATAAAGATAGAACTTGTATAGTAACATGGCTATTTAAGTTGTTGAATAGCAGTTGCAGCAGCTGGTTTCCAACGAAATGCATTTTTCTTGAGTAGATTTGTCAGTGGTCTACTTATAATGCCAAAGTTATTGACAAATTTCTTGTAATACCCAGTTAATCCAAGAAAACCTCTCAACTCTTTTATAGTTGTAGTAGTAGGCCAAGTAATCATACCTAAAACCTTAGCTGGGTCAGCTTTGACACCTTCAGAAGAGATAATGTTGTTACACTTAATGTTGGTTTAGCAAAAAATCTTGCTTGCCTTAAGGTAATCATGTTTTGGTTAATTCAGATTAGTGCTAAGTTGGATTACAGTCAGCTGCTTAGATGTCCTATGACTCACCTGGTGAGATGTCAACCAAATAATGATGGACAGGTTGGTTGACACATATATATGACTCAATCCTCTTCTAGCCTCTTATACATATGTATTTTTCTGATAATCCATTAAAAAAGAAATGAGAGAAAATAGAAGTAGAAGATAAGTCATGCACTTGTTTCTGTTTTTATATGTTTTACTTCTTTCTTCTTAATATGTTTTGATGTGTATCATGTTCTTGATGTGTATCTTACTGTTATGCTAATGATAGAGGCATATTCAGCTAATATAGTGGCTACTTGATTATTCTGCATAGTTTCTCAGATATATGAGAGTGTGTTTAAACTAGGCTTAATAAATGTTTCAGTATATGGGTTAATCATAATCATGTTTAAGCCTAAAGTATATCGATTATGAAGCTAAAATTCCAACATTCTACTTCTATTTCACCTAGTTATTTTCATATTCTTCAACTAGTAATATGTAGAATCATGTTTTTCTGTTAGTTGCACATAAAGTAACTTTTATGTAGCTATGTGGTACTTCCTCTATGCGGAATAAAGGTTCAAAAGTTCAAAGAGCAGTTTACAGTTGGTATTCTTGGTTTCGTTGTGCATATACCTTTTTTTTTATCACGATATGAAGTTTTTATACTGATCTTGCTTAGGAAATATTTTTGGTAAAAGGGTATTGTAGTACAGAAAGATTGATTCAGTTTTGGATAATGGATCTAAATAAAGGATATAGTACTGTCTTGATTATTAGTAGTCACGTCAGTGATGCTTAATATCATGTTATTTGTATTGTGATGATAATATGCCTGCAATGATTTGTGGTTTTCGTAATAGGTTAGGACCATTAATGCAAGATCTTCTGTATTAAGATATTAACAGTTGTACTACTTTTAGTTTCAACATGAGGATATGACTTTTGGGTTAATCTTTATCTATTCCTAAAATATTAAAAACCATGCTTGGGTGATCATTGTTTGTCTGTTTCAAAGAAACTTTGAACATATGACAATGTTAAAGTTTTAACAAGTGTTTAACTAGATAACAAGTGATTCAGATTTAGAAATACATAGGGTCTGAACTGTTCCCTGAGTTCAAGGTTGTTGGAAGTTTTAGAAGTAAAGGTGTGCTCTACTAAGTGAAGGAGGGTACGCAGAAAAGACGGACTTCAGGGAAACTTTCTTGGTTCATATGGTAGCAACAAAAGCTCTCTTTATGCTCAGGAGTTGCATAAGGTTTATGGAAATGGTTAGAATCTTGGCTCTAGTGGAGGTTCTTGCGGTGACATTGCTGTCCAGGGAATGTATTCAAGCTATAGTGTTTTAGGTTCATATTATTGAGCTGTTTTTCATGAGTGGGGCTGCAGTAGTAATGCAGCTTGTCTTGGTGTGACTGAGAAGATCAGTGGGATATATGTTTGTTGTACAAATGTTATTCCTGCAAGTTTGAACCCGCACAAGATAGATTCAAAATTGTTCTCAGATACCTTGAGCATGAGGTTGTAACTCAGAAATACTTGTTACTTGTGCAAAATGGAAGGTTGTTTTGCTGTGATGTAGACACCATCTTCTTTAATCTTGAAATCAGTTTTGTCTGTGATGGCTTAGATGATTGGCTATTTTGCAAGTGCAGTCAAGTTTTAGGACTTACAGTTAGTAAAAGGTGCTTTGGATGTCTGCAACTGCTTATTTCTCTAGTTTTACCTTCCGCTGAACACAAAGGTGAGGTTGTTTATTTCATCTACAAATCAAGTTCAAGGAAAATTTTCATCTAAGGTACAGATTTGGACTTTCAGGTATGTAGTCTGATTTTCAGTTTCCGAAAGTTGTGACGGTAGATAAAGATAGTATGTTTTTCATTATTCGATTAAGTATCGCCAAAGTGCTGCTTTGAGAATAATGACAGAGGTTTAATGAGAATCCGTACGTTTGTTGTGTTTTGTATATGATTTATTTTATAAATTGCGAGTATGAATCAACCCAAAGGTAATTTATGCTTGCAAAGTCTTGAATGAATCATATGGTGGTGAGTGACTTGTTTTTCCATGCTTAAGGCAAATCATATGTTTTTCATGTGTAAAGTTACAGCGATAATCAAGTCTTGACATATTATCGGAAGCTCGTGAATCTAATGTTGCATTCCTTGTTCCGAGATGCAATACATAAGAATCTAGTAGTTTGAGTCTAGAAATTGGAAATACAAGTCAAGGTAAGAATTCACAAGGTATTTTGTCATTTAACTTTTCCCGAAGGTTTAATAGTCAGTTTAAGGTATGTTTTTTCCTTAATGTGCAGACTTGTTTTTCAAAGTATACTGCTGCATTACGGCTGTGTTGTTTGTTTTCAATTTTTGAAAGTTATGTCTGAATATTCTATACTTTCTATTATTGGATTAAGTGTTGCCAAAGCGACTTATGCTTGCTGAAGCATAAGAATGAATCTTTGAGAAACTTATATCTGTAAGGTACATCCCCTAGTATTTGTGCTAAGGTCTAAGACAATGCAAGGCAGTTTGAATGGTAGTCATGGTGTAAAAGGATCAAAGTTGAAAGTGTTGCGTTACAAGGCTCTGGATGCTTGTGGCTAGTTTCAGAAAGAGATAAAGATTCTTGTGGTTCAGGATCAAAGAATCTTTCATCAGTCTTCGGTGAAGCAAGGTTTGCTTGTGATTTATTTTGGATGTTGCAAATGTGAACCTGCCCCAAAGGTGATTTATACTAGTAATGTCTGAAATGGATTTTGTTTTATACTTGGTTTAGTTTTCCTTTTTTCTATTGAACCCAAAGGTTTAATGGAATTGTTACTTTGCTATGCATGAAGTGTTGGTCTTAAACTCGTTAGGTTAGACTCGTGTATATTGCAATTCTTCCCAAAGGTGGTTTGCGATGATACCGAGTCTTGTTTTTGAGTTTAAGATGTTTATTACTTGGCAGTTTTTGAGATTCTGGCATCATGGTTTACCCAAAGGTGAACTGTTGATGGTATTGAATCTATTCTAATATTTCATTGGTGTGTATATTAAAGTATAAATAATACTGTATGGAGGCAGAGTCCTGAAAAACCGTGGGAGCATGATAACATTAGTTTTGTTTATCATCTTAACTGTTTAACTTGTTTTGCTGTTTATGTTTTCAAGGAACGAAAGATCAGTGGAAGATCAGTATAGAAAGTCCCTTTCGACACAGCTTGTAATGAGCACAGAATAAGTCTCTTCGGAGACATAGCTCTTTGGGCACAGATAAAGTTCTCTTTAGAGATCAATGTCTCTTTTGAGACACATAATAAACCTTTCAGAGATTAATCCAATAAAGAGATGAATCAAGGTTCTCGACGGAGATATGTTTCATTTTGAGACAAAAGTTTTCTCTTCGGAAATATATCTCTTATTGGGCAGGTATGTATATTCATCTCGACGGAGATGTTACTCATTATTGAGCCAGTTAAATGTCTTGCCAGACATACCTAAATTGATCCAGTAGAATATATGCGGAGATGTCTCTTCATAGATGTTAAAGATGTCTCTTCAGAGATGTTAAATGTCTTGACAGACATACTCAATTGAGCCAGTAAAATATCTTCGGAGATGTTAAATATCTTGTACGACATATCTCAATTGAGTCAGATGTATACTTATTATATGTTTCGACGGAAACATGCCTCTTAATTGAGCCAGATGTTATACTTGTCTCAACGGAAAGTGTTAAGTGCATATTTTGCATATATTTAGTGTCGAACCCATGCTAGAAATTGCTATATATTCTTGCGAATTATTGTATATTACTCTTGTTTTCTTTTATTTATGTTTTGCTAGGTGAATCATCCGAAAAGAAGTGAAAAGAGCTATAAAAGTGAAGTCCACAAGTGGAGAAAGGCCAAAGACCAAGTAGAGTTCATTCAAATCTAGGAATGCTTGATATCATCTCGAAGGGGACGAAAGGGCGAAGCTAAGGGCGAAAGAACAATGTCAATGCGACGGCATATGAAGAACTTATGATCTGTTGAAGCAAGTAGAAATTGTCGAAAGGTGTACAAGAGCACAAAATTGCTATCAACATCCCATCTTACGTTAAGGGGCAGACAGGCTTAAAAAGGATTTGAACAGTTGAATGGCTATTATAGGGCGCCTGCAGGTTTTACTATGGGCGGCCATTATCTTCATCATTTCTTTACGTGACTAGCGGGGTTGTGCATGGCAGTGATGGAGTGAGTAACATCAAGAGATACTCTAATTTGTGTTGGCAGTGACGTTGGTTTTTTTTTTTTTTGAAATGGAAAGGATATAATAAAAGGAGAAAAAATGTACAGTCTAATTACAAGGTCAAGAGACCCTCTCGAAAAAAAGAAGAAACAAAACCCGAACTACATGTTAACTATATCCTCCCAATGATGCATAATCTGAGATGCAAAAAAATGTTTGAAAACATCTTTATTTGAGCTCCACAAATGAATCCATTGTTTTATCGCAATTTGTAGCTCAAAAATTGTTTTTGCCCTGCCACCGTGAACTCTTCTATTTATCTCATTCCAAACTTCCCAACACATCGCAAAAGGCAATAATTGCCACACCGTCCTTGTCCTAGCTGAAACTCTTTCCAATCTCCAGCCTATCATCATTGTGTTGAACTGACCTGGCATTACCCAGTTAACCTTCATAGAATCTATAAAATACTCTCAGATCTTAGTAATCACCGAGCAATGAATGAAAATATGCTCCATAGTTTCCACCTCCGCATTGCAGAAAAGACACAAATTTGAATAAATTACTATCCTCCTTTGTTGCAACATAAATCTTGTTAGAATAGAATTATGAAGGGCTGCCCAGCAAAGAAATAGAACTTTGGGTGGTGCCAAGTTATTCACTAAAATTTGATGACCATCCCAGTCCGGAACTTCATCGGTTAATCTCCCGTATAAATCTTTTGCAGAGTTCGCACCTTCGATGCGATCATCTTCTCCTTGAGATAGAACTGCAAGCCTGGTGTCAAACTTCAACTCCAAAAGGTCGATGCTTTCCTCCGGATTCAGGTTTCTTCTGAATCGAAACACCCTATTGTTGTTACACAGTTCGCTCACAGTAGCGAGTTTTTGTGTGCTGATCTTGTATAATCTCGAATATTTCTCCTTGAAAGGCTTCTTTTCGCACCAGCTGTCCTTCCAGAATCTTAAAGATAATCCATCTTTTACCTGTACCTTCACAGAATCAATGAAAACATTATTCTCTCTTAGTATATCAAACCACGTGATTCTTCGAACCGGTTCGTTAACTTGAAGAGGGAGCAAATACCCTTCTTCAGCTTGTGTTTTTTCGCAAACAATTCTCCTCCATAATGCCGTCTTTTCCTTGCAGTATCTAATGTGCCACTTTGCTAACAAGGATTTATTCACCAACCTCAAGCTGGGAATGCCTAATCCGCCCTTCCTCATTGGCTTACAGATTTTCTTGAATGAGACCCAGCTCATTTTCTTCTTCTCATCATCTTCACCCCAAAGGAACCTTCTCATTATCGAATTCAATTTCTTTTCTAATGAAACGGGCATATGAAGCAAAGACATGAAATACATAGCTAGACTCTCAAGTGAACTCCTGATTAACACAACCCTCCCAGCTTTATTCAAATACCTTCTTTTCCATGGTGCAAGTTTTTTCTGCATCCTTTGAATAATTATTTCCCAAATCAATTCACTTCGTCTATTTGAACCAATGGGCATACCCAAATACATAACAGGAATGGATTCTACTTTGCACCCCAACTCCAAAGCTAACTCACTCACCATATTATCAGCAGCGATGCTCACCATTGTGCTTTTCTCTAAATTCAAACGAAGACCCGTTAAGATCTCAAAAACAGTTAGAATAACAAGGAGTCTTCTCACCTCGACTGTTGTGGCATCCAAGAAGATTACCGTGTCGTCTGGAAACTGCAGATGGGATACCACCGTTCCTCCATCTTTCACACAAAATCCACTGAGTTTTCCTTGAGAAACTGCATTGTTGATGAGAATCGAAAGCACCTCCACGACCAAAAGAAAAAGGAAAGGTGACAATGGGTCACCCTGACGAATACCTTTCGATGGCTTTATTAACCTTGTGGCTTCTCTATTTACAAGAATTGAGAACTGCGCCTCTGTCACATACTATCTCATCCACTGTAACCACTTCGTTCTGAACCCGTTCTTTTCCAAAATAGAAAAGAGTGATGGCCAACTAACATTTTCAAAGGCCTTCTGCAAATCAATGTTGCACATAATTCCTGGAAGATGTTGCCTGAGTCTGCTGTCAATTAGCTCGTTAGAAATCAAGATACCGGCTAATATTTGTCTCTCCTTAATAAACGCTCCTTGTGCATTCGAGATTAACGCCGGCATAACGACTTTCATTCTTTCAGCCAGCAGTTTACAAAGGATTTTGTAAAAACTTCCAATCAAACTCAGAGGTCTAAAATCTTTCACCGTAGCTGAGTCCTCCTTTTTGGGTATTAACTTCATGAAAGAAACGTTCAATATCCCATCTAGCTTCCCTGTTGAGTGGAATTCATTTAGTGCTGCCAGAACTTCCTTCTTCACAACTTGCCAGCAAGCTTTGAAGAATTATGTTATACCCGTCTGGTCCTGGAGCCTTGTTAGCTCCATATAGCTTAATGGCTATAAGCACTTCTTCTTCATCGAAATCTCTTTCCAACCAACACTGTTGTGCTGCATCAATTGTTTTGAACTCCATATTGTGAAAAGAAGGGTTAACCGGTGTATCTGCAGTGAACAAACCTGTATAGTAATCATGGATTTCTTTTTTAATTAACTCGTGATTAAACACATCTGCTCCATTCACCTCCATCTTAGTTATACCGTTTCTTATTCTCTTGCCATTCGCAATTTTATGGAAATAATTGGTGTTCTTATCGCCATCTTTGAACCCTTTAACCTTCGCCCTTTGATACGCCATTCTTGCTCTAGTGACCTTAACATTGTTCAAGGAAAGCAACAGATCAGCTTTTCTCCAAGCTGGGAAGAAGATAAAGCTGACGTCTCCTCCGCAATATTCAATACCCCGATTTTCTTCTTTATTTCCTCCTCCTCCTTTCTCACACACCCAAAAGTGTTCCTGCTCCATTTCTTGATGAAATTTTTCAGATTCTGTAACTTCCTAAAAAGCACAAATCCTAGATTTCCAATAAAATCAAGGGAATTCCACCACGTCTCCACCATCTTAACAAAGTCTGGGTGTTCCAACCAATGATTCTCAATCTTAAAGCTAGTGTGAGTTTTTGTTGAAGGTTTTAAATCCACAAGAATAGCATTATGATCAGAAATAGTACGAATTAAGGTTGTTTGTGTGACATTATTAAACTTAGCATCAAACAGTGGGAAAACCAAACATCTATCTAGCCTGCAAATCAAAGGATGAACTTGCTTATTACTCCATGTGTACGATCCACCATGTAAAGGAAGGTCAATTAACTCCTGATCAGAAATAAAGTCGTTAAGGAACTTCATGTTTCTGGCTTCGCCTCCTGGCTTGTTCCTCTCCGAATCGTTTCTAACGGCATTAACATCACCTACAAAACACCAAGCTTCCGAAGACCAAGCTCTTACTTCCGCCATATCTTTCCAAAAGACCTCTCTGCCGTTGTGATCACAAGGGGAGTATGCATTTGTCAACAATAATTTAAAGCCAGAATTTCTGAACTGGAACATACAAGTAATGGAGTTAAACCCTGTTCTCTTATCCAGCAATTCTAACTGAGCATTATCCCAAATTGTTATGAGACCACCGCTGTTACCTACAAACCCTTGAGAAGGTAATAGTTCCATCCCAAAATCAAAGTCGTACCAAAGCTGTCTAACAAACCAAATAGACATCGAAATCATCTTTGTCTCTTGAATGCAACAAATGATGCATTTATGCTCTGCAATCATGTCTCTAACTGCAATTTTTTTGCCATAATCATTAATGCCTCTAAGATTCCAAGATACTATTTTAGTTCCCATCGAGAGTATTATTATCCCTTGAGCTTACCTCCTCATTGTCCTCCTCTTCAGTAGATGATTTGGAGACATTTGAGTCACAGCTATCAACTATTTTTTTACCTTCAGCAATGGATTTATATCTGTCCCTGTATTTGATCAATATTTCATCTATGACTTCTTTGGCTCGTGACTCATCTTTAGCTGCAATATCTCCCATCCTGCAACATAATTCCACCACGAGTTTCGAGGTAGAGAAAATTACCTCGTTTGAATCAATGTTTGCGTTCTGAATCTCCCCCAGTTTGATAATGATCTGGTCATCGATCACATTGAACAGTTCCACCTGTTGGTCCCACTGTGATTTCTGCTCTAGTTGTGGTGTTTTTGACACATGAGTATTCTCCATCTGGCTTGAGTGCGAGGCCCTTTGTTGGTCATCCAAAATTGATTCTTTGAACCCATGAATGGTATGTTCTTCTGGTTCATTACCAATTGTGCGCTCTGTTCCCAGTACCTCTGCATAAATAACACTATCAATAAACTCAAGTCTTTCTGGGTCTGGAGCTACACCGTCGATGTAACCCTCTTGAATAACTTGAAAATTATTAAGCGTGTTGATTCTGAACCTCCCTTGAGAATTAATATTCTCAGAATGAGAATTCCTAGTCAAAGGCACACCCGGTTGTATTCCATCATTCTCGCTTTCCCCTCTGTAGCTAGAGTCAGATAGATCATTTATCTTATATTTCTCACCCTGAAATGTGCCACCTGATAAACCCAGTTTGAAACCAAAGCCAGTCACCGTATCTCCACCTAGCTGACTGGACGTTCCATTTTTTGTTCCGCCGACAGATTCTGTTGATCCCAAATTAAGTGGTATATTAACTTTTGATTCTGAATTTCTGTTACATATTAACCTCTAAAAAACCAGGGTCATACTCTTTGAGTTACAAACACACCATCCATTTTATTTGGGCCAAATAAAAACCATATCCAATGAGAATGAAACAAAAACCCCATTTAAATTCAAAATAATTATATTTACTTTTTAACTGATTTTCCTTTTTCCAAATTTACCGTGACCCTGTATCTACACGATCTTATAATGGAAATTTTGGCGGAAAGTTTCGGAAATCGTATGGAGATCGGATTTACAGAGAAGATTCGAGATATTCTTCACCGGAATATTCCGGTATTTAGATTTTAGGGTTCCTATATATCAGATTCACAATAATTTCATCGATTTTTTCGATTCACAAACCATTCTTATCTCTTTCTACGATTCCATTTTATATTTTATCATCTCAGAAGCGATTTCATAGTTCTTGTTCGCTTCAGTTTAGTTGAATTACAGAGGATATCGTGGAATTCAATCTTAGATCGAGGTTGATTTGTATTGAAATTAAAGAGATTTTGTTTTCCGTTCTCGTCATCTTTTCATATTAATTTGAAGAAAATAAGAGAACAGTAATTCATCAGAAACGCAAATTTGAATTGTCATGTTAAATCGATCATCCTCAGATTGAGTAGTAGAACAGTATTCATCAGAAACGCAAATTCGAATTTCAGGTAATTTTACTATTTTTTTTCTTTTTGAATTTTCTAGTTGATTTCATTAGAGAAGCTACAATAATGTTACACTTTTTCTTTGCTGTTCGTATTGAAATCATTTGATCTTGTGTGATTATTTTGTTGCTGTTGTTCTTCATATTGAATTGAGTCAAAATTAATATGATTTTTTTATTTCCGCGTTTAAATTGAGTGAAACCTTTTTTGGTTCCATACTTTGCTTTGTAGATATGGACTCTGTTATTGCAGTTGTATGTCACAATGAAGCTTCATTGTCCTTTCGTATTGGTTTGCGATCAACTCTTATGGATTTAAAGGATAACATCTATTTAAACTGGGTTCAATTATCACCATTCTCTATTGATATCAGTTGCAAATCTGGTGGTGAGCAGCAAAAGGTTCTTCATTCTGATTATGATCTCCAATCAGCGGCTGTTTTTTCTCTGTATAATAAATTGCCAACACTAGATTTATATGTACACCATAGATCTGAGTGTTCAAGTTCATCAGGCCACGAGGTGAGAGTTCAAGTTCGTCATGCCATAGGTCAGAAGTTGTACCATTTAATCACCACTAGTTACCAAAGTACATCGATTATGATGACCCTAAAGTAGTCAAAGAACCGTTGAAATCTGCTCGCTGGCTAGGTTTTTTTTCAGAGTGTTGAACAGTTGTTTCCAGGGGGTATCAACCAAGTGCGTGATGACTTGATGAAGTACCATGCTGCATCAGGCTTTGCATATAAGATTACAAGAAATGAGAATTTGCGTATCGCTGCTTGTTGTGCTAAGAAGGTTGAGGACAAGTGTAAATGGCACTTGTATGCTGTTTCTTGTGATGGTGTTGAAGGAAGCCCTTTTATTATCAAGGAGTTAAACAATCAACATACTTCTGACGATGGATTTATTAACTTACCACATGTATCAAAGAAGTTAATAAGTTCCTTTATCAAGGATGAAATCAAACAGAATCCAAAGAAGAAGACAAAGGATATTGTTGAACAATTTACAAGAGAATATGGCTTTGACATAAGTCGTTATTATGCTTATGCAAGCAAGAGACATGCATTGAGTATGGCATGGGGAGAGGATGAGAAATCATTTGATTACTTGACATGGTATACAAAGCAGTTATGTGAAACCAATCCTGGTTCTCGTATTGTTTTGGAAACTGACGGGACTCAAAAGTTTGTTAGATTGTTTATTGCCTTCGGAGCATGTATCCGTGGATTTAATCACTGCCGGCCCTTGCTATTCATGGATGCAGCACATCTGAAGAGTAAATATCTCGGTCACTTGATGGCAGCAACAGGGTTAAACGGGAATAATGGTATTGTTCTCAACCTTTTTTCTGTGGTTTTTTTTCAACATTTTGCTAATACTTATGGTTTCATCATTTTTTGTTGGTTTCATCATATTTTTCTGTGTTGTTTTTTCATTTTTTTCCTGTTTCGTTTGATTTTATTTTTGCAGGAATTTATCCTTTAGCTTATGGCGTGGTTTCATCTGAGACTGATGCGAACTGGAAATGGTTTATGGACCAGCTCAAGGAAGTCGTTTCTCCTCACCGACAACTAACATTTGTGAGTGATCGAGGTAGTGGTTTAGTCAGCCAAATCCCTATTGTTTTTACAGGTGCACATCATGGGTTCTATTTCTGGCATATGTCAAACAATGTTAATGCATGCTTGCCTAAGTCCACCAAGACATACAACAGTTATGTGTTGAAGTTGTTTGAAAAATGTGCATACGCAAATACACATGTAGATTTTAAGGAGAGTTGGGATAAGTTGATGCTGGTTAACAATCAGAAACTACAAGATTATCTTAGTAGAGCTCCACTTGATAAATGGGTTAGTTTCTTTTTTCCTGGTTGTAAATATGGGGAGCTGTGTTCAAATGTTGCTGAATGTTTGAATGGTTGGGTTAAGGAAGAGAGGGAGATGCCTATTGCTGTCATGGTTGATAAAATACGGCTGAAGCTTATGGAAATGATGTGCATTCGTCGTGAAGAATCTGTTACATCGTTCGATTGGCGAGGTGTTTTATGTCCACTAATGGAAACTGAACTCTACAACAATAAGATGCATGGCCGTGATTACAATGTTACCAAGTCGTCTGAATTTGTGTATGAGGTTCATTCATCATTAACACAAATGGTTAATTTGAAAGAAAAGACATGTTCTTGCAACCGCTGGAGAATCAATGGATTCCATTGTGCCCATGTCGTTAGGTGTATGATGAAGAGTGAAGAAGATCCTTATAACTATATTGAATACTACTTCACCACTAATGCCTTTCGAGAGTCGTATTCAAGACCAATTCATCCAGTTCCCACGGTTGAAAAGCCTGCGAAAATTTCACCCAGTTCCGTTGTTCATGGACCTAAGGTTTTGCCACAGTCAGGTCGTCCAAGTAAGAAGAAAAGGATTCCCAATACAGGTTCAATTCCAAAAAAGAAGATAAGAACTTGCGGTGGCTGCAATGAATTGACTACTCATAATCGAAGGACATGCCCTACGAAGAATACGTGAACTCTTTTGAGACTGATTCACTTTAAATTTAGTTCATAATCCGACTTCTTCTATTCTAATAGACGGATTTACTTTTTGTCAACTTTGAGTATTAGCTTTAGTTAGACTACAATATGCTTTAGTCTATATTTTTAGAACAGAGAATTCACTATATTTTTAGACTACAATATGCTTTAGTCTATATTTTTAGAACAGAGAGTTCACTTCTTTGTGTTTTTTTTTCACTATCATTGTTCATTTATCTTCTTGTCTACATTTTCTTGCAGTTAAACATGTTTGTTTCCTGCTGGTGTTTCATTTAGATTAATTCTTCATTTTATGTTTCACCTGCAATATGTTGAAACCTTTTTTGGTTTCATCATTTCTACTCTTATTTTGTACCAAAATAGATCACTGCTTTTGGAACTGTGCATTGTTGATTTGTAACTGTGCATTGTTGAGTTCTCCAAGTATGTTGGAATTGGCTTGGCTTTTTTCCTTTTAACTTTGATGTGTTATGAATTATTGCCATGACTTTTTTAAGCTATCCTTGGAGTGTTCTCTGTTATAGTTTAATACCTCGATGTAATTGTACTTCTTCCCTTTGGTAAACGAACATGTTTATAGGCCACAAAATATAAAAAAATGGCCTATAAACCAAGCCGTTATACGACCCTTTTCATTTTTGGTTTCACCTTCAATATGGTGGAACCCTATTTGGTTTCATCATTTTACTGCTATAGTGGAACCAAAATATGCTGGAACCCTTTTTGGTTTCATCAAAATACAGACTTGCATAACATCATTCACCAATATTAAACAGATTTTCATAACATTCTGCGCCAATATGGTTTCACTTGAACATTAAAATTTTGAGAGTAAGTATAATTGAAACCATTCATACACCATGATAAACTATAAACTATGAACTATGATAAGCATTCAAGTTTAAAATTTTTGATCTCTTCGTTTTAAATCTCTTTTAGTGTTTTGTCCACCAGGATCTTGTAGCACAACTTTGCTCTCATGCTTTCCACCTTTTCTGAAATATTCTCCTCATGAGACTTCATGTTTCCCTTTAAGAGGCTCTTCATGTAATAGCAAACATGAAGGCCACAATCTAACCTGAAAATACCAAACAAATTTTCTCAATGGTTAGCATTTGCAGAACAACATTGCTGGTACGAAATTACAAACATTATTGATTTCAGCAATAATCAACATAATTGACTTTAACTTACCCATTTTGCTCACAACATGAAGGTGTATGCATTTCATAAACTTTGTCTTGACTAACAGGCTCCTCAAGCTCTGCAACGTGATCCCTAAATGCTGATACGACTCTACTTTTCATGCTTAAGGCAGTGCGCCTGCACTTTTCTTCAGTTGATTTCATCGAGTTGTAGTGATAAAACTCTCCGGTCTCAGTGTCAAAAGTTAACAATGTCCAGTGGTACATGTCTTCATCAAGTGTTTTCAGCAATGGAATGATAAGAAATCGTACACCATAATCCATTTTTTCAATGAACCTTTCAATTGCACCGACACAATTTCTCCCCATTACGTGCAATACCTGAAATAATATAAAATTTTATTTAACATAATCAGATTTTTTGTGCGTATAATGTCTTAACTGACGGAAAATGATAGAGTGAGATGCTTTAGAAATTTTGAAAAATGATAGAGTCAGATGCTTTAGAATTACTTACACAAGGATAAGTGCTTAGAAACACTGCTCTATTGTACTTAAGAGTGCCATCTGCTTTCAATTCGCCATTCTCTATGTGTTTATGCAATTTCATCATGTAGAATTCAATGACATACTGCGAGATGTTACCCTTTCTTACCAGGTCATTCAAACATCCTCCCAGATATGTGCAACCCAAATCTTTCGCATTCCCATGCTTTATCACTGTTAAAGCGTTGAAGAACTTATAAACAATCAATTAAGAAGAAAGACAAATAGATGCTAGAAATATTTTTGGTTTCGGCATTTTTGTAACTTACCTTTCAAAATTTTCTTTGAAGTATCTGCACACAATGGGTTTCTGATCTTCATTGAGAACATCCTTGATAATCTTCAATCTATCAACTGGTTTCAGTTTCACCTTCAAGGTTGTTGAATTTTTTGGTGTAGTATTCTTTGTCTTTACAAACACCTTTTTAAGTATTTTTGGTTTAGGTTTAGTCTCCCCAAACGGAACATAATCCCTCATCCTTATAGGAACCACAATCTTCCTTCTCTCGTTCTTCATTCTTGTTATCATGTTACTTAGTCGTTCTTCGGGAGTGAAGTCACGAATCTGATCATCCCTTTCGTCGATGTTATCCTGCTGTGTCAGTCCAAGATCGAAACTAGGCCCATCAACTTCTAAGATAGACAAATCTCTCGCGATTCTTGCAACTGAGTAGTAGTAATCCCTTTTGGCCGCTGGCTTTGAACAACTTTCTTTCTTTTCATATTCAGACTCAATTTTCCTAATCAAATTTTCATCATCAATTGTTAACTGACCAAACCATTCAAATTCTTGTTCGGCAGTCTCTTTTGCTGTCGTAGAAGAACAATGTTGGTCACCAAATACTTGTTGGGCAGTCTCGTTTGGTGTCTTAGAAGAGCAAGGCTGGTTAACATATATTCTGGAATCAACTTTCTCCGCTACCTCTATCTCTTCAATCGTATTTGGACTTAACTCAGGTTGTGCTTCTTCTTTTTGATTTACAGAGCTGCCTTCATTTCCATTACCCACATTGTCAGAATTTTGTTCTTGTTCTATATCTCCAGTCAGCGAAACCTTTTCCGGTTCCAACAAAATATCTACGAAACCTTGAATCGTTGCTTCACAAGGTTGAAGCATTTCTTGTTCGGCAGTCTCTTTTGCTGTCGTAGAAGAACAAGGATGGTCACCAAATACTTGTTGGGCAGTCTCGTTTGGTGTCTTAGAAGAGCAAGGCTGGTTAGCATATATTCTGGATTCAACTTTCTCCGCTACCTCTATCTCTTCAATCGTATTTGGACTTAACTCAAGTTGTGCTTCTTCTTTTTTATCTACAGAGCTGCCTTCATTTCCAAGACCCACATTGTCGTAATTTTGTTCTTGTTCTCAGTATCTCCGGTCAATAAACCTTTTTCTTGGCTCCAACAAAATATCTACGCAACCTAGTGAAACCTCTTCTGGTTCCATCAAAAAATCTACGAAACCTTGAATCGTTGCTTCACAAGGTTGACGCCTTTCTTGTTCCAACACAACATCTTCACACTGTCGTTGTGTTCCTTCATTCAGTAAATCCATCTCCAGTTCTATTATAGAAAAAACAAAAACAAATATCATTGCACATTAAATCGGCTCTTGCATTTTATTTTCAACACAAATACTTTTACTATATGGACATGACTACTTAAACCTGGCTTACCAGCTATATCTATCCTTTCGGCCTCCACCGCTGCATATTTCTTGTTAACCACCTGCAATATAACGTTTAAGATACAAAATGTAACATTCTAACATAAAAAAAAAAACGTAACATTTATATTTAATAATCAAATCATATAAAATCTTAAATAAACATTTCTGTTTAAGATCAAATCTAACATATCACCTCAGAATCTGAAACCTTTTCTGGTTCCGACGGAACACATTCTTTTTGAAGTAAGCCTACTTGATCTATTTTACGTTTCTTCCTGGAGTAAGTCTTTAATGGAGGTTGTATCTCTTCCTCAGCGTCATATTTCGCCAATACTGCTTTATCTAGTTCGGAGAGTTCATCCTCAGCGTCATATTTTGCCAATAACGCTTTATCTTCTGCAGAGAGTTCATTGTTGCTAGTTGTTGTAAGCTTTGCAATTAACATTCTTGCAAACCTGTATTTGACCTCATAAGAGTTGTCTTCATTTCCAGCAACACCAACATTCTCTGCACTTTCCATATGCTCTTTATTTCCAGCACTGACCGAATGTTCATCCTCTTCAACAACTATATCCTTTCCCTGCAACCGCTGAACCAAACGCTTTTCTTGGTCACTGTATGGATCCAAGAATGATCCACTGCGGTGACCTATATTCATCTGCAGAACCCAAAAATAAAAATTAGTTTCATCAAAAAATTAGCAACATAATCATCAGTTTTGGTTTCATTTGCAACTTTTTGGATAAAGACAATAAAAACTAAACATAGATTCAACAATTTCTCAATCAAACAAGTGCAAATTTTATTAATATTATCTATACTTTTACATTTACCTTTGAGAATATGTCTGAATCAAATTTCTTGAGATTATCCTTGAACTTATCCATGATTGCATGGCATAATGCATCAAGGTTCCATCTAGCGAACCTTGGTTAGCTGTTGCATACTCCATCTTTATTTTCAGTGATGTGTGACATCTCTGCCAACCAATACTGAAATAAAAAATGAAACAATATTGACAATGCAAGAAGAACAAAATGAAACATCTTGATGAAGTACTAAGAAGTACACTGTGTGTATTGACAATATAAAATAACACGTTACCCTACTGAGACTTAGAGAGACTGCAATTAGAGTTAAAATTTACTTACCACTTGGTAAAGGACGCAACCTGTCACACTTTCAACGTTTTTTGCTGTGCTCATTGAATCCATTACATACTCGTGTAAAATGTCTGGCCATGATACCTTATTCATCTCAAGAACATAGTACAAGTACTTCGATGTAAGATTCTGCCCTCCTTTGTTTGGAACGAATATTGAAACGAGAAGATATAGAACAAATAACTTTACAAAGTCATCCGGTTTTGCTTCATCCGCTGCAGCTAGCTTCAAAGCATCCAGAATTGTAGATTTCTTCATCTTCTTCTTTCCACCAAAGTACTCATCCACGAATGAGTTCACCTGTTTGCTCAAATTCTTATCTCTGTGTAGAGTAACGTGCACCATCATTTGTAGACCAAAAATTACAGAAAAGTGCTCGGGAATGGTTTGCAATGTCCGATTCTTCATTCTTTTTATCTTGAAACAATCTTGTGCTAAACGTGGACTTTGCTTGTCAAATGTTCCTAAGACCATCTTCACGGCTGCCATTTTTTTCTTCAATTCCCCTAGCTTCATTACACCGTCATAGAATGGTCTGTAGAAATTCCAAAATGGGCATTCTCTAAGGGCCTTCTCATGCGCTTTTTTATTCTTTATCAAATCCTTTATCTTAGGAGTCTCCACACACAAATGTGTTAACGAACACCTAAATGAATCTTCACATTTTTTCCCTGCAAAATAAAATTGATTTCAGCCAAAAATTGAATAAACTAACACTGACGAAGCAATACTGGTGGAACCAAACAGGGCAAGAATGATGAAACCATTTTTGGTTTCATCAAATCTGACCATAATTAACCTACACACCAAGGTGGAACCAATTTTGACAAGGGAAAAATGATGGTACCAACAACGGTTTCATCAAAACAATCGGAATAAATCAACACACCAACAGAGTTTGATGTAACCAAAATTACACAAAATTGAAAAAACTTCAACCAACAATGGTTTCATCAAATCTGACCATAATTAACCAAGACACCAGTATTGGTGGAACCGTTTTTGACAAGGGAAGAATGATGGAACCAACATTGGTTCCATCACAGCAACCATAATAAATCAACACACCAACAGTACTGTTTGGTGTAACCAAAATTTGAAGCCAAATTTAAAACAATGGAACCAACATTGGTTTCAGTCTAAATTAGATCAACACAAGTGATCAGTTTACTGAGCAATTCATCATTAGTGATCAGTTAACGAACAACAGATAAAATTATGATGAAACCAAGCAGATACAACGCCGATCCAAACAGATAAAATTATGATGAAACCAAACTGGTAGAATTCGACAAAGGGGAGAATTCAAGAAATTACAAACCCATTCTAATCTAGTTTACGAAGAACAAATACAAAAAGTATCAACTGAAACAGATAAAACTTGGATCTATTTCAATTCAAACGTTTAATAAATTAAGAAGAACATGAAACAAAAGATTTAATTTACCTTTTGGAGTATTTTTGATCGATTTATGTAGCAATTCATCTTTCTTCTTCTCCTGGTCTTCTTTCTTCTTCACCATTTTTACTAGTTTTTCTGATTTGGCTTCCACTCTTTTGATTTTAGGTCATTATTTGTGTCAATTTTGATTTGGTTTCACTTGTTTATCACTTAATTTCACAGATCAAGTGATTTGATTTCATGATTTTTTGATTTGTTTTCTGAGCAGCAGAGCAAAGAGAAAAGAAGAAAAAGTGAAACGATGAGATCGAGGCTTTGTCCGTTTTATTTTTTTATTGAAAAAGGAAGGGTTATTTTGGACAGTTCTAGTATTTTGGGGTTTATTTAACTTATTTGTTTTGTTGGGCCTATTTTTCACCGACAGTGACAGGCCTGGGGTTATAACTCGCGCCTTATTTCTGTTATCCAAGTCATCCATTAGCCTAATGTACTCCTCCATTGGTGCCCTGATTTTTGGTTCAAACTTGAAATCCCATTCTATTGTTGTCGCCCATTGTTTGTCATTGTCTTCAACCTTGAGAACGGCCGGAATCGTAGTAAAGTCTCCCCTGACCTTGATTCTGAAAAATTTGTGATTCCCCATGTGTAAAGAACTCGTTGCAATCTCAATAAGGCCTCCCAACAAATCGCCTACGTTCTTGAACAATTTCGAGCTCCAAAACCGCTGGGGTATACCCCTGATCTTTACCCATTTACCATACTTTGAAAATGCTGGTATTGGAATTACAGTCTCGCTGTCACTTCTACCCCGCTGCGGTAATCTGTCAGACTTGATAGTTTCTGAGGAATTACCGTCATGAATCTCCCCCTTCCCTTTTGCTTGAGAAAGATGCACCACTGCCATGTCTATGAAAATCTTTTGAGGCTTCCAAAGATCGAGCCAATAATCTTTATGTAAAACCATTCTTGTTGTGCATTCATCTACTATCTCCATATCTACAATGGAATCCCATTCCATCTGCCTTCGAATCTCTCTTGCAACCTTCTGCCAACGGACGTCACCTTCTACGCGGACAATACCTTCATAAGATTGTTTCACTAATTCTCTCCTGGGCAGTTGAGATGCAAAGTCTGATCTTGAAGGGATTTGTTGCACCGGCTTGTTTATTAAATTTCTCTCCTGCAAAAGTCTTCTTATTTCTTTTCGCAACACTGCCCAATAATAACCATTATTGCCTCTTGGAATACATAGGGCATAAGATTGATTTCCATCACCTCTTCTGATTCTTGAAATTCTGAAGTACTTCACTGCTTCATTCTCTCTTATCTCACACAAGTAAGATGATTCCCCCTCTCTTCTTGGCCACCTCTTCATACCTCCTGTCTCCCCTGCTTCCTCCAAAACTGCTACCAGCCAATTAGTAATCTCTACCGAAAATTCCATCCACGATCTGAATCCTCCGCGTTTCTTTTCCTCCAATCTCATACCATTAGAACCCATCGAAACGAAGAAAATCTTGCTTTCCAGGTACAGCGGTTTTTCCACTGGTTGTCTCCCAAATTCTGTTGCTCCTATCCCCATACTTGATCCACTTCCTGTGTTACTTGAATAAATTGAAGCTCGAGATTTATCCCAACTCAACCACAAACAGATCGAACTCTAATTTGATGTTTGCGTAAAAATGTAAAAGCTAAATCTACTGTAAACGAAAGCCCAAACTCTGCTAAACTGAATGCTAAGTCACCATCAGGTTCCACTCCTAGGATTCAAATTGTTTTGCGTCTTACTTCAATTTTTTTTTTTTTTTTTTTTTCAAATTGAGCAATAGCAGATCTCCCCTAAAGAACTAACAAACGAGTTTAACTGTTGACACTAGGGTGAGCAACGGACGGACGGTTGCGGATTAGGGGTCACCCGCAACCAAACCGTCAAAACTGCGGATTTGGAAAATTGAACCGTAACCGGCCCAATCACCCGCGGATTTCAAATCCGCGGATAATGCGGACCGGTTGCGGATTAACCGCGGTTTTAGTCCAAAAAAAAAAAAAAAAAATACTTTCTTTACTAAACCAACTTTCATTTTCCTTCTTCTTTACTTCCACAACCACTTTCAGTTCACCACTTAATACCCTTGACGTCAAGTACTCAAGTACTGATCATCCATTTGGGGCATCAGGAAGAAGTAGACCATTTGGGCCACTTTCATTTGGTTGTTATCACCACTTAATAGCCTTATAGCCTTGACATCGTACTCAACTCAAGTACTGATCATCCATTTGGCATAAAACAAACTTATATAAGCAGCTTATCCTGCTCATACAGGAAGAACAAGCTGCTGGTTGTTATCACCACGAGTTGCTCCTCTGGAAACTTAGAAGTCGCCCTTACAACAAACTGGAAGACTCAACAAGGTGGGCCTAAATGCACGCAGTAACATTTAGTCTTTGTTTGGGATAATTTCCACGCACATCAGAACATTTTTACAGGCCTGGTCCTGTATTTTGTTCTACTTCTTAGAAATCCAAGACTGGGAATTCTGATTTTGTGGGCTTACGCTGCTATTTTATGAGCTTATCTTCCATGCGGACCAGGCCTGTAAAAATGACAAATACTAGGAGACCAAAGCCCAACGGTGCGGGTGAATCCGCGGTTTTCAATACCCAACCGCACCCAAACCGCTAAAATGTGCGGATTTGAGAATCCCACCCGTGTCCGGCCCATACGTCTTGCGGTTTGGGTCAAATCCGCAAATTTGCGGACGGTTGCGGGTGAAATCCGCGGTTCCGGTTTTTTTGCTCACCCCTAAGTAGAGCAGAGTTTGGGTTGATGGGTTGCTGTTGACAGTAGAGCTCGAGAAGAAAACAGAGAATGGAGTAGAGCTCGAGAAGAGCAGTGACGTTGGTTGATGGGTTGCTGTTGACAGTAGAGCTCGAGAAGAAAACAGAGAATGGAGTCGTTGCTGTCATTACCAGAGAGATGGAGGAGATCATTGCGATAAGCAAATAACAGAGAATGATGATGGAAGAGGATATTGAGGAGTTGGCAGATGAGAAGAGAAGATGCAGTTCATCTCGAGTCCGTAATGAAGATGGCGTTGGTTTGCTGCTTTGATCGATGTGGGTTCATGGCAAGTTCGAGTAACAGAAAGAAGTGCACGTTGAAGCAATGGGAACTTGCAGGTTTATGGGTTGGCAGCGATGGATGAAGTCTGTGGTGTTGATGGATGTTCGACAGAGAAGATTAATAGGTGTTTCTGTGGTTGATGGTGTTAATGGTCGATGGTGCTAGGAGTTATTGGTCCCGATGATGGAATGATCTCAGCTTGAAGGAGAAGAAGTACGGACTTTATTTGTAGTTGCTCGAGTTAAGAAGATAGTAAGGATGGTTACATTGTGATGAAGAGCTCGAAGAACGAGGAGCTATGAAGAAGGCAGTGTTGATGATGCTGAGACTGGAAGTGACGATGAAGTCAGCAGTGATGATGGTAATGGGTTGCTGCCATTAATGAAAAAGAAGCAGTGGTGGAGATGGATCGAGTTTGTTGTATATAGAACTCGAGTAAAAGAAATTCAGGGAGACAAGTCTGGGTTGAATGGTTTTACGGTGATGTGGTTTAAGCTGGGAATAGAGAAGGTGGAGCCCGAGCTGTTGGTCTGTTAACTAGTGACTCGAGGAATGGAACTTGGATTCTGCTGAGATGACGAAGCAATATAATGAAGAAGCTGGAGATGGGAGTGTTTTGGTTTGTGTCTTCAACTGCGATGTTAGAATGATGACTGCCATCAGGCAGAGATAATGAGAAACCGAGAAGAAGAAGAGCAAGAGAGTATACAGACTGATGACGGAGAAGTCACGGAAAGAATTACCTAGCCGTGATAGAAAGAAAAATTAGTACGAAAAGTTCCAGGAGAACATTCGTCTAGGATTACCCGGCCGTAAGAGAAGAAGAAAGAATAGGCTGTCAGTTATCCAAAACTGACAAGCCAAAGATGAGATGAGATGGGCCTCTCCAGTTTTGACTGTGAGCTCACTTGGCTAGTTAGCCATTTTCTTTACACGACCAAGACTTGGGCGTGAGCTTATTTTGGAATGTAGGCTAGGTTTTGGCGACCAACTTACACGGGATTTGGAGCACGGTCACTTCTATACTTGCAAACCTATAAAAGAAGACTTCTTAATATCATATCTCCACATCTTATATTATACTTGGTTCTTCATAAAATATTTTAGGGTTTACCCCTTTAGGGGGAAACCTGGAAACGGTGTAAACATGAGAAGCTAAACTTTTGTTGATTGGGGATGAATTCAATGTTCTAGCGTGAAGCTTTATTAGTTATATAAATCTATTCGGAGTTTTAATCACATAATCGTTTGTTTTCACTATTTATAGGGTTTATGATTGATTAATTAGATTATTTGGAGTGTATGCTGGATTAATATTTTGATCATTCTATTGCTAGTAAAGGGTTAGGATATCCGTGTAATTGTTGAATAATCCTTACACAAGTAGAGAACGCGAGACCTTGCAGAGGGATTCTGTGGAGAAATCGTGTGTGAAGACAACACTAGTAAGTGGACCTTGCGCTAAGAGTCTAACTGCTGGGATCAACCTAAGTTCACCTAACTTAAAGCTTCCGCTGGGTTACACCTTGAGTGCGCTACTACTTGGTGGTTCGGTTGGATAGAATTTCATATGCGAGCGCTTCGGTATGAAGTTACATAAGGAACTTTGGGGATTGCACTGCGCCAGCTGCTTTCCCACGGTTGGTGATGAATGGTTCTTACGAAGATAGATAAGTATACTACTCCAGTTATCGCTTGGTAACGGTGAAGGATTCCTTGATCACCCCTTTCATCTTATTGTTTTTGTTATCTTTTTATTTATTTCATAAACCAACCCTCTTTTTACTTTATTTTGCTATCTAAATAACATATCAATTACACTGCTCTTCGTGGGAACGATCTCGTACTACCGCTATATTACCAGTTAATTAGTGGGAAATATCTTAATTAATTTGTTGTGGTTACGACACGCATAAGAAAGTATCTAGAAATCAGATTTGATTGCGGTAAAATCACATAAAGTTGCGGTGAGAGCATATAAAGATTGATTTAGGTTTAAGTTTTTTGTTTTGAAAAATTAAAGTTTAAAGTGCAGTTTGTTTAGGCATAAGGTCAAGCCATTTAAAGTGTATGCATAAAGTTTAAAGTGAAGTTTACTTGATATTATATGGTCCGTCTAGTTTCTGATTATAGATATGGCGTATGCATATCTTAAATGGTGCATGGGTCTCTATGGTCGAATCCTAGCGTACTTTTCAAATACAGACATACAGTTTGAGAAAAGAGTTTTGTTGCTAACCAAAGTGGGATAATGTTAGACTTAATGTTGGTTGAGCAACAAATCTTGCTTGGCTTAAGGTAATCATGTGTTGGTTAATTCGGATTAGTGCTAAGCTGGATTACAGTCAGCTGCTTAGCTGTCCTATGCCTCACCTGGTGAGGTGTCAACCAACTAATGATTGACAGGTTGGTTGACATATTGCTATGACTCAGCCCTCTTCTAGCCTCTTATACATATTTATTTTTCTGATAATCCATTAAAAAAATGAGAGGAAATAGAAGTAGAAGCTAAGTCATGTACTTGTTTCTGTTTTTATATGTTTTACTTCTTTCTTCTTAATATGTGTTGTTGTGTATCTTATTGTTATGCTAATGATAGAGGCATATTCAGCTAATATAGTGGCTACTTGATTGTTCTGCATAGTTTCTCAGATATAGGAGAGTGTGTTTAAACTAGGCTTAATGAATGTTTCAGTATATGGGTTAATCATAATCATGTTTAAGCCTAAAGTATATCGATTATGAAGCTGAAATTCCAAAAAATGTGACCCAAATATTCTAGCTCTTGTTGACCAAATCATCACTTTGAGAAATTTGAAAACAATTGGTGTTGTATTAGGATACTCAAGGTGATCTCCAAATGTTTGATGTGTTTATCTAAGCTTGAACTATAAACAAGAATGTCATTAAAGAACACAAGAAGGAAATGTCTTAAGTGGTCTTGAAAAGGCATTACTTTATTGGTCTTACTTTGAATGTGGTTGGTGCATTTGTGACACCAAAGTCATTACTTTGAATTCATAATGGCCATGATGTGTTCTGAATGTTGTCTTGTAGATGTCTTCTATGTAGACTCTGATTTGATGGTAACCATACCTTAAATCTATTTTAGAAAAAAATATAGAGCCTTTGAGTTCATCAAGGATCTCATCAATGATAGGAATTGGGAATATATTCTTTATTGTAATGAAGTTGAGTCTCATATAGCCCACACAAAATCTCCAATTGTTGTCATTATTTTTAACCAGAAGGATAGGAACAGCAAAAGGACTGTGACTATGTTGTATAAATACCAAAATTTAATGTTTTTGATCAAATCATCCACTACAAAGTTTTGAACATAAGGGACATTTATAAGGAATGATATTTGGTGGTTCAGAGTTTGGTTTGAGTGGTATAGTGTGGTCCAAACTCCTTTGAGGTGAAAGTTGAGTGGGTACTGAGAAAACATCCTGAAATTTTTGTAAGAGAAAGGATATCTGAGGTGGTATTGGAGTAGGAGGATTAGTGGTGTAGATATAAAATAGGTGTCCAAAAATATAATGAGTATGTTTACCGAAGAAGGACTTAACTGGATTCCCACTCATCATTGATAGAGAAGATTTCTCATGATAGCCCGTAAGTGTGATTTTCCTTCCTTTATGCTTAAAAGAAATTGTTAACTGAAAATAACATTACCTAGTTGTCTAAGCCAATCTTCTCCCAGCACCATGTCACAGCCACCAAGTGGTAGTAGTCTTATTGGAGCACAAAAGTTGTATCCCTGCATACTTCATTCAATCTTAGAACAAACTCCAGAGATGCCGTTTTCTCCCCATTTTCCACAATGACCAACATTTGAGTTGTGGGTTCTATTGCATAATTCATTTGCCTGCCTAAGTCACAATCTAGGAAATATGAGTGTTTCCCGTGTCAATGAGTACTAAAATACTATGCTTCTTGAGAGACCCTGAAATTCTTATAGTTTCACCATTGACTTGTCCAATGAGAGCATGTAAAGATGTTTCCATATATGATTCTACTGGTGAATTAATATCCCCAGTTGGATTATATTCTATAATCTTCTCAGGTTCCTCTTCTGGTGCAGTATCAACCATAAATAGTTGTTATTTTGTACAAATAAGTCTTGGTCTGTAAACTGCATCACAGTTATAACAAAGACCGTGTTCTATTATCTTTATGACTTGATCAGGAGTAAGTCTTGTAATATGAGGAATGTAAGAGTCACTGGGTTTAGTTGGTGGTGGTTTTAAATGAGATGGTTGAGTGGGTTGGGTTTGGGGGGGAGTTATGTAGGAGTGAATGTCCTAGAAAATGAAAAAAGTGATGGAGAAGGGTTTGGTATGTAGTTTGTAATGTTTTCGTTGAGCCGAAACAGTTTGTTCTTTCATTATATCCAAAGAAAAAGCTCTCAACAGTGTGGTTGGGTGAAATATAAGAACCCAATGTTGAATATCCTCTTTAAGAATACCAATAAAACTCTTTACAAAATAACTCTCAAGTAAATCAGGGTGTATATCAAGTAAGAGTGCCTTTGCATATTCAAACTCTTAAAAGAATATATCTACAATTTTTTTATGGACTAACTTATTAAAATTACCAACAACATTCTTATTAGATGGATTTTCAAATCTAAGACAAGCATGTTCAGTTAATTCAAACCAGGAGATAATATGACGGAAAGATTAAAGGTTTTAAAGCCATTTTTCAGCCTTACCATCAAAATGTATAGACACCATCTTAAATTTTTTGTGTCTCATCACTGATGCTGTAAAGCTGAAAGTAGTGGTTGCACTTCTGAATCCAACCTCTTAGATTGTCTCCATCAAAACGTGGGAAATCAATTTTTGGAAGACGAGGTTTAGGATGAACTTCTCGACACCCTATATGCAAGCCAAAAACAGAGCCATCATATTCATTGTTGAATATGTTATTAGAAGACTTTATTCTTCCTGGATCTCCAATTTGATGGGTTCTCTGGGGAAAAAAAATTCTACAAAGTATTTCATCTGGGTTTTTAAATCCTCCTTAGTTATCATTGTCTCTTTAACTGAATGTATCTCAGGTTGAATCGATACGATTTGTTGTTGTTGTGAATCATACTTATCTTGTAATTCATTACGAGTTGGATTTCCACTAACTCTCATGATGAATCAAAGAAATAACGGCTCTATATACCAATTGTTATATTCTAACAACAATCAACACATGAAATTGAAAAGATAAATATCAAACCTCACAATATGAGCCTTTCAGTTAAAATAACTAGCCGAATTTGGAACAAGTACTCTCTAGTTTTAATATCCATTAATCCTAGCCGCAATACAATTGAAGCGCCCACTAAGATAGCAACTGACTAAACCAAGAGATTAACTATAAAATGAGGCACTAACGATCTAAAATATCTATTTAAAACACTAAGAAAGAAGTTCTAAACAAAGATTAACCCGAAACTAAACCCTCTCTGAAATAAATACAAGAACTCCTCTCAAGTGATACATATTTAATACTGAGTTGATTTACAAATATAATATAAACACAAAATAAACATAGCGGAAGCTAACCAACTAATGAAACCAACTCCTCGAAAGCTTTCATCGCCACACGCATATCTTGATCTGTCTCTGAAACTAAAAGTAAGAATGGGTGAGCACATCTTCCCGAAGGGTGCCCAGTAGAAATAACAACTAACTTTCAAGTAATCATTAAGATGATTTAAAGAGAATGCAGGTTTTACTGGAAACCAATAAAAAATGTAAAACATATAAAGCATATTCAAATAATAGTAATACAGAAAATATAAAGTTCTACCAACCAGTAAACCGATGGTATTCGTATTCGTATTATTCACACTGCTATAGTACGAATCGGTGAGAGACTGTCTGCGAATCGGTTTCTTAACTCAGAAATTTTCTTCATCGTTCTTCAAAGTTTGACATAAAATCTCAATCTAACCTAGTTGTATTAATTGTATTCTTACAATAATTAGTATTAACTAGTATGGATTCTGGTAAGAATATGAACTTAAACGGCGAAAATCAAAATTCTGAGATGCATCATTCAGTTGTGGATCTTTCCAAAACTTATGAAGCTCAAATCTCAATTAATTTAATTGATTCTCAAGCAAACACAAGGTATGATCTATGGAAACATTCATTGATTGGTCGACTAGATTTACAGAAACTCAAATTTGTATAAGCGTCATCTTTATTATTAAAACAATGGAAGTTGACTGGTAAATGTCAATTAATCCCTTTAGGGAAGGGTTTTTTCACAATCAAATTAGAAAATGAAGTAGATAAGAATTACATTAAATCTGGTAAACGGGATGTCAAGGAACAATACTTGGGTGTTAGGAATTGGATTCCAAATTTTAGACCAGAGAATCAGAGAACATCTAAAGATATGGGGTGGGTTCATTTTCCAGGGTTAAGTTTAGAATATTGGGATGAAGAAACTTTATTCAAATTAAGCAGAGCTCTAGGAAATTCGATTAAGGTGGATGATGCTATTTTAAACTATCAAAGTGGGTAATATGCAAGAGTTTTAGTAGAAATTGATTTAGCAAAAATAATTCCAAACAAATTATGGATTATTACAAAGTATGGATGTTTCTATCAAAGTGTTGTTCTAACTAATCTGCCTAAATTTTGTTGGAAGTGTAAAATTGTTGGCCACCGGCATTCTGAATGCAGAGCTAAAACTCGGTCAGAGGATCATGGTGAACAAGCTACTCTTTCTAGGAGGCAACAAGAAGTTCCTAAAACTCCTTAAGTGGTTATGGAACCATTTGATATATGTCAAACTCCTGAAAAGGTCCATGAGGTAATCCAAGTTTCAAGTACTGATCTCTTATCAACAAATAATATTTCAAGCACAATCAATATTTCTAAAGGAAAATTTAGTCTTTTACAGGATGATACTGTTGTTAAAGAAGTTGAATTAAGTCCTTCTAAAATACTCAAAGTTATTTGAAGATAATTCATTAGATAACAGTGAGGTTAAATATATTAATGGTATGGGTGGAACTGTCTCAGCAGAAAAAGTCCCACCTACTTCTTGGTCAAGATTTGTTCAAAGACCTTCAATTCCAAAGTCTCCTACAGACCACAATGAAGAAGCTCCAAAGGAGGTAAGTACAAAACCCTAACCTAAATGGAATTTTAGAAAGAATCCAGGAAAGGGAGACACTGTAGGCCTCTATTCCAAATAATGAAAGTATTACTATGGAATTTAAGAAGCCTTAGAAGACCAGGGTCTCAAAATAAATTATGGTCTCTTGCTATTCAATTTAATCCTTCGGTAGTTTTTGTGGCAGAACCAAAAGTTAAGTGTACTTCTTCTTTCTGTAATAAGCTAAATCTGCAAGGAATGCAGAGTATGGCAATTCATAATTCAGTCAATAATAATAAAGGAAATATTTGGGTCTTTTGGAATAAAGCTCTTCCTACTCCTTCAGTAATTTCAATTTCTAGTCAAATGATCACTATTAGTATTGGAGAAGTACTTATTTCTGGTATTCATGCACATATGGGGGTGAATCAAAGAAGGCATTTATGGGCAGAAATGGAAGCAATTAGTGAACTCCAGAAACCTTGGTTAGCAATTGGAGATTTCAATTCTATCATTTCATCAGATGAAAAAGTTGGGGGAAGAACTCCAAATAGAAGATCAATGCAAGATTTTAATGCTTGTCTCAATAATTATGCTCTAATGCAAGCTCCAAAGATATGGATTTCTCATTCTTGGTCTAATTGTCAACAGGGTAATAACAGAATTCTTTGTCATTTAGATAGAGCAGTTTATAACCATTTTTGGTTCCATAAATTTGCAGATTGGGGTTACAAAGTGGGGCTTAGAATTGCATCAGATCATGCACCTTTGATGGGAGGAAGTGCTCATATTCCTAAACCAGCAAATATTCCTTTCAAATTTAAGAAAATGTGGTTGGATCATCCAAATTTTATGGAAGTAGTTACACAATGTTGGTCTGAAGAAGTTTCTGGAAATCCAGCTTATATTTTCCAATATAAATTAAATAGGTTAAAAGCCATAATTAGATTGAAATTGGAGAGTATTTGGCAATGTGAATATGCAGATAAAGGATGCTGAAGAAAAAGTGAAAGTTGTTATGCTCATTTCTGACAGTAATCCAGCTGATATTGATGCCCTTAATAATTTGGTTCAAGCTCAAGATCAACCTGCTCAAAAGAAACTCAAAAGAAACTCAACTCAATTATATGATGAAGGAGAAAGCAAGAATTAAATGGCTTAAAGAAGTCTCTTCAAACACTGGTTTTTTCCATGCAAATTTGAAGATTAGACAAGAAATAAATTTCATAAGTGAAATTCAAGATACTGATGGAGATATTACTTCTAATCAAGAGAGAATTGCTGAAATTTTAGTGAATCATTATGAGCAAAAATTCAAGTATAAAGAAGTGGAGCAGGTTGATCATTTATTGGATGTCATTCCAAAAGTAATTGATGAAGAAGACCAGAAAATGCTTGATGCAGTTCCTAGTGAAGAGGAAATCAAAGAAACAGTTTTTAGTATGGACTCAGATAGTTCACCAGGACCAGATGGATTTTCTGGAGACTTCTATAAAGCTTGTTGGAAGATTATTAATCTTGATATAACTCAAGCTATTCAGTTCTGCTGGTCTAAAAAATTTATCCCAAAGGTTCTTAATTCAAATTTTCTTGTTCTCATTCCTAAAGTTGATGGAGCAAAGAATCCTAATCAGTTTAGACCAATTGGTCTAAGCAATGTGAGCTTTAAAATCTTTATAAAACTCATTAATTCAAGAATGAGTACTATTATGGCAAAGTTGATATCTCCTCAACAGTCAGCCTATATCAAGGGTAGAAGTATTCAAGATCAAATTCTGTTGGCTTCAGAAATGGTTAATGAAATGAAGAAAACAAGGAGAGGAGGGGATGTAGGAGTAAAGCTTGATATATCACAAGCCTATGACTCAGTTAGCTGGGAATTTTTACTTCAAGTACTGCTCATGTATGGATTTTCCAATAGCTAGTGTCAATGGTTGAAAATTTTATTTGAATCTGCAAAGATTTCTGTGTCAATAAATGGTGGTCCACATGGATTCTTTTCTGTTGGTAGAGGTTTGAGACAAGGAGATCCATTGTCTCCAACTCTCTTTTTTCTTATGGAAGATGTCCTGAGTAGATGTATTCTGAAGATGGTGCAAGAAAAGTCAATTAGTCCAATGGTGATTAGGAAAGGAATTTATCCAACTCACTTATTTTTTGCTGATGATGTTTTCTTATTCTGCAATGGAGCCAAAAAAAAGTGTTGAATGTCAGGGCAAATAATTAATAAAGTTAAAAGTAAATTGTTTATTGATGGAACTACCTTATTAAGGAAGCAACAAATTAAGGAGATTCTACAAATGGAGATTAGCACATTCCCTGATAAATATTTAGTAGTAATCCTTGCTCCTGGTAAAGTAAAAATTAGCTCTGTGTGGCCAATAGTTGAGTTAATGCAAAAAAAAGTTAGCAACTTGGAAAGGAAGGCTTTTATCATTTCAAGACAGATTGGTGCTCATCAAGTCAGTACTACAAAGTATACCTCTTTATAATATGGCAATTTATAAATGGCCTAAATCTGTGATTAAAATTTGTGAGAGAATAATGAGGAATTTCCTCTGGTCAGGTGATGGAGAAACTAGAAAACATACTATCCTGTCTTGGAAGAGAGTCTGCACACCATGCAATGAAGGAGTTTTAGGAATTCAAAGGCTTGAGGTCATAAATAGAGCTCTTCTCATGAAGATTATGTGGAGAATTATAAATTCATAGGAACATTGGGCCATGTTTATCAAAGCAAAGTTCACAAATAGAAAATGGCAATTAAGCAATGACTGGAAGAAATCTACCATTTGGTCAGGCTTAAAATGGGCTTGGAATGTGCTACAAGATAAAATTAAATGGTATGTTGGCAATGGTAAAACCATTTCAGTATGGAATGATATTTGGGCTGGAGATACTCCACTAATTCTCAAAACTGAGTTTAATTCTTATGTTAAGAACAACCTGCATATGAAAGTGGCAAACCTTATTCACAACAACAGATGGAATGTGCCAATAGAAATGCAACAACTTCTGAATGCTAATAACTTACCTGAACTGGGATAAAGGCATGATCAACTAATCTGGACTGGCAATTTGCAAGGTACACTCACAACATCTTCTGTTATATCTATTTTAAGACACAAAGAACCAAAAATGCACTGCTTCAAATATGTATGGAATTCCTTTCTACTCCCTAGCATAGATGGAAATGTTTGGAAAATACTTCAAGGAGTGTATGTAGATGACACTGTCATGGTGAATTGGGGATATGAATTAGCCTCAAGATGTTGTGTATGTGAAGAAAACTAAGACAGTATGAATCACTTGTTATGGCACTGTTCCTCTAGTGTGGAAATTTGGAGTTGGTTATGTGATATCTTTGAAGTTAAACTTCCCCTTTCCTTTGAAAATATCTAGAGTCATTCAAAGAATAAAAGCCTTCTCATAAAAGAAGTTTGGATTACAGCTGCTTGCTCAGTCATCAAAAAACTATGGTTTAAAAAAAAAACAAAAAATATTTTGAGGAGGTCAAACCATACATTCAGCAGTTCAAGCAAAGAATAATAAAAATGGTAACTAAAGGTGGACTGAGAATGAAGGGTACTAAATGGAATCAAAACTATGATCTTCAAATAATTGATTTCTTCAATTTGGGTTGCAGAAAAAGCAAATTTCAGTGCATTAAAAGTTTTTATTGGATTCCTCCACAAATGGGCTTTACTCTCTTCTGTTGTGATGGGGCATCAGTGGGTAATCCAGGAGCAGCAGGTTTTGGGATTGTTGTAAGGAATTATCTGTGTCAGGTGGTTAGAGTTATGGCTGTAGGTATTAGTATTGCTACCAACTATATTTCAGAGACTTATGATGTAGTATATGCAGCTGAGTTGGCTGTTGAATGGGGTGAAAAGCATATAATCATCAGTTCAATTTCTCAAACTGTCATCTCAGATTTTGCCAGAAATCATGTGCCTTGGTTTATTAGAATGAGATGGTTGAAAGCAATGAAGGAAATCTCCTCAATTCAGTTTACTCACAGCTTCAGAGAAGGAAATTTCTCAGCTGACACAGTGGCAAAGAAGGCTACCAAGCTTAGTGCAGGTGAAGGAAAATCTACATTGGTAGACCTAATTTTCTTACTAGAATTGAAATTCCAGGAATTGAGTATTATATATTTTGCTAAAAGCTGAACTTAAGTTTACCTTCCTTCTGTTACTGGGCCTATTAAGTTGGCCTTCTTTTATTACTTTTATGGGCTTATGTAGTTGGCCTTCTTTTATTTTCCTTATTTTCTTGTAACCTCCAATTTCTTGGTCCCCTTATTTTAATAATAAATAATATGATTCAGAAAAAAAAAATACCGACCAATAAACCGGCACACATTCACAACATAAATAATAGTTGAGCGACGTCTTCCTTCAAAGTAGGAAGGCATGACTGTTGCAGATTCTTCAATGATCATTAAAGCGCCCCTGAGGTTTCCGACCTCAAACTCATAAACGATAAGTACCTTACCAGTACCTCATTCTACGCGCACTCTACATATCAAGTGTCTAAAGAGATCTAATACGACATAATATAATATCTTTTGAAAGTAATTTAAAAGAACATTAAATATTCATGTATGAGACATGCGTTGCCCGTACAGAAATAGGGAAAGTAATATTCGGTAACACGAGTAAATACCTAATACTTTATTAGTTGGAAACAATTTTCACTCCTTTAGCGCATAAATATAGATATAACTTTTGGGCAACCACGTCACACACCAATCAAAAGGAAAAGGTTTCCTTACATGCTAACAATAAGTAAAGATTGTAACCACTTTACAGTTAATGGAAAGAATCACATTTTGAAGATAAGTAAATACTCCCAAAACACACATACTAGTTGTTTCTAAAGATCCAGTCCCATCCCAAAATGTAAAAGAAAACTAGTTTGTATTACACACATATAATACATGCATACACATATCATATAGTAACAAAGACATGCATGCATTTCATAAAAGATAGATTTGTAAAACAATAATGAATACAAGAGAGTTCGTTATCACTTCCCACCTCTTTTGATGACAAGCTTCGCCTACCTCGAGATGTTCAATCCACTGGATCATCCTTTGAATCGATTATTGTTAATAACGACGTTAATCACAAAAGCACTCTAAAGATTAGCCAAAAGGCTCATAACATAATCTCATACAATTCTTTAGTTATAAGCTAAGTGAACTACCTAATGTTTCTAAGCCCATTTATGGTTCTACATCTTTTCATTATTTATCTTTAACATATCTAAATTTTACTAATCCAATTAGATTGATTCTACAGTCCATTAGGTAAATCTTAAGAATATCTACAACTTTGTAGAAGGAATTAAAGGTTAATTCGGACCACAAGGTCCAAAGCATCAAACTAAGAATACATAGAACTAAGCCCAATAGGTCCGAACTGGCACGACCCATTAATCTAAGGCCTGGTACAACTGGTCAAATAACGGTCACTAACAGTCCATGTCTGGTCAAAAGGGTCTAATAAGAGTCAATGTCCAAAGTCCAGGGTCAAGGTCAAGTCAAACTAGTCAAAGTATGGTCAACAGTCAACTGGAACCGGTCAAGGTCTGGTTTATTGAGTCAACTCAGGGTTAGACTGATTCAACTCAGTCAGATGCACTGAGTCAGCTAAGCTGACTGGGATGACTAACAAGTCTCAAAACAGAAAACAAGAATTATTACTACTAACATCAATACTGACAGAACAACTCTAATAATAACAACTTCTAATTGAAGTTCCCCTAACAACAACTCTAACAACAACTCTACTGCAATCTAATTCCCTTTACTTCAGACTAGCACTACATCTTCAACCCATTAACATAGCACAACATCATTCAAAAATTTACATACTCGTCTTAACTCAACCCTAGTTCATTCATCCAGTCCTTGTAATCCTTTCTACCACATTCACAGCATCACTATCTTCTTAGGTTCACCAACAGAAGATTACCATCACTGACAGTTACATTTATTTCATATATCATTCACTAAACTCCAACTCCATAAACTGTAGTTGTACCACCATCACTCTAATACTACACACACACTTCATCTCAAGAACAACAGCCACTAAAACTAAACCACAATCATCATCTGCAATACCAACACCATGCTCAGGTCACATTTGTCATTCCTTCTTAACACAACTTCATTTGCACTAATGCTGCTACATAAACCACCAATATCTTCATCATCTACTCTCATTATCCGTTGAACCAAGCTCAAATGCTCAGCTACAAGATTAACTCAACCTTAGTATATCACTTTCATTTGTAACTCAACTTATAACTCTAATTCCATTCACTTGAGTTCCACCAATATTTGAACAACATCAATATTAGTTACATCCTAAAACTACCAGAGCCTCAGCTTCATTTCCATTCTTCTCAAACCAGCAGTCTTGTAATTAAAATCCAGCAACTAAGAACTTCACCTGCCATCTGTAACTGTAATACGATCAACTCAACAAACACAACCCAGCCATTTGCAACTTCCAAAACGACTAAACAGTATTCTTGTCACAAAATATAATTCTAAACCATTAACAACAATCCCAAATCACTAATTCATCTTCCTCCCAACACCATTCAGTTAATTCCCAATACAAACTCGAACTCCAGATTCTATTTCTTCTTTGCAGAACCTTGAAATTAACACCTAACTTTAATCACATCTAAATAATTTATCTTCTTCATCCGCTGATTCCGATTCAAACACCCTATTCCACAAGAACCCTAACTTCTGGTTGATTTAGGGAAGAGCAAAAACCCAAATTTTCTATGAAATCTAAATTAAACTTCAATAACTCATCTACACCTCATTTGACCAAAAACCCACTTTATAATTGATCAAAAGAAAACAATTTCATAAAGAAATTTCAATCAATTACAAAACCCTAATTTAACTTACCCAAATATCCATTGTTTTTGGAACTCAAACGGCTTCAGTAACATCACCTCCTTCCTCACATCATCAAGCTAACTAGGTCTACGATAATTTAACGAACAGAAGAATCTCAAATCTCTGAGATTGAAATCAGCAGAGAGGATAAGAACAAATAAGAAGAAGGAAAGAGAAGAAGAACAGAGAAACGAGAGTTTATCCTCTCGACACGGGTAGATAAGGCCGACCATAATTTATTAAGGCACCCAGAAAATTGATACGGACAGCCAGGCGGTTTAGATGTAAAAAAAAATATGATTATTTTCCATTCATACTTATCCGATGATATCTTCGTCGTCCGGTATCTGATTGACACGTTCGGGTAGTCTATCTCGCATAAATTTTCGAGCTCTATCCGATGATACTAGTTTCGAATTTGTTAGATGAATTTATATTAATTAAGGTTTGTCTCTAATTAATCGAGTCATTAGCGACTTAGTCATCGCTTGACTAGTCTAATAGCGTTGACGAGCTTAAGGGTCTTTACATTCTCTTCACCTTATAACATTTTCGTCCTCGAAAATCGAACCTCCCTTTCTGGTCTTCAGAACTCCTCACCTTATAAAGAAACAATATCTCTCGGCTAAATGCAAGTACTGCTCATACTTACAAACGCGGGAAAAGAAGATAACTGAGTTAAAACAACAAGGAAAGAAACACAAGCCTATTTGGTTTTCTACAACTAGAATCTATAATTTGTAGCTCTAAGTTTCAAAGACTAATTTTCTATTTCACAATATGATTGTCTATAAGCTCACTATGATGAATTTGATTCTAACAGATAAGTATGCCCAAGTTCTCCGCGCTAAAACTACAGTGTAGTATATAATAATTTATTGATTTGATGAAATTTGATTCTAACAGAATCTATAATTTGTAGCTTTAAGTTTCAAAGACTAATTTTCTATTTCACAATATGATTATCTATAATCTCACTATGATGAATTTGATTCTAACAGATAAGTATGCCCAAGTTCTCCACGCTAAAACTACAGTGTAGTATATAATAATTTATTGATTTGATGAAATTTATTCATATAACTACTCTTACATTTCAAATTAATTTTAAATCTTACATTTTTATTATTTAAAATTTTAATTAATTTAAAATCATCATTTTATCAAAATTGAATCATTTTAAGTTATACAAATTTACCTATTTATTTAATCATTTTATATTAATAAATATATACCAAAACTGTTTCGTTAAACAAAACTCAAATATATATATTTCTATTTTCACATATTCAATTTAATTTTATATTTTTTATATATTTTGCTATAAAACTAATCCAAATTTTATTTCATGTAAATCCGTAATATCTGATATTTTAGTTTTATTGATATACAATATATAAGTTTTCCGAACATTATTTACTTTAAATCTGCTATTAACATAATTTAATGAAATACTATTATCTGATGTGTTACTATTCTCACTATCTTTATTATTATCGTTATTCGTTTGTTGATAGTCCAATTGGTATACTAAGTCTTAATTTTCTAAATATAACTCTACATTCACGTAAATATTGATATAAGTAATGTTATTTATTCCTATTGAATTCGCATATTATATCTTGTTAAGTTGTAGTTGCAGGATTTCCCACACTACATCCTTGTTAAGATCTTGCTATAATCAACTCATAATTGAAGATGAAAAACGACACTTTATTATTTTGGTTTCAGAAATGTTTACAGAAATGAGAGAATTCAAGATTACAACTATTCTCTTGAAGTTTCTCTCTCCTCAAGACTTTCTTAACTCTCAAAAATACATCATCCTTTTCTGGACATATTGGGTCTATATTTATAGGGTAGATACATAATGGATGACAGCTAAGTTTCCCTCTTATTTCGGGTTGATTCTACGATTGTACCGCGATTAGTTACAATGTTCACTCTCACCAATTTTGTAACCATCGCAGGATAAACATGCTTTTCTCAAGTTTTCTTCACTCGTCATTTTATTGTGTCGTTCCTTTGACTGATTTTGTGACACTCGCAAAGTGTAGTTGATGATCTTGCGGTGATGCTCGCTGGGAAGTGTTGTTGATCTCGCAGAGAAGTATTGTAGCGATATTCTAGTCCTACATCTTGCCTTTTCTCATGTCTTTTCTGTGAAGAAGAGAAGATCATGAGAATTTTTAAAATGCCACAACTACTTATCTCTTCATTTATCTCTGTTCTGACACGTTTTTGTACCCTTCGCCAGCTGTTTTCACATATTCTCTCTTCTAATGAATTTATGACACGTCCTCTCTAACCGCTGCGATCTGACCATTCATGTCTTTTCCTAGAATTTATTGCGTTCATCTTCTCGAGAAACCTCTTCTTCTATAAATACTCCTTTCATTCTTTTCTTTTCCTCTTTTTACTTTCTTCTTCTTTTTCACAGAACTTCTCTGCAAGTTTCTTTTTTTCCGTAAATTGCGTGTCTGTCATCGCTGTGATTTATTTCTTATTTTTCAACCTTTTCTTTCATTCCCATACTCAAAAATGGTTGCTGCTGGTGCTAAAAACTTGACTGCTTTTAATGAGATACGAGAAAAGCTCAAAAGTAAAGGTTTTACCTTGTCTACAATTCCAGGTCAAAGCCCTAAATCTGAACTTTCTATCAAACTATTTTTACGATCATCAATGCTCTCGAGAGAAAATCATAGTATCGCTAGGTCAACTTGAAGCTGGTCTTCCCCTTCCTCTCTATGACCCAGATCTCCCATTATTCTATCAAATAGTATCTGACGAGAGGTTCTCGCGAGCAATATATCAATTAGGTGGAGATTGTATCAGATTGCTGCTTGAATATGCTTCTCGCGGTGCTGATAAAGGTTCTCGCTATCCTGAAGCTCCAAAGAATCCTCAATTTAAGGATGTTCCCATTATCTCTGCAGATTATACTGTGGAGAATTTCTTCAAAAATTACAAGATAGTTCCTATGAAGAGGGATAGTACTTGCTGGGGTGTCCGCTTGAAGAAAGAAAAGGTCGTTGATGATGAGGCTCTTATGTTAGACATTGATTGGCATACACCTACCAATCAAGTCCCTCGCCACTCCAGCGATGATAAATGGTTTATCTTTCCGTTATGTCTTGAAGGTCCTTATATATCTGGTTCTCTCCCATTACCTGCAAATCTCTCAGAGTATGAGCCATGGGTCTTTAACTAGCCTGAAAGATCTAAAGAAGTATATCCTCTCAACTTTTTGCATTATTATTATTATTCACTATCTTCTTCATGTTTTTATATTCTCGCTAATTATTTTGATCTTTCTCAGATTGAGAGAATGAAGCTCAGCTACCAATCTTTTAGGAAGCCCAACACTTTCTTAGCTCTTAAATCTTTCACGGATGAAGTAAGAAATATCTCTTCATAAATTTTAATAATATATTATTGCCCCTATTTCTTATCTTCATCTGTGCTCGCAGGAAATTGAAGAACTAGCGCCAATAAAACCCGTGAGAACTAAGGAGAAACCTTCAAAGGATAAATATACTGTTCCTCCTAAAGGAAAGTCTTCTGCCCCTCGTGGTGAAGAATCTGGCGATCAGGATAAATCTGATGTTCCTCCCAAAGGGAAGTCTTATGCTCCTCGTGGTGAAGAATTTGGCGATCCTCCTTTTAAGAAAAGGAAAACCCGACCTTCTTCTTCTTCAACTCCTCAACCTACTCCAGAAAATCCAAGTGTTGATTTTGACAAGGATAATAATAACGAGGATTTCAATGATAACAGCTTCCCTTCTATAAAGAATTCTTCTGATTCTGATTCTTCGATGGCTCATTTATCCAAATTTTTTGGCAAGAATATGTTTGGTATACCAAATGAGTATGGAGATGAAGCTGTTAATGAAATATCCCAGTCCCTCGCCAATGTATGCGATGCTCCCATACTAGCTAACATCGATACCCTTCGCGGGGTTTCAAGATCGCTGACTCCAAGTCTTTTGAATTCATTTGGAAGCCTGGTAAGTTTTTACTTGTTCATCCTTTTTGTGTATCTACTGATATCTTTGTCAGACATTGATTTATATAGTTCTATCGCAGGTTGGAAGAGCCGCTTTTGCTGTTGCTTATGATTTAGACAATAGGCATATTATTTATGAAAAGAAAGCTACTAATCTTCGTCAAGATAAAGAAAAATTAGAACCTGAAGTTTTTGAGCTTCGCAGAAAAAATAAGCAGCTGGAGACTGAAGCTTCAGTTGACAAGAAAAAAATCTCTGATCTTGATAAAGCCAATCAACAACTCTATGGTATGATTTATTTCTTTTCTCTTTTAATTCTTCTCACCCTATCGAGCACCAAAATGTAGTTGCAGGATTTCCCACACTACACCCTTGTTAAGATCTTGCTATAATCAACTCATAATTGAAGATAAAAAATGACACTTTATTATTTTGGTTTCAGAAATGTTTACAGAAATGAGAGAATTCAAGATTACAACTATTCTCTTGAAGTTTCTCTATCCTCATGACTTTCTTAACTCTCAAAAATACATCATCCTTTTCTGGACAGATTGGGTCTATATTTATAGGGTAGCTACATAATGGATGACAACTAAGTTTCCCTCTTATTTCAGGTTGATTCTGTGATTGTACCGCGATTAGTTACAATGTTCACTCTCGCCAGTTTTGTAAACATCACAGGATAAACATGCTTTTCTCAAGTTTTCTTCACTCGTCATTTTATTGCGTCGTTCCTTTGACTGATTTTGTGACACTCGCAATGTGTAGTTGATGATCTTGCAGTGATGCTCGCTGGGAAGTGTTGTTAATCTCGCAGAGAAGTGTTGTAGCGATATTCTGGTCCTACATAAGTATTGGCGCTGGTAACTTAATACTATTTCAATTTGAGTTTGCATAAAATTTTAGTGTATCATAGAAGTCGTTAGATTTTCCTATCAATGTAAAGTATCCTATTAATATACTAATTTATTTTCTTTCAAGTCTATTGTTGTACTAAGCATCCAAACTTCATGTGTATCTGTTTAATTTTAATGATTTACTAAATCAGTTATGGAACTAAAGATAATTTAAATATAAAATTACTAAGAAATTTAGTCTTTTTATTTTATGCAATATATTCTCACGTTCTTAAGTCTTATCCTAATAAGTCTTATATTAACTACCTAGTAGTTATTTCAAATGCAAAAGAATATATTTCTAACTTCATTTAATTTACAAAAATCTGATCGCAGTTAAAGACTCATAATTTTGCGTAGCTACCTGATCCTACTTACCGCTTTTATCGTTATACTTTTACTAATACAATCTTTAATTAGATAAAATTCAATACAATATTATTTGATGAGTTTTAAATATTACTTTTATTATGATTATTAGTGAGCTTATTATCATTAATTATTATTATTAAAGTTTGAACTGTTATCTTACCTATACTCTTATAATTTAACTTCATACCTACTTTGATAAATTAAAGGTTCTAAATACAAGAGAAGGTACACTATTAGTTTCCAAGTAAAATTAGGGATCTAATAGTTTACTAATAGAAGTAAGTCTTCCTAATATGAATAGTGATCCATGCTTGTAGTTGGGATGTCCAGGTTAGCAAGACCCGACGATGGTTTCATACGAACAAAGACAACACAAACACACCAGAATTACAAACCTCACTATTCTCCAGTGCTAGATTATTTAAGTGTTAAATAACTGAGACTAACTAATCTCTAATTCTATAATAAAATTTCTAAACTATACTGCAATTGGTTTCAACCTACAATTTTTTTACTTCATAATTATCTACACACAAAATAAGGAGCAAGTAATCAACATTTTATGCAAATCAATCATATCAATACATAAATCTTTTAGTTATTGATTATTTTTAGTGAATTAAGATTTATCTCACAAACCCAACCCAGTTCAAAACTAATCTAGTTCACTAATTATCACTGGCTATTATCTATTGTTTCCCATGTAAGATCTAATAGTGAGCTCTGATACCAACTCTGTAGCGCCCCCTAATATAGCAGCTGACTAAACCAAGAGATTAACTATAAAATGAGGCACTAACGATCTAAAACATCTATTTAAAACACTAAGAAAGAAATTCTAAACAAAGATTAACCCGAAACTAAACCCTCTCTGAAATAAATACAAGAACTCCTCTCAAGTGATACATATTTAATACTGAGTTGATTTACAAATAGAATATAAACACAAAATAAACATAGCGGAAGCTAACCAACTAACGAAACCAACTCCTCGAAAGCTTTCATCGCCACACGCATATCTTGATCTGTCTCTGAAACTGAAAGTGGGAATGGGTGAGCACATCATCCCGAAGGGTCCCAGTATAAATAACAACTAACTTTCAAGTAATCATTAAGATGATTTAAAGACAATGCAGGTTTTACTGAAATCAATAAAACACGGAAAACATATAAAGTATATTAAAATAATAGTAATACAGAAAATATAAAGTTCTACCAACCAACAAACCGGCACACATTCACAACATAAATTGTAGTTGAGCGACGTCTTCCTTTGGAGTAGCAAGGCATGACTGTTGCGGATTCTTCAATGATCATTAAAGCCCCCCTGAGGTTTCTGGCCTCAAAGTCATAAACGATAAGTACCTTATCAGTACCTCATTCTATGCGCACTCTACATATCAAGTGTCTAAAGAGATCTAATGAAACATAATATAATAGCTTTTGAAAGTAATTTAAAAGAACAATAAACATTCATGTATGAGACATGCGTTGCCCATACAGAAATTGGGAAAGTAATATTCGGTAACACGAGTACATACCTAATACTTTATTAGTTGGCAGCAATTTTCACTCCTTTAGCGCATAAATATAGATATAACTTTTGGGAAACCAAATCACACACCAATCAAAAGGAAAAGGTTTCCTTACATGCTAACAATAAGTAAAGATTGTAACCACTTACCAGTTAATGGAAAGAATCACATTTTGAAGATAAGTAAATACTCCCAAAACACATATATTAGTTGTTTCTAAAGATCCAGCCCCATCCCAAAATGTAAAATAAAACTAGTTTGTATTACACATATATACTACATGCATACACATATCATATAGTAACAAAGACATGCATGCATTTCATAAAAGATAGATTTGTAAAACAATAATGAATACAAGAGAGTTCGTTATCGAGTCCCACCTATTTTCATGACAAGCCTCTCCTACCTCGAGATGTTCAATCCACTGGATCATCCTTTGAATCGATCATTGTTAATAACGACTAACTGTTAATCACAGAAGTACTCTAAAGATTAGCCAAAAGGCTCATACAAGGCTCATAACATATTCTCATACAATTCTTTAGTTATAACCTAAGTGAACTACCTAATGGTTCTAAGCCCATTTATAGTTCTACATCTTTTCATTATTTATCTTTAACATATCTAAAGTTTACTAATCCAATTAGATAGATTCTACAGTTCATTAGGTAAATCTTAAGAATATCTACAACTTTGTAGAAGGAACTAAAGCATCAAACTAAGAATACATGGAACTAAGCCCAAGCCCAATAGGTCTGAACTGGCACGACCTATTAATCTAAGGCCTGGTACAATTGATCAACTAACGGTCACTAACAGTCCATGTCCGGTCAAAAGAGTCAAATAAGAGTCAACGTCCAAGGTCAAGGTCAGGTCAAACTAGTCAAAGTATGGTCACCAGTCAACTGGAACCGGTCAAGGTATGGTTTATTGAGTCAACTCAGTCAGACGTACTGAGTCATCTAAGCTGACTGGGATGACTAACAGGTCTCAAAACCGAAAACAAGAATTATTAATACTTACATCAATACTGACAGAACAACTCTAACAATAACAACTTCTAATTGAAGTTCCCCTAACAACAACTCTACTGCAATCTAATTCACTTTACTTCAGACTAGCACTACATCTTCAACCCATCAACACAGCACAACAACATTCAATAATTTACATACTTGTCTTAACTCAACACTAGTTCATTCATCCATTCCTTGTAATCTTTTCTTCCACATTCACAGCATCACTATCTTCTTTGGTTCATCAACAGAAGATCACCATCACTGACAGTTCCATTTATTTCCTATATCATTCACTAAACTCCAACTCCATAAATTGTAGTTGTACCACCACCACTCCAATACTGCACACACACTTCATCTCAAGAACAACAACCACTAAAACTAAACCACAATCATCATCTGCAATACCAACACCATGCTCAGGTCACATTTGTCATTCCTTCTTAACACAACTTCATCTGCACCATTGCTGCTACATAAACCACCAATATCTTCATCATCTACTCTCATTATCCGTTGAACCAAGCTCAGTACATCACTTTCATTTTTAACTCAACTTATAACTCTAATTCCATTCACTTGAGTTCCACCAACAGTTAAACAACATCAACATTAGTTACACCCTAAAACTACCAGAGTCTCAGCTTCATTTCCATTCTTCTCAAACCAGCATTCTTGTAATTCAAATCCAGCAACTAAGAACTTCACCTTCCATCTGTAATTGTAATACAATCAACTCAACAAACACAACCCAGCCATTTGCAACTTCCAAAATGACTAACACCACCAGTTCAGTAAAAATAATCTTCTTGTCACAAACCTATAATTCTAAACCATTAACAGCAATCCCAAATCACTAATTCATCTTCCTCTCAACACCATTCAGTTAATACCCAATACAAACTCGAACTCCAGATTCCATTTCTTCTTTGCAGAACCTTGAAATCAACACCCAACTTTAATCACATCTAAACAATTCATCTTCTTCATCCGCTGATTCCGATTCAAACACCCTATTCCACAAGAACCCTAACTTCTGGTTGATTTAGGGAAGAGCAAAAACCCGAATTTTCTATGAAATCTAAATTAAACTTAAATAACTCTTCTACACCTCAATTGACCAAAAACCCACTTTATAATCGATCAAAAAAAAATAATTTCATAAAGAAATTTCAATCAATTACAAAACTCTAATTTTACTTACCCAAATCTCCATTGTTTCCAGAACTCAAACGGCTTCAGTAACATCGCCTCCTTCCTCACATCATCAAGATAACTAAGTCTACGATAATTTCACGAACAGAAGAATCTCAAATCTCTGAGATTGAAATCAGCAGAGAGGAGAAGAAGAAAAACTGAGAAGAAGAAATAAGAAGAAGGAAAGAGAAGAAGAACAGAGAAAAGAGAGTTTATCCTCTCGACACGGGTAGATAAGGCCGGCCATAATTTATTAAGGCACCCAAAAAATTGATACGGGCAGCCAGGCGGTTTAGATGTAAAAATAATAATTATTTGCCCTTCATACTTATCCGATGATATCTTCGTCGTACGGTATCCGATTGACACGTTCGGGTAGTCTATCTCGCATAACTTTTTGAGCTCTATCCGATGATACTAGTTTTGAATCTAAATCATTGTTAGATTAATTTATATTAATTAAGGTTTGTCTCTAATTAGTCGAGTCATTAGCAGCTTAGTCATCTCTTGACTAGTCTAATAGCGTTGACGAGCTTGAGGGTCTTTACAACAATAATGTTCTTACACATTTAAGGTAGGAGAAACCCTATCTGGATAAGATCCACTTCTTGCACGACACTTGTCAACATCCTACTTATTGAAAGGAAATTATTAACTACTCACATCTACCACATAACTTATGCAATTAGGGGATCGTAAGATTACTATGACAGTAATCTTCATTTCTTTCTGGGATCGTAAGTACAGAGGAGTTCAAAGATATTTATTTCCTCACTGACTTATGTGTTAGATATTCTTCAGAAGACCAATTTAGTTGGTATCAAACTTTACAGTTCATCTTCTCCAACTAACTTCAAGTTGTCTGCTACAGATGGCCAGTTAGTGCCAAATCCCACGGAATATAGGTTTCTTGTTGGCTCTTTACAATACTTTACCTGGAAAATACTGTAAATCAATTTTGCAGTAAATCATATATGTCAATATATACAAGCTCCAACTTGTTCTCATTTCAATGCACTAAAAGGGTTCTCAGATATGTCAAAGGCATAATTGGTAGTGGTCTATTGTTTACCAAGGGTTTGCTGCTCTTAAAGGTTTTACAGATGTAGATTGTGGTGGGAATCCCCATGGAAGAAGATCTACAAGTGGTGTTTGTGTATTTTTTGGTGAAATCCCATCTCTTGGTCATCCAGACAACAACCTAGAGTTTCTAGATCATCTAAAGAAGCTGCATACAAGTCTCTTGCATCCGCTGCAGCTGTGGTTTTGTGGATTTGTCAAGTTTTAAAGGATCTCTACATATTTATTCTTGCTCCTCCTACAGTTGCTGGTAACAAAAAGGGGTCCATTTCCTTAGTTTTGATCCTGTTTTTTCACAGTCAATTGAAGCATCTTGCAATTGGATTTCACTTTGTGAGGGAGTTAGTTCATTCCAAGTGACCACTGTTGGTCCACATTTCCACTTTGCATCAAGCAGCAGGTGATTTGTTTACCAAGGGTTTATCTTCTCCATGATTTGAAGTACTAAAAGAAAACTCTCAACTCCTGACAGAATTTAAACATTCCCTACTGACATAACCAAAGACAATAACTAGATAGTGAAAAAAAAATGTGTAATTTTGACACGTGGAGTGCTACAAATGAATCTTTAACGGTTTCTATATATAGCTTGTCGATCACATCATATTCAGTAAAATTTTAGGCCAATCAACAAATTCTCAGGTTTCTTAAATGTTTTTCTTATTCAATCAGTGGGTTTCTTGCTTAGTGCTCCTATTTACCCGATATTAGTACTGTGTGAACTAATAGTTTTTAGTAGTGTGATCGGGGTGCTGATGAGTGGATTTCTCGGGTTCAATTCCAACTTATAGATACAGTTAGATTCCATTTTATGTAATCTAGATTCAAATACGTACCACAATCAAACATAAATGTGTGGTGTTAAGCCATAGAGGTGGAGGAAGATTTTTCTAGTTCGCATCTCGATGGGGTGCAATGGGTTCTACATATACTTTCAAGATCCACTTTCACGGAAGAAGAAGGCTTACTGCTATCATTTACCTTTTATTCTCTTTATATTATCTAAATATTGACACTAACTGGTATTTGGCCTTTGTGTGTAAGATTTCTCCAAGTTCTGTTACATTTTGGTCCGCGACAGGTTGAATTTGCATCCCACTTAAGCTTAAACCATATAATTATTTAATGGATATGTATTAAACATTGAGCAACTTAATGTAATGTTCATAGTGTCATATTTTTTGTGGGTCGTAGACATTTTTGGGTCAATTTATGGTCTAACAGTCAACACAAGTCAAGTCAAAGGTGCCTCGAAAACTGTTCACGGAGAATTTTTTATTTGAAGCCTGCATATATTAAAAAAGGTAACTAAATTTTAATTATACGTGGGAAAGTGACTCCCCAGAGTCGCTTAATAAAATTTGATCAAGAAAAGTCGGGTTTGCCTGGTCCCATATTGAGGTTGAGTAGTTGGCATCTTAGCTACCGTCTGCCGCATAGTTCGCTAGACCATCTGCTGCTTGGTTTTCTTCTCTATAATTTGTTGAATAGCACATAATAGAATTTTTAGAGCATTGCTCGGTCGAACTCGTATGCGTTGCTATCTCAAGCATGTTTGTAAATGTTAGTGATCAAAACTATGAGTCTTGATTTCTAGCGTATTTATAGATGTCTCGGACTAGGACATAGATAGTGTAGTTGAGCTTAGATTTCTCGGCGTTCATCATTTGAAGACGAATAACTACTAAGGGGAGCTTGAGGAACTTCTTCAACAAAAGGTATGTGGAGATTTGAACTCATCTATCACTTGGAAAGTCTATTTCTACTTTATCTCCTATATTGAGACATAAGTTGTATTACGATATAGTTTTCTACTATACATATTTGAGATTTCGAGTTGAGTATATATTGCTTACATATTTCTCAAAATATGTCTTGGCAAGCTTTCGCTTTAGCCATGTTCATCTTTACTCGTGACGAAAGTCATGTTGACATTTCAATAACTTGAAAATTGCTTTGATGCTAATAGTGTGTGAAAACGGCTATTGTCATTATAGAAGAATGTTTCAATGATTGGAATGTAGAGTTGAAAATGTAACCATCTTTGGATATAAGCATATATAATGTGTTCGCACATTAGTGTATAATTCCATAAACCGGGAGCTAAGTGTATGCATATGTGTGTATACGAAATTGGTGAAGGAGACAAGATAAGTATGCGTACCCGTACGCATACTGGCAGAGGTCTTCGAACGGAAAATATTTGTTGGGTTTGGGAATTACAAACTCCTAAACTAGTCACTTTAAGTATACGTACCCATACGCATACTGGCGGAAGTTTTCGAACCGAGAATTTCTGCTGAGTTTGAAAACTTAACAAACTTAAAATCTGGTTGCTTAAGTACGCATACTTGAGCTGGTTATTTTATCAAATCGGTCTGTTCATGAACTTAAACATTTAAATCTTAAGGAATGCACTCTTTGAAAACTGTGGATATAATGTTCATGATTGATTCAAGTGAATCAAACCGATTTTGCCTCAATTGTGTTCTTGTATAATTCATGAGAATATAGCAATTGAACAACTTTTTAACTAGTTTTATTTGAGTCATTTGAACTAGTTATGGTTAACATGAATGAGGTTGATATGAGAGTAATCATATGGCTAACCTCGGTTAACTATTATTAAACCAACATGATGTACACGTTTAGGAACGGATACATAAACCTAAATGAGGGTACATTTCATTAATGTGTAACAAGCTAAGTTCGATCTAACGGTTGAAAGATATTAGCTTGGTTAAATCGGGTTTTTCATCTAACGGTGATTATTGAATGCTTTTTTACCAAGGTAACTTGGATTGCAAACCCTGATTGGAAAACTATATAAGGGAGAACTCTGGCAACTGGGAAACCTAATCCCCACACCTCCTGTGTGTTACTAGATGCATAACTAGAGTCGATTCTCCTTTAACCTTAGGTTTCTTCTCGAGACCCTGTAGGTTAACGACTTGAAGAATTCATTGGGATTGTGAAGCCAGACCCAACTATTCTCTTTGTAGTTGCGTGATCTGATCTTGATGTTTCGTGTTGAGTACAATTGGAATAATTGACTAGAGATTTTATGTCTCTGATAGGCAAGATAAAAGTAGTCACAAACACCTTAGTCTCATCGTTTGTGATTCCACAATAACATGTTTCGCTAGTCGATTAAGTTTATTGTGAGGTGATTGATAATACTAGGCTATGAAAAAGCGGGGGTCTAACAACCACACCCAATATTTCGATTAGCAATCTATATGGACAACTCCGAGTTATTTTCTAGAGAGTCAACTAGACAGTTAGACTCAATCAATAGAAAATATCTCAAGGAGTTATTATCTCAATCTCTCAATTTGATGTTTACTCAAGCAAATACAATCTGCGAGTCTTTATCAAAGAGAGATAACTTGGATAGTACCAAAGACCAATATCCAAGTATCAATTAATTTAAATCAACAACCAAAAGGTCGGATATTCTAATTGATTGAACAACGCATAACCTGTATTATTTCAATTATATAAAGAAATATAATGCGGAAAAGTGTTAGAGCATTGCTCGGTCGAACTCGCATGCGTTGCTATCTCAAGCATGTTTTTCAATGTTAGTGATCAAAACTATAAAGTCTTGATTTATAGTCTACTATAGCTAAGGTCTCGGACTAGGATAGAAAGTGTAGTTGAGCTCAAGAACTCCATGGAAATCATCATACAAGACGAAGGACTACTCAAGGAACCAGTGGATCTTCATCGACTAAAAGGTATGTGGAGACTTGAACTTATCTATTACTCAAAATCTATCTACTCTATCTCCTATCTTGAGACAAAAGTCGTATTACTATATAGACTAAGAATATACACATGTGACATTTCGAGCTGAGTATATCTCGCTTATCTATTTCTCGAAATGTGTGTTGGTAAAGCTTTCACTTTAGCCAAGTTCATCTTTGCCTAGTGACGAAAGTCATGTTATGTTTCAATCACTTTAAAAATTTCTCTGACGAAAACTAGTTTGTGAATAACTACTATATGACGTCCTCTGAGAATGTTTCAATGATTGAAATGAGAATTTAGACAATATAACCACTAGGGGATATAAACATTGTTATGGTAACAAATATATGTATAAGTCCTTAGCACTTGAACCGAAGTTTGCGAACTTTGTTGATCAAGTGAAATCGGAACTTAAGCAGTCAACCCAGTCCGCGAACGTGCGTAGTTCTCGAACCCGAGAATTTCTGCTGGAGTTGTAGCTCGGTTTCAGTCCACGAACTGACGGAAGTTATCGAACCCGAGAATTTATGCTAGAGTTTGTGAACTCCAACCGGTTAACTTGAGTCCGCGAACTTGAGTGGTTATGTCTAAAAACGTGTTCTTGAACTTATCTAAATTATCTATGGAATGCTATTGCAAATCATGGATTTATAGTTCATGAATCGATTTGAGTGAATCACATCGTTTTTGCTTCAATTTTGTATTATGTAGTACATAAGATCTCATAGCAATTGAACAACTCTCTAACTAGTTCATTTGAGTCATTTGGACTAGTTATGGTGAAGAAGAATATGGTTGATATGAAAGTTATCATTTGGATAACCATTTGGTTGACTAATATTGAACCAACTATTGTACACATTTGGGTACGGTTACACAAACCCAAAATCGTCAAGTACATGTGTGTATGGCAAGCTAAGTTTTCGATCTAACTTTTGAGAGATATTAGCTTGTATCTAATCAGGTTTTCATCTAACGGTGAATATTGAATGCTTTGTTACTAAGCTAACATTGATTGCAAACCCTGATTTGAAAGACTATATAAGGAAGAACTTTAGAAACTGGGAAACCTAATCCCCACACATTTTGTGTGATACTAGTTTGCTAATTTAGAGTCGATTATCCTTTAACCTTTGGTTTTCTTCTTCTACGACCAGGTTAACGACTTAAAGACTTCATTGGGATTGTGAAGCCATACCGATACTACTTTTCTTGTAGTTATGTGATATGATTTTGCTGTTTCTATCGTACGAGTACAATTGTAATAATTGGCTTGAGATTTCTATCTCCTATAGGAAAGATATAAAAGTAATCACAAACATCTTCGTCTCATAGTTTGTGATTCCACAATATCTTTTTTCGCTGCGTCGATTAAGACTATTGTGAGGTGATTGATAAAACTGAGCTTTTCTTCGGGAATATAGGTCTGGTTTTATTGATTGGTTCCTGTTCACCTTGATTTATCAGAAGATGGAACAAAACTCATAGGTTTATTCGTGGAAGACATATTTATCTATCTTGTATACTTTTCTGTGTGAGACAGATTTGTTTGCTAAAGTCTTCGACTTTGGGTCGTAGCAACTCTTGGTTGTGGGTGAGATCAGCTAAGCGAATCAAGTGCGCAGTATCCTGCTGGGATCAGAGGCGTAGGAGCATAACTGTACCTTGGATCAGTATGAGATTGATTGGGGTTCAACTATGGTCCAGACTTCTGCATTTACGGTTTCCTCGTTAACAAAATTCTGGTGTCTGTATTATTTCTTTTTCGCATTAAATTTTTATATAATTGAAATAATACAGGTTGTGCGTTGTTCAATCAATTAGAATATCTGACCTTATAGGTTACTGATTTAAATTGATTGACACTTGGATATTGGTATTTGGTACCATCCAAGTTAACTCTCTTTGATTAGACTCGCGAATCACATTTGCTTGAGTAAATAAAATTGAGAGATTGAGATAATAACTCCTTGAGATATTTTCTATTGATTGAGTCTAGTTGATTCTCTAGAAAATAACTCGGAGTTGTCCATACAGATTGCTAATCGAAATATTGGGTGAGGTTGTTATACCCCCGCTTTTTCAATTGGTATCAGAGCAGGCAAACACGTTCAAGACCTCATAAGTCTGTGATTGTAGCGATCTGACTCTATGGGCGGTAATGCTATCTCAATTAACGTACCACCAGTCTTCGATGGTTCAAATTACCCATGGTGGAAAATTGCTATGAGCACGTATCTTCAAGCTCTTTATTTTCAAATATGGGTACATGTTGTTAATGGCTATGATCTCCCGGTAAATACAAAAGGCGATGTACATATACCAAAGGATGTTGATAGTTATAGTCCAGAAGAAATTCTTGCTGGAAAGCATAATTCTTAAGGTCTATATGCTATCAGACAGGCCATTGCCCTAGACTTACAACACTATGTGTCTTCTTGCACTAAGTCTAAAGATGCATGGGATATCTTGGAAACTACTTTTGAAGTCAACAAACATGTTTCTAAGATATGTACTATCGATGGAGGAAATAACCTCACCACTCCTTCTGAAAATTCATCTTTTGGAAAGATAAGATTCTCTGATCAAGACATTGTTCAAACCGTTGCATTCAATGGTGTATCTACCACAAGGAAAACCTCTATTTTGTCTTGGGGTGATGAATGTTGTACGGATGATGTCTGGTTTAAAAAACCATTGATGACATAAAAGATCAAAGAACTCATAAAAAAGAGCATTGGGCGTGATAAACGTCCCTTATCTGTCCTCTCTACCAATGATTCTGAGAAAGAAAAACCTTTAAGTGTCAACGGATTGAATACGTTCAATAGATGTAATTATGTCTCAACTTTTACAGCAGAAACATCTACATACTCAAGTTCTGATTCAGAATATGAGACAGACACGGAGGTTTTCAATTTCTTGAATAAGGAAGTCCTTCAATAAAATATTCAATTACAGTCTTCATTGAAGAAACTAAAATCATTAATCCAGGTGAAATTTTTTGAGATAGACTGTCTTAATGATAAACTCACCAGAACTACTGTTCTAAAGGAAAAAGAGATTACTACTCTTAAGGATGATCTACAAAGATTATCTGGAAGTTCTGATAAAATTTCAGCTATGTTATTTAGTCAGAAGCCCTTTGGAAATACTAGTGGCTTAGGATACAAAACCAAGTGTGCAGACGTTGTGAATCTTGTTGCTTCTATTGATCAGGTAAAGATGAAAAGTGGCAGCCACGATAAGCAGAAGATACCTCAACAGAACCATGAATCTTTGGGTTGTTTGTTTTGTGGAAATGCAAGGCATGTTCAGAGTACGTGTTGTTGATTCAAGAAGAAAATGGAAAGAATTGCCAAACTACAGAAGAACATGCAAAAGATGAATCTGGATAATCTGCGCAGTTCTCCGAAAAACAATGCTTCAAGAATCAGAAGAGATAGGAAACTTGCTTACACAGAAAACCTTGACAAATGATAAACAGGGAGAGCGTTTGGCTCATAACGTTCCTATCTAACATCAGGAGCGTTCGCATCCTCACTTTAACTTGAGAAAGTGAGGCTCTGCATATTTGTGTGGCTCAAGTTTATATGTAATTCTGTTGAGAAAATATTCTCCTAACAATATAGATAATGGATCATTAAACTTCAGAAGACTTTTTCCTTCTAGGGTTTTTGATGGTCATAAGTCTATTTAAGTTATTAATAGATTTCCTCCTTCCTTGAAAAGATAAAATCTTATGGCTCCTGTAACCAGAAGAATCACAAGCAAGGATGCAGTTGAAGTAGCTAATGTGTATCTGTGTAAAGGGATTTCTTCCTCAAGGGTGAAGAAAGTGAAGACTATATTTAATGGAGAGGGTTCTTCCTCTAACTGCCTCTTTTCTGTTTGTCCTTTTGATGCTAATTTTAGAGACACGGTAAAAGAGTTTATCAATAAGAGAAATGGTTTAAAATCTCAAATCATTTCCTCTTTGGAAATGATAACTCACTATGAACAAATGTTGTCTCTATCCAAGAATACTCTACGTGACTTGAGAAGTGAACTCAGTGAGTTAACTGATATTTCTGAAGATTTGGAGGAATTGAACGATCCCATAATTAATGGGTTTTTTAATAATGAAAAGGAATTCTTAGTAGATGCTATGAGAAAGATCTACGATAACTAGTAAGTCTTCTGATAAATCTTCTATTTTTTTATTTCGTTTAGAAGAATAACTAGTGTTTTGGAATAGTCATTATTGTAGGATCAGAATATCGCAACAACAACACACTTGCGAAATCTTCATCTACAACTTTGCGAAGCCGTCGCAAATTAATTACAGAAATGATGCAATAGATAACGTTAGCCTAAATATGAGAAAGGTGTGAAGATTTAGCGAGGTTTAGGACGTTTGCGAATATGTACATTTGTAAGCTTGCGAGAATATCGCAAGCCGGATCCTAAAATAAAGGACAAACTAGCTGTCATCCACTATGTAATTCCCTATATAAAGAGCCGAACAGGCTTAAGAGAAAATAGATCTTTTTTTGAGTATTGAGCAAGTCAGTAAGAGAGAGAAAGTCCAGAGCAGTTGTTAATTTCTTAATTTCATTTCTTTCCCTTCTTGTAGAATTTGTGAGATTAATCAATAAAGATTGTGATTGTTCATCCAAAAATGGCTTGATTGTATGAATTCTTGTGAGGGGTGTAGTGTGAGATTTCCTGCAACTACATATTGGTGCTAGAAACAGGGATTGAAAATTGAAAATTGTGAAGATTGTTCAAATCAAGAAAATGATGAAAGAAAATAGCAAAATAGTTGAAGAAGAGACAATCAAGATCAATAAGAATAAAAGAAAATTGGAGTGTAACATAATCACAAAAACGATGGTTAATGAATTCCATGAGAACATTAGAGAAAATAATACATAAGCTATATTTTGAAGGAAAGAAAATTATGACGGTAGAGAAAATATCTCCGTTGAAGGAGTTGGAAATGCAAAGAATTACATACATAGCAGCAGAGATACCAAAAGAAAATTTGAACCACACATCTCCTTTGGTAATCACGGTAACGGTTGCACGAAAAGAAAAGGAGAAATCAGCAAAATCTATGGAAGAATGGGCGGTGAGTAGAACTTTAGTGGATACAGGAAGTTCAGTGGACATAATGTTTTATCATGCATACAAAAAAAATGGGATACAAAGTTGAAGAAATGTCTCATTCAACATATCATATTCATGGTTTCGGCAAATCTACAACTAAACCGAAAGGGGAAATAGTAGTGAGAATTACGCTGGAAGAAATTGAAAGAAAAATAATGCTATGTGTGGTGGATATGGAATCGCCATACAACATGTTGTTAGGAAGGCCATGGATACATGCAATTAAAGCCGTAGCATCAACATTACATCAATGCATCAAATTTCCAATACCAAGCGGAATTGGTGAATTAAGGGGAGATACTGATAGTGCGAAATCATGTTATCAAATTGAAGTAAAATATTATAAAGAACGTCCAAAGAGGGAAAACTTTGCAGAAAGATGGCGAAAGAGGCAAAGAAAGAAGAAGAGTTTAAAATTTACATGATTAGAGCAAAATAAGGGAAAGGAATACCCAACGAAATTTTGGAAGAAGGAAACGAATTTGGGAAAGTGATAAAAGAACCAACACCCATGGAAGAACCTAAGGCCAGTTACACCGCAGGAGAACCAACAAAGGAAGTGAATATTGGAACTAAAGAAGAACACAAAATGCTAAGAATCGGGACCAAGATGGAAGTAGATGAAGAAAAAAGAACTATTAATCTTTTGCGAGAGTATAGAGATATTTTCGCATGGAACATGGATGAGATGCCTGGAATAGATTCGTCAGTGGTGTGTTATAAGTTGGAAATTGACAAAGGTGCAAGACCATTTAAACAAAGAATAAGAAAAATCGCCACAACATATCATTCCCAAATAGAAGAAGAGCTGCAAAAGATGTTTGCTGCAGGAATTATAAGACAAGCCAAGTATCCAGAGTGGATAGCAAACATGGTTGTAGTCCCAAAGAAGAATAAGGGGATAAGGATTTGTATAGACTTTACTGATCTAAACAAATCCTGTCCGAAAGATAGTTTTCCATTACCAGATATTCCAAAAATGGTTGAGTCGGCGGCGGGAAATGATAGAATATCTTCTTTAGATGGGTACAAAGGTTATAATCAAATTCCTCTTGCTGAAGAAGATCAAGAACATACTTCTTTTTTCGCTCCATGAGGATTATACGGTTATACAAAAATGCCAGTTGGTCTGCGAAATGCTGGAGCAACATATCAAATAATGGTGGAGAAAGTGTTCGCAAAGTGGATACACAAAACGTTAGAAGTGTATGTAGATGACATGTTAGTAAAAAGTAAAGAAGCTAAAGATCATGTACAAGATCTGAAGGAAATTTGTAAACAGATGCGGCAGTTTAATATCAAGGTGAATCCTGAAAAATGCGTTTTTGGAGTTGCATCAGGAAATTTTTAGGTTACATTGTATCCAAGGAAGGAATACAAGTTGATCCAGAAAAAGTGCAAGCAGTTCGTGACATGCCAACACCAGCGACGGTGAAGGATGTGCAGAAGTTAAACGGACTCTTAGCTTCGCTGGGAAGATTCATTTCGCGATCATCAAATAAATGTAAACATTTCTTCAACATACTCAAAAAGGGTACAAATTTCAGATGGACAAATGAATGTGAGAAATCTTTCCAAGGAATAAAAGAACATCTGATGAATATATCTATTTTACAAAAGGCGGAACCAGGAGAAGAATTATTGATTTACCTTGCGACAACTTCGCATGCATTAAGTGTTGTTCTATTGCGAATGGACTCAGGGGTTGAAAAACCAATTTATTACATCAGCAAAACATTCAATACCGCAGAAAGAAATTACTCAAAGATTGAAAATATAATTCTAGCATTGGTATATGCAACTGTTTATGGGTAAAAATCGTTTCTGCCGATTTCGGTAAATTCGGTAGGTGAGTGAGAAACTGGTTCAAACCCTAAACAAATGTGTTTCACGTTGAGCACTTTTAGGTTCGAGAGATCAATCTGTACAAGTCCGGCCTAAACCAAGAAATGTCCGTTATAGACTTGCTTCGGTCACAAATTGGAGAAGAAGGGTTGATTTGGGGAGGATTGTAGGACCAGAATATCGCTACATCTATTCTCTGTGAGATTAACAACACTTCTCAGCGAGCATCACCGCAATATTTTATACAACACTTCACGAGTGTCACAAAAGCCTTCAAAAGAGTGACGTAATATCTGACGACTGAAGAAAACTTGAGAAAAGCATGTTTGTTCTGCGATGGTTACAAAACTTGCGAGATTTAACATTGTAACTATCGCGGTACAATCGCAGAATCAACCCGAAATAAGAGGAAAACTTAGCTGTCATCCACTATGTAACTACCCTATAAATATAGACTCAATGTGTCCAGAAAAGGATGATGTATTTTTGAGAGTTAAGAAAGTCTTGAGGAGAGAGAAACTTCAAGAGAATAGTTGTAATCTTGAATTCTTCCACTTATGTAAACATTTCTGAGAACAAAATAATAAAGTGTCATTTTTCATCTTTAATTGTGAGTTGATTATAGCAAGATATTAACAAGGGTGTAGTGGGAAATCCTGCAACTATATTTTGGCGCCCGAAATAGGGATTAAATTAGCAAAATCATAGAAAAATGTGAAGAAGAAGATAAGAATTGTTCAAGAGTAAGAAAATCATAAAACAAATCAGTAAGATATTTGAAGGAAGGATGATTAGAATCAAAAAGGATTGTAGGAAATTGGAGTGTGGTATGATAACGAGAACAATGATTGATAGATTTCATGAAAATATCAAGGGGAAGATACACAAACGGGATTTTGAAGGAAGGAAAATTATGACGGTGGAAAAAATATCACCATTGAAAGATTGGGAAAAGCAGGAGATCACATTTACAGCAGCAGAAATACCAGAAGAAAATCTAAGTCATACATCTCCACTGGTAGTCACAATATCCACTATACCAATGAGAAAGGAGGAATCAATAAAATATGTAGAAGAATGGGCTATGAATAGAACTTTGGTGGATGCAGGAAGTTCTGTAGACGTAATATTTTATCATACTTTCAAGAAAATGGGATATAAGGATGAAGAAATGTATTATTCAACATATCATGTTCTTGGCTTTGGAAAGTCTTTAACAAAACCTAAAGGCGAGATAGTGGTATGAATTCCACTAGGGGAGATTGAAACACAAGTAACACTATGTGTGGTAGACGTGGAATCACCGTATAACATGATATTAGGTAGACCATGGATACACACAATCAAGGCTGTAGCATCAACGTTGCATCAATCCATCAAATTTCCTATACCCAGTGTAATTGGAGAAATTAGAGGAGACACAGATTTTGCGAAATTATGTTGCCAAATTGAAGTAAGAAATTGTGAAGAACGTCCAAAGCTGCGAAAGGCTCGTAGAAAATTGGTGAGAGAAACAAAGAAGGAAGAAGAATTTAAAGTTTACATGATAAGAGCAAAAGAAGGAAAAGGAATACCCAGCGAAATCTCGCGAGAAGGAGATGAACTCACGAGAGTTATGAAAACACCAACACCAATGGGAGAACCTGAAGCCAATTATATTGCAGCAGAACCAACAAAAGAAATAAATATTGGGAGTGAAGAATAGCCTAAAATGCTGAAAATTGGGACTAGAATGGAGGAAGATGGGGAAGAAAGAACTATAAATCTATTGCGAGAATATAAAGATATCTTCGCGTGGAGAATGGATGAGATTCCAGGGATAGATCCATCAATAGCATGTCATAAATTAGAAATCAACAAAAATATAATACCATTTAAGCAAAGAATAAGGAAAATCGCAACAACTTATCATTCTCAAATAGAAGAAGAATTACAGAAGATGCTCGATGCAGGAATTATAAGGCAAGCAAAGTATCCAGAGTGGATTGCAAATATGGTAGTGGTCCCAAAGAAGAACAAGGGGATAAGAATTTGTATAGATTTCACTGATTTAAACAAGGCTTGTCCTAAAGATAGTTTTCCATTACCAGATATCCCACAGATGGTTGAATTAGCAGCGGGAAATGCCAGAATATCATCGTTGGATGGATATAAATGATATAATCAAATCCCTCTCGCTGAAGAAGATCAAGAACATACTGTATTTTTTGCTCCAAGAGGATTATATTGTTATACAAAGATGCCATTTGGCTTACGAAATGCTGGTGCAACATATCAAAGAATGGTGGAGAAGGTGTTTGCAAAGTGGATTCATAAAACATTAGAAGTGTATGTAGATAATATGCTGATAAAAATCAAAGAAGCTGAGAATCATGTGCAAGATCTGAGAGAGATTTTCGATCAAATGCGGCAATTTAATATTAAAGTGAATCCCGATAAATGTACTTTTGGAGTAGCTTCAGGAAAATTTCTGGGGTATATTGTATCAAAAGAAGGAATACAAGTTGATCCTGAAAAAATACAAGCAATTCGCGATATGCCAATGCCTGCGACGGTAAAAGATGTACAAAAATTGAATGGACTCTTAGCCTCGCTAGGAAGATTCATTTCGCGATCTTCAGACAAGTGCAAACATTTTTTCGATATACTCAAGAAGGGAACAAAATTCAAGTGGACAGATGAATGTGAAAAGTCTTTTCAAGGAATAAAAGAACATTTGATGAACATAACTATCTTACAGAAAGCTGAACCGGGAGAAGAACTACTGATTTACCTCGTAACAACCAAATATGCGCTAAGTGATGTATTGCTGCGAGTAGATGCAGGGGTAGAAAAACCAATTTATTACATCAGCAAAACGTTCAATTCTGCAGAGAGAAATTATTCAAAGATTGAGAAACTAATTCTAGCATTGGTGCATGCAACTTTTAAGCTTCGCATCTACTTTCAAGCACATAAGGTCAAAGTGTTAACAAAAGTGCCAATTGAGTCAGTAATGAAAAATTCAAAAAGATCAGGCAGAGTTGAGAGATGGAATGCACAAGTAGGAAACTTTGATATCCAATATGAAGTTTTATCCTCGCCAAAGTCACAATTTATCGCAGACTTCTTAGATGAATTTCCCTTAGAAGATGATGAAGTTGTGGAAGAGATGATGGATGTAGAAGAGGAACATGGAGATCCAAAAGAGCTATTAACAGAACCCGACAGATGGGAGATATTGGTGGATGGATCATCAAATGGGGAAGGAAATGGGATTGGAGTTGTTTTTATTTCACCATAGGGAGAGAAAACATCTTTTTCATTTAGATTGGAATTTGCATCCACTAATAATGAAACAGAATATGAAGCCGTGATTAATGCTTTAAAGTTTGTAGTAGAAATGAAATTGGAAAATGCTAGAATTACCAGCGATTCAAAGTTGGTTATTCGCCAAATAAAAGGAGAATACACAACAAATGAACCAACTTTAAGAAAGTATAAAAGATTAGTCGAAGAATTATCTGCGAGAATTCCAAAAATAAAATGGAGACACATATCGAGGAAAGATAATAGGCTCGCAGATGCTTTTTCTTTCATATCCAGTATGATGACAAATCCAGCTGCGAGGTATATAAAAATTCAAATACTTTTATTACCAGCGATAAACAAGGAAGAAGAAGAGGAATATGTGATGATGGTAGAAATTGGCAACGAAGAATTAAAGAATAACATTACATATTGGAGAGCAGATCTTCATGCATACTTGGCAAGAGGAGAAATCCCAAGAAATCGACTGGAGGCACATAAATTAAAAAGTAGGGCAACCAATTATGAATTAAGAGATGGAGTATTATATCGCAGATCTTTTAGTGGACCATCGCTAAGATGTTTGACGAGGGAAGAAGGGCAAAAAGTATTGAAGATGTTGCATTGTGGTGACGCTGGTAATCATAGTGGAGGAAGATCTTTGGCATATAGAACAAAAATGCAAGGCTATTACTGGCCATATATGCATGAAGATGCAAAACAAATCTCAAGGCGTTGCGAAGATTGCCAGCGATATGGAAAGAAGATACATGCACCAGGAGCACCATTATCATCTTCAACAAGTGTATGGCCTTTTGGGAAATGGGGATTAGATATTGTGGGACCATTTGTACCTGGTTCTGGATAAAGAAGATATCTGGTTGTCGCAACAGATTATTTCACAAAATGGGTAGAAGTAAAGGCAGTACAACATATTCGCGATAAAGATATTTTTACATTCATATTTGAGAATATAATTTGCAGATTTGGGATTCCAGCACAGTTGGTGTCTGATAATGGAAAGCAATTTGAAGGGCAGAATATAGAATTGCTACTCAATGTATTTAAGATAAAGTGTGGAAAATCTACTCCTCTATATCCACAAGCAAATGGTCAAGATGAAGCAACTAATAAGACAATCGCAGATATCTTAAAAAAGAAACTAGAGGGATACCACAGAGCATGGTGTGAACAGGTGCATAATGCAATATGGGCCTACAATACAACTAGACGAGAAGCTACTAGAATGTCACCTTTTTGTTTGACATATGGAGTTGAAGCTGTGTTACCAACAGAAGTAGCTATTCCTACAACAAAAAGAGAGGCTTGGGAAAGATATCTAAGTGTTGGAATGATTTTAAATAAATTGGATGAATTAGAAGAAAAAAGAGAAAAAACTTTGCAACATATGGAAAATTACCAGCGAAGATTAGCTCGCGAGTACAACAAACGTGTTAAGAAACGTGAATTTCAACCTGGCGATTTAGTGCTGCGAGAAACACCAAGTTATCAGCGAGAGAATGGTGGAAAGTTGGTGAGAAAATGGGATGGACCATACATAATTAAAGAGATAGTTGGAACCGGGGCATACAAACTAATGGACCCTGAAGGGAGAGATGTTTGTCAAAGACTTGACAGACCATGGAATAGACTATTTTTGAAAAAAATATTATCAATGACAACTTCTGCAAGATAAGAGATACAGGTACGTTGTAAAAAAAATAAAAAAATTCTGATTACAATTGTGAGGTTCTCCTAATAACAAAGCAAACCAAGAACTGCGAGCATTATCGCGAGAAAGGCGAATAAAAATTTCGCAGAGATTAATAGAATGGGACGAACCTTTATGACGTGCACCCTAGTTCGTGAATAAAATTTCGCAAGAGGCAAATGTAAGACCTAATAGTGCGTTATATAAGGGGGTATCTCTTGACATGACTCAGTGATAAGGTTATACCGCTGCTGGAACCTAAGTTATACAGATGTTGGGGTTAAAGAAAACCTATCCAGGAGAGGGATCTTGGATTTCCAATTATATAAGGTTATACCCTGGTTGGACGACTAAGGACCTCTTCTAAGGAGTGCAAAGTATGACCAAGGCGCCGAGGTACACGGTTGAGTCAAGGGTTCCCGGGGAGTACGAAACTACCCTAGCCATCCTTGGAAAGTCTTGGAAATGATGCACTCGGCCCGAAGAAAACCCCACTTAGGGGGAAGTCTTGTAACTATAAGCCATATAGGAATAAAGGAAAAGAGGCTGCGAAAAACAACTGGTTGTTGGCAAATCTGGATGGGAGGAGCTAGTCTTGTATGGCCGATGTGCCCTCCTTGAAGGGGCAACCAGGGGGAGATAAGGGCGGCACCCTCCATTAGGGAGCTGATAAGTGTCTAAAGACGGCAATGTCATGGGGATTTATGATCGCAAGAACATTTAGGCTTGTCATATTGTCGCGTGACGAAAGTTATGCAAAGGTAACAAGCCAAAAGAGAAAAGTTAAGATGAGATCAATGGGTTTTTACATGAAAGTGTAAAGACATCATGCGATTTCATCGCAAGACGGCAATGTCATAAGGATTAATTCTTGCAAGAGAGTTTATAATTATCATATTGTCGCAGAGATGTTGAAAAAAAAAATATTGATAAGACAAGATCAATGGGTCAATACATGCAAATGTAAAGACGTCCTGTGATTTTGTCGCAGAAAGAAAAACTTTTTTGGCAAAATAAGACCTTTAACTAGGAAGGCAAAATAAGACCAACAGAATAATCTTTAAAAATTAACTATTCTATTTTAAGATGCAGGAAAGATTTGTTCATCATAGGAGAATATATAAGAAGGCAGATTCGTAACATCGTAATCTCTTTCAGAATTTTTTGGAATATCGCAGCTGTACTCATTACATCGCAGAAATATTCATATTTTCACAGTTCACAGAAAGGAGACACATGAAATAATTCACCATTTCAAGAAAGATAATGAAGGGCAAGTAGGGGAGTGGAGAAATAAGATTTCATTATCTTTCTTGAGGATATTCAAAGTAAACAAAATCAAAAGTTGAATTCTCAAAATTTCAAAAGTTACATTATTCGCAAGTATACAAATATTAATTTCGCTTCACTTGTTAAATCTTGCAAGGTCTTCATGTCTTTCTCATGTTTTGTCTGTCGTCCTTTGTTGCGTTATTTTTGTAATCATTCTGCGACACTAGCAATGTGTCATTTATGAAAACTTCGCAAGTATATCCTTGCTGCGATATTCTGGTCCTACATTTTGCTTATTTTTTCTTGAATATTGCTTGAAGAGCAATCTTTAAGAAAAAATCTGTTGTTGTAGTAGTCTTTGATCTTTGCTGATGAGGGAACGAGCGAAAGAATATTGGACTTGAAAAGTACGTACTTGCCTCTATTCTTTTGTGAAGTTCCGGATCTTTGCGAAGTTAATAAGAAGTATCAACTCTTGAAGTATGTGAAGTATGAAGTATCCTTGAAGAAATATAAGAAGTACTCAATCCTCAAAATATATAAGAAGTATCCGTTCTTGAATGAAATTTATGAGTATCGCCTCTATTCATGCGAAATTACTACTTCATTTTTGGTGAAAATTCTTGTCCATTTTGGAGATGATTCTTGCCGAGGAGATAAAGAACATAAAATGTTTTCTTGGTAATCCATAGTTGCCTCTGTTCTTTATCTATGAAGGTAGAATCCTTGAGAAAATATTGAATGAGCGAATTGTTTCTTTATTCTTATCTTGCCTCTGCCTCATGCGATAATCTCTTTAAGAAAATAATCACATTCTGCGAAATAATCATAGTTCCTGAGAAATTCTGGATTAGTCTGCGAGATTTTGAATGTGTCTGCGAATTTATGAATAACCCTGCGAAATTATGAATAGTAATTCTGAAATAGTGCTGCGAATAATGCCGCGAATAGTGCCGCGAATGGTGTTGCGAATAGTGTTACGAATAGTATTGCGAATAGTGCTGCGAAATTGTGAATAATCCTTCTAAGAGACTCTGAATAGTACTTCTGAGAGATTCTAAATAGTACTTGCGATCTCTCTTGCGATGAACAAATCTTTCCCGCATTCTTAAAAGAAAATAGTTAATGTTTGGGATTATTCTATTGGTCTTATTTTGCCTTCCTAGTAAAAGGTCTTATTTTGCCAATTTTTTGTTTCTGCGAAAAAATCGCAGGACGTTCTTACATTTGCATGTAACAACCCATTGATCTTGCCTTAACTTTATTCTTTCATTATTCTGCGACAATATGACACGTCTAAGTTCCCTTGTGAGAACAAAGTCTCATGACATTGCCGTCTTGCGATGAAATCGCAGGACATCTTTACACTTTCATGTAAAAACCCATTGATCTCATCTTAACTTTTTCTCATGGCTTGTTGCCTCTTTATAATATTTATCACGCGACAATATGACAAGCCTAAATGTTCTTGCGAACATAAATCCCCATGACATTGCCGTTTTAAGACACTTATCAGCTCCCTAATGGAGGGTGCCGCCCTTATCTTTCCCCTGGTTGCCCCTTCAAGGAGATGTACTTCTGTCATACAAGACTAGCTCCTCCCATCCAGTCCTAGCAACAACCAGTTTTTTTCGCAGCCTCTTATCCTTTATGCCTATATGGCTTATAGTTACGAGACTGCACCCTAAGTGGGGTTTTCTTCAGGCCGATTGCATCATAGCCAAGACTTGCTAAGAATGTCCAGGGTAGTTTCATACGCCCCGGGAACCCTTGGATCAACCGTGTACCTCGGCGCCTTGGTCATAATCTGCACTCCTTATGAGAGACTCTCGGTCGTCCAACCAGGGTATAACCTTATATAGTTGGAAATCGAAGTTACCTCTCCTGGATAGGTTTTCTATAACCCTAATCTCCATGACTCAGGTTCTAGCAGTGGTATAACCTTATCCCTAAGTCATGCAAAAAGATACCCCCTAATATGACGTACTTTAGGTCTTACATTTGCCTCTTGCGAAATTGTATTCGCGAATTAGGGTGTACACCATAAAGGTTCTTCCCGTTCTTTGTCTCTGCAAAATTTTATTCGTGTTTCTTGCGATATTTTCGCATTTCTTTATTCTTTCATTTCTGTTAATTCTTTCATTTCTGTCATTTCTTTGCGAGATATCTCTGCGAAATAATCACCAACTCTCTTCATTGCGGAATAATCAAAGATCTTGCGAAGTAATGAAATACCAAATTCCTGCCTCTAACCAACTTGGGAATTCTCTTATGTAAAGTAGATGTACCGTGCCGAAACTAGACTTCATTTTCTTGCTAGACAATTCCTTGCGTGAAATATCTTGGTGTGCTTTAATGGGCTTGGACGAACTGGGCTTGAATGTTGCTTATCTCTTCTTCACGCTGGTGTTTTGGAAGAAAAAATCGTTTGCGAAGTAAACATCTTTTTCTTCTCTCTGTACCTTTTCATTTTTTGCTCTACACGTACCAATGAGATGTGCCAATCTCATGAACTGCGGTTTGCTTCGCAAAAGGGGTTCTTTATCTTCGCGGGTACTTTGAAATTTTAACTGGAATCGTTGCTTTCTTCACCATATTCTCTTCTTCGCAGAAATTCATCTCCATTCTTTATGTTCTGGACAAAGTAAATTTCATAAGTTAGCTGCTGTTGATGTTGAGGATCGCCAGTTTTTGTTCGTAATGTATTGATTGTTGGGAGTTATTTCAATCGGGATGTTTTGATTCTGATCGCCACAAGTTTGATGTTTTATTCTCCACAAACTGATACTTCTTCCAAAGTCAAATGGATGTAAGTGATGATACTGCGAAGTAACAGTTGCAGCAAGCTGCGAAGTAAATTGCGAAATAAACTTGACCACTGCTGGATTTTGTGTATGTTGGTGCGGTAAACTTCACAAAAGTTGTTCCAAATTTGTCTAATAATTGTTTGGTTTTATAGTGAGCATTTCTTTCTCTTAGGTTGTTATCCCTTGTATTTATATTCGTCCCATATTGGGATTTTTCAACATTTTTCTCTTGTTATCTGGGTTGTATTGCTTAGTTTGTTAACGAAGTTGCATTACATCCTCTTCATTGAATCACTCTGTCTATACTTATTTATGCCGAAAGATATTCTCGATCCTATTTCATATAGTTTGAGTTGTTGTGACTTCGATGTTGCTGCAATGAAATACTCTTGCTGCGATGAAATACTCTTGCTGTGGACATCTCAGTTTTCACCTGTCTTTCATCTTTTTACTCATGTGTAGCTTCACCTTTTCTCTTATAGGTTTAAATATGAACTTAAGATAGATCATGGATGCGGCTTTTTCTAATTCTGTTTCTATTTATATCCTCTCCACATCTTCGTTCCTCAATGTCCTGAACTTCTCTCAAATTAATTTAATCTTAATTCTTCAAGCTAACTCTTCGCCAGTGATGTGGTTGTGTAATCTAGTGGTATGGTTAATGAAGTAAACTTCGCAGAAATTTTTAGTCATACGTTTTTCCTTCAATGCTATTTCTCCAATCCTGGGAAGATGATCTCTAAAATTCGCAGAAGTGATGGTGATTCAGTCTTTTCTTTGTTGTCACAATTGAACCTTATACTTGCGCGTTAACCTGGTCTTTTCTCATGAAGTATTCCTTAGCCTAACTTTTATTCCTTCATGAAGTATCTCCTTATTCATCAAGTAGACTCTATGTACAATCACTCTCCTTTCTTTGTTGTGCTTCCGTCTCTGCAGAATTGTTGTTTCTCGCAGGTGTTGTTCGCAGGTGTGTTAACATATGATAACAAAAATGGTAAAAAATAATTATTAAAAATGGTAAAAATGTTGTCTGTGAGTCTTCGCTGAAATAGTTGTCAACTAACGCAGCTTGGGGTCTTTGAGCTAGTCTAACCCTGCCTGATTTTCTGGTGTTTGCTCAAGCCAATACCTCTTGGTCGCAAACAGAAGCCACACATCATTTCTCTTCGAGTGACAAAAAGTCTCAGATAACACTTCTCTTCGCAGACAACATTTGATACTTCCTTGTTCTTGCCGTTTTCTCTGTGATCCTTGTAAATATTGCTCATTCCAATAGCCCACAACATATTTGATCAACACAAAGATTCAAGTGGTTTGCATCGATCTCTAATGGTTCTCCTTCGATCATCTTTTTGTAAGTGGAGTGATGTGCTTTTGGTCTTGGTTCTGGATTGGCTGACTCCTTTTATAAGATGTCCTTCTTCACAGTATAACGCCTCTCTCTTTCTTCACTTTTGCTACTCCTACAACAATAACTACAGCTTGACTTGGCTAAAACTAAAATAAGACACTTTTGGTTTTTGAGGACTTTCAAGGAAAAATAATTTAGAGATGAGAAGATGAGAATGCTTCCCTTTGGCGTCTTTGCTCGCGGATCTTGAGCTGATCTATAGTTATTGGAATGCGTTGTCGAGTCTCTATGATAGTTTTGGTTGCTCATTAACTTATCTGCGAAGTAAATTAATGAGATTGGTCTGATGAATTGAGTCTGAGTTTCTCTTATTCGTTGTCTGTATTGATTAGTTTTCGCAGGAGTTGACATTTCATGGTATTGCTGTAGACATAAACATTTCTTTCATTCCCTAATAGTAATTCTTCCCACTTTTGAATTGGGGTCTTGTTGAGATGTTCATTCCTTCGCGTAAAGTCTTCTCAACTTTGCTAAATAATGAATCATACTCAGTATTCGTCCTTTTACTTTGTAATGAAATCGGATGTTGATATTGCTCTATATATCCGCACAGAACTGACTTGCTTTAATTTTGTTTACTTCGTAAATGATTGGATTTACAGCTTCCTTCGCGGATTAAATCAGCTTCTTATGTTAAATTTCGCTGGCTTATTCCTTCTCTGCTATTTTTTCTTTACGTTCTTGAATTTCTCTCTTTGTGTTTGCATGAAGCAAGCCCTCTATCTCTGTGGTAGCTGAATGCAATTGCTTAAACTTGTTGCTCCTGATATTCTCAATTGCTTGTTTCACTGATTTTTCTTTCCCTTCGCGATAAGTTCATTTAAAAAATTTGTATGTAAAGCACCAGATCTGGGAATTATGAAAAGAAAAAAACTAGTTAAGAGTGAAGAATTTGTCTTCTTCATACTAATAGTTGATGAAGATTCTCCTCAATTGGTTGTTTGACTAGGACTATTTGAATGTTTTTCTTTGAATCTCACTATTGATGCCGCTTTTACATCTCCGTTTCTACATTCTTTAGATATCTCTAAGTTGTTTGTTGCTTGAAGAGATAAACTTGCAACAGTAGCCAATTTTTCACCAACAAGATAAGTTTTTTATTTATCACCAACAGTAGCCAATTTTTCTACACTTTCTTGAACCAACAAGATTAGTCCCTGTTTCTAGCGCCAAAATATAGTTGCAGAAATTCCCACAACACACCCCTTGTAATATCTTGATAATAATTTCTTAATCTAAACTCATTTGATATGAAAATAATACTAAAATTGTAAATAGACACCAGATTTTGACATGGTTCGATCAATTTGATCTACATCCATGATTCTTCACTATGATTGTTTAATTTTACATTTGATTTACATTGATATCCTCCATCAATGGAGTTCTAGATCTAGTTTTTTGGGAAAAAGATGATAAAGAAAAATACATTCTCTCTCTCAAAAATATCTCTCTGCAAAATATATCTCTCTCTCTTACTAAAATTGTCCCCCCCCCCTTCTCTCTCCTGCTCTTCTCTTTATATAGGTGTTTACATGGTGGATGATAGCTCATAGACAGCTAAGCTAACCTTTAATTTCGGGTTTGTCTTGCGATATCTTCGCAAGTATACAAATATTAATTTCGCTTCACTCGTTAAATCTCGCAAGGTCTTCATGTCTTTCTCATGTTTTGTCTGTCGTCCTTTGTTGCGTTATTTTTGTAATCATTCTACGACACTCGTAATGTGTCATTTATGAAAACTTCGCAAGTATGTCCTTGCTGCGATATTCTGGTCCTACATTTTGCGTCTTTTTTCTTGAATATTGCTTGAAGAGCAATCTTTAAGAAAAAATCTGTTGTTGTAGTAGTTTCTGATCTTTGTTGATGAGGGAACGAGCGAAAGAATATTGGACTTGAAAAGTACGTACTTGCCTCTATTTTTTTGTGAAGTTCCGGATCTTTTCGAAGTTAATAAGAAGTATCAACTCTTGAAGTATGTGAAGTATGAAGTATCCTTGAAGAAATATAAGAAGTACTCAATCCTCAAAATATATAAGAAGTATCCGTCCTTGAATGAAAGTTATGAGTATCGCCTCTATTCATGCGAAATTACTACTTCATTTTTGGTGAAAATTCTTGTACATTTTGGAGATGATTCTTGCCGAGGAGATAAAGAACATAAAATGTTTTCTTGGTAATCCATAGTTGCCTCTGTTCTTTATCTATGAAGGTAGAATCCTTGAGAAAATGTTGAATGAGCGAATTGTTTCTTTATTCTTATCTTGCCTCTGCCTCATGCGATAATCTCTTTAAGAAAATAATCACATTCAGCGAAATAATCATAATTCCTGATAATTCTGGATTAGTCTGCGAGATTCTGAATGTGTCTGCGAATTTATGAATAACCCTGCGAAATTATGAATAGTGCTTCTGAAAAAGTGTCGCGAATGTTGTTGTGAATAGTGCTACGAAATTATGATTAGTGCTGCGAAATTGTAAATAATCCTTCTGAAAGACTATGAATAGTACTTCTGAGAGATTCTAAATAGTACTTGCGATCTCTCTTGCGATGAACAAATCTTTCCTGCATTCTTAAAAGAAAATAGTTAATGTTTGGGATTATTCTATTGGTCTTATTTTGCCTTCCTAGTTAAAGGTCTTATTTTGCCAATTTTTTGTTTCTGTGACAAAATCGCAGGACGTTCTTACATTTGCATGTAACAACCCATTGATCTTGTCTTAACTTTATTCTTTCATTATTCTGCGACAATATGACAAGTCTAAGTTCCCTTGTGAGAACAAAGTCTCATGACATTGCCGTCTTGCGATGAAATCGCAGGACGTCTTTACACTTTCATGTAAAAACCCATTGATCTCATCTTAACTTTTTCTCATGGCTTGTTGCCTCTTTATAATATTTATCACGCGATAATATGACAGGCCTAAATGTTCTTGCGAACATAAATCCCCATGACATTTCCATCTTAAGACACTTATCAGCTCCCTAATGGAGGGTGCCGCCCTTATCTTCCCCCTGGTTGACCCTTCAAGGAGATGTACTTCTGCCATACAAGACTAGCTCCTCCCATCCAGTCCTAGGAACAACCAGTTATTTTCGCAGCCTCTTATCCTTTATGCCTATATGGCTTATAGTTACGAGACTGCACCCTAAGTGGGGTTTTCTTCAAGCCGAGTTCATCATAGCCAAGACTTTCCAAGAATGGCCAGGGTAGTTTCCTACGCCCCGGGCACCCTTGGATCAACCGTGTACCCCGGCGCCTTGGTCATACTCTGCACTCCTTAGGAGAGACTCTCGGTCGTCCAACTAGGGTATAACCTTATATAGTTGGAAATCCAAGTTACCTCTCCTGGATAGGTTTTCTATAACCCCAATCTCCATGACTCAGGTTCCAGCAGCGGTATAACCTTATCCATGAGTCATGCAAAGAGATACCCCCTAATATGACGTACTTTAGGTCTTACATTTGCCGCTTGCGAAATTGTATTCGCGAACTAGGGTGTACGCCATAAAGGTTCGTCCCGTTCTATCTCTCTGCAAAATTAGGGCCAGGCAGAGTGCGTTTGGCATGGCACCGCTAGCTTGGTCTAGGTGTGGCTGGCATGATTTTCCATTGGCACGGAGGTGCGGCTAGCATGGTTGGCATGCGTTGGCACGTTTGGTGTGGCTGACATGATTTGCCGTTGGCACGGAGGTGCGGCTAGCATGGTTGGCATGCTTTGGCGTGTTTGTATGGCTAACATGATTTGCCATTGGCACAGGGGTGCGGCTAGCATGGTTGGCATTTTTTGGCGCGGTTGGTGTGACTTGCATAGCTAGGGCCAAGGAAGAGTGCATTTTTCATGGCGCGGCTAGCTCGGGCTAGGTGTGGCTGACATGATTTGCCATTGGCACGGAGGGGAATTAGGGTTTTGCTCGTTGTAACCCTAATTTGAAAAAATACCCCCCATTAATTACTGACTGTATGCATTAAGTGTTTTAATAAATGTGTCACCGGTGACATTAGGTTATTCAGGATTTTATGATTTTACTCTTTGTCTAAAAACCACCATCAACATTAAGTCCCCTGGTTAGCTCAGAACAGGAGCTTTGTTGCGAGGTAATCATAAGATGGTGACAAACTAGCAAATCATAAAGAGAATTGAGGAGGCTTGTCTGACCTTTTTATAGATAGGATTTGGAACCCTTGCCTCTAGCAGTTTTGCACAAATCGGGAGGCTGGCACGATTAGGAAGTTAGCATCATTGAGAGACATTGAGGAAGCTGAGCATGTAGATGGTAGGACCTGCGCAAGGTGGGGAAGCTGAGTGTGCTAGCTGGCGCGACTTGGGCGGTCATTGGGAAGTTGGCGCAATTGGTGGGACCGGTGCAATTGGGAGACTAGGAAGTTGGCGCGATTTGTAGGAAACTGAGCGTGCTAGCTGGTGGGACCGGTCTTTATACGCATGATTTTGGTAAAGGAAAGTCCTTCCCTATCTCGGAATCTTCACGCCTATATATAGAATTCCTTTCTCTCATCTTGCACTTTGTTCTTTCATCATTTCACGCTAGTGGCAGAGTCACGAAGTAAAACCGGCTTCCAGGTATGTTTTCCAATACTTCTCTTGTTTCTCTTTTTATGTAGGTGCAAACCCTAACAGTAAGCGTTTTTCTTTTATGATCCTTGCAATGATATTACGCATATGATTTCTTAGTGTACTTCTTGTTGAAGATATTGTATATATGTACCCAAAGAAAATACTTCATATATGATTTGAACCCGTAGAAAAATGCTGCATATATAATTTTGAACCCGAAGAATGATAATATAGGCGCATTCGAACCCGTAGAAAATACTGCGTATATAATTTTGAACCCGAAGAAGGATACTGCAGACGCATTCGAACCCGTAGAAAATACTGCGTATATAATTTTGAACCCGAAGAAGGATACTGCAGACGCATTCGAACCCGTAGAAAATAATGCGTATATAATTTTGGACCCGAAAAAATACTATATATGAATCCCGAAGAAGAATACTGTATATGAATCCCGAGGAAGAATACTTTATATGAATCCCGAAGAAGAACACCGTATATGAATCCCGAAGAAAATTACTGCATATGTGCTTTATATAATTTCGAACCCATAGGAAATATTGCATATATGAATTTCGGACCTGAAGAAAATACTAAGCATGCATTTTTGAATCCGTAGAGAAACATTTATTTTTATTTTTTTGTTTTAGTGCGGTTATGTGTCAGGGAGATTATTTCGTCTTTCTCCGTTTGTTTTGCGCAGATATCTTGTTACCAAATTGTTATGAAGAAATCCGACAAGATGTTCCCTGAACAAAATTTCGCTTCATCGAAGGATGTTGATAACTCCAAACCAAACACGGATGATGAATTATTTGCCAAACCCCTCGCCCCTTCTCGGAAGAATCATCCAGGTTTCGTGCCAATTTTGTTAACCGGTGGTGAAGATGAAAAAAGAGCACGTTCGGTTCGCCCAGAGAACACCATACGGTTTTGTCTTCATAAAGGGGTATATTCTTCTTCCAATATTGATTTCAGGATGTGTCAAATCCCATTGCCTTCTTTTGATAGATGGGTTGAGTCCATGGTGAGTAAGGAGCACATAAATACCAACTTGACTCGAGCGCAGATTATTGATGTTGTCAGAGCTTCCGTAAGTCTCCGGATTAGGAAGGATATCCCGGGCTTGGTTGCTTTCATCTCCAGATGGTGTTCGGACACCCAAACGATCATATGTAGATAGGGTGAAATAACTTTCTCCTTGAAGAGTGTGACTCTCTTGCTGAATCTTCCGGTAACCGGGAATCTTAACATCCAATTGTCTGAAGATGAGGAGAAGATGCGGGATGACCTTGCCGCTAAGCTGGGAGATTTCGCTCGAAAAACTCCACTGCGAAGTCGAAGGATTCTGCTCGAAAAGAGGATGAAAAGTTTTTTTACAGTTGGTGGATATCTCAATGGTTTCCGAACGAGCTGGAACCTAAACAGAAAAGCAGTGATCTTCACGTTGCAGCATTTTTGGCTCTCTGGTTGTCTAGAGACATTTTTGATGACAGTTCTGGCAAGAAGGAAATATGACCAGAGTTTCTAGTGATTGCTGTGAAGTTGGAAAAAGGTGAAGTTCTTCCCATTGGCAAGCTATTCCTTGGTTCCCTGTATGTGCATATGGACCACCTAGTTGCGAACATGCGGGTTTCGAATGGTTTCATGAAAGTGGATTCATATGTGCATGTTGTTTTTCTGCAAGCCTGATTATGGGAGCACTTCGAGAAGTACGCTCCGAAACCTTTGCCTTCGATCCCCGCGAGTTGGGGTGGCTTCCCAATTCTTCGATGGGTGAACAGGCGTCCAAGAGTTGGTGTGAGCTTGGTTAGTCTTCTCGATAAGTCGCATGAAATCCGTTTTATCCCATGGGTGACGGTCCATAGGTCTGTGACTCAAATTTACACCTTTGATTATACTCCGAACATGATTTTGTCTTCTGACGGCAGTTTGAGTGTTGGTGAAAACTTGTTTATTCAAAGTTGTCTGCCTGGTTATATGCTGTCTTTCTTTATGGGGTCTTTCCGAATATCCGCTTATAATATTGACCGTGCTGCTCGTCACATGGGTTTTGATCAAGGGGTGCCTCTTGCTTATCATCTGGTGATTCATAAGAATTCATTAAGTGCCGCCCTCAATGCCAGTGCCCTTGAGCCGGGTATCCGCCTTCCCTTCTTTCAAACGGGAAGGGTAACTTCGATGACTTTTGGCTATAGTGAGTTCTGGTACGATGAGTTCATTATGATCCAAGATTTTGTAAATAACGTGATAGAGAATGTTCGTTGTAAACCTTCCCCAGCAGTTTTGAAGAAGTATCCGATGTTGAGGGACCTCAAGCGAAAGTTGCCTGGAAACTCGGAAAGTCCCCAGGCAAAGGAACAGAGAACGAAGAATCATGCTGGCGGGTTCCGGGCGGTTTCAAAATATCCTCATGAGGCTCTCGTGTCTTTCAGTTCTTCCAATAACCAGCTATGTGTCGTCTTCTTATTGGTTTGTCTCGAAACACGTGAATTTCTGCTGAAAACATGTGTCTTGTTTCTACCAGGGCTTCGGTAGTGTTAATGATTTTGCTGCCCTTGCACGTTTCCAGGAGGCGGCAATTCCTTCGAAGAATTCCGGCAGCACTGAGCCTTCTCATAAAGGTGATGAGCCAGAGAAAGAAGAAAGTTTGACAAGTGAGAGTGATTCTTCTGACAACACTGGTTCTTTTTTGGGAAGTGGTTCGGTGAGTTTCGCGCTTCTTTTTCCTTCTTCTTCCGCTCTTTTTTTTTTTTTTTTGAAAAAAATGTCTAACTCAGGTTTGCAGGAGGAATCCGGTTCGAGAGATGATTCTGGGGCGGAGTCACACGAAAACTTGCCTTTGGTGACAGCGACCGCTGCTGGTAACTTGGAGATGGGAGTTATCCAATCGCCGGGCACAAATGTGGTTCAAACGGTGGATGATTCCCTGATGGTTACTGTCGTAGACATGGAAAAAGACCCTTTGCAAGTCGCGGTTCCAATTGCAGGCGCTATTTTCGATCCCCCGTACTTGGTTCCTTACCCAGGTCATATACTGGTTGGCGGTTTCAGCGTGCTGGATAAGTATGAGGCGTTGTATACCAGAATCTGGGAGAAACATGGACATATGGCCACAACCAAGAAGATCACTAGTCGGTTTTCCCTGGTTAAGCATGTGGAATAAGCTTTATCTTTCATCGAGGACATGCGTGAGGTGACTGGCCACACCATTTCTGAAGACGTCATTGCTGACTGGGATCACCATCGCGACGTGTGTATAGAAAAGGATTTCAAAGTTTCATGGTTTGTCGAAGGCCTTGCTGAGATCCAAAAGTCGAAAGATGCAGTAGTCGGAAGCCTTTCTATAGAGGAGATTGCATGACAGGAGGTAGAACTTGAACAACTTTCCAATATGTTGATTATGAAGAGAGCGGCTCTTGAAGATGCAAAGTTTACTTTCTCCAAGAAGAGCATACCTTTGTTGGATGATTTTCCTTGAATGTCTTCTCTGTTAAACTTTCATTTAGGTTCCTTTGTTTTTAAAAAAATATACTGGATGTATGGTTTAAAGTTCGACCGGTTTTGATAGACAGCTGGTAGCTTTTGAGGATATTAGATTATTTCTGTGATGAATGGTTTCGATAATATAACTCTGATTATGCTTTGTGAAAAGGGATATTGATTTTATGAAAGTGTGTGCTATCAATTGGCACAAGACACGATAGTGTGACGGTTTTACTAAGAACCCAAAAGTTGATCGTATATCTTTCCCAGTCTAAACTTACTTGCTTCATAGGTTTCCATTTTTATTTGTGAACACACCCCTTTCCATGTAAAAGGAGGCTTTGCTGGTAGCGTAGCTAGCAAGTCCCCAATCGCGGGTAGCATTTTCAGCGAGTCCCCAGTTTTCTCGTGTAGCCTTTACGACTGATAACCAGGTTGTCTGGTAGCTGAGTAGATTGAGTCGCCTTCCCCTACCATCTTGACATCTAAGTCGAAGAACAAAATCGAAAGTCTGATATTGTAGCCGATAAATCAATCCTCCCACTGTGGTCGCCAATTGTTTATGGGTAAAAATCGTTTCTGCCGATTTCGGTGAATTCAGTAGGTGAGTGAGAAACTGGTTCAAACCCTAAACAAATGTGCTGCACATTGAGCACTTTTAGGTTCGAGAGATCAATCTGTACAAGTCCGTCCTAAACCAAGAAATGGCCGTTCCAGACTTGCTTCGGTCACAAAGTGGAGGAGAATGGTTGATTTTGGGAGGATAGCGAAGAAGGGTGTTGAGACCAGATAGATTTGGAAAGGTAGTATCTAGACTTGTATCAGAAAAGTAGAAGCTTAGGAAGCTTGCTAGTGATGGAATCTTTTGGGAGAGCTAGCAAAGTTGCTTTCTGATAGTGTTGTATTTTTTTCCTGACCAAGACTTGTTGTCCGGTAGAAATAGGTGAGACCTATTTATACAAGTGTGATTGAACGTACCCTGGCCTCATTAAGAAATAGAGTAAAGTCGCGGATTAAATAAAGGAGGTGGTAACCGCAGGTGTTTATGGTGAAAACGTTTTTCACCATTACTGCTTTATTTAATTGACCGCTTTTATTCCTTTTCACGCCGTTATTATTGCCAGCGTAGTGTACGCTGCACGCTGTGACCGCCAAACCAAAACCCCAAGAAAGCATCCCCCAGTTTTGTGTTGACGTCTCGAGAGTTGGTTGCAATTTGGGTTCAAGTGGCAATGCCAAGATGCTAGGGGAGAGTGTGGCATGTGCCAATGGCATGTGTGGAATGCCTTGACCACAAGTTACACCTTGAATGTAAGTGGCAATGCCAAAGCTTCTAGGGTAGCATGTGGCATGTGCCAATGGCATGTGTACAATGACTTGGTGGTAGGTTGCACGTTGAGTGCAAGTGGCCATGCCAAAGCTGCTAGTGGCGCATGTGGCATGTGCCAATGGCATGTGCGGAATACCTTGGTGGTAGGTTGCACGTTGAGTGCAAGTGGCCATGCCAAAGCTGCTAGTGGCGCGTGTGGCATATGCCAATGGCATGTTCGGAATTCATTGACCGCAAGTTACACTTTGAGTGTAAGTGGCAATGCCAAAGCTGCTAGGGGAGTGTGTGGCATGTGCGGAATGCCTTGGTCGCGGGTTGCACTTTGAGTGCAAGTGGCAAAGCCAAAGCTGTTAAGGGAGCGTGTGGCATGTGCGACTTGGTAAGGAAAGATGCTAGTGGTGCGTTTTGGCATGTGCCAATGGTACGCACGGCCACTTGGGCCTAGGTTGCACGTTTTGCAAGCCTAGGGAGCGGGCGCAACTTTAGCATGTACTAAATGGCATATCGGATTGGAAAGTGGTTAGCGGTGCGTGTTGGCATGTCTCAATGGCACGCACGGCCATATTGGCCTAGGTTGCACGTTTTGAAAGCCTAGGGCGCGTGCGCTACTTTGGCATGTGCCAATGGCATAGAGTCTTGGAAAGTGGCTAGTGATGCGTGTTAGCATGTGCCAATGGCACACACGGGCATATTAGCCTAGGTTGCATGGTTTGAAAGCCTAGGGCGCGAGCTCTACTTTGGAATGTGCCAATGGCAAAGAGGCTTGGTGCGTGTTGGCATGTTCCAATGGCACGCACGGACATATTAGACTAGGTTGCACGGTTTGCAAGCCTAGGGCGCGGGCGCTACTTTGGCATGTGCCAATAGCGTCTTGGTAAGGAAAGTGGCTAGCATAGCTAGGGCCAAGGCAGAGTGTGTTTGGCATAGCGCGTCTAGCTTGGGATAGGTGTGGATGGCATGATTTTCCATTGGCACGGAGGTGCGGCTAGCATGGTTGGCATGCTTTGGCGCGTTTGGTGTGGCTGGCATGATTTTCCGTTGGCACGGAGGTGCGGCTAGCATGGTTGGCATGCTTTGGCGCGTTTGTGTGGCTGGCATGATTTTCCGTTGGCACAGGGGTGCGGCTAGCACGGTTGGCATGCTTTGGCGCGGTTGGTGTGACTAGCATAGCTAGGGCCAAGGCAAAGTGCGATTGGCATGGCGCAGCTAGCTCGGGCTAGGTGTGGATGGCATGATTTGCAATTGGCACGGAGGTGCGACTAGCATGGTTGGCATGCTTTGGCGCGTTTGGTGTAACTAGCATAGCTAGGGCCAAGGTAGAGTGCGTTTGGCATGGCGCGGCTAGCTCGGGCTAGGTGTGGCTGGCATGATTTTCCATTGGCACGGAGGGGAATTAGGGGTTTTGATCGTTGTAACCCTAATTTGAAAAAATACCCCCCATTAATTACTGACTATATGCATTAAGTGTTTTAATAAATGTGTCACCGGTGATATTAGGTTATTCGGGGTTTTACGATTTTACCCTTTGTCTAAAAACCACCATCAACAGCAACATTTAAACTTCGCATATATTTTCAGGCACATAAAGTCAAAGTATTGACAAAGGTACCAATTGAATCGGTAATGAAGAACTTAAAGAGATCAGGAAGAGTCAGTGTAGTCAAAATCGCTCTCCAAGGCCGATTACTCGCCGAGTAATCGCTACAGGCTATATGAACGGGGCGATTTCCGATTCTAAGGCTTTTCCGATTTTTAGCAATTAAGGCGGTTGATTTGGACAAATTTTTGAGCAAAACGAGTTAACGATTTTTCCGAGTTGGCCTTGCACGCACTAAAATCGGAAAATAAAATTTTCATAACCCTTAAATGAGAGTTATAAAATGGAAAAACCTATAAATACATGATAAATACGTTCAATATAACAATATTACACACTTAATTACATGATAGTGTTAAAATTTGAAGTACAAATCATGACTTATGGGAAGAAATATATAAATTATTAATAAATAGATTCCGAGTATTAGACCGAGTTTTGACGATTTCCAAGTCCGAACTTATTGCCCCTCACTCCAATCTGCCCAACCGAGTAGCACCGAGGAACGACTTAGACTACTTTGGGCAGAGTTGAGAGATGGAATGCACAAGTAGGACATTTCAAAATTAAATATGTAGTATTATCTTCACCAAAGTCACAAGTTGTCGCAGACTTTTTAGAAGAATTTCCTTTAGAAGATGATGAAGTTGTGGAGGAGATGATGGATATAGAAGAAGAGCATGGAGATCCAAAAGACTTGTTAACATAACCAAATAGATGGGAAATATTGGTGGATGGTTCCTCGAATGGGGAAGGTAATGGAATTGGAATTGTCTTAATTTCGCCGGAAGGAATGAAGATGGCTTTTTCATTTAGATTGGAGTTTGCATCCACTAATAATGAAACAAAATATGAAGTTGTGATACATGCCATAAAATTCGCAATAGAAATGAACGTAGAAAATGCTAGAATTACCTGTGATTTGCAGTTAGTTATTTGCCAAATAAAAGGAGAATACACAACAAATGAACCATCTTTGAAGAAATACAAGAAACTTGTCGAAGAATTGTCAGCGAAAATCCCAAAAATAAAATGGAGGCATATATCAAGGAAAGATAATAGACTTGCAGATGCTTACGCTTTCATTTCAAGTATGATGACAGATCCAACTGCGCATAAAAATCCAGACACTTATATGACCATCAATTAATAAAGAAGAGGAAGAAGAGGTAGATGTAATGATAATATAAGGTGGTGAAGACAATATCGCATATTGGAGAACAGAACTTCATGCATATTTAGTAAGAGGGGAAACACCAAGAAACAGATTGGATGCACACAAATTAAAGAGTCGTGCAACAAATTATAAACTAAGAGATGGGGTATTGTATCGAAAATCATTTAATGGACCATCACTTAGATGTTTAACACGAGAAGAAGGAGAAAAGGTGTTAAAAATGTTACACAGTGGAGATGCTGGCAGTCACAGTGGAGGAAAATCTTTGGCATACAGAACAAAAATACAAGGTTATTATTGGCCACATATGCATGAAGATGCGAAGCAAGTATCAAGACGTTGCGAAGATTGTCAGCGGCACGGAAAGAGAATACATGCACCTGGAGCACCATTATCATCTTCAACAAGTGTATGGCCTTTTGGAAAGTGGGGCTTAGATATTGTGGGACCATTTGTACCAGGATCTGGACAAAAAAGATATCTAGTTGTCGCAACAGATTATTTCACGAAATGGGCAGAAGTAAAGGCAGTATAACACATTCGCGACAAAGACATCTTTACATTCATATTTGAAAATATCATTTGCAGATTTGGAATTCCAGCACAATTGGTATCTGACAATGGGAAACAATTTGAAGGGAGGAACATAGAAATGTTACTCAATGCATTCAAGATAAAGTGTGAAAAATCTACCCCTCTATATCCACAGGCCAATAGACAAGATGAAGCAACAAATAAAACAATCGCAGACATATTGAAGAAAATGTTAGAAGGACATCATAATGCATGGTGCGACCAGATACATAATGCAGTCTGGGCTTACAACACAACTAAGCGAGAAGTTATAGGAATGTCACCTTTTTATTTGACATATGGAGTTGAGGCAGTGTTACCAACAGAAGTTGCTATTCCTACAACAAAAAGAGAGGCTTGTGAGAAGAATCTCAGTGCTGGCATGATCCTAAACAAACTTGATGAGCTAGAAGAGAAGAGTAAAAGAGTTTTACAGCATATGGAGAATTATCAGCGAAGATTAGCCCGAGAATACAATAAGGGTGTTAAGGCACGTGAATTTTAACCAGGTGATTTATTTCTTCGCGAGACGCCAATTTACCAGCGAGAAGGTGGTGGGAAACTAGCGAAAAAATGGGATGTACCGTACGTTATAAAAGATATAATTGGAACGGGAGCATACAAATTGATGGATCCAGAGGGTAGAGATGTTTCTCAAAGACTTGATAGACCATGGAATAGATTATACTTAAAGAAATATTACCCGTGAAGGACTTTGAGAAACCTCAGATAATGAAATAATGTATGATGTAACAAAATGAATATGAACAAAACAAATTATGAAAGAGCTGCTGCGAGATTATTCATGATGAAGACAAAATGAGAATATGCGAAAATTTCTCAAAAGAAAATCAGAACATAATGACATATTAGAATGGGATGAACCTTTATGATGTACACCCTAAGGAGTGTAGAGTATGATCAAGGCGCTGAGGTACACGGTTGAGCCAAGAGTGCCCGGGGGGTATGAAACTACCCTGGACATTCTTGGCAAGTCTTGACTATGATGCACTCGGCCCAAAGATAACCCCACTTAGGGTGTAGTCTCGTAACCATAAGCCATATAGGCAAAAGGGATAAGAGGCTGCGGAAAAAAACTGGTTGTTGTCAAGACTGGATGGGAGGAGCTAATCTTGTATGGCAGAAGTACCCATCCTTGAAGGGGCAACCAAGGGGGAGATAAGGGCGGCACCTACCATTAGGGAGTGATAAGTGTCCTAAGACGCAAATGTCATGATGATTTTTACTCACGGGAATATCAAGGCTTGTCATATTTGTGCGACAATCCTGAAGAGGTAATAATACAAAAGAGAAGATAAGACGAGATCAATGGGTCATTACATGCAAGTGTGAAGACGTCCTGCGATTTCATCGCACGACGACAATGTCATGGGGCTTTAATTTCGCAAGAAAATTTAGGCTTGTCATATTGTCGCAGCAAAAATGACAAAAGAAAAAAAAGTTAAGTCAAGATCAATGGGTTTCTGCATGAAAGTGCAGATACGTCCTGCGATATTGTCGCAATGACAAAAGGTGGCAAAATAAGACCTTTAACTAGGAAGGCAAAATAAGACCACATAACATAACAAAAAATTTATAAATACTAACTATTCTTTATGCAGATCATTCATCGCAAAAAAGATAATGAGAGGCAAGTATGGGAATTAATAAACAAGAGGCATTATCTTTCTCGCTGCAAAGTATTTAAAGAGTAAATTTCAAAGTTGGTTGAGGTACATTGTTCACAAAAAGTAATGGACATGAAACAACTCAAGAAGACAGAATTAAATAATAAACTTAATCCTCAATGTTGACTTCGCCAGAAGGAGTTTAAGGGTGCTCTTCGTTATTTTTCTCACTCTCGCTAGCATTTTCTTCAATTTGATTAATTCTAGCTTCATCTCCACCTTGATGTTCGCCAGTGATAGTTTCTTTGAGAGGAATTTCTTTTTCATTTCCGTCTTGGTCATCACCAACAGATGCTTCTTTAGTAGGATGTTCTTCAACTTCATCTTCTTCTTGAGAGATAGCTTCCATGTCACTTTCATAGTCATAGTCATCATCAACATCATGAGGAATTTCATCATCATCTACTTCTAAAGGTGTAACTGATACAGGAGGAAGAGAAATGGACAACAAAATTTCATTCACAAGAACTTCAGCTTTAAGGTGAACTTGGCGAAGGAATGATCTTTGGTGATTTATATCTTGGATATTTTTGAAATATGCAAGATAATCAAGTCTCCTTTCTGCTCGATCGCGAGAACGAGCGAGGTGAGCAGCAAGAAATGCATTTTCCTTGCGAATTTTGGAATACTTCAAATCCAAATCAGAAAAGGAAGAATGAGGATTTCTCTCAGATTCTGCGAAATGAAAGAATACAAAAAATTTATTAAGATAAAGAATTAGCAAGCAGTAGATTATAAACAGATTTAGCAAAGAAAGAATGGCTGAGGCAGTCAAAATGACTACCTTCCTTTTGCGAAATTATGTTTTGAATTAGTTTCAAGCAAGTATTCTCCCAATAATTCATTGAATCATCAAATTTATCTCCAACCAAACCCTTCAAGCAAGATTTTAGTTTCTTTTCTTTAGAGATGAGAAAAGTGTTCTCCTTCGCAAGTAAAGAGTAAGATTCTTCTAATTCGGAATATTGTTCTTTGAGCTGACTTGCCTTTATACTTAGAGCTATCCTACCTTGGATGAGTGTATTTATCTCAGCAATAGATGATTCTGTTACTTTCTTAAGTTCATTTTTCAATGAGCAAAGAGATTGTTCTTGGTTATCACACACCTTTTGAAGAATGTTTAGTTGTTGTGAAGAAGTCGCCACCTTATTTAAGTGAGTTCGCTTTTCCTGAGATAAAGTTTTGTTTTCATCTGATAAAGTTTCCATCTCTAAGTTAGCTTTAGTTAAAGAATAAGAGAGGCGAGATATTTCACTACTTAATGAATTTTGCTTCTGAACTAATTGATCATTCTCTTTGGTAAGATTATCTATTTGATCAACAAAATATGTATGAAGGTTATCTAATCGGTTATACTGATCCATCCAAATATCCCTATCAACACGAGCTTCTTCAGTGGCATATTCAAACTGATATCTCTCCATTATTCGTTTCTGGTTTAAAGCTTAGTGTACGAATAAAAGACTTTAAGGGAATTGCATGAGAAATAGACAGAATTGCTTATAAGATAAATCAAAGGCGAAGATCAGAAAATCATACCTTTTAGTTTATTATTCTTCTTGCGAAGAAGTTCGCAATCCAGTGAGATATTTTGGAATTTTTGATTTTCCATATGAAGAGCATCACGTTCCAAGGTCATCATTTGGAGGTTCTTACTCAAAATTTCCACTTCCTTCTCCAATGATGTTCGCGAAACCATTCTCTTAGGGCCAACATACTTATTTAAAATTTCGCAAGCACTCAATTTGATGGGGTTATTGGAAGATTTCTTAACATAACCCAAAGCATCAAATAAAGTTTGGAACACAATATTTATCCCATATAAAGCGTCTTTAGAAAAGGAAGAGAAATCAGATGAAGAAGTGGTGATATTAGAAGATTGAGGAACTAAATCATTTTTCGTAATAACTGTGTCATTTGAAGGTGAAGTTTGGGGAAAATTAGTAGTTGGGATTAAGGAAGAGTCGATTTGAGAAGCATTAACAACAGGAGAAGAAGGGGTTTCATTCGCAGAAGGGTTAATAAGACGGGTTTCATTCATAAGAAGACCAGTTGAAGGGGAAACGTCTGAGGCAACATTTTCATGAATGAGAAGTAAAGGTTCAGATTGCGAATGTATCGCAGGAGATTTTAGAGGGATAAGTGAAGAAAATGGAACAGAAGTTTCAACAACCTTAAGATGAAGAGATTTCCTGGAGGGGTTATTGGTATCTTTATCACCCTGTGAATAACAATTCAGATAAGAAACAGAGGAAACAATATTGTTATTAAAAGAATAATGTTTCTTACTACCTTATTATTCGCATACTTTCTTTTCCTCGCAACAACCTTGGGATGCGATTTTTTGGGTGAATTAGGGTTTTGAGTCGTGGATTCGACATTAAAAGTGCTTTGTCTGAAACATAAATAGTATGGGAATTACACAAAAGACAAGATAAACAAGATGATTCTAGTAAAATAAGATCAGTTTCAGCAAAATTAAAAGAAGAAAAGGAAGAAAACTAACCTTGTTGATTCCATGGGAGCAAAGAGAAGCAATAGCATGAAGATAGGGAAGATGGAAAAAGTTGCAGATGATGAAGAGTTACAGAGAATATGAAAGATGAAGACGAAGTAAAAGAAGAA